>OX453040.1:6471649-7096649 GCA_949699805.1 Tromatobia lineatoria | reverse complement strand
AAATTGATATTTTCCGCATCTTTTGTATGCTTGATTTTTATCAGAGTTTTATTCCATCAAGAAGTATTCGAATTTCTCTCTGAATTGTCACTTTTTAGGAAGTTGAGCACCTCAGCGCGCTCCTACATCCTTAAGACGCAGTGATACACCGCCGGAAATTTCGTCGCCCGTAATGCTTAACGCCTATATGTCTGTCTCTAATAAAAGGGGAAGATTCGGAGATGTTGTGGTTAAAAATTATCAATTTGGATTTAATTGGGTTCGGTTTGAGTCGCCACTTATTGAACCACACAATGCAATTGTCGGATAGTTCTTAAGGAGGTTCGGTGACGACTATCGAAGTCAAATCAGTGCTAAATTTTCGAAATTGTTTCTTCTAAGTTCAATGCATTAAAAAACAATAGTGAAGGGTGATTTGTATTGAAGCATGTCTATTTGATCCAGTGAAAAATCAATACTGACGAATTTGCATAAAGATTAAGCGATTAACTTTTCTTTTCAATGGGACGCATTTTTGTTTGATGTTTTCCAAGTATAATCAGTAAATCTTTATCGATTTAAATTAGTGACGGCTTATTCCCTTTCTCAAAAGATACTCTATGAACTGACTGCCACAATATTTCGTAATATTGATCGTTCAATAATTATAACCTGTTGTTTAACAATGACAAAAATACTTTGATAAACAACAGGCTATAGTTATTAAACGATCAACACTATGAAATATCGTGGCGGTCAATTCATAGGGTAACTTTCGAGAAAGAGAATAAGCCATCACTCATTTAAGTCGATAAAGAATTACTAATTATACTTGAAAAAAAAAAAACGGAACGAAAATGTATCCCATTACAAATGAATGTTAATCGGTTAATCTTAATGCAAATTCGTCACTATTGATATTTCACTGGATTCAGTATACATGCTTCATTACAATTCACCCTTCACTATTGTTCTTCAATGCATCAAACTTCAAAGAATCAATTACAAAAATCTAGCGCTAATTTGACTTCGATAGTTGTCACCGAACCTCCTTAAGGTAGCCGCCTCGATACGTGCTAGTCAAATCAGTACTAAACTTTGAAAAGCGTTTCTACAAGTTCTTGAGGTTTAATTGACGGTGTTATGAACTCCATCAGGCACCAGCATGTGTTTTTAATATATAAATAAATTACCAACCACGATTTGAAAAGAAAATACACTATGATATATGCAGATGTTCAATAAAATGTTTCTGTCATCCAGTTATATATTAGAAAAAAACATAATATTAGTCCGATTATGACGAACAATAGCTCAGCTTGTTCATTGAAAGTTGTTATGATGATTTAACGAACAGATTTTTCAGTTATATTATTTATTAAAAAAATGCGACTGTCTGTTTATCCAACTTAACCTAACATTATACATACAAATGATTGTAACTTAAAAAAAAATAATAACACTGAAAAATCGTTTCGTTAAATGGTTGAAGCAACTTTCAATAAACAAAATGATCCATTGCCCTTAATAATCGGACTAATATTATGGTTTTTTGTAAGACATAACTAGATGACAGAAACATCTCATAGAACATTTGCATATATCAGTTTATTTTCTGTTTAAAACGTGACTGCGGATGTATTCACATATTCAAAACACACGCTGGTGCTCAAATTGATTTTTAAAACCGTCAATTGAACCACAATAATTTGTTAAACTGCGTTTCAAAATTTAACACTGATTTGACTAGCACGTAGCGAGACGACTACCTTAAAGAGACTGCACTGAGAGAAAAGCATATCGTTGATTCAACGGTTTCACATGAAAACAAACATTAAAATCGTATATGCAACAAAATGGTATATTTGAAGCTATTAAAATAATTTTTAAAACTACTATCATTTTGATAATTGCTACTATAATTATATTTGCTATAACCATGAAATATAGACGTTCCTCCTGGGAATTATATTAATGGTTGATCCAACTATTTTCTTATATTTGCTATAACCTTAAAATATAGTCGTTTCTCCTGGCAACTATACATTATAGTTAGATTTTCGTCGGACTAACTATTTTTATTATTCAATCACGATATTTTTCTCTGCGTGTAGTTATCAAAATGCACCAGACAACGATAATTTCCAGACTGAAGGAGTTCGGTCAATGGCAAATTGGCCTCCAAAGGAATAATGTAACCATAAGAAACTAGGCAATTAGTTTTTGTAAAAGTTATCTGTAATTAATGTATAGAGGTCAATTAACTGTCGTTTACTACTACTAATACTACTACTATCAATCAGCCAGAGTATCCGGCTATTGAAAATTGTCAAATGCAACGATTTTTTTAACATCATACTTGAG
Organism: Tromatobia lineatoria; assembly: GCA_949699805.1. Taxonomy (NCBI): domain Eukaryota; kingdom Metazoa; phylum Arthropoda; class Insecta; order Hymenoptera; family Ichneumonidae; genus Tromatobia; species Tromatobia lineatoria. The sequence continues at coordinate 7,094,306 of OX453040.1, read as the reverse complement.
GATCGTCGCCAGTGCGTCGTAATTACAGAGAAAAGTCTTAGGTGGCGTCGGTGAATCAAGATAATGACGAAAAGGCGATAAGTATAGTTTCCATTCACTGATTGGCTGCTCTTGAGTTATAAGTCTCTAAAAGGCCTGTAATTAAATCTTGTTGCACGGGCTAAAGAACTGATGAAACACCAGATAAGCTGCAACTACGAATAACTTCCCTAGCAAATGCAACCATAAAAACAACCGTAAAACAACTATAAAAAGATGCCAAAACCGACCGGCCATTTTGTGCTAGAAAATAACCATGCGAAAGACGTCAAAACGACCAGTATAGTCATTTTCTTCGGTATTAAACACCACAAAACGACCTCAAAAACCATCATCCAGAAAATCATAACTATGGTCGTTTTGTCAAGTAGCGACTGCAAAACGACGTCAAAAGCGACCATTGAGGAAAATCGTGAAAGTATGGTCGCTTTTAAGGAGAATCGGTGGCGACTATCGAAGTCAAATCAGTGCTAAATTTTCGTAATTAATTCTTTCAAGTTTAATGCATTTAAAATCAATAGTGAAGGGTGATTTGTGTTAAAGCATGGATACTTAATCCAGTGAAAGATCAATAGTGACGAATTTGCTTTAAGATTAACCGATTAACTTTTTTTTTCAGTGGGACACATTTTTGTTGTTGTTTTTTCCGAATATCATCTGTAATTCTTCACCGATTATACTGAGTGACAGCTGATTTTGTTTCTTACAAGATACTTCACGAATTGACATTCAGATATTTCGTAATATTGATCGTTCAATAATTATAGCCTATTGTTTAACAAAAAGAAAAATACTTTCATAAACAACAGGTTATAATTATTGAACGATCAACACTATGAAATATCGTGGTGGTCAATTCATGTAGTATTTTTTCAGAAAGGGAATAAGCCATCACTTATTCAAATCGATTAAGAATTACTGATTATATTATTCTTCTTTGACTTTGGCGGTGTATGTATATATTGAATAGATGCTATGATGCTTCGACGATACCAGCCTTTAATATTTTGATGGAAGTTTTGGCAAATCGTAACTCGGGTCTGAGTCGAACGATGCTGAAGATTCCATTGTTATCGATCTTCCTGTGTAGGAAAGTCAAACATTTTGGAATCTATTTATTTTTGTCCCTTCTACTTTGCAGGCTTGTTTATACTTGGAAGACATTTTTATAAAAATTCAAAGTGAAGTAAAATGTTTACCGCTCGACCGATTTGTATAAAATTGTTACTCAAAAATTGTGTAATGATAAACTAAATTGAAACCCGATATTTAGTAATTTACATGAGCAAGCACTCGAACGAGATTTTTCAAATAATTCAAAATGTCATAAGATTTGAACCACTTGACCGATTGGTGTCAAATTTGTACCAAATATCTTTTTAAATGGTCGTCTAAGTGTGAAGGAAATTTAAGATAAACCTGTCAAAAATTTCTAAAATATTTTTTTTTCGTAAAAGCTTTTTTTTTTTGTTCACCAAAATCGAAATTTTCTGAAACGGCAACAGATAAATAGACCAAAATTTTAATAGGAAATCAATAATCGTGAAATCATATCGACAATTGCAACCGGATATCTCAGAATTTGCATGAGTTATAGTATTTGCAGACATTTTTACAAAAATTAAAATTGTAATAAAATCAGAACGGCTCGACAGATTCTTGCAAAATTTGGTACACATAATGTTTCACGGGTAGTCCATATATGTACTATTTCAGCCCAGTGCCTCTTTAATTGCGAAAGTTATAGCGTGAAAACGATTTTTTCAAAATATAAAGAATGGTGGAGAAAAAAAAATTTTCAACCGATTCGCGTCAAATACAATCGCAAACGGTATTCTATGATAGCCCACTTGCATACGAAATTTAAAGAACATACATCGAAAATTGCGACAGTATCGTGTAAACAACGAAATGTGCACATACACACACGCAATCAGACATTTCGCACAAACCACTTTTCTCGACGTTTTGCACCATTCTGAGTGTACTGACATGAAAATCTCGAAAAAAAAAAATTTCACGAAAACAAAGCTTCCTCTATGAGGAAGCAAAAGGGACGAGCAAGCCAGAATTGACAAATATACTTTCTCATAGCTTTGTAAAAAGCGAAAGAATAATGAGAAAGCAATGTGCAAGGTTCTACTATTTTGCATCTTTTGTTTTCATTTATGGGTTATAGTATACTATTTTTCAACATATCTACAGCGTAAAGTTCGAATTACGTAAAGCCCGTAGGGCGGGAAGTCGAACTTCCCGCGCAGGTATGGTGAAAAATGTTTTTTTTTCCATTCGTTTGAATCGAACGACCACAAAAATTGGACCCAACGTAACCAAAAACGTTACGTGTACCTTCCGTATGCGAGAAGCTTGTATATCGACGTGAACACAACGAATTCCCAAGCACACGTCGTTTGTAAACGCTTCAGATCGACCGCCGCCCGATTCAGCCGAAGAAAATACGGATTACATAGAAGTGCAGATTCTATGTTTCGTCCGAAGCTGCGCAGAAACTGGAGTACGCATAAAAAAGACGAAAATACGTGGTACTTCAGCTTCTGCGCAGCTTCAAGAGGAGCATAGTATCGTCTTCAGTATACTTCGGCTTACAAAACATAACCTAATCCGACCTACTCTCTATTTATTGTCGTATAAATGAGTATAAACACATACGACTCCTCCCCTCTCCCGCGAATGGCCACAGCAACAATTCGGATGGGGATATTTGAGATCCTCTCGAACACGTGTTTCGAGAGCAACTAATGTCAATAGATGCGCGGCGGCAGAATTCCGCTTGAGGCTCGCAATAGTTGTTTACATCCTTCAAAGTCACCGAAATTTCACGATAGCAACAATGGCCACGGACCAAGAAATGCTCTCAGCTCTGGAAGAAAAGCAAAGTATCATCGACAGAAATCCATTCGGAAATCTCAGAATCGACGATCCCAGCATTTTGGACAGTGTTGAGGGTCGAGAAATCTGCGATCGGTGTTACAAATCGCGAAAATTCTTTTGCTACACCTGTTGCACACCTGTTATCGACCGGAAGTACTTTCCGCGAGTGAAGGTACGTATTTTTCATCATTCCGCTCGATGCCCTACACATTGATCTTTCATTTGACGTCTTGTTATTTTTGTTGTTATTCAAGCTACCGATTAAAATCGACATAATCAAACACGCACGCGAGATCGACGGGAAAAGTACCGCTATACACGCTACCATTCTCGCTCCCGAAGACGTTACGATTTACACATATCCGGAATTTCCACTTTTCTCTGAAAATGAAAAAGTAAAATGGCACTTTTTGTTTGTTATTCAAATTGATGGCTAAGAATTTTAGACCCTCAATAATATGGAGTCTCAGGTTGTTCTTATTTTTCCTAGTCAAACAGCCACTACGGTTGATGCCCTTTTTACACCGGAGTACAGAAATGTGGAAGTGACTTCAGATAATGCAAAAAAGCAAATGCCAGTCACCAGAGCTGTTTTCATTGACAGCACTTGGCATCAAACCAAAGCTATTTACAAGGACCAAAGATTAAGAGGTTTGAATATATTCAATGTCATTCAATAGTTATTTTATATCATTATGTATCATATTATTTGTAAAATATTATTTATTTTACTGTTTCTTCATATTTATTGACATTTGAAGGAAGAGAAATTAAGAATCACATATTCATCACATCTTTCGTTTTTATTGGGTAATAATAATGAGAATTTTTCAAAAACAAATTATAGCCATTATAGATTTTTTTTACACAATATAAAGCAAATCTATTGGTCAAGATCAATGCTATGATCTTGAAAATTCTTTACCAGAATTACATTTTTAAAAAAGGACTCAAATGGGATGATTAGAAAATGTACACCTTTAAACTTTCAACAAATTTCTCCAGAAGCCAGATTTTTTTCTAGAAAATTTTTAAAATAAGCTACAATAAAAATTTTGGAGCAATTCTAAATATGAGGAAAATGTGGTAAAAATGTTCTGCTCTATTTATCTCATGCACTTGTGTCCTTATTAGTCTCAGTAGTTTTATCTAGCTCAATAATCAATAACAACTTGAAAGATCTTGCAAAAAAATGCTCCTTGCAAATAAGTACTACACATACGTACATATTGATTTTATGACCTATAATTCTGAAAACAACTATTTTTCAGATTGTAAGACCGTTTTGCGGTCGTTTTTTCTTTTAATTTTTTTACACAAAGCCTAACAAGTTTAGTATTCTTTTACGATCGAATTTCGGGATCGCAAAAATGACTTCTCGTATATTTCCGTTCTGCGGTCTTTTTTTTTAATTTAAATTCCAAAGGTGTTGAGTTTTTTAAAATGATTTTCAAGATGTGCAATCGTTACCTTCAATTCACATTTCGTAATTTCAAGAAGTATTTCAAGGATCGTTCTGTGTTTTAGATTTACCGTGCGTTATATTGAAATCCAGAATTTCACAGTTTTGGCGTCACCAGAAAAAGAGTCCGCGTTGGTATTTGGCTACCATAGAGGCCATTCACGAATTCTTGGTTGAATTACACGAAAGTGCCTATGGTATCGTCCAAGATTACGCTCTAAAAGAGATTTCTAGTAATGAGGATGATTGCGACTCCTCAAATGCATATCGAGGACAATACGACAATTTGTTGTACTTCTTCAAGTATATGTACGACAAGATCCACAAAATTTATGACCACAATAAGTTGTGGGCCTACAAAAGACCACTTATATAATAGCTGTAAATAAAACGTGAATGTAACATAAAAAACTCCACAAATATATTCTGTTGTCTTGGAACCTTTTGGTGTTTTACAGTTCCATAAGATAATCTTTATTCTCCGATTTAGTCACTACATAAATATATATTATCGTACTTTTAAAACTTAAAAGGTACTATTAGTTTAAAACATATAAATTGCGACGACGATACTTCATCTAATCGCAACATCTTAATCAGTTTCTCTCTTCTTCTTTCTTCTTGACTCAACTTTACGTATCGATAGACAAAAAGTGTGCACCACATTGCCACAAGCGTATACGTACAAATATTCACTTTATTGCATACATTCATTTCTATTAAGGTGTATTTTATTTGCAGTTGGTAGACTTTATCGGGTGGCATTTGTGGTAATGATACCACAGAAACTAACTCAACATCGAACTTCTAACGCGCTGACAAATTGTTTGTAGCGCGGAAAATTCGCATACGTATTTATTAGAAACCATCAGATCTGTGCATTTAAAAGTAATGGTGGTTATAGAAAATCTACACTTTTGGAGGAGTAGTATTCCAACCGTACCATTATTTTCTCACTTGATTTTACTTAATCCACAAATTATTTTACATCGTATTTCTAAAGTATCCAACGACTTTGGTGAAAAAAAGTATAAAATTTGTATAAAAAACAAAAAAAAAATAGCTTTTCCATACAAATTTGATACAAAATGTCATAAAAATCGGAGTAAAGGATGTGAACAAACTTATGTACAATTTTTTTTTTTACTTCCAATACAATGTCCAATACAAAATACTAATTTAGGTTCACACAAAAAGTGAAGCATATTTTCATGATTATTATAAAATAATTTATGGAATAAATAAACAGTGAGTTCGAAATTAATGAAATGATTACAACTCCGATTGCGTTAATGCGCTCAGACTTGACTTAGTTCTCTGATAATTCACGTTACGTAACTCAATGAATTCATCGCGGACGGTGAACAATGAAAAAAAAAAGAACAGAAAAACTTTTCAGCGAACCTAGCTTACGATAAGACATTCACAACAGCGCCGACTCAGCACATAGAATATCGAGGAAGAAAGAAGGAGAAAGAACAATGTCTAACAACGTGTTTTTCCGTTAAATTGTAACAGTAACATACTAAATTTTCGGAAAACCGAAATTTCGACGACTCTTTAACTGTCGGCGGGATACATTTATACATCTATTACACCAGAATACACAACGCTAAATTCTTTTTTCACTATCACGACTCTCAACGAGTGTTAATTTTTTTCTTAATTCCGCTTGTTTTTCTTGTATATTATGCGATTACGGGGTCGCAAAGTGACCTCAAAACATTCTCACAGGCGATAAAAAGCTTTCACGAATTTCACGAGAAAGCTCAATTCGCGAGCTATAAATTTTGGCTATTCATCACGAATATTAAAACGAATAATCCGCACTGAGATCGATTTAAACAATTAAGTAAACAAATCCGCCTATGATTACGACCAAAAACAAACAGTTCATTTACTAGTATTGTGGCTCATCGATCTGCAAATCATTTACTTTTTCTAACTTATGGGAGCAATGCACGTTCTGGCAAACTCTCCTATTTGTACCTCTTTATATGGCTCCAATCTTAATTAAAGAGAAAAGAAAGAAAACTAGACATTCGACTTTGCGTTAATGAAAGAGAAAACATAAATCTTAACGAAACGTTTAAACGTCGATTAAACGTTAACAAATGTATACGTGCACACACATACGCCTCGAAACACGTAATCGCTGCAGTTTCAATAGATAGGCAGACGCTCGGTCGATTTTATTTTTTGGTTGATACTAAATATCGGACAGACGTCGGAATGACCGACGCTATAGATTCTCAAATCTAAGAGTCAATGAGTGAGCGAGGGAAATGCTGCTGCGCTAACTCCGATTACCGAATAAATCGTACAAAAAACGAGATTATCAGAGTTTACTAAAAAGGGACAGGGACCGAGGTAGATTCACCGTGAGATACGAAAATAGAATAAATACACTGCGGTCGAATACTGGAATGATTGCACGTTAAACACGGATCGACAGTAATTAAAAATAAAATCACACATCGAAGCTCGTGGTCCGAAATCTCGGAAATCGTCGTTAAGCTCTTCCGATTTCTTGTTTTTTTTCCGTTTTTTTTTTTCTTTTTCATCCACATACTACCACCGCAGGTCCATCGCTATCACCATAAATATTCCTTTCTTTAGTTTTCTTTATCTTTTCTTTCTTTTTTTTTGTTTCTTTAAAATAAACGTGGTACTTAGGACGCGTTTAGAAGACCTCTGTGCTCGAGGGTGTCACGCAATGACGAAAAGAATTGCAGTTGTTGTTCCGGTTTCAGGCTGTACACCTGTTGAAATTATTCGAAATTAATTATTCATTCGGGTTATTTATCGTTAGAGATAATTACCTGCTGAAGAAGCTTTTGGGGCGACGCCGTGTGAATGAAAGACGAAATATAAACGTTTACGAACGTCGCCATCAGGTACTGACAGTCAAATCTATCCATTATTCCTCCGTGGCCAGGAATTATGTCACCGAAGTCCTGGAAATTTTTTATTCACGGATCAATACAATTTTTCAAGTTTTATTTTGCTTTGCTTTCTCTCGGAGGCAAAAATTCTCCAACATTGGACACTTTTTGGATATCTGGGAATATGTATTTATTCTTTTTATTATTTTTTATTCATTTATTCATTTTATTATTCATTATTTATTTATTTTTCGCGTGCAACTGCGTTTTTCTTTCATTAAATAGAATTGAAAGATGCATTGCTAATGCAACTTCGTTATTTGTAAAATTCTTCTCGATTGCTTTTGAAATAAAAATGGGGATTTTTCCAATGTAGCAGATTGAAAACGTTTACGGTTAGAGGGTTGGGAAAATTTTTACCAATCAGAGTTATTAGAAAGAAATGGAAATTGCAGATAAGTGAAAAAATATAAATTTGGAATTTATGGAGAAATAAATCTTTTTTCTTTTTCTTTGTTCTTTTTAAGACAAAACTTTTTGCATAAATGTACGAACAATATTTGGTATTGAATTTGATGAAAATCGGACCAAAAGTTTACATTTCGTGGCGATTTGAATCTTTCATACGAAGATTCAAGGAAAAACCTCGCACATTGCATTCTTTTAAGTGTCGACCTTCAGCACAGCTTGTGACTACTGTAAAGTTATATGAAGCCAATCTGCATATTTTTTTTGCCTTGATTACCTTGATTTTGAAGGCTCGCTTAAAGCCACTCGCGAAGAATCCTCCAAATGGTCCAATCACCGAGCTGAATACCGACATCGACAGAGAGTGCAGCAGGAACGGATACATCGTAATGCTCGTTTTCCAGTTGAGCTAGAAAATATCGATTAATCCATTGGTCATCGTAGTTTTTTCCTCGATAAAAAAACAGTTGTGGATTTTGAGAAAATCAAGGGTACTTTAACAGATGCAGAGTATTCTTAGTATATTTTCACTATTTGTGGATTATTTGAGGCAAGTTTACAATTAACCGTATGTCAAGAGCATTGACTGTATTTGAAAAATATTTACGCGTATTTTGAGAGCATTAACAGTATTTACAAATATTTAAGCGTATTTCAACAGCGTTAACGGTTTAAAAAAATATATTTACGCGTATTTTAACAGCGTTAACGGTTTAAAAAAAAAATTTACGCGTATTTTAAGAGCATTAACAGTATTGAGAAATATTTGAGCGTATTTTGACAGCGTTAACGATTGAAAAAAAAAATTTACGCGTACTTTAAGGGCTTGTATACACGTGTGATGAGCGGGAAAATCGATTTTTTTTAAATTACATATTCTCCAAGTACAATGTCTGAAGAACATTCTCACTAAATTTGATAAAGATCGGAGCATTAGATTTGTAACTATAGGTATTTCAGCTGACCGCCCGATGCACGCAGTCGTTTGCAGCTTTTTAAACGCGATTATCTCAGAATCGCCTTTTTTGAAAAATATCTTTGCGGTGAGCACGATTACTAAAAAACTATGAATCCAATCCAAACCATATTTATATCATTTAATTATTATAATAATAGCTAGGGCCTGGACGAAGGATTTCAAATTTTGTTAAAAAAAAAACAAATCGTTACAAAAAAAAACCGAAAATTTAACACTTCAAAAAATGAATTTTTTGGTAAAAGTGTCGCCATTTTATGAAAATAAATTTTTTTACAAATCCTTCATCCAGGTCCAAGCCAATGTAATGTACTAATACAATTTTTTTGAATTCTGATTCTCGGTTAAGCCGTTCTCAAGTTATCATAACGATAACGCAATATCCAAACAATTATTCAATTGCTCTCGCGGATAATTTAGAAACCTAATGTACATATTATTTCCTCTACTCTGAATTAAGGTCCTATAGTTTGAGGTTAAAGTCTCTCTCAGTCCTGTGATGCCCTCCGCTAATTCGAAGACCCTGAGCTTATGTAGTTACCAGCTGATGTATGTATTATCAGTGAACTCATTTTGTAATAAGACATATATCTACCTATGATAATGCGAAAATTGCTATCTTTGGGGAAGGAATTCTCCTTCCCCTGTAAAAGGGTCCTGCCCGTGAAATCTAAATAAATAAATAAATAAATCATGCCCACCGCAACTGATGCTCAAAAAAAGGTTCTACTGGAATACAGCTGGAGTTCCGCCATATTGGCATTGTACAAATACTAGGGATGTGCAGGTGCTCGATAACTCGGGTTCAAGTAACCCGAAAATATCGAGAAAACCCGTAAATTTCGAGAAAACCCGAAAATTTCGAGAAAACCCGAAAACCTCAAGTAAACGCGAAAATTTCGAAAACTCTCAAAATTCCAACCGCTAGAATGTCTTCGTTGCGAATTACACGGCGAAATATGTTTAAAATCTAATAAAGTATTAGATTTTCTCGCGAATACGCATATATTAGATTCAATATGCAAATAACAATTAATATACAAAACAATTGTCGTGAAATTAATATACGGTATAATAAATACTCATACATGATAAGTTTTCAATATAATAATTGTCATTTTGAAACGTTTCCGTATATTAATTAAAATTTAATATAACGTGTCCGCAAAAAAACTTTCTCGGATTTTTTCGAGATTTCCGGGTTTACTCGAGATTTTCGGGTTTTCTCGACATTTCCGGGTTTTTTCGACATTTTCGGGTTTTCTCGAAAGGTTCGGATATTCTCAAAGTTTTCGGGTTTTCTCGAAATTTACGGGTTTTCTCAACATTTTCGGGTTACTTGAACCCGATCGAGAAAACTCGAACCCGACCCGAGCATCAAGAACCCGAAATTTTCGTTTTTGAGTTCGAATAAACATTTATTTTCTTGTCGAAAAAAATCAAGAAAAACACGTTTTTTCCCCTTGCAAGTGTATATAAGGCCTTAAGGGCATTAACAGTATTTAAAAAAATATATAAGCGTATTTTAGAAGCATTAACATTATTTTAAGAGCATCGAGCATACCATTTCTGCAGTTTTCTGTAAACTCTGTGGAAGCGTGTATTCTTGAGGTCGGAACAGACTCGATGGTTCACAGTCCATCGTCATTCGACCCAAAACTTCGCTGTACTCGATGGGACATACGAAGTAGCGATATTGGCACATTACGTACGACATCTAAATACAGAAATCTGAATGAGTATCGGTAATCGCGATAACCCTTCACCTACAGACGCTGATTATGGGTTATCAACATTTACCAGTAATCCAAGTACGACCGTCGAAAAACCGCCACCTATAAATCCTTCCCAAGTTTTTTTCGGAGACAACTTTATCAAAGGCGTTCGGCCAAAGAAAAATCCAAAGACATACGCCATAACGTCGTTAATCACGATCATGCTCACCGGAACGATGAACCTGTAATAACGATGATTAATCATTAATTAAGGACAATTCGTTAATCTTACAGATTTTTTCCATTCACTCACCATATCAACCCTTCGAATATATTCTGTATTATCAGATAACTCTGCGTCACGACGATCAACAGAGCAACGTGAGTCCACGCGAACAGGGAAAACTGTTTCATGTAATATTTCTTGACGAGCGAAAGTACGAACCACACGAAACCGACGATGTACAGACAGAACGATATAAATCTGTGGTACGTCACGAGAACTCTCAGGTAATCCTGAAAAATAATTAAATTGACATTTCGTAACTTGTGGTTCAACGCTATTTACAACCGGAGCAAAAGCTACTGTTATCTGTTACATCACCACGAATAATACACGAGAACTTGAACTTGAAAACTTTTCAGTATTCCGAAAACCGTTGTTATTTAATTCCGCACAATTCTTTTCGGGCAATTTTTATTTTACAATTGAATCTATCAAATTATCTCGAGTTTTACAAGCGTTATTCAAAGGGCAGAGCTGAGATTTATATTAATTTTTATCGTATTGCATTTTTATTGGCTTTGTGACGATTTATATTGAAATTCTTTGAAGATTGTGAGCGTAATTCTTATGCATATTTTTTTATTATTCAATTTCTTTGAATTAAGGTGCCTCGACGTTATCATTTAAGAGATAAGTAGTAGCGGGTAATCTATGCGATGATTCATTTCCAAACTGAAGAGTATTTCACAACGAATTCTATTTTTCATTCGGAAACATTTGCTTCCCATCTTTTTCTCGAAACCTATAATCGGGATTTTCATAGACGTTGAATTCTATGTAACAATAGGTGAAGCCTTACACGCATTAACAGTGGCAATGACTGAATAGGCCTGCTATTGATTTTGTGTCAGTAAGTCAGCTATCAAGTGGGATGTTACTCAGCATCACAGACAGTCCGCAAATTAGATTATCTACTTCAAAGTGAAATGGTTGGGCACAACCATTGACCTGCTTAACAGACCTTGAAATTTGAAATATAATTTTTCTACCGTTTACTGAGTAGAAATCTGGTAAAAAGCTGAAAAAACTGCACTAAACTAAAAAAAAAAAGTACTAGTATTCACTAAATTCGCGTTGCTCGACGTTCGATTAAATAGTAAAAACAACAAAATGTTCGGTGTCTCAAACATATTCTCGTTCATCAATTTGAATAAGAGAAACAAATTAATTTTCTTAGTTTTAGTGTTTAGCAGTTTTTTTAGGAGACATACTCATATTATTATCTGAGGGCTGCACCTTGATTACTGAGATAAAACTTGGTTGCTTTCAAGAGTTCTTCTTAATTACTTGAAGAAATGTACAATATTTTTTTTGCATTGAGTGCAATTAATCAATTACTAGTATTGGAAATTTAATCAACACTGTTTTTCTCTCTAAAATCAAATTTTTTCTCTATTTCTTTACAGTGCATTTTATTTATTCTCAAGACCTAATGAGTTTGCTTGATTAATTGATTGATTGCAAAGTTTTTATTATTATTAAAATGAATCACTAGTTCTAAAAAATGTATAAACACTTTTTTTCAATTTTATTTCCTTCCTATTCCTATTTTCACTTATTCAGATATTCTTAGAATCTGATGTGTGTACAAAAATTAAATTATTTAATTACAAGGTGAAGGAGTAAATACTTACAGTCTGATTAATGACCACAGCAAAATAGTCCATGAGATTCTCGCCGTAGAAGAAGTAATTGGATGTGATTAGAAAATACCATGAGAGGGATCTGAACCAAGGCAAACCATGAATCCTGTAGACTGCATATCCGATGTTGATGATCTCCGCAAAACATTTAACTTGTACGACCAGTGTCTGTTTATCAGGAAGATATTCAAAAAAATTACTCAATAAATACTGAAAATTTATGAAGTTTAGTTGTGAATTTACTTACTGTAACCATCAGTGCTAATGGTCCACCATAAATAATAAGGCAGAAGCCAGCGATCATCAACCATGTGAAAATACCCCTAATAATCCAGTTTTTCCAGCTGCAAAGTAATCAACATTATACAAACTCCCCTTCTTATAAAAAATGCAACTTCCTAGTGTAAATAACTGTAACATCAGCTTCATTGTATCGGAAACAAAGTCTGACAACATTTGTTTTTAGAAATTGTTAAAAAAAATACGTTTACCGATCGGGTAAGCCAGAAAGAGCAGTTGTGAGGATATTAGGCGTGTGATCAGTTCCTTGCGGTAGCGTTTTGACCAGTTCTTCGACCTCGACTTTTCCATCATCTTCAGACTCAATGTCTTCTTTCTAAATACAAAAAAGTAACAAAAACTTCCAATTGATGCTAATTTACATTGTTTGATATCATCTGAATAGTAAAAGGCACGTACAGTGTCTGGCGTTGTTGATACCGAATGGTTCTTCAAACGATATTCCAATTGGATCACATGTGCATACAGACACTATTAGTCAAGTGGATTATTCCAAGTATTGTTAGGTATACTAGTTGTTATCGTGTCAACTACACTAGCATTTTACTATCAATGAAAGGTCTAAATAAGCCACTAGATAAGTGCCAGGTATTGCGGAAAGGGATGAGCATTCAATGAAATTGTATTTAAAATACTTTTTTTTTAATAAGATAACTATGATTAATTATTATGCAAAATATTGGGTTTTTACTTTTCTGCAACAATCATGAATAACTCAATTAAATAATTCAATATTTTCAATGAATTCTAATAGATTTAATACGCTCAGTGATCCTTAATCTTTCAGCCATAAAAATATTTCAAATACAATTTTATTAAATGAATGCCCATCTCGCATTGTAAATATCAAATTCTTATTCTAGTGAAATTCCAATTGAAATACATGAGCATATGTATTACTAAGTTCTTTTTTTCATTGACTGTAATAAACTATATTTATTATGCAAAATACACTATGATTTTTATATCAATGAAACAATCTGACAAAACACTATAAAATGACTCAGTTATTATGAATATCAAATTGTTCTTTGTACTGAATTTCAACTCCATAAAATGTGTGTATAAAAATTGTGTTACTTATTACTTATACTATCATTTGGCTGTCAATCAAATTGTTGTAATGATAGATGACTAAAATACATGTACAATGTTAAGCATTGCTGATAAGAAAAAGTGCTTCCAAAACAATTTCCGTTAGATCGCATGTGTATGTAAACTATTATTCAAGAGTTCAATTCCTGAAAAATTCCAGTTGCCATTATAGTAATTACACTGTAATTTGACTATCAACGGAAGTTTTTACAATGCACTGGATAAGTGCAGTAATTGTGGATACTAAATTTTGTTCAAAAGAATTTCCCATTGAATTACATATGTATATCATTTTTTTAAAATTGATATATGATCTTTCGTTGCACCAACTCTCTTACTTTTTTACATTATCATCAACAAATGTTTGAACAAGAAACTCTTAAAATGCAACAATTTGTTTCAGAGAGCAAAACTTTTTTTTGTGACGGGAACAACGATGTTACTTTTTGTTACTTTCAAACATGCACTCTTTGATTATCTATTCTGTAATTCATTCATAACTGAATAATTCATTTTCATTATGGACAAGTTACGAATCTACATATTTCTACACGGAACAGATCTCTTAATTTGTTTCTTTGCAATGATTATCACAAAAAAATATAATAAATCATGAATACCCTAGACTTTGATATTATTTATTACATTTGTTTTTTACAAGTTTCAAATCATATTCACTACAATTCACAATTTATCAAGTTCCTGTTATAATATTCAGATATAACATTACCCAGTAAAAAAAATATCACAAAAATATGATAAATCATAAATACCCTAGACTTTGATATTATTTATTACATTTGTTTTTTACACGTTTCAAATCATATTCACTGCAATTCACAATTTATCAAGTACCTGTTATAATATAACATTACCCAGTAAAAAAGATATTTGGAAAATTATACGATTTATGTTCTTTAAAAAAAAAATGTTATAAAAAAAATGGAATACATAAATGGAGTAGATAAACAAAATGTGCATTTGCAAGTAGCACAAGTTTTAAATACGACTTGCTCTTCTCCTTTTTTTTCACACAAAACATTACATAGCACATCAACTTTAATCTGTCAACAAAGTGAATCGCTATCAAACATCAAAGATACAAAATTGTTGTTCATATTCTCTCAATGTCGATATATAATGTATAAATTATTGCCATGTATACCAAGACTCGCTGTATAAATCGTCCACACAATCATTGACAATTAACTAAATGTCAGATAGAGTAGCAAGTCCAAAGTACACAAGTTCTCTTGTGGACATTAAATCCATCTCCGAATGTCAGTATGTAACATATTCCATTGACTAATATATTCCATATACACTGACTGTCATTGCATAAATTACAATCAATAAATCTTGACAATGATCTGAGTGACCGACAACATCTTCCACATATCGAATTGTTCTTCTAACGTGATTCCAATTGGATCACATGTGCTCGTAACGCAAGTGCTATTCAGCGACCGCTAATTACTCGCTGTCATTACACTCATAATTACACTGCCTGATGTTTAACGTCCATCAATGAAATTGCGTTTGACCTTATCAATGAAATTCCGTAACTCATTCGTTTCACGACAAAACAAAAAAGGTGAAAGCCTTTTGAGATTCACAGAGGCTCTGATATTCAAGTTGAAAAATATAAACAACATATTTCGGCGTCTCACCTGATCGTCGTTGACATCTCCCGCTCCTCCTCCTGACGTATCGCCGACGTTTCTTTGTCGCAGTTCAGACATTTTTATAACGCGAGATCGCGACCCAATCGAATATTCTGCCGAAATAACAAAGTAAAGTTTTGTGGCCAAATGGAGAAGAGCACTGTGTTCACTGAGTCGTACTTGTCAACTGCATATTTACATGTTTAAATAATTAACGCGGAGCTGGGGCGGACGTGATAGACAGATATCGCGAGGAATCGCGCACGTCCAACTCGCAGGTTAGCGCAGGACTGCGCTCTCGGCGATACTCGGCAAGCTTCGGAGCCGCATCGAAAAATCGATCGTAATTAATCATGAGAGAAGGAAAAAAAAAAAAAAGCACGCACACTACGGCCAATACAAACAACTCGCGCACGAGGCGCGCTTTTACGAGCGACGTGCTTATAGCCCACCAATTCATGACAATGTTCTATTTACAGACCCTGCAATTATCAAGCCAATCGTGCGTTCGGACCTGTTGTATATATCGAAGCAATTGTCGCGCTCATGCCGCTCGCATTATTTCGGAGTCGGACAAAGCTGCGAGACTATTTTTCGACTATAGACGCGCGGATAGTTCGTGTCGTTTTTGAAAAATTTTTTTTGCTACTTATGGAGGAAAGGATTTTTTAAAACATTAATTTCAACAAAGTTTACGAGGTTCTCTTTTATACCAGCCTCGTGATTTTAAAAGTGATTCTATATTTGGTGATTCCAACGTCTATTGACAAGAGTTTTTACCTTCTGATTTGGTTGTTAGTTTTTGAATGTTAAGTATACTCGCAGTGGAAGTCGCTTTAAGGAGGTTCGTCAGTGAAATTGAAAATGCAAAAATCTGAAATAATTATTGCGGTTTAAATAATTCATCACAAACTCACATGAATTTTTTTGGAATTTTCGTCTACATCGTCTACACGAAATTAATTTTTTTATGCATGCATTTTTACATGGGTTCTTATTGCATATTTAAAAATTTAAAATAATAATTATAATTGAAAAAAAATTTCATTTTTTTTAAATTCGTAAACATGCCATAAGAGCCAATGTTAAAATGTATGCATAAAAAAGTTAATTTTGTGTAAACGATGTAGACGAAAATTCCCGAAAAATTCATGTGAGTTTGTTATGAATTATTAAAAACGCGGTAATTATTTCAGATTTTCCTGTGCATGTTTAATTTCACTGACGAACCTCCTTAAGGAGGTTCGGTGACGACTATCGAAGTCAGATCAGTGCTAAATTTTCGTAATTGATTCTTTAAAGTTTAATGCATTAAAAAGCAATAGTGAAGGGTGATTTGTATTGAAGCATGTATACTTAATCCAGTGAAAGATCAATAGTAACGAATTAGCATAAAGATTAATCAATTAACTTTTCTTTTCCATGGGATACATTTTTGTTGGGTTTTTTTCCAAATATCATCTGTAATTCTTCGCCGATTACACTGAGTGATAGCTAATTTTGTTTCTTAAAAGATACTTCACAAATTGACCGCCTAAATATTTCGTAATATTGATCGTTCAATAATTATAGCCTGTTGTTTAACAAAAACAAAAATATTTCCATAAACAACAGGCTGTAATTATTAAACGATCAACACTGTGAAATATCGTGGCGGTCAGTTCATAGAGTATCTTTTGAGAAAGAGAATAAGCTGTCACTAATTTAAATCAATAAAGAATTACTGATTATACTTGGAAAAAACCAAACAAAAATATGTCCCATTGAAAAGAAAAGTTAATCGATTACTCTTTATGCAAATTTGTCACTATTGATCTTTTACTGGATTAGGTATACATGCTTCAATACAAATCATCCTCCACTATTGTTTTTTGATGCATTAAACTTTAAAGAATCAATTACCAAAATTTAGCACTGAGTTGACTTCGATTGTCGTCACCGAGCCTCCTTAAGGTAGTGGAGTTATCGGCAGTTGGCGGCAAACCAAACCAAACTTCCTGTAAACCACATTCTTGTCTCATTTGATATAACTTCAATATATACCAACATTCTACTTGAATTAGTACTAAAAAGTCTTGAGAAAAGAAAAGACTTATTTAACGATGGCATTGGGATGGATGAACTTAAAAAAGCAATTGAAATTATTATGAGCTACACAGTTTTTACCTTTAACAACAATATATACTAGGGTGTGCCAAATAAAGGCGGTGTTCTTTTTTAATTGTTGAACACGCTTTAGCCGTTTATGATTTAGCTTTAAAAAAAATATATATTCTTTATTCTTTGCTCTCCGACCGAAATATCGTAGAATGCGTCTTAGTAAAGATCCTGTCAAAGGGGAGCTCATAATTTTAATTCTTAGAAGTCCATCATCACGTTTGAAGTTTTCCCATTTAAATAACACAGGAAAGTGATTTTGTTCCATTTTTTCTCCTTGCAACCTAAGAAGAATTTTTTTTTTTTTCATAAAATCAATAACTACATATTATGAATCATGGAATTTCGAACAAAAAATCTTATTAAGACGAATTTCTGTCTTCAATATTTGATAATTTACCGAGCCTTGAAATTCTTGATGTTGTCAATTTTCCATTGTTTTACATTTTCTAGCTAAACTATTGAAGTTAGAACGAAAAGTTAACAGAAAATTTTGTCGTCCGTCTGACGCACCACAAAAAAGTCGTTGACGAGTTTTTCGTATAGTTGATATTTACAAAGTTACAGGCTAACAAAGTCGTGGTTTTTGTATTTTTAACTTTTATTAAGTAAACTACTTAGAAAGAATGGAAAAAAATCACTTTCCTGTGTTATTTAAATGGGAGAACTTCAAACGCAATGATGGACCTCGAATATTAAAAATTATGAGCTCCGTTTTTGACAGAATCTTTACAAAGACGTATTCTACGATATTTTGGGCGGAGAGCGAAGATAAAAAAATATCGCTTTTTGGCACACCCTCATATATACAAACAAATATCAGTATTACCTATGGGATCACCACTAGCTCCGATCTTATCGAATATCGTTATGATTGATTTAGGAAAAAATTGCCTCAATCAAGTTAGTTTTAAACCTTCTTTTTATAAAAGATATGTAGATAATATTATCATTGCACTTCCTACGAATGAAGTTGATAAAACCTTGACAATTTTGAACTCTTATCACACAAAGTTACAATTCACGATAGAAAAAAAAAATGAAAACAATTCCATTCCCTCTTTAGACTTACTTCTGATTAGAAAGAACAACACCATCACGACGAATTGGTACATAAAACCTACTTGGTCAGGTAGATATATCAACTTCTTCTCAGATCATCCCACACAATTAAAAATAGGCAAAAAGCTGATAACTCCACTACCTTATTATAATTCGGCCGCAGCACAGCAACAAGTTATAGAAGTCGCTTAAATAAAAAAATAAAAATTTTAACGTTTGCTGAAGATATTGAATTATTGGGAATTTTTCGGAGCATCCTTTGAATACAGAATTAATCGTTTCTTAAAAAGATAAGATGTATTCGTTTTTAAAGAAACTCAGCTTTTGAAATAAAATATTGTCGAATTTCGAATTTGTTGAAAAAGAGAAAATCAATCGATTTTCTCTTTTTTTAATCAAACCGAACCGAGTTTATTTAATGGCGTGTACTTATATTATATTGTAGCCGGTTTAACCGAAATATCTGAGTCTAAATGCAATATTTTGCATAGCTGCAGTACTTGCAGGCCCTTACCCTCGCGGACCTCCCAACCATCACGTATGGTTGGAATTCGGTCGTTTTTCCCACATCCGATCACGAACCAACCGGTCAATTGGTGCACCAAACCAACCAATGATCCAACTTTTCAAAGGTTGATTTCGAGTTGGCTTTTGTAAACCAACCGTAAACCAACCATTTCTTGGACACGATGAAAAGTTGGTTCACGGTTGGATATTATAAACCAACCCAAATTCCGACTTCCAAGGTACAATATCAATGGTTGATTTGTGGTTGATTTTTCAAAACCAACCATAAACCAACCATTTCAGACAACTCACTATCCAGAGGTTGGCTTATGGTTGGTTTTGAAAAATCAACCATCGAAATTGTACCTTGGAAGTCGGAATTCGGGTTGGTTTATAATATCCAACCGTGAATCAACTTTTCATCGTGTCCAAGAGATGGTTGGTTTACGGTTATTTTACAAAAATCAACTCGAAATCAACCTCTGAAGCGTTGGAACATTGGTTGGTTTGGTGCACCAATTGACCGGTTGGTTTTTGGGTTGGTTTTAGGTTGAGAGGTCCGCGAGAGTATCGCACTTCTCAGAAGCTGGGACTCCGGACCCAGCTTCCATCAACTTTCCATCTTGTATCGTATCGCTCTCGTTTGGGTCTCGACACATGACAATGGTTAGCCTAGCTAATTCATACTTTCTGCGCAAATCAATCTATTCCTTTGCAGCGAGAAACTTTTATAAAGCAAATAAAAATCTTCGTAAGGATAAAATTAAAATATACTTAATGGATAACGTTGGAAGTACAATCATTGACGAAGCAATGATTACAAAATTTCTCAGTTTTTCAAGGCTAAAAAGAGAATTGTAATTAAAGTGACGGAACGACCTCGAAAAAAAAATTTCTACCCAATTCGTTGATTTTCACTACTTTATATAACAAATTCGAAACCATATCTCATATGTGTATTTTTTGTTGAAAAGCTGAGACTTATTTTTACATAGGAATACGTCATGATCTTACATTTTTCGGAAATCACTAATTCTGTATTTTTGTTGAAAAGCTGAGACTTATTTTTTCATAGGAATACGTCATGATCTTACATTTTTTGGAAATCACTAATTCTGGATTGAAATGATGTTCCTAAAATCGCAGTAGATCGACACCTTCAGAAAACTTAAAAGCCCTGCAGGAAAATCTGAATAATTCAAGCGACCTGCATTGACGGTATAATTCACATTTAAAAAGTTACAGCTAAATCAGAGAGGAAAGGTACAAATTTTTGTCGATATTTTATGGAATCACCTATTTATATCTGTCAGGAAAGAACTCAAAAAAAATTATGAGAATGGAAGATTTGAGGCTTATATTTTTTATGAATTGCTGGGTTCAGACTCAATTTTTTTATATTCATAAATTTGTTGCCTCTATGACTTCCCTTTTATAAAAAAGCATGAACAGTAGAATTTTGAGACTATCAGTCGGACAGATTCATTTCTTCCAGTTTTAATTTTTCAATGTTCATAGAAATGTAGAATCTCCTCGGAAATGAACAGTTTAACAATATAACATGTAAGAATTAAGAAATCTGATTTTCGTCCGGAATAAAAAGATTTTTCTGAGTCTTTCATACATTCCGTAAAATTTAAGTATTTCATTGAATATAAATTCGTATGTTCGATTCACTGCTTACGAAATCGCGTAGAGCTCAAAGTATGAAACGATAAAAATTCAGAACGACTAAAATAAAAGATAAAAAAGTTAACGAATAATGAAACATAGAAATCTTACGCTGGACTGTCAGATAATTAACAAGTATTAACGATATTAATTCATCGTTATTACAGATTCGTTATTTTATTCCTTGTACATTGATCTTTTATCAATTCGAACTCGATATTCTCTATATTATCAATTTATATATTTTGGCTTGTACAGAACTAAAGTGCTCTTCATTTTCTTTTTCAAATATTCCGATTTTAAAAGTTTTTTGAAAATAGATTTCGTTTATTCAAAATACAGACCTTCTTCGAATGAATGAATGCTTTTGATTAAAACATTACGCGCAAAACTAATTAGTAATCTGCCAAAAAAAAAATTTGGATTTCGCTCTATTCGCTGTTCCGAAATTTCTTAATGAGTCGTTCTGATTATTCATCGTTCGATATTTTGAGCCACACTCACCAAGAAATAGTCTTGAAAAAAAACTCCCGAAAGTTTGTACAAACATCCGACGAAATGACGTCAGATGTTTGTACAAACCTAAATAAATATATAAAAATAAGTATTTGGAAGTAACCGTAAAATCTGACTTATTATGAGAAATATTTGAGAGGGTCAATGAAAGCGTGGCTAAATATAGCAGGCGTTTAATGCGACGCGAGGTGAAGAGGGGGAGAACGATGACTGATATTAATGAGAATTTAACTGGAGGAAGTGGAGTCATTAGCAAATATAATTCTGAATTCGTCATAGCGCGTGAGGAGACAAAGAGCGTAGAATGTCTCGACAGTCACGCATCGTGATCTCGTCGCGATGCACTGAGGTCAAGTATTTATATTGCCAAAGGTGTAGAGAGGGATGATAAATATATACAAAAAGAAAAAAAAACAAAGTGAACACAAACAGAACGTGTAGAGAGAAATCTGTAGACGAGAACGTTATATGCCGATGTATAATCTTTCTCAAGGATGTACGAAGGTGCGAGATTACATAAGGGCTCTTGAAATAGTAACGCATTTGAAATAAGATCTCAATTATTCGTTTGTCCATTTCTTCTTACGAATGTTAATTATTCATGTTATCTATAATTAAGTGATTACTATATATTATTATAAAAACTCGTAGTTAATTCGTCCTTAATTTCGCAAGCTACCAACTGTATAAGTGCAGTTCGTAAAAGTTCAGCAATATTTGTGTTATCATTTATCTTCTTTTCCTTTTCGTGTGTTGCGATACTAGACTAGTTACAGTTTATCGTATTATATTACTATTATCGTAATATCGCTACCCGTACCATTATTGGAATGCGACGGATTGTTTAAATATGGTAAAGTTTATTTAATAACATCACAGATACAATAATTATGTACATAATTGTCCGAGTGGGGGCGGGAATCAGGGTGAAAGCCGTATTTAGAATTTCTTCGGCCGTTATTTCTCTCCCCACTGACAATCCAAGCACTGAAGTACTAAGTATCAAGTTAAGATGCCCCGAAAGGGTTGATGCTAGACACGAAACTTCAGTTGCAGCTTTGGAAGCATCTCAAGGAATTTTCCGCCCCAGACAAGAGCAGATTTCCTTTTTTATTATCGTTTCTTCGGGGCGCAGTGACTATTGATTCACCGACCTTGCTGATTGGCTCAAATTTCACGAGCCATCGCTAATCAGCGTGGCAAATTCTATAGTCACAGTGATTATGTAGGGTGCGTTTCCAAATATCGCAAATTGGCGCAATAAAATGGGTTTGGACAAACAGCATTAATAGCTATTCGTGCATTAAAGAGGTTGGAACAGTTTATGCTAGTTAAATGAGTGCTAAATTATCGTGACCTTTTCCGTTGAGTTGTATGCATTTAATAACAGTAATGGAGGATAATTTGTCTTACAGCGTGTATCCTGAATCTAAAGAAATATTAATAGGCACTGATTTGCAAAAATAGTGACGAATTTAATTTATTTTAAAGCACTTTGTTTCTTCCTTCATTTTTTCATTTTTAAGCGAAAGAATTTATTCTCTTTCTTGAAAAGTGCGCTATAAAATATCTAGCAGTACTTTTTAAATAACAGTACAATCTAAGAAAAATTAAGATTGCTAAAAAAAAATAACTCGTTTTGGGTTGAGAATAATTTTTTTTTTTTTTTGGAAAATCAGCAAAAATCGGTTAATATTTCCGTTAATCAATCACTGACGATTTTAATCTGCATTAAAATCTGCAGACTGCGTTTAATCTGCAGACTTAAGGATGTATTGTAGGTACAGTCCCGCCAAAAGTGAGTTTCAGAGACAATTTCGATCACTTCCCGATGGAATAAAAATCGGAAAAAATAATGCATATAAAACGTGCTGAAAAGATTGATTTTGCATAGTAATAATCCCAAAATGTTATTAACCAATTGGTGAAAAAAAAACAATTGTTCAACGAATAAACAGTCAACCTAACTTTTTTTTAAATGAAAATAACATGTTAATTCTTTTGAATGCGTATGAATTTTTTTTCCATTTTTTTAAATTTATTTCTATTTTGTTTTTTTTTTATTTTGAAAAATGCGCACGATATAACAAATTTTGGATATGCGTTTTGCAAAAAAAACTTGAGTGTAGTAGATAGTTTTATGCCGAACACATATCCAAAATGCATTGGTTCGCGCACATTTTTGAAAATAAAAAAAATCAAAATCAAAATAAAGAAAAAAATCTGAAAAAATTCATACGCATTCAAATAAATGAACATATCATTTCCATTAGAAAAAAAGTTAGGTTGACTGATTGTTTGTTGAACAATTGTTTTGTTTCAGAAATTTGTTAATAACATTTTGGAATTATTACTATGCAAAATTTATCTTTTCAGCTCGTTTAATATCGATTATTTTATTCCGATTTTTATCCCCTGGAGAAGTAATCGAAATTTTCTCTGAAACTCACGATTGGCGGGACTGTACCTATCACACATGGTTAAGCAGCATTGTTTGCGGCCATAACTTGGATGGGTGACCGCATAGCTGTGCACTTTACGTTTGCCCGTAAATTATTGAGCGGGAGGCGATTTTTCTCAGTTTCTAATGTATTCTAATGCAGTGAAAACTCAGTAAAAATAAAGGCATCTGAATCAGCCAGGTTTTCCGCATTTTTCCTGAGCCCTCGTGTAAATGCGATACAGTAGTGCATTAGAATGAGTGGCTGCGGACAACACTTTAGGTGGGAACTCTATGTAGAAACGGGGAAAGGGAAGACGGCTTACGTAAAAGCCTGAATAAAGCATACGGAAGAAAAATACAAGCTGTAATACAGATTACCTCAATTGATAAATACGCAAAACTTTGTACACGAAAAACCATACTTAGCGTTAATCGGCTTATTTAGCAACGCTTTAACCTCCTTAATGCGTTTTATGCGAAATTTGAAAAGTACCAATAGTCCCAATACACCTTCTAATTGAAAAGAAAGCCAGAGCAATTGTCCGAAGCGGGTCCCCAACGATTATCTGCTCGAACGCTGAATCAGCTGTCTCAGTCGATTATATTACATCAGCTCAACACTGCGTTTTTCTGCGAATCTTCTGGAAAATCTTCTAGCCATCTGTTGTTAGACTCGACTTTCGCTCGGACCCTCGTATCTCGTCGTAGATACGGAAACGACACTTTGTTTATTGTACTACAGATTATCCTCCGACGACGAAAGCTTGTCGAATACGTAGAGTTTAAGTTGAGCGTCGTGCCTCTGCGGAGGCGTGGCAGAATCCGGCTTAACTGTATCCGAAGCGCATGAAGGATCCAACGTACGTGGCAAAAGGGTGCGATTCAACTCTGGCATCGATGCTGTCGGATCCTTAAGGGGTAACGTTACGTCACGGAGAGAATCCGTCGGGGAGGGAGGAAGCACCACTTTTTCCGGAGCATTCTGGATGAATATTACTCTGTAAAAAACGTCAACAAATTGCTTGAGCTCAGCTATGTTTACTCGCTGGAGAACGTCGATTATCCGAAGGTCAATTATCCGTCCGTTAGCCAAACGTGCTTCGCGCGATCTCTGAACGTTTGTGGCGTTACATTGAATTTTACAGACTTGTTGGTCATGAGGTCATGGGGATAAATTTTTGTTGCTGTCTTTAGTAGCTTTTTTATTTATTTTTATTTGAATTTCTAGAGATTTTGAATCTCTGAATCATTCTGTCGATTCAGCGTCTTTTTTTCGACCCTCTTTCTGCACTGTACTATAATTGGTTATAGGAAAGTACCTCTAAAAGGCGATCATGTACATTTTTTCAGATTTTTGAAAACAGTATTTCAAAAAGTGCCGTTTTTCTCTCGAAATATCTCGAAAATTTGAAGTTGCGAATGGGTCTGAAAATTGAAATTGAAAGGTACTGAACTGTACCATAATTGGTTATATGAAAGTACCTCTGAAAGACAATCTATGTAAATTTTTTCAGATTTTTGAAAACGATATTTCAAAAAGTGCCGTTTTTCTCCCGAAATATCTCGAAAATTGGAGGTTGTGAATGGGTCTGAAAATTGAAATTGAAAGGTACTGAACTGTACCATAATTGGTTATATGAAAGTACCTCTTAAAGACAATCTATGTAAATTTTTTCAGATTTTTGAAAACAATATTTCAAAAAGTGCCGTTTTTCTCTTGAAATATCTCGAAAATTCGAAGTTACTGAGATGAATGTCTCTGCTCACAAGTTGTTGTGTTTTTATGTTAGCGCTCGAGGACAATGTTTGGAATAACTTTTTTAAAATTCAAAAACCGATATTTTTAAAATCTGAAAACATTACAGCATTTTCGTGCGTGACTGTTGATATCTCAAAATAATCGCTAATGTAGCACCGAACGATGTTTTGGTATTAAAAAATTGTTTTTCTCGGAAGTTTAAAAAAACTGGGAAATTATGATTTGTTAATTAAAAAAACGGTCATTTTATTTTCACTGATGAAGTTGCCGAGTTTTTCTGCATGACTGTCAATATAAATTTCAAATTCGGGGTAATTAGCAATTCTTTTAAAAGCTAACGAATGCAAACATTAGAAAAATATAACTCCTAATAAACTATTTATAAATAGACTCTTAATAAGGTATTCATTGATTGCAAAATTATATATCAAATCGATGTCGTTTTTTTCGCAGTGTTAAAAACTCCAAAAAAAGTTGAGTTTGAGTCTAAATTTTCGAATATCCATCAAAACCGAAAATTAAAGTGTATTTATACATATTTCATTATCTTTAATATTCGAATCTTCACAAAGCGTTATCCATCACAATCTCAAATTCAGATAAGCTTTTCGAACTATCGGGGCACTCCGAAGCTTTTTTATCCGATGACCCGCGATTGGGAAATCACGTTCAGGAGCTTTATAGATAACGTCGTTACACGTGTCATATGCGGATCAATATGACCCAAACGAGAACGTAATGCTGAACCGTAACGTATAGTTTACACTCGACTCGAACGTAGCAATAAATATTTTAATGCAGCTTTCAATTAATAAATTAAGCTCTGCATGTTGGATGAAAAATTGATAAAAACGTCACCTGTTGAACGCTCGCCATCTCTTGCAAAGTTCGATATACGCTTTGCACTGGATGTACATAAATACGAGGCCCCCGCTGGAACCGATTACGACGACGATTAATTTCGTCCAGAACGGCCAATCGACGAATCCCTTTCGAGCCTCTTCGACCGATCGCTCAACGAGCACGTACAACGACCACGCTACGCACAGAGCTGCTACCGCATGGAACGCAACCGCGCACCACAACTTCCGGACCTCCGGAGATGACATTTCCAACTTTTCCCACTGTAAACAGAAAAGTTCCAATAGAAATTCTCGTATGCACGAGCGATGTACGGAAAAAAGGACAGCAAAACCCACGATAAGCCTCTTTTGTGTTTTTGTCTCATGTTGTATTTACTAAATAATTTTAACGTATCAACTTTTCATGTAATACACTGAAAATTATTAATATAATTTTTTTACCGTTCTGAAATGAATAATAACTATATGAAGAAGCAAAATTAACGATCGCTACCATTAACGACATAAAAGTTAACCAATTATTAATTTTTCCTCGCAAGAGGAACTTTTGTATTCATTGAATCTTTTATATTAATCTTTAGTTTCCATTTTATACTGTATTCACTAAATTATTTTGACGAGACAAGTTTCCATTCAACGTTCATTCGAAAATTATAAGTGTACTTTTTTTCAGGATTTCAGAATGAGTCATAAAATGTACGTGACAAAAGTAACGGTTGTCACTATCAAAATCCCGCGGTGCATTAATTTCTGCTTCCTCATGAGAGTAAGTTTTGTTTGCATAAAATCATTCTAATCAATTTTGTTATGCCAACGTCTAGAATGTTGTGACACTTCGGAAGAACGTGTAAGAAATGCCCAGATGCAGTTATTTATTCAATGGGTCTCTAAAGATAAAAATCTGCAACCACAGGAGACTTAACTAAATGGGCTGCAATTTTTGTATCCAAAAAATAAAAAGCTGTTTGCTATTAAATTCAAAGTGAAATTGCGCAACGTGATAATTTGTACCGTGGAAACGCATGAACACTTCATTTTGGCATTTAAAAAAACAACGAATGCTTATCGCTACAGAAATAAGGTGGAATCATTATCTTCTGCTGTATATCATGTATGATTTTTATGCAATCCGCCTAAATTATTCACATATAATTGACGCTACAATGGAAAAAAATCACAAATTTTTTTTTCATTACGGAGAAAGAGCTCAACGGCGATTTCCTACTATATATTATTTCGTCCAAAAATCTGCGCATTCGCAATTTCAGAATTGGCGAAAAGTTATGCACTGCTTTACATGATAGAGTCTGGTAAAACGTTGACGCTTTTTAAGCCACTTTAAACATTGCAATTACGTAATGTTTAAAGTAAAAAAAACTGCGTTTTCCTAAAGTTTGTTGTCTGCATGACTGAAACATTTATGTCGTTTATGTTTACATTTTTTTTCCGGACTCCCTTCAATAAATAGAACAATCAGAAAAATAATGAGGAAGCAACGTGCAGACTTCTTCATTATTTCTTTATGAAAACTGTGAAAAGACGTGTCCATTAACAGCACAGAACTTTTCTTTTCCGTTAATTGAAATAGGATATTCAACCCACCTCTGAAAATGGCTTTGTCTTTGCGTGCATGATAAATGTGAATTTGCATAATTCACAAGCACGCGTGTCAGACGCTTTGATCCATTGTTGAAGACACGCCTGGTGTACGTAACGTAAGCTGCCACTGCAGTAGCACGGTGCCAACAAGGGTGCTCCAATGTCGCCTTCACAGTGGCATATCCTTTTGAGAACAAACCAAAACAGTCAAACCATACATGATCACTATGGTGGTCTTTATTAGGGTTCCAGACGAATTTTAGGATTGACACTCATCACATCGTTTGCAAATAAACGATAAAACATCCTCTTAAAATATACTTTCTGTATGGCTCCATTTAATTTCTTTTCGGGCCCCCACATATTTATTTTAAAATCTGTAACTTCCGGATATAAGAGATTTTATAGAGACATTTTTAAAATTTCCTATGAAATAATTAGTCGGTAATTTTCATGGTACGATTTTTTTACGAAATGAATAAAAGTATTAAGCAAATTACGAGTGATGTTGGCCGATTTTATGAAGATGTGAGAGGAAATTGGATGCGGTAGAATGGGTTGATTATTTTGTAATTAATCGCAAGTTCTTCTCCAGATGATAATTATTTTTATTGATGTTTTATACTCTCATACATACAGAGTTTTTTTATTTTTTTCAGAAATATCAATTACAAAACAAGATGATAATTTTATTCAGAGGGTATTTAATTACTTTACTTTTAAACTCTTCCTCTTTTATCTCCTAGTTTTTTAAAATCGTTACTACTGTAATAATTACATCAGCACTTCATTTATGACATTTAAAACTGAATTTCTGTGGTATGAAAAAGGAGCCAGGAGTATAATTTTTATAAAGTAGGACAAGCGTCTTCGTGAAGCGCAAATGCAAACTCACCGGCAAATGTCATGGTTGCTTGATGACAGAGTACTGACAGAGGAATGACAGTGGTTTGGTATTACGGTGACGACCGTGGCATACGCTGCCTCCTGAAACCAAGAATATTCATTAATAACTTGGAATAATAATGATAAATGATAGACATTTTATCCTCGACAAAATAATGAGTCACATTGGCAATTTACAAATCAATTAATTAGTTGATGATTTAAAATTGCTTTTCAATTTTTATTCAGTAGTTCATTAATATTTCAGCGCAAAAATACGCGAAACCGCGGCTTTTAAAATAAACTAAATGGAAGCCGCGATAGCTTTTCATTTTTTAAAAGTTCGTCTCTGTAGTTTGTAAATTTCTTTGTAAGTATATTATCGTTCAAAGAATAAACTGCTATGAATATACCATTTTTATTCCCGACGTGAGTAATACTTTGCACTGCCAACAGAATTTATCTGTTTTGTTTAAAAATGCCGTTTGAAGTTTTATTTCTGAGTATTTGTGGATCATGCTGTTCGTACGAAAATAACGTGATCCGCGATTGACTTTCTTTTCATTTATTCAATAAGTTAAGTATACTCCCATAGAATTTCCAATTTAGTTTGATTTCCGTAATTTCTGCATTCGAGTAATTTAAGGATGTATGATACGTACAGTCCCCCCAAAAGTGAGTCTCAAAGACAATTTCGATCACTTCCCGATGGAATAAAAATCGGAAAAAATAATGCATATAAAACGTGCTGAAAAAATTGATTCCGCATAATAATAATCCCAAAATATCATTAACAAATTGGTAAAAAAAACAATTGTTCAACAAACAATCAGTCAACCTAACTTTTTTTCTAATGAAAATGATATGTTAATTTATTTGAATGCATACGAATTTTTTCAGATTTCTTTATTTATTTTGATTTTTATATTTTTTATTTTGAAAAATGCGCAGAATGTAACAAATTTTGGATATGCGTTTTGCAAAAAAATCTTGAGTGTAGTAGATGGTTTTATGCCGAACACATATCCAAAATTCGTTATTTCGCGCACATTTGTGAAAAAAAATAAAAATAAAAATCAAAATAAATAAAGAAATCTAAAAAAATTCGTATGCATTCAAATAAATTAACATATCATTTTCATTAGAACAAAAGTTAGGTTGACTGATTGTTTGTTGAATAATTGTTTTTTTTTCACCAATTTGTTAATAACATTTTGGGATTATTATTATGCGAAATCAATCTTTTCAACACGTTTTATATGCATTATTTTTTTCCGATTTTTATCCCATCGGAAAGTGATCGAAATTGTCTCTGAAACTCACTTTTGGCGAGACTGTACGTATCATACATCCTTAAGAGGAACATTCCAAAAAAATTCTTTTGATTATGTTTCTCTTCGAGTACATGATGATTGTATCATTATTGACACTTGTATAATATTTCTTTAGTATCTGATAAATAATATCGTAACGTAAAATGCAACATCCGTTGTTAACGGAAGGACATTCTATCCCTTAACGCACGCCATTCTTTGAATATTCTTTTATTGCGAAAGCGATCCCTCGCATTACAGTGCAGATGCGGTTCAATTACACGACACTCATTCATCGCATTGATAACGTTGCAACTCGACACCCGGACTATTTTGAATAATGAGTCTCCAATGGCTAAATGACGTAAGAATTTTTTTTTTTTTCCTGCGATTACGAGTATATACAAAAATTCCTGTATGGAAAATAAAACTCTTCGCTAAAGAATATAAATATAAGTAAATGTTTAATATATTGTTTATCAAACATAATATTATGTTCATTATGTTCATGATATAAACTTTTGCAGAAGAAATTTAAATATTAATAACATGTTTAAAAAAGAAATTATTTCATAACCGATAGAAAAGGAAAAAAGTAATGCTAATTCGTATTTTTTTATACCAAAAGTTCAAAGAGTCGAATTTTTTATTTATCACGCCAATTTATCAGGCAAAGTCTTTATTTACGAGAATTATTTATTGTGTAGAGCAAACGTGAACGAAAATATGCATCTGCAAAGCATCTTGTTCTCCACTCATCTCCGACGCACTGCAAGGGAGCGCGTAATCTTTATTAATAATGACTTATCAATTGACCTTTATACATCCTCACCAAGCAACTTTTTTTTTGTTAACACAACTTTCGTCCTCACTTGGCATCGCTTACGTTCATTAATCAAAATTCGAAATGTTTATAAATACCTATATTTGTCATTGATAAATGATTTTTTTTTTTTCTTATCATTGGCTGCTCAAATTGCAACTGTCGTCAACTACTTAACCACGTGGAGTTATTTTGGTGCATCTTGGCTAGGGCCGATCTAGATCACTTCTTGGGTTTTATTTTAAGAACAGTGTGTGCATTTCCGTGTTTCACGGCAGAATGCGTATTTTATAAGGTTGAAGGAAAGGGAATATATCATTCTATCACGATTTATTTCTGTTTGTTTTGTTGGATGCATCAGTGCAAGGAAAGATACATAAGTTTGAATATAACGTTTCGACACATTTTCCTCCAGATGTTATGCAAAATAATCAACTCAGTTATATACGGTAATCAGAATTCAAGGTTTTGAGTACTTTATTTATATAATCTGTAAATCCAAACTTATTTGAGTTTGCAATTTTACAACTGAAATAAAAATATAGACGAAAAATTATTGATGCTATATTAAAAGCAAAATTCAAAATAATTTTGAATACTTCTAGAAATAGATACCCCATTAATTTTTGTATTTAGTTTCTTCATGAATACTTAGTATTTCAAAGGTATTCAACCAATTCGAATATTTTAAAAATCTTTTTGCACTAAACTACTGGGATTTTTGCTGGAAGTAATTTGGAAACATTACATTTACGACTTATTATTTTTTTGTTATAATTTATTATTTTTTTTATTTTTACTATCATTAATATTAATCTCATTTTTTACGAGAAGCTGTAAGTCTTGATACAGTTTTGGTATAAATGATAATAGAATAGAGATCACATAGAAATGAGAAATGACAGTTCAACTCGTTATTGTGACTTTAAACACTTTGAATCTTTGAACAAAACAGAAAACTACTGCTTTTTTACAGATTGGTTTTTTCAACTCAAAAATGAGCAGCCCTTTTTGCACTTTCTTGAGGAAATACAAAATTATAGTTTTAAGTTTATTCCAAAAACTGATTTCTTCCAGAAAGTTTTTTCATCAATTATTAGTATTATCATTATTGTCAGCATTATTATTATATTCGACAAAAAAAAAGAACTTTATGTTTTCCTACTGCTTGAATATGAATGTTTCATACCGCTTTGATATAAACAATTTTTCAAGCTTACATAGGAAAACTCAATTGATATTTAATTTGTCAGAGTGTTTAATTGTCCAATTATTTAAGCCTTTTACAGTCTTTTACGAAATAAGGAAGAAAACTTTGGTTTTCTCGGATAATTCTTAAGCAGACCCAGTCATGTGAAAAAAGTCATAAGAAGAAAAATTTGGAGCGTTATCACCTGCTTTCAAAAACTCTTGCATTCAAACCTTATTACACGAAAAAAAAATTTGCTTGCGTGCTGTCATCAGCAATTGTTATCAACTCTATTTTATTTCTAATTCCTACAATTCCATGTGAGATTGAAACAACAACTCTAAAATAGGAAAAACAATATCTTATTGTTGCAATGTTATATGAGATTGTGAGAATAAAAACAACAGTTGATATGACAAGAATTGCTGATGGCAGCCTGCAAACAAATATGGTTTGCAATCAATGACATTTTTTTCCGTGTAAGTACATAAAAGCATTATTGCTCTGTATTTTTGTAGACACATTCAGTGCACCAGAATGGTGCAAGGTAAAACCTAAAAATGTTCACTGGTCACGACTTTAAGACTAAACCAGTGATCAAATTTTGATGTTTGATATCTCATGTTATCTATTGAATAGTGCATTCTGAATTGAATAGAGCGATTCCAGATGAATTGAAAATTAGATTCACTGTAACAAATTGTTCAGTGATTTTTTAATAGAGAAAGATTTATTTTGACATTTAAAATCATAGGCTTTGTCATAAAGACCTGAAATAAAAATCACTATATTCAATCCAAAATACACTCTTCAAAAGATAGAATAAGGCATTGAACACTGAAGTTTTATCACCACTTTTACATTTTAATACACACTATTTCAGTGCACTGTGTGTGTTAACAAAATAACAAGATGATGATGCTTATGATGTTCTCGATGAGGTTTCAACGTAAAATTTTTTGAGGGAAAGATATTCTCAAAATTTTACTTCTTAAGACTTTCTTTAAATGACTGGGTCCCCTTATACTAATAAAATATCGCAATTTACAATTATGACTAAGGAGCAAAGCATAAATCTTACCCTTGGTGACCATTCCGGGAGAGTTTCACCTCCGGTGGGACTGGTATTATTGGAAGGGCCCAGAGACTGAGGCGGTTGCCAATCGGGCAGATTAACATTTATCTGATGTACCGGCATCACTCTCGAATCGCAGCCAAACATTAAAACTATCTTCTGTTACAAAACTCTCTCGACACTGGCGTTAATTTCTAAAGTCTCATCGCTTTTTTCCTTCGTAGTCATATTTAATAAAATGCATCAAATCATGAAATCACCAAACTAACAAATGTTTTTTTGTCCTCCTGAGAAAAGTGTGCAGCAAATAAAATCCCTGAATAATAACAAAAATCCAAAACGGTTAATTCATTGAAAAAGTAGTTCACCAGAATCACAGTTGAGAAATAAATTTAAAAAGTCTCAAAAACAAAGAATAGATCACTTTTTAAATCACCCTGTTGACCAAAAGTTGAGTAATTTATATTTATATTATCCAAAGAAACTCGACAAAACAAAAATGCACTTTTCTCTCAACAGTTTCACTCGCACTTTACGTGATTGCGCGTTGTTCACTGGCGATACGAATGAATTTTGCGTCAATGCCGCGCTTCCGATAAATGATAATGCAATGAATACATAAAGAAAAATTTACCAACACAAAAACTCGCGCGATACTTTGTCTCTTCAGCAAAGTCACGAAATACGTTCGGAAGAAGCGAAAACCGCTCGAAGCATCAATTTAAAATTCAACGTATCCACACAAAGCTCATATGCATATGTTCCTTTGTTAAAAGGCTCGACGAATTATAGTAAACGACTTTCGTCGACTTTTTCACTAAATAGAAAAAAACACTTTGCGCTTTGCGAGGCGTCGGGTATAAAAAAAATCACTAACAGTGATAAAAAAAAAAGAAAAACAACATTAATAGAGTCGAACAGACGCACGATATTGAAAAGAGCGCATATGCGTTATACTTTCGTCGCTGCACCTCTCTTCTCTCTCTCTGAAGACTCGCGAAAACGAGAGAGCAGTGAAAATATTGTAGAATCGTGAGATACGACCGTCCGAACAACCACCAACAGAAAAAACCACCCACACGTTCGTATTATTCCATTGTGTATCGTTTTTCTCTTATTTTTATTTTTTGTTTTCACACACAAAGCGTGCTCTTCGCAAAAGATGCACTAACTGCAAGAGCGAGAGCGAGAAAGAGAGATATATACGTTTTTGACACTTGTCCCGAGTCACAGCTGTCAAATAAACCAGCAAATCTCACATATGTCCCCGAATATTAACCCTTTTTGATAAAACCCCCGAGGAATTATAGCGAAACGACTGTCAGAAATTTTCTCACTACATGAAAATCACTCAGCGCTGTTGCGATGCGTGAAGTAGAATCACTAGTAGCGATGAAAATAAAAAACGACCCACGGTATTAAAAGGGCCCATATGTGTTATATGTTCTCTTCTCTCTTCTTCCGCTTCAGGGTGATAACTGCACTGGCGAGAGGAGAGAAAATATTGGAGAATCGAGAGACACGAGCTTCCGGAACTTTACAAACGGGGAAAAACCACCCACAACTTCGTGTTATTGTCTCGCGCGTTGTTTGTTTATCTTTTTTCTTTATTGTTATGTTTGTTTTGACAGATGAAAAGATTTGCCGATGATGAGCCGCCGATGACTTGGGGAGAAATGAGAGATCCGGTGCGTTTTTGACACTTGCCCTGAGTCAATGACACAGCCGCGCACTGTCTATATAGCAACGCGATTGTTACGGAGATAAAAAGCGACTCGAGGACTTTGATCACTAAGCCATTTGCCGCGGAGCTTGAGGCTCGACGATCGCTGCTCTGAAAAACGTTAGTCGCGCGGTCACTCGACACGTCGGCGACGATATTTTCCCTCACAAAAGGAAAATAAATTGTTTGAATGACGAGAAGCTTTCCTCGCGGAGTTGCTTCGCGGATTTACTTATTTTCCCGACTGCTGCTGCTGCTGCTGCAGCGTCAACACTAGCGGAGACGAATGGGGAGGCGTGGCTTAAATGCCAGTGGCCAATCAGAACGCGGGATGCGATGACGGGAATAGCGCGCCGCCAATCAACGGCATGGATTTCGAATAGAGATTTTTGCGACTGTTCATGCGGGAACATTTAACCAGACGCTGCTTGATAATCAATACTTGGTGGTTATTTTAAAAAATTGTTTGTTGAAGAGAAGAGAAATATTCGAATTCACAGGTAATGGTTGTTGTGGCGCGGGCTGGTTTTTTTTGGAGGATTGGTGTCAGGATCGTTTACGCTTTTATGTGAGAATGATTGTTGAAGATTATGGGAGATTAAGATTTGTATATGAAATATATTCTTTAACGATTGTCAATAGGAAAGGACGGAATTACTTAATTTTGTGCAGGGTTGTTATAATTTTTCGTATTATCTTTTAAGGGGAATGAATATTTTTAGATCATGGATAATTATTATATGAATATGAATACATTCGAATTTACTGGTAATTTTTATTGTGTTGCGGGATGGAATTTTTCGGGAGGATTGTTCTCACATGGAAAAGAAATATATAGAAAAATATATCTGACATATAGAACTTTTCGGAAAATAATGTGATAAAAATATATTTTTTATTTATTCCAGATGTATCTCAGATATATTTTTCACTCGCATATATTTCGTATATATCTCAGTTATAGTATTTTTCGGACAAGATATATGTCATATATTTGAGATATATTTTTAAATATATCTTGTTTGTACTTTTTTCCATGGGATTTTCAGTGTCGTTTTCGCTTTTATATGAAAATAATTGTTGGAGATTAAGTAGTATTAATGGGGCATTAAGATGTGTATATAAAATATATTGTTTTTAACGATTTTCTATTGGAAAGGAGGGAATTATTTAATTTTAGGCAGGATTCTTATAATTGTCGTATTTTTTTTAAGGGAAACGAATATTTCCAGATCATGAACAATAAATGGATGATTATTATATGAATATAAAGTTCGTTTATTTAAAAAGTTGTTTGGTGGAGAGAAGATAAACATTCAAAATTACATATAATTTTTCTTGTGTTCCGAGGTGGAATTTTTTGGAGGGTTGTTGTCCCTGTCGTTTTCGCTTTTATGTGAAAATAATTGTTGGAGATTATAGAGTATTCATGGGGCATTGAGATGTGTATATAAAATATATTGTTTTTAACGATTTTTTATTGGAAAGGAGGGAATTATTCAATTTTGAGCAGAATTATTATAATTATCGTATTTTCTTTTAAGGGGAATGAATATTTTCAGATCATGTACAATAAATGCATGTTTATTGTATAAATATGAAATATGAGTATTTAAAAAATTGGTTTCTTTGACAGAAGAGAAACATTCGAATTTACAGGTAATTTTTTTTGTGTTGTGGGGTGGAATTTTTGGGAAGATTATTATTAGGGCCGTTTTTTCTTTTAGGTGAGAATAATTGTTGGAGATAATAGATTATAAATCGTGCATTAAGATGTCTATATGAAATACATTTGTTTTTAACAATTGTTTATTGGGAAGAAGGAAATTATTAGATTTCACAAGCAATTTTTGTTATTTTTGTGTTTTAAAATTTTTGTGCAGCAATATTTAATTGTTTTTGTCTTAAATAAAATTGAATTTTTAAAGATTTTTTACAATAAATGGAAAGTGCCGATATCTATAGGAAATATGTTTATTCTAAAAAATTGTTTATCGGACAGTAAGTAATCATCGGATTTCACATGAAATTTTTGTTGTTGCTGCGTTATAGAATTCGTTACGTGGAGTTAAATGGTTGAGATTATGTATTATAAATGGGGGACTAAAACGTGCAGATGAGAATTATCCTTATCTAGATTTGGCGGCCGGCGCCTTTTGAACAATATTCTTGTTTAATTTTGCAAGGCGAATAGATATGTAGATACGGTAAAGCTGGCGGGCTTTTAAAATAAAAGTTTATCGTTAATTCAACAACCGGTACAACCAGCCTTCGAAACTCTTAAGCCGCCTGCGTCGCTATTACGCTTTCGGTTCGATAATGACTTTGATTCATGGTCACTTTTACTTGATGACTTTCCAGATATCAAGCCGAACTTCGATTTTGATGACGATTTTCCACTCGAACGGAGCTCTGGTACACGTGACGATGTTTTACCCTTGCCTGGATTAATATTCATATAAAAATTAAGTAACTATATTGCAGGATTGTTTTTTTATTGTTTATAAATGTGTGGAATAAGTGTTCATAATTTACCAACAACTTTTGTACTAAAGTTCTGTTGTGAAATAGTGCGAAAAAATCGTTCTGCTGAGTAATTAGTCATACTTATTTACTTCGGGAAGTATTTAAAGAGCTTTCCATGTAAATAAAATCTATACTCATTGTCAAATAGAAAACAGTTCTATTTTTAAAAAAACGTATTGACAATATCTTCTGATTACAATAATCTTCAACATTTTTCACCTTAAACCAGTTATACGAGTTTTGAAGATGAACTATATTCGATTTATTTATTTATTATTCAAGTGAAATAATATATTTTCACTCATTTCGTACAATTGCATTTATTTGAAATGCAAAGTATTTCAAATCCAATTCTATTAGAATATTGTCCATTTTTGATATTAAGGTCATCATTTTGTTAGGAGCAATGGTAAATCATTTCAAATCACAAAATGTATCGGAGGCGAAGATATATATAAATTTGCAATAAAAAAATTTTCCAACATTATATCATTGGTTTCACATCGAATATAATAAATTACTTACTATGACGACTCAGAATTTCCTTCTTCAAGTTAACAGCAAGGATATCCAGAGTATTTACGTCGGTGTATTTATCCGATTTTTTTTCTGACTTTCCAGTGTCATCACTCAATCGTAAAGTACTGCGAGAACGTGTCGACGTTTTAGATTTCTCTTTCTCTATCAAACAAGACACATTATCAGCTTAAAGTAATAAATACCAAAATATAAGTTGCTTGAAAAAAATATATATACGTAATCTCAATGCAAATGTGGCTATAAATACCATACGCATCGCTGGTCGATGAAGATCTCACGCTCGATTTAGTGGATAGCTGACTTTTCTTCGAGTGCTGGTAATAAGACGATGATTTTGAAGCGCAGGTACTGCAACTCCGATCAGTATAATTATCATATTTATCCGCTGTAAAATAAAATAAATTTATCCGTGCGAAAAAAAACTCAACCACTAATAAATCCCATGGAAACTTATATAAAATTATAAATAAATGTATTAATATTAATTCATATAAGATATGCATATAGAAAAAACATATGTGCAATATCAAAGATTACAGACCATGAATTTGTTACATACATTTCTCATGCAGTGTAACATTTTTTAAAATAATCTCATATCCATTTTACATATAGAAATAAATTAATAAGATTAAAAACATCAAATTTTGACGATATAAAATATAAAACATCTATTTTTAGCACGAAATTATCGATATTGAACATTAATTTTTTGCGCATATTTCACATACGCAATTTTTTTGCAGAAAGCGTTAAATCTTAATAGACTCACTCGATTGTTGTCCACAACAACAAGTACAT
This sequence comes from Tromatobia lineatoria, assembly GCA_949699805.1. Taxonomy (NCBI): domain Eukaryota; kingdom Metazoa; phylum Arthropoda; class Insecta; order Hymenoptera; family Ichneumonidae; genus Tromatobia; species Tromatobia lineatoria. The sequence continues at coordinate 7,055,429 of OX453040.1, read as the reverse complement.
TGTGGTGGAGCCGGGATCTGAATGATTTGCGGTGCCGGTGTTCGCTGATCATCGAAAATGTATTTATCGATAAGTTTAACTGAAAAAAATCGGAATAACTAATAACAAGTAATAATTCGAGAATTTTGCTCATGTTGCTTGCCGATCCGATTACTTACTTGCTAAAGGAGCGAGAGCGGGAGCGAGATACGCAACCGCTTGCATGATTTTCACACACAAAAATTACAAATATTACGAATTTAATAGAATAAAAAAATTCTGTTGAATTTATAGATCGCCTTTCGTACAGAATTTCGCACAGGAGAATCAACGAACGATCAACTCGGACGAGCGTTCTTGAAATACTAACTTGACAAAAGGTTATTAGAGAGTCGTTACAATGAATTCGAAAGACCGGACCAAAACAAATACAATTTCTTCAGGACAAATGCGTCCACACGTTTTTATGTCGTATAAATTTGAGACAAATTTTAAATATTTATATAATTCAAGACAACAATCGTTATTTGCTGTATAATCGGACATCCTAAATACAAACGCGGGTCTAAGCATTTTTATCGTCGTATAAATGTAAAAAAAATTTTAATTCCTATTATAAATAATGATAATAATTATAATCGTTAAAAAGTTTGCAATGATTGGTTCTCAATGATAAATGCAACTTTGGACCCGAAAAACGTAGGAAGTGTTACAAATTTTTCGGCATCCAATTTTTAAAATTCTCTTATCATTTTGGCGCGATTTTCGTAGTGTTAATTAAAGTTGTAATCTTTTTCCACTGTATCGCACGTACCCATAGTGGTGTAATTTACAATTCCGTCATCAAGATTACTGGTCGAGGAAATAAGATCGTCATTTTTTATCATCGATTTTTCGTTCTTAACATCAAATAATAGAGACAGTGGCTCATAAATTTTGGATTTTTGTTCCATTTTAATAGTCGGATATCCTGGAGATTCAATTGCAAAGGTTTCGTGACAGGAATTCAGTTCATAGTCTTTTTCGTTTTTCAATTTTATAGGAATATATTCCGTCGACTTGCTTGAAAATGATTCACGATAGTGATTTAACTTATAATCCTCAGCTTTTTTACACAAATCCTTTTGATGTTCTAATTTTAAAGGAAGATATTCAGTCGACTCGTTTGCAAAAGATTCGCAATAAGAATTCAATTCATAATCCTTAGCGTTGCTAGACAACGCTTTTTGATCTTCCAATTTTAAAGGAAGATGTTCACTCGATCTGCTTGGCAAAGTTTCGCGATAACAATTTAATTTATACTCCTTAGTTGCGTCACCTAAATTCTTATGATCTTTCAAGTTTAAAAGTAGATATTCCGTGAAATTGCTCGCTAAAAATTCGCGATCAGAATTCAATTTATAATCCTCAGTTGTGGCACACAAATCCTTCTTATCTTTCAACTGAAAACGAATACCTTCTGTCGATTTGCTTGCAGAAGTTTTGCCGAAGAATTCCAAGTTATGATCTTTTTCAATTGTGCGACTCGAATTATTCGAATCCTCCGAGTTTGTCGGTGCCAATTTCGTACAAGTGTTCAAAATGTGTGAATCTGCATCAACGGATTTATCTCCGATGGTACTAGCCATATTCTCTGAATTTTTCCTCGGTTCTAACTTTTCGTAATGACACAATATCGATTCATCTTTATCGGTTTGCGGATTCGATCCAAGACCAGTTTTCGACGCCCTTAACTTTGACTTTTTCACTAAAGGCGACGAATCTGAGAAATAGCCAATTTCTTTTTCCACTTGTTCAGCTCGCGATGCGCTGTTGGAGCTAGAATGATGTCGATGCTTCCGATGTTTGTTGTAGTGCGATGGAACCTGCAGATTATTTGCTTGTGGCTGTTGTTGCACGTATTCATAGCGCATTGGACTCGCTAAACATCAAACATGAAAGAAAATTAATAACAATTTTTTCGAGCCGAATGAAGGATTTTTGAAAAAATACACACCTGTGATACTTGATGACTGTTGCGAAGAGCGCGGAGACAAGATTTTGTGGACTAGCATGCCGACTAAACACACAGATATACGGGCGTAATGTGCACTCTATTTTTTTAATTGAGCAGAAATATATATCTGCTATTTTCTCGTTCAAAATTTAGTTACATTATAGAACAAAGTATCGCTAATTTATGGAAACACAAAGAAAAATTATTGACTCTCTGATATTGTCGAAATCGTGTGACTTGAGTTTCAGAATTGCACATGAAAAATCGAGGAAAGTTATTTCCTCCCTCAGTTTTTATTTGATTTGAAAAAAATTAGTCGATACTTTATTCTGTAACATTTGTGAAATAAACGAAAAACATTTTTATAGAGGAAATGAAATTTACGACTTTTTGTCTCCATTTGAACTAAATTTTTTTTTTAATTTAATAAAGTGCGTAACGATTCAGCTTTTCAGCAACATGTGCTTAAACTTACCGGAAATTTAACAACTTATTCGCCGCTCTATGTTAATTGGAAATTAAAAAATTACTAAATTGAAAAGTATAATTCGACAAAACTGTTCTTATCTAATTTTAGAAATTATTGCTAGTTTACACATTCAGATTTGTCGAAAATAGGCCAAAAATATTTGCCTTCTTTTTCTGACTCATTGTCTCCCATTTTGCTTTGGTATCTTCGACACAAATATTCTTGAAAATCATTTTGAAAACGATAATTTACCTGCTACTCCAATAGCGGCACTTCCGACCACTTGGCTCACGCTTTCCCGATTTTTGAACATTATTTCTAGCCTCGTGACTCGTACTATTAAAGAGACTTTCGTTTGTCAACAGACACGAAGTTGAAGAGTCGCCAGATCGTCTGACAATGACGCTTAGAACACAAAAGTCTGTTGGGAGTGTTAAATAAAAAAAATTTGAAAAGTAATCGGAGGGATTTCATTGGCTTTGAGCACCAAAAATGAGTGCGACGATAATTGACTAGAGTTAATAAAATAACAAATGTTTATTAAGTTTAAGAATACAAAATATTACGATTATATATTGTTTTTTTTGTGACATTAGACCATTTAGAGTGCACGCTCACTTCGGAAGATATTTTACGCTCATACCTATTTTCAAACTAAGTATTAAAACTACACATTAACGCTATTTGCGTGAAAAAAAAAACCATCTCGGGAAATGAAAAAAAATAAAAATAAGAAGAATCGAATTCTACGAGAAGCGGCGGGCAAACTCCGCCATGATTTTCGGTCGGAATGAAATTACGGTTACGGTCATGCGACACCACAACTTGACAAATACATTTTCCCTATTTCCTCAGAGTTACCTAATATTTTTATCAAAAGCAACTTCGGTTCAGGTGCGTTTGTTAATCTTGCGCACGTATCTAATAAATTTTTGCTCGAATCACGCTTTACGATATTAAAAAAGCAATGACTTCCAAATGAATGTGCAATTTGTGATAACTTATGTTTAAATATTTCGGAGCAGTTACCAGTACGAAAATCAGATGCACTTTTTAACGTTGTACGCCTTTGGAAAGATCTTTCCGCAAAAAATTTTATCGATAAACGCATTTTGACATGATCATGACTGTCCTTTTTTTCTGGGTGAGGGTCAAAATAACGAATGACCAAAATACCGAATAGCTAAAATAGCGAATTAAAAAATAAGGAACGTCTAAATGTAGAATGTCCACATTTATGTTTATCATTCGCTATTTTAAATGCATTTTAATAAGATGAAGGTGAAAATAGCGAATGCCTGAAATACTGAATTTAATAATGATGACTATTCTAGATTCAGACGTTCCTAATTTCGAAATTCGATATATGAACCATTCACTATTTTGGTTATTCGCTATTTTGACCCCAACCCTCTTTCCCTTTTCGACTAATTCATCGCAAGAATATTTTTTATGGTCTTTATACAAACTTGAAATATGTGTCGATAAATTTTAGTGAATATTTGGTCATGGAAAACAGTATAAGCGCAAATTTAAAATATTTTCAAATTCACTTTTGTTTGGGGCGACTGAAAAAAATTGGAGAAGTGTAATTCGCGTTTCAGTCGATCAGTCACATCGCCTTAGGCTCATCAAGAAGAAAATCTTCTCTCGAGAATCGTCATCCGCGACGGTTTGCGAAAAATCGAAGCTCAATACCTCGGAATATTGAAACCCAATGGATAAAGATATGTCGCCGTATTTTTCACGAGTTATTCGCGGGACACATACAATTTGTACACAACGATGTTTGGCCTTAGAAGTAAATTCGTATGCATGATTTCTGTGTTATGCTGCTCTGGCATTTAGGACATTTTTTCGAATCTTTCAGCGTCTTCTCAATGCACGCGGCGCAATATATGTGTCCGCAACGGGTTGATGTGGGTTTGCGCTTCGAGGATAAGTCTTCTAAGCATATCGGGCAGGAGAGAACAGTACTTTCTCCGCTTATGGAGTCGTTGACTTGTGGAACGTCAATCAGATTGACAATTGCTTCCGGCTCCACAGATTTAGATTTGCGAGTTCGCTTTTTCGGTGGTAGCAGTCTGAAATGCAATCGACGGTGATTTATTGTAACAAGAAAGCGTCGGAATAGAAAAGAGGGAAGCCCCGAAAATTGTTAAGTTCGGGTTAATATAATGAAATTGTAGAAACTTAGTTATGGGTTGATAACAGGGTTAAAATTTATTTTGCTTTCTCATAGAGGAACTTCTGTTTCCGTGAAATTTTTTTTTTTCGAGATTTTCATGTTAACATACTCGGAATCCCCTAAAACGTCAAGAAAAATGGTCCAGAAAATATGTCTGTATGTATGTATGTGTGTGCGTGTTCCAGACACTGAAAATTTGATTGTCAATAACTCACGAACGGCACAATGGATCGAGCTCAATGTGGCACGCAACTAAAGTATTGACTCCTATGAAATTGACGTGATTTTTCATTGAATGTATCAATGTATACAGATTTTATAGAATTTTTAATTTGTCAAAAAAATGTCGTGATCGCTCTAACTTTCGTAGAAGTTCGCTAATTTAGCTAAATAGTTCTTTATAAATGAAGACACGTTGAATGATGTTTGGTATTGCATTTCAGCGAAATCGGTAAAGCGGTTCCGATTTTATAGAACTTTGAATTTGTCGAAAAAACAAATTTTTTCTCTAAATCACGTTGAATTTCAACAAATGAATCGAAATGTTCTACAGCCGAAATATACCATACAGCCCTGTTACGTACGAAATTTGGTGCTGATCGGTAAAGTCGTTCGGATATTATGGCATTTTAAATTTTTTAATAAATGTACATTTTGGCTCACAACTTCCGCAAAAGTTAAGAGAGTAAGATAAAAATTTGTACTTAATCAGAATGCAATGTGAGGGTGTTTTAACGGTGTTTCATAGCTTCATACAATATCGATAATTAAACAGAAAAAAAACGATGCAAAGTAGAACTTTGCACATTGTATCCTCATATAAAATTTGAAGACAGCTGTAAAGAGGATATTTTAAAATTTCAATTTTGAACAAATCTACTTCAATGAGGAAGCCAAAATAAATAATAAATGTCTTTCTCATAGAGGTAGATTTGTCAAAAATTGGAATTTCGAAATATCCTCTTTACGGCTGTCTTTTTTATTTTACCGTGCTGAAAGTGTATATGATTCGAACTACAATTGATATCACTCGGGCACTACACATTTGCAGTCATATTAAATTTTCTATGTAAAATTAGAATTATTAGCATTCATTGAACTCCAAATATTTTTGGATGTATTTCATGTACAAAAAATCATTTCATAGATTTTTTATACATCATTTTCAAAGACTTAGGGTTTGAGTGAAAAAAATGTTTAACAAAAATTGCATTTTTTGATAACATAATTATGCAAGAATCAAGTTAGGATTATTGTTAATCATTCTTATTTATTAATAACTTTGCAGTTCTATTTGTAATTATTAAAGATTTTAATGCACTGTGATTAAGTATGGTTTATTTTTAACCAACGCAAATCTTTCACCAATTTCATCATTATTTAAAAATGTATATGGCAAAATAATTGCCAGAAATGAAGTTGTGGCTGCAAATGGTCTACAGTCGCAGTTTAATTTCTTGCAGTACTATCATTAGTCACAGCAGGCTTTGCATAGTCTATTTATATTGGTCACAAAGTCAATCCCATATCAATGTATAATAGCTTTGCTCTCTCACGCTGATGACCTACTTCATTCCCTAATATGCATTTTGTAACATGAAATACCAACGCTAAAGTCGTAAAGTATTTTTTTTAAAAGTATATATAGAAAAATTGATTTCCTCTGTGATAGGCATTAAATGAGTAAATTCAATTTGTTAAATCTTAATCAAATAATAAAATAAACAATTTATATAAACCAAAACCAAAAAACGAATATATAGAATATATATCTACAGAAATATATTCTGTAGAATATATTTCAGAAGAATATACAAAGCAAAAAAACAGAAGGAGAGCAAGTTCTCTTAACCTATTCAATCATTTAATTGCATTTAGATTCTATTTGAAACAGCCTTATCATGAACTTTCAAATTTTTCTTGTTCACAGAAACAACATTGTCGCAAACAAATTTGTGATGCATTGTCATAATGAATTATTCACTCACTGGTAGAACAATATTATATTTCCAGTAGTATTTCGACAAAACTAACTAAAAGTAAGAACATATTTTCTTACCAAAAGTAAGAAAAGATGTTCACTGGTAGAAGGATAAGATTTTCCTAATAGTATTTCAAAAAAACTTCTATCAACATCTTATTAATACATACAAAATCAAGAAAAGATGGAGGGCCCACATTTTACATATTTGTAACATCCACAAAATCCACATCAAGAACATAAACCATTGCAGCCTAAGAGAATTTTGCATTTTTGCTAAGACTGAGTAAATTTGAGTAATTATTGGCTCTTGAGCTAAACAACAATTACTACCAGCTTCATTAACTACTGAAGATCGGAAACAATTGATGTTCAGCAAAAAATCTTTCCAATGAAATGATCTTGAGCCTTTAAAAACAATGTGTAACAGCCTTGCAGCGTTTGATACTTATAACACATCACATATATTCGCTGGTAAAAGGATAATACCTTTCTAATAGTATTTTTAAAAAACGTCTATTAACATCTTATCAAAACATACAAAAACAAGAAAAAATGAAGGGCCAACATTTTACCTATTTGTAACATCCTCAACATCTGCATCAAGTACGTGAACAGTCGCAGCTTGAGACGATTCAGCATTTTGGCTGAGTCTGAGTACGCTAGGTCTTTTAGGCGGTTGACTACGATGTTGCAGCGGTGAATCGACTGTCAAGTCAACAAAATACTCTGGAACCGGTGATGAAGCTCTGCCAGTTGGAACGGAATTGTGTCTATGCTTTGCTGCCATGTTTACACGCAGTTTCACCAAACTGCAATTTAGAAACTTTCATCAGCATTTTTACTAGTTTTAACTGTCTTACTATTAACAACAAAACAATAATTGAATATTTGATAAGATTAATAAAACCATTGATATATCCATTTAAAAAATTTGTACCTATGTCAACCTAATTATTTCTCAAGCGACCAATCAATGCAATCAATTTGTTCGTATTTAATCAGACAGAAGTCGTTTGTCAAGCGGTTATAGGTACTTTGTTTACGAGTCTACGAAAATAAGACTTTCATCGATAACCTCTAAAATAATAGTTACATACAAAAACAACGACACGCGATTAAACAGCAGATACGCGTTGACGACGTTATTTCTTTCGACGTAAGTCAGTTTCACATCCTTCTATCCTCGTACGTTTGCATTGTAGTTAGAAATGTATTTCAGTGTAACAACTACCTATAGCAGCCGTAAAATTCATCAAGTTTCGCGAAAAATACTGGCGAACTAAAGCGCGCGCATGCGCACAAAGATTTTTGTCTATTCAGGGGCGGATTTAAAATTCCATATTAAGTACCGACTTAAGTTGGTAATAAACATAAAATAAGATACAGATCTTTGCATTTTTTCTTGAGATCATTATGTATTTTTATGTGCATTTGAAAATGTTTCATTATCCATCCTCATGTTAATTGCCAATTTTCAAACGCCGGAAAAAATCTTTTTGTTTTTGCTGAATGGAAGAAGCTTTGTTCTTATGTTTTTTTTTCCAAGATTTTATGTCAAAAAAATCAGAATTCTCTAAAACTCCGAAAAAAGTGATTAGGAAACTTTTTTCGAATGTATGTATGTGTGTGTGTGATGAAAGCCCAAAAATTCGTATAACGTAACTTTATTGTTATTTTATTTTTTCATTTATTTACGGATTTGTCCTTTACATATGTAATTACACTATGTGATATGAAAACACGAGATCAGAATTTTTTAATATATGTACTTACAATCTTTTTTAAAAACAAATTCTTGATAAATATACATACAATCTTTTTTTCGAAAACACATAATTAAAATCAAATACTATACAATGCGATGAAAGAGATACTAACTTGTAAACTTTTCGACAGAATCAGCTGAAATTCAAACACCATATACAGTATGTATACATCTAGCTTTTCAAAGATGTGCGCGAAATAATGAATTTTGGATATGTGTTCAGCATAAAACCATCTACTACACTCAAGATTTTTTTGCAAAACGCATATCCAAAATTTGTTATATTCAGCGTATTTTTCAAATTAAAAAAAATCGGAATCAAAATAAAGAAAAAAAATCTGAAAAAATTCGTATGCATCCAAATAAATTAACATATCATTTTCATTAGAAAGAAAGTTAGGTTGATTGATTGTTTGTTGAACAATTGTTTTTTTCACCAATTTGATAATAACATGTTGGGATTATAGTTATGCGAAATCAATTTTTTCACGTTTTATATGCATTATTTTTTTCCGATTTTTATCCCATCGGGAAGTGATCGAAATTGTCTCTGAAACTCACTTTTGGCGGGACTGTACGTATCATACATCCTTAAGGCGACAGAGCCGTGAAGCCGGGCCTGCGTCCCGCGCGCGTTGTGATGTGCGCCAGTGTGCGCGCAACTCTACACAGAGTATGCAAGAAAATTGGTCGGGTCACGAGAAATCTCATGTTTCGTTCGGTGGGTCAATCGTTGCGGACGGGTCATGGCGTATGTCAACGTTGCCGAATGGAAGACCGATCAAGTGTGCGAATGGTTAAAAGGTGCAACAGATAAGACGATTAATAATAAGTAAAGTTCGCAGTGCGGGAACATAAAGTCGATACGTAGTTAGAATTTTTTTTTGGGCGTGACAAACGCGTACATCTCGGTGATCTCGCGAGTTAAAACATTCATTTCCTGTGTTTGCTCCTCCTCCCGCTTCTCGTCATTATTGTTACGCACGCGATGCATGTACATATCTATTTCATTTAAAACCGTTGACGCTTCGTCGATTCGCCCGTTTATTGATAAATCCATAACTTATTAGCCGAAGGACACTGAAAGCTTCAAATGAGAGACTATTTTGTTGCCTTGAAACTCATTGACACTGTTCATTTAGAAGCTCTGAGTGTGATTCATCACTGACTACACTTTGATATTTTGCACATACAGAGTCCATTGTTCAAATGCAAATGTCGTTCATAAAAGAAGTGAGACAATTCCATAGCCTCAATGGAATAAATTTGTTTAAGCTCGCATGATCGATGAATAAAAGTCAATTGCGCATTAGGATTTCAAAAATTGCTTGAACCCATTTTCAAATGCTAATATTTATTAATGAAAATGGCTCTGAATCACAGAGATTCTACTTGATGCATGCAAACAAGTTTATGTATGAATATGTTGAAAAATAACTGGGGTGATTGCATTTAAAAAATAGGTTCATAGTTTGTTGGATTTTCAATTCGTGATTTTAGTTTAATCTGAACAAACAATACTTTTGTTACATGATTTTGTTGCTTAATAGATACTGTAAATATTCTTTTTTAATAATTGACATCCATTTGTTTATAAAAAAAATTATTACATTGCTGACAAAGCTTTCACACTTTGCCTCAACTGATATTTGAAAGAAAATTCTGTGTGAATTACCAAAAAATCTTTTGACAAATAAGGTAATCTTTTCCTTTCTGAGATTAAATGAAAACAACAAATTCTTCTTTTCAAAAGATTGTACAGTATGCCACATTGATTATTAGTGCACGATGAGTCAATTTCTTAGAAATTAATTGATACAAAATTTGTATCTACATTAAGTAGCATAATTTTGATTCAGAACTACTTATTTACCGATTTGACTGTAAAAACATACAATTTTTAAATCCCAGTTTATCATAATTAACAACGTATTAATTTTTAGTAATTATTGCTTATTTATTCGTTTGTTTTTTTATTTCAGGACTAGAAAATTCGGTACTTCCTTACGTTCATAGTTTTACAAACAACAGTGTCAATGGACAGCAATTATTGAATTTAAGACCCGAAGATTTGGAGCAATTGGGCGTTCTCAAGCTCGGACATCAGGAAATCATTCTCGAGGCTGTTGAATATCTTAGAAATTTCCACTATGAGTTGGACAGAGAAAATCTCCAGCTCCTGGCGCTGCATCTTTCATGTCAGGCGCACAGTCTTCACAATGAGCTTTCTAGGCATACGGACTCAAAACCTGTTACTACACAAACTCTATCGGACGTGGCCTCTGTCGTTACAGCTGTAAAGCCACTTGTGAGGTGGCTCGATAGGCCGCCTTTCAGCGGACAGCTCGAATACAATGACAAGAAATCAGAATTACTGAAATTGTCATTGGAAATGGCCACATGTGCTCAAAGAGACAGATTTGCAGAGAAACCCATCGAGGAAATAAGAAGCACTTGCGAGCAGTTGGCAAAACTAGCTGATTACATTATTCAGGACATTGCGGATCCAATGATTCTTCAGCCTGCTAGTTTAGATTTGGCCACTCTCAAAAAGAGGCCTGGTGATGATTTGGCAAGTATTTTTAAAGCCTTATGTCAAAATATATTGCTGTGAAATTAGTCTTTTTTTTTGTTTAATTCTTTTTTCTAGTAGAATCCAATGAATTCAATTTTTTTTATTCCTTATTGAGTAATTATTGGGGCTACTGATATTTTTTAAAAAACTCTGAAAATCAGGAGTAAATCAAATCAATTGTTTTATTAATTTCATTTGGAAAGCATTTACCAAAAATAAAATTAATTATGTTCTCAAATTGATATATGATGAATAAATAGTTGATTTTTATCGGAAAAGTGATTGAAATTTATTTAAGAATGTTTGTTGTAAGTTAATACATTTTAAATCTGTTCGTTTGACGTTTACATTTGGAACAAAAGAACGATTGTTTTTTTTTTGTATGAATTCATTGTTAGTTTTATTGACTTTGTGAATATGTGATCAAAGCACTTTACAATTTTTACTAGGCCAATAAAATGATTATTGGAACTCAGAATAATGAATTCTTAGCATAATTGTAGATTTTATCTTGCAGGGTTTTAATATCTTACCATCTTTCCACGGAAATCATCAAATAGCCGAGATAAAATTTGGTTCGGCTGCCCACACGTGCGGCAAAATGGAAGAGGGCGATGAAATTGTACAAGTTAATTATCAGACGGTCGTGGGTTGGGAACGGAAAAACGTACTCGAATTGTTCAGCGAGAATCCGGCCGAAGTTTTGCTCACGCTCAAGCGACGACCTCGGCACACGAAAGTTTACGGCCAAATTTACATAAAGCCTTACAGATTGCCAAGCAATAAGAAAACTCCGTACGCGACGAGGTGGCAACACAATCTTCCGTCGCCGAGACCGGAACTGCTCACGATTCCGGATTTTACAATGCCATTACCGAGGTAATTCCGTTGTTTTACGATCAATATTTCCTTGACCTATAGAAATTCGTTCCCTTCATTTACAAATTACATTGCGTTCTATTAAGTTCTGCTAATTGAAAAGTGTGTTAGAGTTTTTATTTGCCAACTTCAAATTTTAATATTTCAATATCATAAATACGATTATGCAAGGCTGAAGGATTTTAGATTTAACACGAAACTAATTTAAAAAATGATGCACGGGAATCTATAAAAAAAAATCAAAAGTTACCTATAACAATAGTTTTTTATAGGTAAAAAATTAACAAGTTTTTGTTTGTTCTTATGAAAGAAACTCGGAATTTTTTAGAATAACGTGTTGGAATTGTGAGTTGGAAGTTGAAAAAAAATGTATAGTGCCCAAAAAGCAGGGGAAAAAATTCTGAAAAATTGTTTACACTAATTATTTACATATGAGGTATTCCATCCCGATTCGACCGGGATCTGACCTTCGACCTCCCCATTCGCAAATCTTTGTTTTTTTAATGATATATCGAATACCATAATTAAAAAAAATTAAAACATACTTTGTTGAATATCAGAATTTTCTAGCTTATAGCCAAAGTGTGCTGGATTTTTCTTTTTATAGTCTTTAAGTTTTTGTGATAAAAAGATTATTGAAAAAATAAGAAAAAAAAAATTAATCTACTACAAGTGACTGGTCAAACGTTTTTTATGTATAATCGGTTTTTTTAGAATTTTTTATTTTACAGATTTTTCCTAACCAGTATCGTACAAGCCACATTCTGGCATCAAACGTTTGACAAGTCGACTTTCCAAACATTTCTGTATATATACAGAAATTACAAATCGTCTACAGTAGTTTGATTGTTTTCTATTTTTAAATAATTTTCTCAATCGAAAAAACTTAAAAACCACATGAAAAAAACTTTCCCACTTTGGCCCTAAGCTAAAAAAATTTATAGAATTTTTTCGACTTTCTAAACTATGGCATTCGATATATCACGAAAAAAAACATAAAAAACGAATTAGAATCGAAAAAATACAATAAACAAATTTGGCGCATTTGAAGGTCTAACCAATCGTCCAAAAAATTACGAGTCAAATCTGGGAGGTCGAGGTTCATACCCCGGTCGAATTGTGATAAAACGCCTCATATATAAAAGTCATTCAAATAATATTAGAAAAACCGCCGAAAAAATTCACCGATCACAATCGGAACTCTGAATTTCAGCTTACAAAAACCCATAAATTCCTCACCGAAAGTTCGAAAAAATAATAATAAAATACTTCGTAATGGGAATAGCTAAGCCATCCCGTTCCTTTTCCGAAAAAGTCGATTACAGAAAGAAAATTGGCGGTCGTAAGAGATAATAGAACGATGTTTCCGGAATTTCTGTTGCAGGCACGTACCAAAAGAGCCTAGTCCCGAGCCAGCGAGTATTATAGACACGGTGAGTATGCTGGACACAATGGCAACAGATAGCAGCGATTCCGATAGCGAGGTTGAGCCGCCGTTGTCGGTTCGGTTGTACGCGACGAAGCCGCGAAACTTGGTTCAGCGAAGAGCAACGATAACAGGAGCAAGTCCGACAACCAAGCACGGCATTGATATTGAACAGTTCTGGAAAGAATTGAAGCAGGAACACAGTACGACATTTCATTTGCGCGATAAGGCTGCATCCTGTGCCCACGGTTTGGATAGCGTTCAGTCGAATCTCCGGCCGCAGACATGTCTCGGCATAGAGCAAACAAAGCGAAAGAAGCGTCTCGACGAGCGTTTGGACGAGAGAAAAGTTCAGTTTCACGATAAATTGCCGGATAATCACAATTCGCACGGCGACGAGTTCGATAAAATCGTAAACGATACGCTCAATAATTCGTGTAGAAGGGAAAGAGAAATCGGCAGCAACGGTACGACAAGCAATAATAATAATAGTGATAATTCAGTGCCTTTGGAAAAGTGTGATGAGAGTAACGCCACTGGTTCCGTAAAAGATACGATGAGAGCTAACGATATCGGGGCCCGTTCTCGAAAGGAACGCGGCAAATTGGACAAGAGTTACAGCACACCGGCTTACGATCTTACGGAAACAACTCTTACCGATATTATTGAAATTCGTGAAACTCGCTCTAAGATAAATAACGTAGCTTCTAACTGCGCAACGTGCGCTCCTAGTATTACAGTTAATGAGACTGATTGTCGCGTAAGCAAGGACACTTTAGAGGATAAGGATACTAAGGACAATCCCCGCGATAATCGCGATACCGAGACGATCGGCAGCGTCGCGCAGCGCGTTAATTATATCGAATCGCATATTAAGCACAAAGACGCGGAGGAGAAGAATAGCGATATCAATAACGCTGATAATAACGGCAAGAACATCGCCGTTCGTACGAACGGCAACGACGCGATATGTGCCAATGATATTCAAAGCAATAACGATGAAATATTTGCGACTGAAATGACGAATTCAATTATTGAAAAAAAGATCGATATCGAATCGCCGGCTGTTGCGAAAATAGCCCTAGATTTTGCGGAATTAGGGCGCGAGAGCAGCGAGGAAAAATCTGAATCCACAAGCAGTTATATGGAAGGAACTTACAGCAGTAGCAGCGAAGTTGATGTACCGCTTAAAAAATTAATGGAGAACGAAGCGTTAATTGCTCACGGTTTAGCCGAGAGACATAACGATGCGATATGCGATAGCAGCAAAAATCAACGGTTGTCTGATGTAAAGGAAAAAGCACAGACACCGGATGCGAATTTAAACGCGTCGGTGCAAAACAATAAATACGAGAGATCCGACACACTTACGCGAGATTCTACTGTTCAGGCTCGTCAATTTACGGAAAATCCGAAGACCGAGTTGCCGAAGAAGTTGGAAAATAAAATGAGGCTCACGCCGCCGGAACCGCCGCCGCGTAAATACTTTTCTAAACCTTTGCCGCTTAATCTCAGCGCGATTTCAAACGCTTCGGAAATTCGGGAACAGACGAAAATACCGGAACGATCTGAAAGTCGCGCAGAATTGAAGAAAATTGATCCTCCGGAAATACCCGAAGTCGCTTTTCCGGCTCCTTATCACAGAGACATAGGCTTTGAAGGCTATCGAGATTTTGTCGAGAAATCTACGGACTTTATCGATGAGCCAATAACTCCTTTGCACGATCAGAAACCACCGTCTTTCATTGATCATTATGGATACACCGAAATTTATGAGGGACAGCTGAAAGATGAGAGAACTGGAAATGAACGGTACGAGACTTTCCATGAAAGGTATTTTTTCAGAATGTCTTTGAGATAAACATTCATCGATTGATTGAAGTTATTCAATTTATTGAGAGGATCCAGTTGTCTAAAAAAATCATAAGAAAAAAAATGTATCGATGATAACCTTCTCTTAAAAAATCCTACATATAAACCTCATCGAGTACGCATCAAGCTCTATAATTTTGTAATTTTTTTTTTAGGCATTCCGTGCACAAAAATAGTACGAAGTGAAAAGTAACATTTTTAACTTGTTTCTTAATGTTTTACTGTATCTGGCGAAAAGTGCATGCTGATATTTACTCAATGAGGTTGAACTGTAAGATTTTTGAAAAATTGTATCTTCGGAATTTTTCTCCTTGTGACTTTTTAGTCGATATTTGTCAAGCTGTACTTAAGTGAAACTTGAATTCGGTTTCGGTTTCACGTACTTTGAATCTAACAAACCCTGCTTCAGACCCGAAATGTACTTCGCAAAATGCCATCATTTTTTTACAATATCTTTGAGATAAAACTTTATTAATTGTGAAAGCTTGATTAAGGTATTCAATTTATTGAGAAGACCCAGTCGTCTGAAAAAAAATGTATCGATGATAACCCCCTTTTAAAAAATCCTACATTTAAACCTCATCAAGTGCGTATCGAGCACTACAATTACGTTATTTTTTTAAAGGCATTCCGTGAACAAAAATGGTATGAAGTGAAAAGTAAATTTTTGAACTTGTATCTTCAATGTCTTATTGTATCTGGCGAAAAGTGCATGCTGATATTTACTTAATGAGGAGAAACTGTAAGATTGAGAAAAAGGTATCTACGGAATTTTTCTCCTTGTGACTTTTTCAGGTGATATTTGTTTAATTTGTTTAGTACACTAAGATGTACTTGAGTGAAACTTGAATTCGGTTTCGGTTTCACGCACTTTGAATCTAGCGATTCCCGCTTTAGACCCAAAATGTACTTCGCAAAATGCCATCATTAAAAATTGATTGAAAATAGTTGCATACGATGAAAAATTAATATTAAAGATACACGGTCGCTGCCTCTAACATAATATGGTTTCATGAAAGGTTTGGAAATGGTATTTCGCACTCATCGGGCGATCATGGACCTCCGGAACCCGCTCCACGTAGTATCGACTCTCCTGATGGTTCTGGATGCTCTAGACAAGCTAACACACCCGATTTAAAACCGAAAACGATAGAGAAGGACAAGCATTACGATAAAGGAGTTGTTAATAGAGCGATGATGGTCGCCAGGAGCATGGGACTTCATGGTGGTTCCAATAAATCTTCCAGTAGTAGCTCACCCAGAAGCAGTAGAAAAAGAAACTTACTTTTGGCCAGTGAGTTAATCATCGCATAATTATTATCTTTTTTGTACTATTCTCTACTAATGATTGGCATTTATTAGAGGATTTCAAATTGTTCAAATAATATTTAAAAGCCCTTCTGCTTTATTTCAACACTTAATTTTATTTCGAAAAAAATGCCATATATTTCTAAATAATTATCAACTGTGGATAAAGTGTATACTTCCAGCTTGAAAATAACGCTTTTCCACAAACTTATGTAACAATATATTTAAAGAATTATTTTTTGGAACTGTTTTCAAACGTATGATATTCTCCTGTTTGAACTATGGATAAAGTGAATACTTCCAGCTTGAAAATAACGCTTTTTTACAAACTTACGTAACAATGTATTTAAAGAATTATTTTTTGGAACTCTTTTCAAATTTATGATATTCTCCTGTTTGAACTATGGATAAACTGTATACTTCCAGCTCAAAAATAACGCTTTTTTCACAAACTTACGTAACGATGTATTTAAAGAATTATTTTTTGGAACTGTTTTCAAATTTATGATATTCTCCTTTTCGAAATATGGATAAAGTGTATACTTCCAGCTTAAAAATAACGCTTTTTTACAAACGTACGTAACAATATATTTGAAGAATTATTTTTTTGAACTGTTTTCAAATTTATGATATTCTCCTTTTCGAAATATGGATAAAGTGTATACTTCCAGCTTAAAAATAACGCTTTTTTACAAACGTACGTAACAATATATTTGAAGAATTATTTTTTGGAACTGTTTTCAAATTTACGATATTCTCCTGTTTGAACTCTACAGCAAATGTTTAAAATCTCTTACCGAGTATATAATATCCCGCACAACTGCGAATTTGAATCTTTCTCTCTTGATTTCATAATGTTGTATGCTCTGCTGTTTAAACATTCGATCTTTGATATTTATTTTGTAATTTCTTCGATACTCGAATTGCAGAAAGGCGTAACGTTTCGGTAAAAGACGTAGGTCCGGGAGATCTAGAAGGATGGTTAACATATCGAAGCAGAGGAGCGGGAGGAGCTTGGGCAAGATCTTGGTTCGTCCTGAAGAGCTCATCGTTGTATAGGTATTTTGGGATATTTATATTACATTACCGCGGGCTATTAAGGATGTATGACGATTTCGATCACTTCCCGATGGGATAAAAATCGGAAGAAAATAATCGATATTAAAAGTGCTGAAAAGATAAATTTTGCATAGTAATAATTCCAAAATGTTATTAACAAATTTCTGGAAAAAACAATTTTTCAACGATCAGTCAACCTAACTTTTTTTCCATGAAAATCATGTGTTAATTTATTTGAATACGTAGGAATTTCTTCAGATTTTTTTCTTTATTTTGATATTGATTTTTTTTATTTTCAAAAATGTGCGCGAAATAACAAATTTTGGATACGTGTTTTCGGCATAAAACCGTCTACTACACTCAAGATTTTTTTGCAAAACGCATATCCAAAATTTGTTATATTCTGGACATTTTTCAAAATAAAAAAATCAAAATCAACATAAAGAAAAAAATCTGAAAAAATTCCTATGCATTCAAATAAATTAACACATCATTTTCATGAAAAAAAAGTTAGGTTGACTGTTTATTTCTTGAACAATTGTTTTTTTCACCGATTTATTAATAACATTTTGGGATTATTATTATGCGAAATCAAGCTTTTTAGCACGTTTTATATGCATTATTTTTATCCCATCAGAAGTGATCAAAATTGTCTCTGAAACTCACTTTTGGCGAGACTGTACCTATCATACATCCGTAATTGAATGAGAGAAATCATAGCAAATTTAATGTTAATCTCCACAGGTTTAAAGCCCAAGACAGCACAAAATCCGACTGTCTTATAGCATTGCCGGGATTCACGGCGTCGACCGCAACGGAAGTGAAATCGCGAAAATACGCGTTCAAGGTTTATCACACAGGAACGGTATTCTACTTCGCAGCTGATACCGAAGATTTCCTGGCACTGTGGCTGGATTCGATTAACAGAGCGACTTTGGGAGCCGATAGCCAGAATCGTACCAGCGGTTTATTCAGCGAAACTGACGAGAGCGACAGCGAAACCAAGAATAAATCCAAAGGAACGCCCAGTCAGGATTCCAAGCACAGTCATGAGTCGATGTTCGGCTCGTTGAAAAAAATCGGACGGAAGGACAGCACCGGCTACAAAGATCATGATATTGGAGGCGCTAGTTTGGACAGGAAATACTTGAGATTCTTGGGAGCACGTAACCAGAACGTCCCCGTTCCCACGGCTCAATTCCGGAGTTACCGACGCGTGTTGCCGACGTCTACTCCCAACAGGTGAGCAACTACACATTTATCATTTATTCTCCTATTATACGCTCATTTTATAAAAATTCTGAAATATTTAGAACACTTTAACAATCAATGGAATTGCAATTAAAAAATGTATTGAGTATAGTAAACATTACAAACAATTTACTGTTGCTTTTCTTGTAAAGAGCAGCTTATTTTAAACAATTCTGTTACGAAACTTTGTTGTCGCTTTTAAAATAAACAGAGTTATGAAATTTTTTATGTGAAAATAATACATCATTTTTTATTTTAAAAAATTGATAATGGAATTCAGAAGCCATTGCTTCATTAATGAGTTATGGAGCAGAAGTTCATCGGCCATTACTCTATTAATGAGTAATGGAAAACACATCCATTACCCATTACTTCTTGAATGAGTTATGGAACTCACATTCATCTCCCAATACTTTTGTGGTAATGCATTACCCAATACTTAAAGTATCGGTGATAAATATGAGTTCCATCACTCATTAAAAAAGTAATGGGAGATGAATGTGAGTTCCATTACTCATTCAAAAAGTAATGGGTAATGGATGTGTTTTCCATTACTCACTGATAAAGTAATTGGTGATGAACTTCTGCTCCATTACTCATTATTAAAATAATGGATGATGGACGTCTGCTCCATTACTCATTAATAAAGTACTGGGTAATGGTTCCGAATTCCAGTATTCATTTTCAAAATAAAGAGTGAAAAGAACGATAATGCATTTTTTTTTAAATGCATTTTCACAACTCTAGGAAAAAGTATTGTCATCTAACAATATACAAATTGATTGAGTTTTGTAATTTTTTAAAAAGTTTTTTAGTGAAAGATGTGAAAAGGTTCGAAGAAAATTGCATAGCTAAGTCTCAAATTATCAATGTCTGATATAAATAATACTTTATTTTTTTCCGATGAAAAATACTTATCGGTCGATAATATTAACGGAGATTTAATCCCCCCGAAATGAATGACCTGTTTCCGATACGAATTCACTGTTTCTTCACTTAAATCTACCTGCAAGCCTCGCAAAAACGTCATTCCTTGTTTCAATCTTCTCTGAATTAATCCAGAAAGCAAGATTCGACGCCAAATTCGCCGGATCTTCGCGTTACGGTAGCGGGAAGTACGTTTTATGGTTTATCAGCGTCGCAGAGCGCAACAGACGTGCCAAGCACAAGCCAAGATATGGGCGATTATCGCCAGACAACGGACAGGTAATTTTGTACAAGAGTTCTCCTCTACCACCGAAAGACTGCACGCAACTCGCTTGTGAGATCACTTGCCGAAAATAAAAGCAACAAAATATATTAAATAAAAAAAGTAAACCATGCAAACAACTAAACCAAATAAGAACACGGGGTATCACAACGTCACAAAACCAAACCAAACAACTATAGAGTCACGCTTAAATACGCTTTCTTATTAACTCTCGGGGCATTAACTCACCGAAGAATGTTTTCCTAAGTAATTTGTAGCAGTTACGAGATAAATGGATATTATATTTCACTGTTACAATTCCTCTTTGCAATAAACTAATCGTTTCATAAAATGATGGGTCTACTTATTTTTTTCTGTTAACAAATATATATAAATATACGTGCATGCTGTTTTCCTGGCTACTAGTTATTATAAACCACTGCTCAACTATGTACTTATCTGTACCACTCGATGACTATCGCTTACACTAGGTAAGTCAATCACAAACCTATCCTGGGAATGCATGAGATTTATTTCCGATGCTATATTGTCATTACTATTATGGAACAGCAAGAAAAAAGAAGCTTTGGTAGTTAACGCTTGGCGGGCAGAGGAAATTTGTTATAACTTTTCGTTTCTCATAATCAGATCGCAAAGTATTCGTGGCAGGCGTTCGGACGATCTTCGAGGTTTCATTACGTTAGAGGAATTCATGCTAGCGCATCAAAGCGCTGAACGACGGGGTACGACGAGCAATAGATCGGCATCGCCGCGGATAACGCCGTTGACAAGCGATCACGTTCACATACAGCACAGGAACTTTGACGAAAATGGCACGACGTCGTCGCACGTAAGATCCGTTGCCGATCCCGCGCTGAGCAACGGTATGATTTACGGGCATCCTAGAAACGGCGAGGAATCATCGTTGGTGAGCAGCAATGCTTCCTACGAGAATTCCCGTCACGAAGCGATTGCCGAGCACGCGGCAAACGCGTCTACGTCTTTTCTTCATAAACAGGAGAACGAGCATAAGAACGAGAGCGAAAAATCTTTTGGAATGTACAGACGTACGTCTTGCAATAGCAATAAAAAATCTTTTATCACGGGTTGCGCTTACAACAGGAAAACGCAGGAAGGCGCGGTTTATTATCCAACCAACAAACAGAACGATTTTAGTCACTGGCAAAACGTTACCAACGAAATTACCCACGAGCAGCATCGATCGAGTTTGCCGCAAAATAACAGGCCGGAATCCGCGCAGTCTCGATTCCGGAGAAGCGACGTTTCTCGGGGTGAATGTCTCGGCTCGAGGATTCAATCTCGGAATGATCAACAATTTATTAACGCGATTACGCAAGAGAATTATCAATCTAGAGAATCGAGCGGTGTTGTCGGTGATTCGACGGTCGGTCTGCAATCGGTGCCTAGAAGATTTATTAGAGATAATGGTAAGTTATGATACTGTACATCCGGTGAAATCGCTCGTCGATATTCTGACTCTCATTATCGATTTATTGATCAAAATCGTTCGACGCTCGTTCAGGTTACGTAGGATCTAGTGGAGATCTCACGTGCTGCGCTTCCTCTTCGGAAACTCTTCAACGCGCTAGGAAAGAGGCTTCTGTCAGTCGCAAAGGAAGCTTCAATCTTACCGATCGAAGACGCGAACATCTTTCGCCTGATAAACATTGGATGGACTCGCTGCGGAGAAACGACAAGAAAACTAGCAGCGCTGAGAAAAGCAGACTCAAAAACGTTGCGCAGTATCAGCCTCCGCCGATTCCAAGCTCGCCTTTCGAACAGGACGGCATGAGAGCCGCTTTTGAAATGCATCTTGACAAAGGCGAACAGGTTCATAAAACCAACAGACTCAAGAGCTTGTTTGGGAGCAAGAGTCCACAGAAACCCAACACTCTGGATATCCCTAAAGAATCTCCGAAGACATTGTTAGGTAAGAAAATTCGAATAATACAGACATTTTTCTTGGTTTTTTCTCATCGTTTTTGAGCTGTTGCGATATTATTTATGATGTTGATGAATGGATGAATTTTGGTGCTTCTGGTGTTCAAAAACATTCTGGAGGAAGTTGACGAGATGATAAACACTAATTTTCTTCACGATGGTGGACGAATTCACTGTAGGAAGATAGTTAAAATATGTGCTTCTCAATTTTTACGTGTATAAGGGTTTTCTTTTTTATTTAGAATAAAACAATAGGTTTGAGGATTCCTAATTACGATAGTGGAGTTATTACAAGTGCTTGCCGGGCTCTCTAGTTCATCACAGGATGCGCAGTGCCGTGGCACTACATTCCAAATTAATCTTAACAATAACATTTTTTTAAATATTTCGAACTGCGATAAGTTATGAACTTTGCACGATTCAAGAAAAAATATTAAAAATTGAGGTTTTCATACACAATTGGCAACAACTTTTTCGATGCTACTTTCCTAGTCGTTTTCGCAAATAAAAAATTTTTCATTAATTTTGTAGTAAAATATAGTCTGAAATTACTCAATTAATTCTGAATTAAGTATTTTCTTGTGGGGCATAAAAAAACGCACATTTTTGTTTTTTTTTGAGACGTCGATACGATTAATCGTTCCCGAGATATCATAGGTTAAATGAAAAATGAGAAATTGGCATATTTCGCCAGAAAAAAATTTCAAAAAAATTAAAATTTAATGTATCTATTATAACCACTGAACCTGATTTTTTGACATTTTTCGAATTTTTTTTTGGGTGGCTGAAGTCATGTGGAATATCTCATATACATTTACAGCGGACAAAAAAAAAGTGATTTAAGAAATTTTTTTTTCGACAAGAATATAAATGTTTATGGAAAAACTGTGAAAGACATTCATTAGTACACATGTTCATGTATTTGTCAAATTTTTTTCATCAAAAAATTTCTCGAAATGGTGCAGCTCCAGTTGTATTCCAGTAGCACCTTTTTTTGAGCATCAGTTGCGGTGGGCATGATAACTTGAGAACGGTTCATCCGAAAATCAGAATTCAAATAGATTACATTAGTACATTGCATTGGCTTGGGCCTGGACGAAGGATTTGTAAATATTTTCATATTTTTTAAATGGTGACACTTTTAACAAATAATTCATTTTTTGAGGTGCTAAATTTTCGGGGTTTTTATAACATTTTTGTTTGTTTTTTCAACAAAATTTGAAATCCTTCGTCTAAGCCCTATCTATTATTATAATAATTAAGTGGTATAAATTTGGTTTGGATATGGATTAATAGTTTTTTAGTAATCGTGCCGACCGCAAAGGCATTTCTCCAAAAAGGCGATTTTGAGATAATCGCGTTTAAAGAGCTGAATGCTAAACAACCGCGTACATCGGGTGGTTGGTTGAAATACCTATAGTTACAAATCTTATGCTCCGATCTTCATGAAATTTGGTGAGAATATTCTTCAGACATTATACTAAAGAATATGTAATAGTAAAAAATTTCGATTTTTCCGCTCATCACAAGCCTTTAATCAAATCATTACTATTACTAGAATTGTTTCTTTTACTTTTATGGCTTATGCAAACAGATGCAAAAGACTGTCACCGAGTATAGATACTTATCACTCGCTCAAGAATACACAAAAATGCTTTCAATTGTAAAAAGAACAATAAAAAAGTTATAATCTCCATTGGCAGTTTGTAATTACATGCGTCTCAAAGTAATAAAAACAGCTCCACTTCGGTTTGGAAATTCCTTCATTCACGTAAGATTGAGCGTTTTTACGTTTGACTACAATGCCAATTTTTTTTCAACCGTAATCGTTTTAGCTGTAGCGATTACAAGCAAAAAATCACCAGTGTGAAAATTAACTTGCTTTATACCTGCTCGATTTTCTTAATAAAATTAAAGAAAGTGATGCCTGTGTCGAAATTGAATTAAATTGATTTAAAATTTGTAGGATCGCCTAGATTGCATCGAGCGTTGTTTCGCGACAAGAGTTCGAGTCAACAGTCGCGTCAACAAGCGACAGTACGTTCAGGAAGTCAGAGTCCCGGCGACAGCGGGATAAGCCAGTCATTGAGTTCCTACAGTGGGAATAGTCAATCTCACACATTAAGCCAAAGCTTCAGTTCAGTCAGTTCCGTAAGCGACTGGAGCCCGGATACTCCGACACCGAATGCCTCCAAGGTGCGAAAAAAGACAAAAATATCCCGTTTCTATTTTTTTTTTACCCTTCAACGATCTATTTGTTCACCAATTTTTAATTTATTTTATAGTGTTTGATGGGTCACGCATCTTGCCAGAAAAGATTTCCAAATTCTGGCAGAAATTCTCTGACGCCACCGACTTTGCCTTACATACCGCCACCGACTTCTCCACCTCCCGACGATTATCCTGGATTGGAGTATCCCCCCGTTTTTGAACCGGGCACTTATTCCCTCACCGATGCGTCGCTCATACGGAATCGTAGCAAAAACAGTCAGTATAAGGGAAATCACGAGCCTGAAGATGCTGGATAAACGATCAATCTTCAAATACTAATTCGAAATGTTGGAGGAACCGTCCAAGTTGTGCCTCGATTTGAAAAAATGTATACATGCGGACATCGCCTTATATCACACTCTTCTGATTAAGGATGTTTGATAAGTACAGTCCTGTCAAAAGTGAGTTTCACAGACGATTTCGATCATTTACCGATGGGATATAAATCGGAAATAAATAATGCATATACAACGTGCTGAAAAGATTGATTTCGCATAATAATAATCTCAAAATGTTATTAACAAATTGGTGAAAAAAAAACAATTGCTCAACAAACAATCAGTCAACCTAACGTTTTTTCTAATGAAAATGATATGTTAATTTATTTGAATGCCGACGAATTTTTTCAGATTTTTTTCTTTGATTTGATTTTGATTTTTTTTATTTTCAAAAATATACGTGAAATAACGAATTTCGTATACGTGTTCGGCATAAAACCATCTACTACACTCAAGATTTTTTTGCAAAACGCATATCCAAAATTTGTTATATTCTGCGCATTTAAAAAAAAAATCAAAATCAAAATAAAGAAAAAAATCTGAAAAAATTCGTATGCATTCAAATAAATGAACATATCACTTTCATTAGGGAAAAGTTGGGTTGACTGATTGTTTGTTGAGCAATTGTTTTTTTTTTTTCACCAATTTGTTAATAAAATTTTGGGATTATTATTGTGCGAAATCAATCTTTTCAGCACGTTTTATATGCATTGCTTTTTTCCGATTTTTATCCCATGGGGAAGCGATCGAAATTGTCTCTGAAACCCACTTTTCGCATGACTGTACGTATCATACATCCTTAAAGTTAAGGAGATCGAACGGCTTCGCACTACGGAAATCAATAATAAATTGTGGTTAATCTTTTACGGATTAATTGACCATAGTGGATAATAAATCTGCAAGAAGAATTTTAAATTCTTCAGAAATTTTTAAACTGTAGATTTTTTTTTAATCAACTGACCGCATAGGTATTTTATGGTATTTATGCTTTGATAATTACAGATGTTGATATTTTCATCATTACGTAAACGACAAGCTTTAACTTTTGAACATTCAATTCCATCAAAGATATACATGGTCAACTTATAAAGCGTTTATCGACGAAACAAGATAACTTTTTTTCATATTGAAAAAGGTAAAGAAACGGCCAGTTAATAACTTTCGACCATTTATACCAATAATATTTTTTTCCTAAATCACATGCTGTAATAGAATCGATTTTCTCCTGTTGTTCAATTCATAAACCTTGACAGAAACGATTAAAAAACTAAGTAATGATTTGGCAAGTGCGAAGCGCTCTGATCTCCGTAAAACTCGAAGCGACAGCAAATCGTTTTCGAAGAGACGTGCAAATTTGCAATTCGAACCGCTCCGTAAACGCCTTAAGTAAAGAATTTAGGACACACTTTATACATATTGTCGATAGTATCGGCAAACGTTAAAGCAATTAGGAACAAAGTTGTTTCTCTGTGAAATGATTTGTATCGATAGATCAGATGTTCCTCCACAATTAACAGCATTTTTACTAGCTGTCGCGAAAAGTGTACGTTTATAGTTACAACTGAGTATTATAGTTAACGAGTATTCGAGAGTATATTTACTCGTATAAGATTTTTTGATAACACGATATAGTCAAGTAAGTTCCAAATTTCTGCTTCCTACATTGCTCTAAGTTTCTGATATTTGATATAGTCGAGTACGTATTTATCCGTCTTTCTTCCGAAGTTAGCTTAAAAAAAAACAATGGTTATTCAAAACACTTCGAAAATTGTTTCTTGTTGTATATACGCGAAAGAAATCGAGAAAAAAAGCAATAATACGCGACAATTGCACGCCAGTTTGCTGGTAGTAAGATTGATAATGTGATGAACGCGACACGTTCAAAGTGCCTACGATGGACATTTTTTGGAATTATACATATCCCGTAATTTAGGTGTTGAAAGAATTTTTTAACGAAATTTTACAACGGGTAAATTGAGGAGCGAAACGCTCGTTGGGTCGAGAAATTTTTTTTTTTCTCGTATGATCCACGTAGCATGTAATTTTTTCGAACGTTAGTACGAAAGACAGTTCGCAAATGATTATTATCGAATCCCGGATACAATTATTGTTATTTTAACACCGCATGTGTAAGTTACACTGTTATAAAGGGAAAACAGCGACGTAACGTGAAAGCTCTATTGATTATTCGTATTACTTTATCTATATATAAGTATTTGCCTCAAGCACGTCTGAAAATGTATATTTTATTTACTATGATGTACAATAGATCGACAGGTATAATAGCAAATAAACACGAACGTTCCTTGAAACGCGTATTACTTACATCTGATTTTTCGAAGGTCGAAATCGGTCGAAAGTTTGTTGATAGATCGCAAGAGACGCGACCGTTGGAAAGACTTATTCACATAAGAGTTCTTGTGGATCGCAATTCGTTCAAACGTATGTAAGCAATCAGTTCAGAGTCAAAATTTCAAGCAGTAACTACGGAAATTCGAGTTTAATTTAACGATGTGTTCGAGTGGAAGTTGCAATGTCGGTGGATTAATTAGTGGTCCTGTTGGAAATCTTTTGGGAATAGGAATAAAAGCTCTGGCAAATGGAGCTCCGATAGGACCCAGAACTGCTGAAACACTCAAAAAGCCTACAGAACAGCAGAATATAAAGCAATTTTACGATAATGTCGAAACTCATCTGAAAGGAATGCTGCAGGTCTTAGAACCGGCGTTGGAAATCAAGAAAATTCTTTGTGGAGAAAGTAAATCTGCAGAACGTGAACGTCCAGGTAGTATGACGAAAAAAAAATTGATTTTCGTTGATATATATTATACGGCAATTTAAATGACAGTCATTTTAGCAAAAAATGCAGCGCAACCTCTGATACAGTACTACAGTCCTCAAATTCTACGAAAATCTCAGGATAACACTTGCCAATCACGAGGATCTTCTTCAAAAAAATCAATTAGTCATTTGTCGACGGAAAAATCGAAGACTCACTCTCAGCATAGCTCAAAAATTGGGAAATCGACAGAAAATACGACGCAGGTTTACTTTTTATTTTCGTTTTGAAAGGGAACTTCACGGATTTTAAGCAAATGAGTGAACTTTCTTTATATCTTGTAGTTTTCTTTATTTCATCCTTTTTATCAATTTTTTCACGCGCTTGGACCCTTTGTATTTTCATGATTACTTCACTAATGAAAAAAAGTTTTATTTTGCTTAGAATCTGAGAAATCTTAATATCTGAGAACTTGTTTTTCTGAAGAAAGTGCAATAATTATAAACAACTGTTCAATTCAACCCGCATTAATTTTTAGTCAAAGTCTGGTTCGAGTTGTTGCAAGTCCTCGAGTAAATGTAAGAAGAGTTCTCCAAAAGCATGTTGTTCGAGTGTCACGAGTGAACCGAGTTTCAAGTCCTGCTGCAAATCTGAGAGCAAACAGAATTCTTCTTCAAAATCTTCAATAAAAGTGGTGAAGTCTAAGCAACAATCTAAAACATGCTGTATGTGCAATGTAAGCTTGAAAGACAATATAATACTTGCTGTGCTTCCTTGCCAGCATTTATTCTGTTATACGTGCCTTGCTACGGGCAATAATAAACGCTGTCGAAAATGCGATAAGACTTACGATATGAAAAACGTGAGCCAAATTTTCCATTAACAATTTAAACGTCGATAATTCGTAATCGGACATCAGGTCAATCGTCGTATAAAAAAAAATTTCGTATCCTTTTAACGGCTTTCTATTTATTTTACGATCCTTATGATTATGCGATTTTTATGGCGATCTTTAATTATGGATTCGTGTCCAAAAGCCAAGCGATAGATAGGGAAAATTGATTTACTGCGATTTTCATTCAGTATATTCCGAATTATGGACTTTTTGTTTTATTATTTGATAATTTATTGATGAGGACGGTTTAGTCGTTTCTAAGCAAAATAAGTATATACATTTTTCATCTTCGAAACAACCAATTGCCTTAATTTTTTAATGAAGATGACAATGTACAATATTGTATAACAGTAATCAATGCATATTGGCATGTTTGTATAACGACCTAGTCCCTTTCTCTGTAAGTGCGCACGCAGTTCATCAATTTTTATGAAAATAAATAGATTAGTTAAAATAAACAGTAAAAAAAAAATCGATGAATAATTTTTGTAATCACGCGCACTTTCAGAGATTATACTGTAGTATCTATTCTCATCTGCTCATAATCAAGGCCTGGTATATTTATATTATAACATTCATTCAATTATCGATAAACGTAATATATTATGTAGCTAAGTTGATCTTGCATGAATAAAAAATTTCCACACATCTGTACTTATCATTATATTTTTCATCTTCATAGAGAAAGCTTTGTTTTCATGGAAAAATACAATTTTCTAGATTTGTATGTAAAAACACAAGGAATGGTTTGACACGAAGTGAAAAATACTTTAGAAAAGTTGTCACGAAAAATGTATGTATGCATCTGTGTGCAATGAAAGGCCAAAAAACTCATATCACAGGGAAATTTTTTTAACATCAATTTTCTTTTTTTTTCAATTTGGTGTCGCGACGCCACCACGTCTCTTGATATCTGTAACTTATAAACTATTCCATCGAATCAGCTCAAATTTCAACAACATGTACAGTACTGGATAATCTTTAATTGGTAAAAATTTTATAAAAATTGCTCAACGCATTTCAGTTTTATAGGAATTTAAAAACTTTGGAAAGAATACTTAAAAGCACTAGCTCGAAAGAATTTTCAGCTGTTGGGATGAAAATTTGTATTAAAATTGCACAATGTGATGCGACCTTCAGTATTGAATTTAGTCCAAAACGATAAAACGGTTTGGTTTTAATGGATTTGGAAATGTTCGAAAACATTTCGTTTCGCTCTAATTCAGAAAAAATTCCAACAAACCTGAAGAAATTTTCGACGCAGAATAAAAAAAAAATTCAGCTCTGCTACATATAAAATTTCGTGATGATCGGTAAAGCGGTTCGTATTTTACGCGATTTTCAAATTTCCGATAAATTTTCGTTTTCGACAATGTGTTACTAAATTTTAGTTTTTTATTACTAAAATTCCTATAAATTTCATATTTTCATATATATATATATTCAAAATAAGGAAAGAAAGTCATAGTATGCACATTACTGATTTACATCCTTTTTTAAATAAATTCGAAAATCTCAAATTTATAGAAATTTTAATAATCAAGAACTAAAATTTGGTAACGCATTCTCAAAACGAAAAGTATGACTGCACATTCGTCACTAATTTTCATTTTTCGTCAAGCTTCTTCTATAGAAGCCAATAATAAAATAAACTTCCTCATTCGAAGGCTTTGCAAAATATGAAAAATATTGAGTTAGCAATGTGCAAAGTTATACTTTGCATCCTTCATTAACAACACGATACAACTTAGAAATTAACGCAGCTCCAGGTTTTTCATTACATCGCGCCCTCGATTTGAACGAAGGCCGCATGTGCGTATAGTACGAAAAGACAGCGAATGACTGGAAAATCTACGACCCCGCGCGGCATAGTCTACAACCCTCAACTACAATAGCATTTCGGAAGATTGGGCCGATCGAGCGAGTAAAAAACCGTATAAGAACACACACGAGACTTTTAATTATTTTGAGCATAAGAGGATAAATACGCGAGTTTTTATTTGTAGAGAGACTTACAAGGTGTGAAACACCTGTTCGAATCTCTCGGGACTTGGAAGGTGAATGCCTCATTAATTATGCTCATTCTCGTACGTTAGACGATCGTAGTACAATACAAAGAATATCGTGCAGTGACAAGTCTTCTCGTCATTTGATTCTACGAGCGTACCATCGCAAATTGTTGTTAATATGATAGGAAAGAATGAGAAAGTCGAGAATGACAACACAAATGCCACACCTGTCAACATAATCAGCGAGAAAAGAAAATTGCTCCAAGATACATCCGCAAAGGTAAGATTTTGGACAGCTGGCTTTTTACCGTATAAACAGTTCGGCTATTGTTATTTTTGAAGGATTTCACACTCGAATCGTCAACCGTCATTGATTTATTTGTTATTTATTAAATGCTTCTATTGTTACATTGTCTAATGCTGCATGAAATTTGTTGGGAAGTGGTAAATTCTTCATAATAAGGTTATACATGTTGAGATAAGCACCTGAATTGATTTATCACTGATTATGTTGACAGTTGGACGCAATATTTACGAGTTTTACTGTAATTTCATAATTTTCATAAATTTTCCTGGTTGATTGAAAAAGATTGTGCAAATAATTATCATTTGGAGCTAGAAATCTGAATTCAATAATAACTAGATGATTTGTATGAAAAGCATCTACTTTGGATTTTTATTATTCTTAAGAGTTTTAAATTAAAGTATTAATTCATGTTTTGACATCTACATCACTGGTAAAAAAAGCATGTAAAGGAAACCTTTTAGTTTTTAATAAATACATTTTTGTTTGCACATTTCTATCCATAATTCTATCAAGTAGTGACAAGTACAATATATTTTAACTTTTTATTCTCACATTTTGGTGCATGTGCAATTTGGAATAATTAAATGCAATCAGTTCGGCTATTGTTATTTTTGAAGGATTTCACACTTGAATCGTCGACCGTTGTTGATTTATTTGTTATTCATTAAATGCTTGTATTGTTGTAATTATTGTTACATTGTTTAATGCTGCATGAAATTTGTTGGGAAGCAGTAAATTCTTCATAATAAGGTTATACTTGTTGTGATAAGCACCTGAATTGATTTATCACTGATTATGTTGATAGTTGGACGCAATATTTACAGGTTTTATTGTAATTTCATAATTTTCATAAATTTTCCTGGTTGATTGAAAAAGATTGTGCAAATAATTATAATTTGATGCTGAAAATCAGTATTCAATAATAACTAGATGCTGATTTGTATGAATAAACATCTACTTTGGGATTTTATTATTTTCAACAGTTTTTAATTAAAGTATTAATTCATGTTGTGACATCTACGTCACTGGTAAAAAAAAGTATGTAAAGGAAACCTTTTAGTTTTTAATAAATACATTTTTGTTTGCACATTTCTATCTATAATTCTATCAAGGAGTCACAAGTACAAAATATTTTAACTTTTTATTATTATTTCACATTTTGGTATATGTGCAATTTGGAATAATTAAATACATTCTTGTTCTACAGTTTTTTAACTGACTCAAAATATAACAAAAAAAAAGATTATAGATACTATCATTAAAAATATATACAACTTCGAATTGGTCTATTTTTACAGGTGCAAGAAGAGGTGAGACTTTGCTTCGAACAATTAGCTAAAGTATTGCAAGCAAGAGAAAAACAACTCTTGCGACAAGTTCAAGCAGTGCATAATCAACAATTGACAATTGTTCAGTCAAATGCCGAACTTCTGCCCTCAGTACCTTCGATAAAAGTAAATTTGAGTCATCAGCAGGATCTTGAGGATTCTATACTCAAGTTTGGAGAATTGGTATTATCGGACAGAAACAGTATTATCGTGAGCGATGCGGAGCCGTACAAGATTGAAGAGTATGTGGAGGCGGATAAGGATCACATCAGCTTCGACAAATCCATTGTAATCAACAAAGAAGAAAAAAATATCATTGCCGCTGAAAGATTAGAGAGTTTTCCTGACAGTCCTTGCGAATTGACTTTCAACACGAGTTCTGAGGCGGATATTACCTTAGAAAATGAAATAACTGTATTAATGAATCACAATTACTCCTCTTCGTCCGATGGACTTGAAGAAAATCATAATTCACCAGAATTACTTGTTTCGCAATCAAAAGACGAAAATGACCATACAAAAGAATCAAAATGTGATTCCAAAGAGGTTTTTTCAAAAAAATCAGATAATTTATTGAACCATTCAAATGAAACGGAATTCGAAATCTCTGATAATTCTCTTAGAGTCAACGGAGACTCCACTGTACCTGAAAAGAAAAAGAATCTAGATTCTCTTACCAAAGAAAACGATCAGAATTTATGGGCGAACGAAAATAAGGATTTGTGTCGCTTAACGAATTCCGCATCTCCGACTGAAAGATTGGAGAAAAATGGCGATTATTTGGTAAACAAAAAAGCTCAGGATTGCGATCAGCATCCAAAACAGATTCAGCAGTGGCTCCAACAAATTTTGGTGGAAACTGAGACTGAGCCGACGATACACGAGGTCGAGCAATTCGCTGAGATATCTCGCTTCAAAGAATTCCAATTTCCACTGGAAACGTAAAATTTTACGTCGTTACTTACGCTTGATGATGTATCGATACGTTATCATGGAATTGTCCGCATTTTGCATTAGGTGTTATTGTATATCGCTTGAATTGGTGAGCTCAGCCACGTCCTGATTGGGACCAAAGTTTCCATGGGAGTGGAAAACAAACCAAAAAGTCTGATTTTTCAGCACAACTTCTCATAAGATTTCTGTACATTACTTTTATCCTCGATAAAAATCCCTGAACCTTTCCCGTTACCCGCTTTTTCAATTTGCGCAGTACTTAATATTTATATACCTCGTCGTATGTTTTTCCATTTTTAAATATGTACACACGTGTAAAATGGACATTGCTGTCTGATTAAATTTGGGATTACAGATCTTAGTATCGTCTTTTATTTAAACCTTGTGCCTAATCATCGCCTTCATAAACTTCAAAAGTCTCCATAAAATTTTATCCTCAACAAACTGCAATACGCAATATGACGTTTTGAACTTCGATTCGCGACGAAGAAAACGAACACAAAGCAGAGTTCTTACTGTATTATTTTTAGTCGATATGGCCTTCCTATTAAAAATGAGCATTTTGGCCATAATATGAAAAAGATATTTGTTTGCATATCGAAAAGTTGGAAAAATGTTATCATATGAGTCGAAGATTTGTTTGAAACTATGGTAATGTAATGGTGCCTATACTAATTTGTGTATAGAATTTTTCTTGCATCATTCCGGCAAAGCAATGGCTTTATCTCAGAAGCTTCACGGAAGCCCAGTAACAAAAAACCTCGTAGTGCAGCATCTTTGCGCACGGCGAGCTTATCGCGTGGCGTTTTAACTAAGGATATGCAGAAGCTCAATTTCTCTCGAACATCTCGTAGTTCGACTCTTCTCTGTCGCTAATCAAGCCTGCTTCAGTCAGCTCGATGTGCCTCGGTATTAGTCGAGGATGTATTTACAGTCTCGTCAAAAGTGAGTTTCAGAGACAATTTCGATCACTTCCCGATGGGATAAAAATCGGAAAAAATAATGCATATAAAACGCGCTGAAAAGATTGATTTCAAATAATAATAATCCCGTAATGTTATTAACAAATTGGTGAAAAAAACAAATGTTCAACAAACAATCAGTCAACCTAACTTTTTTTCTAATGAAAATTATATGTTACTTTATTTGAATGCATACAAATTTTTTCAGATTTTTATTTTTTTTATTTTCAAAAATGTGCGCGAAACAACGAATTGGGGATATGTGTTCGGCATAAAACCATCTACTACAGTCAAGATTTTTTTGCAAAACGCATATCCAAGATTTGTTATATTCCGCGCATTTTTCAAAATAAAAAAAATACTTTTTTTTATTTTATAGGCTTCGGGAACATGCCTCGAGCAAGTTTGTGCACAACCCTAGTTGCAACGGTTGAAGGCCTTAGAAATTGCAGTCTTACTCAGCCACTTACACTAGAACTTTTATCACTTTCCAAATCAATAAGTTTTTTCAAATCCCATTAGCTTGTTACATTCACTCCGTTCACAAAATTTCGCTACGACTAATAAATCACTATTTATTTAATTTCAAGTTTAATTTAACCTAGTAAAATAACGAGCGAAAAACTAATCAAAGTTTGTTTGTTATGGTATATTAGTCCCTATTTTTTGGAGGCTGAAAAGCACAATTTAAAAAAATTCGGAACGAATATTTCTAATTGAATCCTTCAAATTTGACATTCTTACCGTGTTTAGACGAAGCAGCATGTAAATACTGACTATCCTATCTCGTCGAAAATCACTCATATCGTGACACCAAAAAACACAATAATCATGTAGATTGAAATGGACACATGCCAAACAACATGAAACACTTCAATTACCTTGAAATCAACTTGGACAGATGCAAGTGGTTAATTAATTGATTAATTAACCACTTGCATCTGTCCGCGTAAATTAATATTTGGTTCACGGTTGAGCGACAACGAGATGGATATTAAGTATAGTGACATAACGTACGTTAAACACAGGTCGAATTAGTGTTTGAGAAGGGTCAGCAACATTGACCGAAACATAACAAAACATTAAAAAGTAGAACCGAATAATTCTATCTTTTATTTATATTCCTTACCAACGAAATTGGCCGATTAATAGCCGCACACACAGCACGCAGCTCTCCTAAATACGGCCGTTTAGTGTCTACAAGCACTTACTTCTCTAAGCTTAAACTCAGGTCAATGAAAATTCGAAAGGTTGTAAAAACTGTTGAGGTAAAAATAACGTGACAAGATTTCGTATTCGTAGTATTCTTCATTGTATAGGTATTCGGCATCTTACCATAAGAAAGACGCATCATACATAGTTGGATTGGTACATACTTATTCCTAATGCCGATAAACGAGAGCTTTATCAATAACATAGGATAAATAAACAAAAAAACAATGCTCTCTTCGTTCGGCTTTGGTATCGATATTCGATGTCGATTCGAGAAAAGACAACCGGTAGTTGGACCGGTAAAGCGAAAATCCTAAAAATTGGACATTTTTATACCTAAATTTACCAAGTTAAAAAACAAACGTTTATATCGTATGTACCCATAAGAATGGACACAGGTGAAAAAATTTCCATCATTCGCTACGAGATTCTCTACAATACTCTAAGCGTAGTATAATTGTAATTTTTGTTTGTAGCGTGGGAAGAGAAAAATATGTTTCGCACAGTTTGTACTGTTAATACAAAGATTTTCGTCACTTTAAAATGACTTTCATACTTGTTTTGTAATACGACGTAATAATATACAGCGTTTATCATTAATCGAAACAGAAGCTCTATTCACTTGAAATACTTTTTTTTTTGCCGCCAAGCTATCGACGGCTTTCTATCTAAAGGCATTACGAACTAACTTGAACATTCTAATGGAAATCAGGGTGCTC
Organism: Tromatobia lineatoria; assembly: GCA_949699805.1. Lineage (NCBI taxonomy): Eukaryota > Metazoa > Arthropoda > Insecta > Hymenoptera > Ichneumonidae > Tromatobia > Tromatobia lineatoria. Next base: position 7,019,813 of record OX453040.1, on the reverse strand, counting down.
AGAGGTGATATACGGTTTTTAAAAAATTAAATTAGGAATTCTCAAGCACAATTCCGTTATAGCCACGTTTGGAAAAGTAACAGCGTGTGTTTTGAAGCTGCCGAACAGATTCTGGCAGAGAACGCTTATCAATCGCGTTTATAATGCGCTTAATACAGGTATAGGAAATACAAAGTTAGTCGACAAACCGAAAAGGCTCGACTCGACAAATCTGTCAAATCCGTAAGCGTTAATGAATAATATACCGATTATTGCAGCGTGTTTCATTGGTGCATAGCTATCTAGATTTCTATTTGAAAAAATAACACCCACTATGAGTTATTGGGTAAAAAAAAAAGATAGATATGATAATTCTACGAATGCTTGAAAGTTGATTGTCGAAACTTAAACTTAGAACGAAATGCCTAAAAAATTTCCAAATTATATTTCACCGCATTTATAAAATCCTTAAAAATATCTATATATACACACGCTACGAGATTTTGCTATGATAATACTCCTATTTTTTTCTTCTTTTTTTGATTGATTTGGGCTTAAGGTTTGAACGAGCTTAAAGAGAAATGCTGTTGGTTTCTTGTAAATTGACATACTACGACTATAGCGAGAGCGCGGGTCATAATAACGGTAATAGGTTGTGAGTTCGACTCACTAAGTTTCTGAATACGTCGTACTGCCGATTTTTAATCAATCATTTGCGCGATACTTGATAGAACACCCAATCCTCGAAGAAAGACGGCACGAACGCGCGATCCTTTGCGAATACCACCGGCGCCGATAGCTGAGACAACACGTCCTCGAACATGCTTAAAGATTCTGGACAGGAAGCACCGTTGCCCTGGAAAATTCGTGAGTCATAATAAAATAGCGATGCCGCGACTATTATCCGCGAATAGTTATAGGATGTATTTTAGGTACAGTCCCGCCAAAGTTAGTTTCGGAGACAATTTCGATCACTTTCCGATGGGATAAAAATCGAAAAAAAAAAATGCATATAAAACATGCTGAAAAGATTGATTTCGCATAATAATAATCCCAAAATGTTATTAACAAATTGATGAAAAAAACAATTGTTCAACAAATAAACAGTCAACCTAACTTTTTTTAAATGAAAATGATATGTTAATCTTTTTGAATGCGTATGAATTTTTCAGATTTTGCCTCCTCATAAAGGAAGCTTTGTTTTCGTGAAAAACATTTTTTTCGCGATTTTCATGTTAGTACACTCAGAATGGTCCAAAACGTCGAGAAAAGTGGTTTGTGCGAAATGTCTGTATGAGTGTGTGTATGTGCACATTTCGTTGTTTACACGATAACTGTCGCAATTTTCGATGAATGCTCTTTAGATTTCGTATGCAAGTGGGCTATCATAGACTACCGTTTGGGATTGTATTTGACGCGAATCTGTTCGAAAATTTAGATTTCACAGCATTTTGAAAATTAAAAAAAAATCGTTTTCACGCTATAGCTTTCGCAATTAAAGAGGCACCGGACTGAAATTTTGTACATAAATGAATGCCGCGTGAAACATTATGTGTAATTTTGCGAGAATCTGTCGAGCCATTCTGATTTTATTACAATTTTTATTTTTTTCAAAAATGTCTGCAAATACTATAACTCATGCAAATGTTTACCAAAGATTTTGGTAAAAAAAAAAAAAAAAAAAGCTTTTACGAAAAAAAAATTCGAAATTTTGCCCATATTTATCTTAAATTTTCTTCACACTTAGACGACCATTTAAAAAGATATTTGGTACAAATTTGACAGCAATCGGTCGAGTGGTTCAAATTTTATGGCATTTTGAATTATTCGAAAAATCTCGTTCGAGCGCTTGCTCATGCAAATTACTAGGTATCGGGTTTCAATTTAGTTTACATATGGACTATGATTACACAATTTTTGAGTAACAATTTTACACAAATCGGTCGATCGGTAAATATTTTACGTCACTTAGAATTTTTATGAAAATTTTTTCCGAGTCTAAACAAGCCTGCAAAGTAGAACCTTGCAAATTGTTTCCACATTATTGTTTGCTGTCTACAAAGCTTCCTCTATGGGAAAGCCAAAATTAGTAGACAGCATGAAATAATGAGGAAGCAATTTGCAAGGTTCTACTTTGCAGGCATATTTTTCTTTATTTTGATTTTGATTTTTTTAATGTTGAAAAATGCGCAGGATATAACAAATTTTGGATATGCGTTTTGCAAAAAAATCTTGAGTGTAATAGATGATTTTACGCCAAACACATATCCAAAACTCGTTATTTCGCACACATTTTGGAAAAAAAAAAAAAAAATTCACGATAATAATAAAAAATCTGAAAAAATTCGGACGCATTCAAATAAATTAACATATCATTTTTATTAAGAAAAAAGTTAGGTTGACTGACTGTTAGCAATTTTTTTTTTCAGAAATTTGTTAATAACATTTTGGATTTATTACCATGCAAAATTCATCTTTTTAACACGTTTCATATCGATTATTTGATTCCGATTTTTATCCCATTGGGAAGTAATCGAAATTTTCTCTGAATCTAACGATTGGCGGGACTGTACCTACAATACATGATCCTCAAATGAAGGGCTATATTTTTCTAATCGTTGGAAAATTCTATAGATTGTTGAATTTTATCCATAGAATAACAACTTTATAGTGATTTATTAACAATAAACGTTAATCAGCATCGAATTGATAGATGTTACAAAATTTCAGTAAAATTTGCCTCGAAGAAACAACTGCATCAACACTTTGAAAAATATTTACGTTTTTCCGATAAAATGAATATGAATTTTGTGAAACTCGGTATAGAAAATCGAAATTAATTTGTTTGTACAGTAAACTTAATACAGATCAATGAAATTCGATAATCCGGTGATTGAAAATTACAGACACGATCATTAAATCAATAATAACTCAATAATTTACCGACAATCAACATGTAATTTTGATATTTTAATGTCAGATGTGAAACTATTCTTACATGCGTCATGTATTTTCCATTCGGCTTGAGAACCTTGACCGAAGAATTAAGAATCAATCTTATAAAGTCCCAGGCATCGCCGTGCGGAGTTGTGCTTATCGGTATGTCGGTCAAGTCACCAAATACGTAATCGAACTGACGACCCTCGTCGATCATATGAGCAAGAGCTTTTACACAGTCTCCGACTATGATCTGAAAAATTAATCACGTTTCGTTATCCCGAAATAATCATTCCAAAACGACTCGATTCAATAATTTCAACGAAATTTTCTTACCTCGTAGTTCTCTCCCTTCCTTTTATCCAAACAGTCTCCGCAAATGCTTCTCATGTGCTGACTGCAAGCTTTTATTACTACGTCATCGATCTGCAAAGCAAAAGTTCTTTATTTCACTATTTTTATTATTATGATATCTTAAGGGCTTATATACACTTGTGATAAGCGGAAAAATCGAAATTTTTTTTTTATTACATATTCTTTAAGTACAATGTCTGAAGAATATTATCATCAAATTTCAGATCGAAGCATTAGATTTGTAACTATAGGTATTTCAATTGACCGCCCAGTGCGCGCGGTCATTTAGCATGCAGCTCTTTAAGGATGTATAATAGGTACAGTCCCGCCAAAAATGAGTTTCAGTGACAATTTCGATCACTTCCCGATGGGATAAGAATCGGAAAAAAATAATCGATATTAGACGTGCTGAAAAGATAAATTTTGCATAGTAATAATTCCAAAATGTTATTAACAAATTTCTGACAAAAAACAATTGTTCAACAAACAATCAGTCAACCTAATGAAAATTATATGTTAATTTTTATCAATGCGTATAATTTTTTCAGATTTTTTTCTTTATTTTGATTTTGATTTTTTTTTATTTTAAAAAATGTGCGCTAACCAACGAATTTTGGATATGTGTTCGGCATAAAACCATCTATTACACTCAAGATTTTTTGGCGAAACGCATATCCAAAATTTGTTATATCCTGCGCATTTTTCAAAATAAAAAAAATTAAAATCAAAATAAAGAAAAAAATCTGAAAATTCATACGCATTAAAAAAAAATTAACATATAATTTTCATAAGAAAAAAGTTAAAAATCTTTTCAGCATTTTTTATATTCATTATTTTTTTCCGATTTTCATCCCATTGGGAAGTGATCGAAATTGTCTCTGAAACTCACTTTCGGCGGGACTGTACCTATCATACATCCTTAAACGCGATTATCGCAGAATCGCCTTTTATGAAAAATATCTTTGCGGTGGGCACGATTACTAAAAAACTATTAATCCGATCCGAACTAAATTTATACCACTTAATTATTATAATAATAGCTAGGGCTTAGACAAAGGATTTCAATTTTTTTTAATCATACAAAAACCCCGAAAATTTAGCACCTCAAAAAATTAATTTTTTGTTAAAAGTGTCGCCATTTTTTTTAGATAAATTTTTTTACAAATCCTTCGTCCAGGCTCAAGCCAATGCAATGTACTAATGTAATCTCTATGAATTCTGATTTTCGGATGAACCATTCTCAAGTTATCATGTCCACCGCACCTGATGTTAAAAAAAAAGGTGCTACTGGAATACAGCTAAAGTTCCGCCATTTTGAGAAATTTTTTGATGAAAAAAATTGTACAAACACATGAACATGTGTACTAATGAATGATCCTCGCAGTTTTTCAATAAACATTTATTTTCTTGTCGAAAAAAAATCAAGAAAATCACGTTTTTTCGCCCGCTGCAAGTGTATAAAAGGCCTTAATCCAGAAGGTGGTTAATTTAATACAGACTTCCAGCATCGTGACATGCTTTGGTTTCTCCTTGAGCAACTCCCAAAGTAGACCTCCATCGCCTCCTCCAAGAATGACTATTTCTTTTCCGGCATAATTCTCTTTGCCGCGTTGCATAAGAGTCTCCGTGTAAATGAGATCAGCCTCGGACATATCTGCAAAAATAGTTGATTAATGTTCGCCGACGATGTTCGTATCTCTTCTAAACAAAAATTACTGAAACCAATGGCAGACATTTTTTCGATAGCTCATTTGGTATTTTAATTACGTATTTCTCCAGTATAAAGATATAATTCATTGAAATACAATTGAATTCATTGATTTTAAAACTCATTGTTATCCCAATAAAGTATTTCTTTAGTGTGAAAGTATAATTTATCGACGCAATTGGATAAAATATACCGTTGAATTGATAGTAGTAACAGTAAAAGAGTTTTATTGACGATACGTTTACGAATTTTTGTTTTTCTTGTACATTTTTTATTTTCAAATAATACATCCATGGTTCTTGACCGCAGACACATTGCCAATAAGCTATCGACCGGAGTCCTTCAGCCTTTGAATTAATATTTTTCCTCGTGTATTCAAATTGTAATTTGGTACTTACTCTGCAACTCGTCTAGCACCAGCAGATTTCCGAGTGATTTGGAATGCACAATTTGTACTTTTTGGTACGGCGATCTCGCCTCGAACACCAACTTGTCGATATCGTATTCGAGGAGTCTCTCATCTTGAAAAGTAACGTGAGAGCTAAGTAATTGATGCCTTAAGTGAAATAGTACATGAAAACCTTAATAAAACTCGAAAAAATTTGCTGCTGAGAACAAGAATTATAGAAAACATGCAACGAAGATGCATTAAAGAGGGATTTACGTAAAAATATTCTACGGTAGAATCATTAGATAACACTGCATCGCATGCCTTAGCCAAGCATGCGAATGGAAATTATTGCAACGCGATATTATCCAAATATTTGGCAACTTTAATGTCGCAATCAAAACAGGATTAACGATTAGATATCAGTACGTACATGAAAGATAATCACATTTTTCGCTATTCCGGAGCACCAAGAGCCTGCGAATAGGCTTGAAATATAAAATGCGCCTTAAGGATGTATGATACGTACAGTCCCGCCAAAAGTGAGTTTCAGAAACAATTTCGATCACTTCCCGATGGGATAAAAATCGGACTAAAATATTGCATATACAACGTGCTGAAAAGATTGATTTCGCATAATAATAATCCCAAAATGTTATTAACAAATTGGTGAAAAAAAAAACGATTGTTCAATAAATAAACAGTCAACCTAACTATATTTTTTATGAAAATGAGATGTTGATTTTTTTGAATGCACATGAATTTTTCCAAATTTTTTTCTGTATTTTTTTTTTTTTTTTTTTTTTTGAAAAATACGCAGAATATAACAAATTTTGGATATGCGTTTTGCAAAAAAATCTTGAGTGCAGTAGATGGTTTCATGCCGAACACATATCCAAAATTCGTTATTTCGCACGAATTTTTGATAAAAATAAAAATAAAGACAAAAATCTGCAAAAATTCATACGCATTTAGAGAAATTAACATATCATTTTCATTATAAAAAAAGTTAGGTTGACTGATTGTTCGTTGAACAATTGTTTTTTTTTTTTTCAGAAATTTGTTAACATTTTGGAATTATTACTATGCAAAATTTATCTTTTCAGCACATTTAATATCGATTTTTTTCCGATTTTTGTCCCATGGGGAAGTAATCGAAATTTTCTTTAAAACTGACGATTGGCGGGATTGTACCTATAATATATCCTCAACACTATCGCGATGACAATCTCGAAGGGCAAATAATATAAAATAATCGACAAAGCGACGATCACGCAGTAAACGACGCAAAGCATTTACAGCAAAATGATATATCTTCGTTATTATTATATCATGTACTTGCTATCGATCTTACAATTTGCAGGCAGCCCTCTCAAACTATAGCTCTTCGCAGCGTCTTACTCTTATTTTATTTTATTTTTGTAACGTTTTTGTACTTCGTTTCGACCGTAAACACAATTATAAATAAACTCACCGGCGGTCGGAAAGAATCGCTCAAACGGGCCACCGCGTTTTATCGGAGTAAGCGTGTGTGATCTTGTGGCGGTCGCTGCTGCCTGCAATGCCGTCTCCAAGTCTCTGGCCGACTACCATAGCCGCCAAGCGAACCAACGAATAAACAGAACAAACGTCCTATCTAGTTCAATAAACTTCTACTCACTGGATTATACTGAGAGTCTCTCATTCGGAGAAACATTAATAACTAAAAGTTTTCTCACACTTGAGAAAATGATAAATAAAAAGCGAAAAGAAGCTTTTCCAATATCTTCGACCGAAGCTTCACTCGTTTCAGACAGAAAAAAAACGTGTTTGTCTATTCATCGATTGGAAAAGAAAAAAAGTTTCGAAAATAAAATACCAATTATTTATATTTGCAACCTAACTTCTTGCAGATAAAATACGTTTTATTTTAACCAAAAAATGTTGTTTTCCGCAAAAAAATTTCCAAATTTTATTCAACCGATAAAACCCGCTTTTCTCTTGAAATTCGTGAAGAGGCCGTAAGTCTTAGGTGGGAATTGAAGAATGAGCATTATTTTTATGTTATTTTGGACAACCTATTCGATGTTTTGAGTATCAGGCCTAAGTGCTTTGAGAAAACATTGTTCTCATCGATAAAATCGGTGCAAGGATCGATATCATAAGAGAAGAAGAGAATTTCGTAATGAAATAGAAGAGTGCTTGGGATGTGTCTCATTCAGCATTCCTGGCAAGCGACCTATCCTAGAAATCTAAATTTAACAATCAATAAACGATAATATACATATATGTATAAATTATATATATATATATATATAAATGGAAAAATATTTTCCATAAAAACTATGGGTTTGTGTAATAATCGAGGATAAAGAAAAAAAAAATTGGAATACGGAAAAAAAAAACGATTGCGGGAAAACAGTGTCTCTACCTGATAGTGTCAAATAGAGATCATATACGGTTCCTCGTCTTACAGGTGGCAAGCGTTTGCTGCGTTGGCTGTTCAAAGCCATGGCAATGTCTGCTTCCAAGTATCGCCACTGCTACAATATCCTGTCAGTTAAGCAATGTTGCCTCTCCTCTTATCTCAAATTTATATCTAATTTCTAATCTCGAAAATTTCATAAAATACTCTTTTCCCACATTTATTCTCTATCTCACTCTATGATATATACTCAACTTCAGGGGTTAGGCCTCTTTAGCATTTTCGAAAAATCGATTTTTTTCTCCTTGGAAATGACTCATTAGGGTTTTTAGAATGCTGTCCCAAAAGATTATGGGAGGCAAAAATTGGTAAATGCCCCATTTTCGAATTTTAATGGGAGGCCGCCCGGTCAGCAGGGAACTTCTCTTGTGTGCGCTTCGGTAAAGGTACTGAGAAGTTCGTTGCAACGGGCTAAAGCTATAAATAGTTTGGCTGAATATGAACGTAATCCAGCTCATCCAGCTAATGTGTATGAAGCTATCAAACCAATCCACGAAGAACTGACCAGTGATGATCTTCTTACGCGATGTATCGGTGGTTACACGCAAAACAACAACGAAAGCTTCAATTCGACTGTGTGGGCATTGGCCCCAAAATCGGTTTCTAGCGGTAAAACTGTTTTGGATGTAGCGACAAATATTGCAGTTTGTACATACAATGACGGGTTTTCATCAATTTTACACATTATGAAAGAAACGGGCTTAGAAATCGGCGTGAATTCGTACAAAACGTGTCTGGCGATCGACGATCAGCGCATAATGCTTGGAGAGAGATTGTCTGAAGTGGTAAAAGAGGCAAGAATGGCTTCAAAATCGAGCAGAAAAGAAATGCAAGAGCAGGACACTCAATTGGAAGGCCAATTATACAGGGTGTCCCATTTGAAATAATCCACCAAAATATCTCCTGTGGAGGCCAAGTGACAGGAAATTTTTAGAGCCTAAGTCGTAGGGTTTCAAGGGGGACATTTGATGCATGCATTTTTTTGAGCTTTAAAGGCCGCGCTTGCAAGCTGCAAACATAAGGTGCTTTTTTCAAATGGCAATCGCATTTTTCACCCCAATGAAACTTGTCCGCCTTGATGAGTTGTTTTCAAATACCTCATCATTCATGTCAATTCCTCCGATTGTACTCGAAAATTGCGACAAAAATGAGTTCTGGTATCAAACTAAAAATTCACATTCCCTTGATACGTGTTGGCGTGGATGATTGTTCCGCCAATCAATTCACTAAACGTACTTATGAAATGTAAACAATAACAAAGAATTCCACATTACCTCGAGGATTCTGTTATTCAAAACAGTTTCGATTCAACCAGAATCGAGATAGTATCACCTGTGATATCATTGAACACGTTACGATGTACTCAGCGAGTGACATTGTGGAGATTTTACTGGTATTAGGAGAGTGCCGAGGATTCTATCGAGCCGCTGCCCGAATATCCTGGGTCATGCTAAGAAAGTCTGAATCTTCAGTTTGATACCAGAGCTCATTTTCGTCGCATTTTTCGATTAAAATCGAAGGAATTTACATGGATGATGAAGTATTTGAAAACAACTCATCAACGCGGACAAGTTTCATTGGGGTGAAAAATGCGATTGCCATTTGAAAAAAGCTCCTTGTGCTTGCAGCTTGCAAGCATGGCCTTGAATGCTAAAAAAAATGCATGCATCAAATGTCCCCCTCAAAATCCTACAACTTAGGTATCTAAAAATTTCCTGTCACTCGGCCCCCTCAGGAGATATTTAGGTGGATTGTTTTAAATGGGACACCCTGAATGTTGCAGGCATTGCAGATTAAAGGTATATCAATATTATCAATGATTTTCTACTACCCAAAACTTTAAACGCGTTTATTTTAAAACTGCTCTTTTCAAGTTGGCCGGAAGCATAACTCAAAAAGTTTACCACCGATTTATTTGAAATTTTGGATATATCTTCAAAAATACATTATCTACAAGCGGACAGAGAATTTTTTTTTCAAGTTGCATAGTTTTTTTGTTATTGATAATTTCCGAACGATTTTTGGGCCAAATTTTTTAACTTTCACTTTAGATGCTTGCCATTTTGTCAAAAATACCTGTATCGAAAAAATCCTACGTACTTCTCTAGCTACTGTTCTGTATAAGTGAAAACCGTTAAAAAACTCATCATAATTAAAAAATTACAGAAGCTGTGTGTCCGTTCGTGGATTCCAAAAAAAAAAAATGTCATCGCAACAACGCTGCCATTTTTTAATTAATTACTATGAAAAAATTACTGTATACAGTCTCAAAAAATTGATGTGCCTAACAGTTTTTCGGAAAAAAATTCCCAAAAAAAGCCTTTTTTGTGGCCCTCTAAAGTGGCCTAACCCCTTAAGTCAGCAAATCTAATACAGCTATGGGAATCAACTAAGCAGAGATTCTGCAGGCTTTCCTTGCAAACCACAGCCAACTGTTGTTTTTTTTGTTTCTTTCAATATTATCAGTTCTACGGATAGTCACAAATTCAATGTGTGTTACAAAATTTCGTTTAGCCCTTCTCCACATCAGTGGATGGTCAGTTTAAATATCTTGAGGGGAACGAGATACATCGTAAAAGAAAAAGACGGCTACATTTTGAGTTAGCGTCTACAGACAAAAAAATCATACCTCGAAGGTCAACAGAGCTTCTTCGTCATCACGCTTGTAATACTCCACATTGACCGTCACTAAACCTTCTGGATATCCTCTGACGGTGATGAGATTTCCTCTTGGACCCGTGTACAAAATTACTAAACTCCCGTCGATGTTCAATTCCGTTAGTGTCTTCAATCCGTTGAAATGATCGCCCAAAACATTCGCTATAGTTGATTTCAGATTGGAACGCTCGTCCAGATCTGCAATTACATTAGCGGAGACTGTGAAGTCCAAGAGAACTGTGTGGGCCACCATTTTTAATCTGCAATGAAACAGAGTCATTTTTGATTATTGATGTTTTCATCAGGCAATACAAACACAGATCTGATGAAAATATTCTTCTATTTTCTTACGGGCTCTTCATTTTTTAGATTAAGCTCATTTTTGCAATGTTTGGCAAAGTTTCTATGTAACCTCATACATTTTTGTTATCAACATGAATAAATTACTAAAAATAAAAATTGTTGTTGCAGTCTCAAGGTCTTAATTACACAATTATTACACGAAAATCCATAAAATATCTTCTGCAATTGATTTAGGTCTGAAATAATTATACAAATTTTTTTTAAATTTTTAAAAGAAAAAATTTCCAATATCAATTGTTTATATCTGATATATAGATTATTCAGGATGAAAAGAAGTCAGAAATTTCCATGTCACTCGAAAAACATTAACACTGTTCGTGAGTTAGTCTTGAAATCTCAATTGAAAATTAGAGACCTGCGGAACAGAAGCTAAAAAAATATTAGTTTATCAAGTTTATAGAAAACAATGAGCAATTCATGTGTTAGAAATATTGTATTTCATGAAGAATGCTTATTAAAGGATTCAGTGTTTATGGGGTCCTACAGACCCCGGTCATATCCCTAACGCCGATTAATTGCTCACCAAAAAATTATCTTCCTTATAATCAATTACGAGTCACGAAAATTATAACTTGAAAAAACCGTTGCGTTGACATTCGGTGCAAAAACGTCGGAAGACTGAATTCAAACTACGTCATGACAGCTCTTGCAACGAGATAGAATCTTCAATTGAAACGATTATATACCGGTTCTTCTCAGTTTCCGGGAATATTTATCTAATCACATTATTTATCATGCGGAAACTTGATCGTACGAAGCTCGTCAAATGAAAGGCGAGCTTAGCAGCGAGAATCACTTTCGTGTCTCTTGGAACTCATCAATCTTGAATAAACACGATTGTCACAATCGTGATCGTTTTTTAATTACGTACTCACCGCGATAATTATCAACAATTTGCTGGGTGTGAAGCAACACTAAAGGGCGAATTACCGCCGCGTATGATTTCTCTAGCGGTTATACAGAGATATCTCTATAATATAATTCGCGACCTTGGGCCGTTTGCGAATAGAAATTGTGCCGATGGCGGCAGCAGCATCTCACATACATAGGTTCCGAAAATTGGCGAATTCCCGGTGTTTCATCTTCTATGTGTAATTCGACCGCTATATATATCAATTTGCACAGTATAGGACATGCGACCTGCGTTCACGGTCTTCTAATGTGACTTCCTATCGGTTCAGCGTTATGAACTGGAGTTGTAATCAGTTTACAACTTTTGCATTCAATTTCCTTATTTCCCGGAGATTCGATCATTCGGTAATTTGTTTTTACAAGCATAATTAAAGTTCGATTTCTTTAACGACGCAATTTTCAACGCGTTAATATTTTACGTACACAAAAATACTAAAGTTAAGCGTGTTAAGTTATACGCATAGATTAATGAAGCTGAAATTTAACGAGGGTTCAAATTTGCGAAATATAAAAAATAGTCGTTATGGAATTTTTACAATTTAATCAAGTTCGCAAAGAAGAAACTTGCACATTACTTTCCCATTGTTTTTCACAATTCAAAGCGCTTCGTTTTGGAGACACTGGAAAAAGTGGAAAGTGATGAACAAAATTCACTTTTTCTAGAAACTATAGGAAACTATATAAATATTCGATAAAAAAACAAGTAACAATGGATATTATAGTGATTATTCTATAAACGAATTCCAGTTCTAATTATTCTTATTTCGAATATGACCGCCAGACGTCAGTCACTTCGCTTATATTCGCACTCACATTTTTTTTTTCCTATCAGCCAATGGTATTTATCAACATAAATAATAATAAACGCTTATCATCGCCACAAAAACTTGGAATGAACATTATTTTTCAAGGAGTATCTACGATCTACTTACCGCGATTGTTGATAAATACTGAACACGTAAGGAAAAGCTTACAGTTGTATCTATGCAGCCGGTTAAATGCCGGAAAATTGTCAACTCGGGGCTTCTTCACATGACACAGGGTTTTTCACGTGAGAGCAGCTGATCCGAACTGTCTGCTTGCATATAAGTAACGTGGTAGCGAAGCGTTGTAAGAAAAGGCGCAAAAAATTGGAATATAGCGCGATATTATAACTTTTGTATTCGATTAATTAATTTCACCTGAATTCATTCATCATTTTATTTTACGAATTAAAAAAATTGGATTTCTTTGCAACAACAATTTATTCCAACATTTCTCATACTTGAAAGTGCTTAGCATGGGGAAAAATTGTAAAGCAAAGTTTTCAAAACTAACAAAATTAACGGAAGCTGTATAAAATTTTCATTATAAATGAACAATGACATAGTGTTTATTCCATAAACCCTAGTGAATTTTTTGCACCGCAACGCGACCGAAAAAACCACCGTTGGTTTCTAAACTTTTCTGCACCGCAATTCACCGCAAAGCAACCGATTTTTTTTCTACTTAGCACAGGCGATTTTGATAACCTATGGTAAAAAAACACATCGATTGCTATGCGGTGATTGCAATGCGAAAAAGTTTAGCAACCACGATTGGTTTTTCCAGTCGTTTTGCGGTGGAGAAATCCACTAGGCAACAAATACGAGTTCAAATAATTCTAATTTCGAATATCACCGCCAGACGTCAGCCACTTCGCCTATATTTGCACGTACATTTCTCATTCCGATCAGCCAATCGTATTCATTACCATAAATCGTAATGAGCGCTTTTCATTGAAAGCTCGTATGGCAACAAAAACCCGCAATCAACATTATTTTTTCAAGAAGTATCGACGATATACTTACCGCAATTATTAACAAATAAAGCAATTATTAACGAACACAGAAAGAAGAGCTCCAATTAGTATCTACGGTTTTGTGCTGGAAAATGGAGAACCTGGCGCTTTTTTATTTGCTACAGGATTTTTCACGTGGGGGCAGCTGATTCCAACTGTCCGGCGGCACATAAGTAACGCGGTAGCGAAGCGTTGTAATAAAAGGCGCGAAAAATTGCGCAGTTGGCCGGGACCGGTAGAAAAGGATTGGCGGGCTTATTACTTATGGCACAGAGCAACAGTTCACAATCAATGTATCACCCCGTACAGATAATAGCGTGCAATTCCCATTCGAAAAAACCACCGTTGGTTTCTAAACTTTTCTGCACCGCAATTCACCGCAAAGCAACCGATTTTTTTTCTACTTAGCACAGGCGATTTTGATAACCTAGGGTAAAAAAACACATCGATTGCTATGCGGTAAATTGCAAAGCGAAAAAGTTTAGCAACCTCCGTTGGTTTTTCCAGTCGTTTTGCGGTGGAGAAATCCACTAGGCAACAAATACGAGTTCAAATAATTCTAATTCCGAATATCACCGCCAGACGTCAGCCACATCGCCTATATTTGCACGTACATTTCTCATTCCGATCAGCCAATCGTATTCATTACCATAAATCGTAATGAGCGCTTTTCATTGAAAGCTCGTATGGCAACAAAAACCCGCAATCAACATTATTTTTTCAAGAAGTATCGACGATATACTTACCGCAATTATTAACAAATAAAGCAATTATTAACGAACACAGAAAGAAGAGCTCCAACTAGTATCTACGGTTTCGCGCTGGAAAATGGAGAACCTGGCGCTTTTTTATATGCTACAGGATTTTTCACGTGAGGGGCAGCTGATCCCAACTGTCCGGCGGCACATAAGTAACGCGGTAGCGAAGCGTTGTAATAAAAGGCGCGAAAAATTGCGCAGTTGGCCGGGACCGGTAGAAAAGGATTGGCGGGCTTATTACTTATGGCACAGAGCAACAGTTCACAATCAATGTATCACCCCGCATAGATAATAGCGTGCATTTCCCATTCGAAAAAACCACCGTTGGTTTCTAAACTTTTCTGCACCGCAATTCACCGCAAAGCAACCGATTTTTTTTCTACTTAGCACAGGCGATTTTGATAACCAAGGGTAAAAAAACACATCGATTGCTATGCGGTGAATTGCAATGCGACAAATTTTAGCAACCACCGTTGGTTTTTCCAGTCGTTTTGCGGTGGAGAAATCCACTAGGCAACAAATACGAGTTCAAATAATTCTAATTCCGAATATCACCGCCAGACGTCAGCCACATCGCCTATATTTGCACGTACATTTCTCATTCCGATCAGCCAATCGTATTCATTACCATAAATCGTAATGAGCGCTTTTCATTGAAAGCTCGTATGGCAACAAAAACCCGCAATCAACATTATTTTTTCAAGAAGTATCGACGATATACTTACTGCAATTATTAACAAATAAAGCAATTATTAACGAACACAGAAAGAAGAGCTCCAATTCGTATCTACGGTTTTGTGCTGGAAAATGGAGAACCTGCCGCTTTTTTACTTGCTACAGGATTTTTCACGTGGGGGCAGCTGATCCCAACTGTCCGGCGGCACATAAGTAACGCGGTAGCGAAGCGTTGTAATAAAAGGCGCGAAAAATTGCGCAGTTGGCCGGGACCGGTAGAAAAGGATTGGCGGGCTTATTAGTTATGGCACAGAGCAACAGTTCACAATCAATGTATCACCCCGTATAGATAATAGCGTGCATTTCGAACAAAAAGAAGCCGACCGAAAAAAAAAGGTGGCACCGCGTACCAAAAGTTGAACGTAAACATCGAAGGTGAAGTGCTGCGACCCCTCGGCGTTCTTCGGTTAGCCCTTCGCGAAAAAGGCTCTGTGTAAATTATCGATATACCGTTAAGCGCTTTGTTCTTCTCAGTTAATGATAAATATTACCGGGAGAAAAGGCACGCGCGCATCGCGATCGCTCTTCACTCGATAATAACGTGCTGACGCGAATCTTCTTCACTTTCATCACTCATCAGGTCCTTAACAATTAACGGATCTCGTTTGTTTCCGTAAAATGCGATTGCTTCGTAGCGGAATAAAGCCGGTCGACAATCACATCGCTATTATCTTGTGTCTTCGTCATGCGTTCCGTTGAATGACGATCGAAGAGTTTTTTTTTCCTCTGCGAATTTCGCGACGGTCCTTCGGAGTATTATATTTGAGGTCCTCGATTGTTGTTCGTTGAGCCATGGCTAATATCGCACAAACGGTACCTAAACTTATACGGAATCTTAAGGATCACAGCAAAGCTTCTTTGCAATGCGGAGCCTTAACCTACATTCGCAGGTACGTTATAAACAAAGAGATATTTACTGGATTTTTCATTTTTGGAGACTGCGACTTCTTTACCTTCTTTTGTCATTTTTGCGCATTGTCCTTTGCGAGGAAATTGCTTGAGAGATCATTTAGCGTTATCTGAGTTATGGAATTTATTGGCTTGAGAAAAAACATTTTGTTTAAGATTTTTTTGCAAATGGTTACTTTGTTATGAAAGTGCTACAGTTATGATTTATTTGTTATTTAATTGGCCAATGTTCAAATACACAACGATCGAAAAATATATTGTGGAGGGATGTTAAAGATTCAGAGATTAAACGGAGGACGATGATAATTTGTTTGGTGAAGAAAGAAAAAATTGAAATTGCTATGAATATTTGGATAAAAAGATTACGAGTAGTTACATTTTATAACTTGATGAATCTATTGTGATATTGTTTGTGAAAATTGATATTTTAGATTGTCTTGTTTATACTTTTGTTTGTATTTGAGGTTGACTTTAGGAAAAATTGGAGTCATCAAGCTTTGTAATAGATAATAGGTACTGATATTTTAAAGCAAATGTGATGACGGATAATTTAAAAGTTGTATTTAATTTACAGCAATGCAGAGAAATTGGCGGCCGCTTCTTTGCTCAAAGAAGAAGAATACATTGAAATATGTAGACTAGTTATTGACATGATCGCTAGTGCGGATCAAAACATAAGAAATGAGGCAACGAAGGCTTTGCATGTTGTTCTCAAGTATTTCAAAAGTCACAATTTGAAGTTCTTTGAATCTGCTTCGCAGATCAACAAAAAAATGAGGTTGGTTATTCATCGAGGAAAACAAAAAAATTAGTCATTTTCACTGTAATACGTGTTATCTTTTTTTTTTTGCTATTTCAGGCTGAAGATCTTTCAAGTTTTGGAATCTGCAGATGATGCTATGATCTGGAATGCAGCTAAAGATCCCATGACATTAAACTTCTTGAGTGGATGTGTGCACACAGTTCAGACAAGCACAATGGAGTGGCTTTTGCCATCTGCTTGCACAGACAATCTCCAAATGCTCAAACAGGCAGAAAGTCAATCTCTTTCTGATGATCAACAATTTGAAGAATTGATTATCATTTGCGCACTAAATCTGCTTCAGAGGCTGTACAAAATAGCATCAGTTAAAGGCGACTTTCAATATATACAAAGGGTACGAGTTTAATTTTTATGCACTTATGAACTTTTGGAGCTGGGCATTTGTTGAAAAACGATTTTTCTGTTTGTAGAATATATTAGACGGTTCCGTAAAAAAAAGCATCAACTGCTCGTTTTAATTTCCATGACAGAGATATGAATTTATTTCTTCTGAACTTTAATCACCTTAGTATAGGAATCAGTAGAGATACTGTTTTTTCTTCATTTAATCTTGAAATTACTCTATATATTTTGCAACATTCAAAAGTCTATTTTTTAGGAGATTCTTTTTTTTTTTTTACTTGGAGCAAAGAACTTTACAGCAACAGAAGAAATAATACAAAAAATGCTATTCCTTAAACTTATCAATATCAAAATCTTAGATCGTCAGTTCAAATATTTATTGTAAATGTAAAATACTTATTAAGAAAGGGGTTAGGGTTTCAGCGTAAAAAAACACCTTGTTTGCGATTTTTTTTCTCAAATATGGATTAAGCAATTTTATTCGAACCTTTTGTACATTATTGAGCATACTTTTGACAATGTTGTGTATTTTTTTCATGCAGAAATATTCAAGCATAAGCCGGTAACAGAGCTTTCCCAAAACGTCTTGTGAAAAGAACAATTTGCGGTGTTCACTATAACTCGGCCGGAAATTATCTGAAAATAAAAAAACCATGAAAATTTAGTCAAATTATAATCAAATCTTCCCCCCAACGTTCTCTGATAATTTTTTTTTTACATTAAGGGTGTTTCTCACCCACAAAATGGCGGAATTTTTCGTAGAAAATAACAGTTCACACTTTAGATGGCCGCCAAAAATGTTTAAATGAAAAAAAAAAATTATTAGAGAACGTTGGGGGGAAGATTAGATCATAATTTGACTAAATTTTCATGGTTTTTCATTTCCAGATAATTTCCGGCCGCGTTATAGTGAACACCGCAAATTGTTTTTTTTTTCAAGGCGTTCTGGGAGAAGCTCTGTTACCGGCTTATGCTTCAATATTTCTGCATGAAAAAATTATGCAACATTGCCAAAAGTATGCTCAATAATGTACAAAAGGTTCGAATAAAATTGCTCAATCCATATTTGGGAAAAAAAAATCACAAAAAAAGTGTTTTTTTTTAACGCTGAAACCCTAACCCCTCCCTTAATCATTATACCCGATTAATATAACTGATGGACACGCCTAACTCTGTTATTGGTTGAAATTTTGTAGTTTTATAATTTTCTTACGGTTTTTTTTACATAGTTCGACACACTTGTAATGGACAAAGTCGTGACCCTCGCGTATATGGGCCACAAGAGGCAACGTGTTCCGGCGATAAATCTGCTGTTCGAAGCCATTGATACTAATCTAGCAATGCGCATGAAAACAAAATACGTAGACATATGGACGAAATATAAAAACGATTTGCAAGGTCCGTACTGCACACGAATGGCTCTCTTGGTGAAAGCCTGCGAATCTGATTGGTCGAGTCAGTGGTCAATCAGTATTCGATTACTTGGAGCTGATTTGCATCGCGGGGCAACGCTAATTAATAATTTGCTAAGCGTCGAAGAACGAGCGTTTAAATCAACAGACACAAACGTTCGCAGGTAAATCCTTGCAGTTCGCAATCACATCCACGTTACAATATCAATTTTGATAATCGCACTTAACAAATCGTCCCGTCAAAATTACCAATCTTATCTTCTGGAAATTGCTGAACTCATTATTTTTTTATTTACTTAAATCTATGTCATTAACGCATTGTGAATTAAACCTCGAATTGCCATTCTAATGGCGAAAGGAATCGTTCTCCGTACAATGGAAATCATTTGGGAACATTTAGCGAGTATCTAAGAATGACGGAAATTCTCCGCAATGTGATATATGAGGCATTCTTAATCAATTCGGCCACTTTCTTTTCAACCCTCTTTGATTAATCCCATAATTCGACAGATTTTAGTACCACTTAAAAGTACTCTCTTCCAATTTTTGACCATTTTTAAATCCAATATTACGGAAAGTGTGCTATTCCTTTGAAGTCAATATATCTTGAAAAATTAAAGTCATAGAAAAAAATTGTTTTCAGATAAAAGTTGTAGTTCTGCGTGAACGTTTCAATGAAATTTTTCAAACAATTTTGCGACAGGATAAAATTACTTTTTAGCTGGAAAATATAAAGATTTTTTTTTAAACAAAAAAAAGGCCACTTTTTTTGGTTGAAAGAATTACAGAATCTCTGCGCCTATGTATCGATAACATAAAAAATTGCCAGACTGGGACCGATCGAAGTTCGGAAGTGAACAAATAATTTGTTCTAAGTAAAAAAAAATGATGTGCAGATAACATTTGAAAAAAAAGTCTACCATGAACCAACTATTTTATTGATTTATCATTGCATAAACTACAAGTTTTCAATAACAACGTTGTTGACATTTTTTTTGTCGAGAAATTTTTTTTTTCTTTGAACAAATTATTTTTTTACTTTCAAAATTCGATCGGTGCCAGTTTGGCAATTTTTTAACGTTATCAATACATAGGCGCAGAGATTCTGTAATTTTTTCAACAATAAATAGTGGCCTTTTTTGGTTAAAAAAATATTCTTCATATTTTTCAGCGAAAAAGTCATACTATCGGGTCGCAAAATTGTTTGAAAAATTTAATTGAAAGGTTCACAGTAAACTACAATTTTTATGTTGAAACAATTTTTTACTATGACTTTAATTGTTAAAGATATATTGACTTCAAAGAGATACCCCACTTTCCGTAATATCGGATTTAAAAATCTGAAAAAATTGGGCAAACGTACTTTCAAGTGGTACTAAAATCTGTCCAGTTATACGACTAATCAAAGAGGGTTGAAAAAAGTGGTTGAATTGACGAAGACTCCCTCATATGTTGAATGCATTTATATGAAATTGTTTATTCAAGACGAATTATTGTCTTGATATTTATACAATTGTCTATCTAGAAAAATGAAATTATTCACAAATTCGCTTATATATGTTACTAGCTGATTTAGATTCTAGAAGGTTTTTCCCGTAAACAAATAAATAAATATTTCACCATCCGGAAAATAGAAGACAACGTAATAGTAATAATGATAACAACATATTGATCATCGAATTTCAATCGTTAATAACAACCTTTGTTTTTATATAGACAAGCGTTCGTGTCGTGGAAATTGCTAGTCGACAATTTCGCACTAGATCCGAAAGAACTTGCAACCCCGAGGCGTATTAAATTGCTGTGCGTTCCTTTAACCGCAAAAAACAGCAAAAGCGAACTGATAGCGCTAACAAAATTGGAAGTCTGGTGGTATCTCATAGCGAAATTGTACCCTAATATCACAAAATTTGCTGACCCGGTGGTGACGCAATTTTTAAACTTTTGCTTCGGTCCGTTGGGTGACACTCCGCTTCTTTCGGCGAAAGTCGACGTAATCGCCTCTCCAGGAAAAAGGTTCTACAAAACAAAGGCTGCAGCAATTGACGCGATGCTTCAACTGATTGTTCGTGATCAGGAAGAACGAAAAGCACTGGCACCGATTTTAGAACAAAGACTGACGAACCCGATTTCCGATGATCTTTTCAAACAATGCTACAAAACATTTCTTCACAGCATTGGCGAGGCAGTTGTTATCATCAGTCAATTGCACGAGGGCGAAATGAGAAACAGGGAGCAAATAATAAAAGTACTGCTAACGAATCTCATGCATTACGTCCAATCTACAAACACCGAATCAAAGGTTCGCATTGCAACTTTTATTTATTCATGTTTTTTGCCATCATCTATACATATTGTAAAATAAAGTGGCCATTAACGTTTGTGTGTCTGTATGTTCCAAATTTGATTTTTTTTAGCATTTGTAAGATTTCTAACATTTTTTAATTTCCAAATTTTTTTGAAATTTCCAAAATTTTCAAGTTGGCCATGAAATTTTAAGCGAGCCGTTCGACGTTGGCCATTAAATTTTGAGCAAGTTGTTTCAAGTTGGCCAAGAATATTGAGCGAGCCGTTTCGAGTTAACCATAGAATTTCGAGTGAGTCGTCCCAAGTTAGTCATGGAATTTTGAGCAAGTTGTTTTAAGAACACTCAAGATATTGAAAATATTCAACCGAGGTTTTGCGAACGCGTGAAGCGCGTGAGCCACAATAACACCCTAGTTTATGTATAAAGCATAGATATTTGTCGTACAATCGACTCAATAATCGCGGATAACGACTATTCTCAGGTTTTACTTTTTAACGGTAAATTTTAGAATTGCAAATAAAAAATCCTAAAATTCCATGTAGATCTTTATGGAAAAATTAGATCCCGTATGTAATTCAATGAAAATTTAAGGGCAAAAAAAATGACCCTAATGAGTGAAGAAGTTATAAATTACACCAGAAAATGTCTAATAATCATCTAGTGTTTTAACTTACATATTTACATTGAAACTTTCAGAATGTCGTGTACAATGAATTAATTTTGGTCGTGTCGGAGCTTGAGAATCGCGCTTTAGAAATGTCCTGCGTTAACGATTTCGTTCGCGACATCTTCTTGCCGGATCTTTCGTCAGTCGCACCTGATTTACAATACCGCGACGGTATATTCATGGATTTGATGACGAAAATAATAACGGCATCGTTTCTCAGCAACATCCAGAAAAAACATTGCGATTCTATAAAATGTCTACTTTGGCAGTTGGTAAAACCAAAAGGACAGACACAGTTTCATCCGGAAACATTGAATTTTCTTGGGAACACTTTGCATGAGCTCGAGTCCATTCCGACAGATGAAACTGGATTGTGAGTAGAGAAAATTGATTAAACAATTTTTCACCGGTAGAAACGCATCATTGCTATTTTTAGCAGACTTTTTTGCCATTCTCAGCCTTCGGATATATGTATAAATTTAAGGGCATTGAAAGATTTTCGTCCTGAAGTTATTGGTATCGCAGAATAATTACATTTGTTTATATTGATCGATTTACACGTTTTTGGGGTATTTCGTCAGTTGAATAGTCGCCTAAACCACTTTAAGAAGCTGTAAGTACTGTATTGACAGTAAAAACGCCCTGCTTAAACAGAAAAATAATGAAAATTGACACACATTTCATGTAATTTCTTCATGGATCATTTTTTCTCCTCCGTTTTACAGTGCAAATTGCTTCGAGTTGTGGTTTGCATACGCAGAAATCGCCCACAAATACGCATTGAGCCATGACATTAATGAAGGCACCAGCACTGAACCATCATTCAAAACCATCGAGACGATCGTACGGTTTCCGTTTGCTCACATGTACTCGACAAATTCAATACAGGTTCGTTGCTGAATAGAAAAATAAGGAAAGAAAAGAATGCTTACTAAAATTTTACTACGTGACTAATGATCCGATCTATTAAAGGCACAAACGATTGCTGTCATTTGGAAAGATCTCTACAAGCAATTCGATAGCAAAGCCGATGCAATATCTGGGGTTAAACCCAACGAAATTTTCAATAAAATATCACAAATGATTCAAGACTGCCTCGCCAAAAACGAGAAATGTTACCGCATAGCGGTCTATTGCTTGGACGCTCTTCTGAGCACAATCAATTATGAAGATTTATTGGGTAAGAACGGTTCGCATTGTTCGACAACACATATGGGCGTATCTCACAAACCATCAACTTTTACGGCCTCAAAGAATAAAAAACTAGTTTAGGAACACAAAGGCGCAAATTTTTTAAACCCATTCTAAGACCTTTAAAACGCAAAATTCGTTCATGGACAAGTCATTTTTTTCAGGGTGACCGTATAAAACAATAACGTTATTGTTGACTGAAAATAATTTATTCAGTGCAAATTCGTTGTTACAACTATTTCTTACGGTGTTTCAGCACTGAAATGGGGTTTTAGAAAGTGTTCTGAAATGAAAACTTTACTACTCAATAATAAATGAGCCATTGAAAGGTATAGACTTATATCTTTACGTTATACGTTTATAATGGGTAATTATTATTATCGAATA
Source organism: Tromatobia lineatoria (assembly GCA_949699805.1). Classification (NCBI taxonomy): domain Eukaryota; kingdom Metazoa; phylum Arthropoda; class Insecta; order Hymenoptera; family Ichneumonidae; genus Tromatobia; species Tromatobia lineatoria. The sequence goes on along the minus strand of OX453040.1, from coordinate 6,996,699 downwards.
TTGCTCGAATCTAACGATAAAATCCTAAATGTGACGGGTTATGACTCTACTAACTTTAAACATGATTTATATAATTTAGGAACAGTAATAGCTTCAATTTATCACGGGAATTTATGAAACTGACATTTTCGAATCTGACAATTGACTTCTCTTCTTCTAAATGTAATAGTTTCTCGTCGAACCGCCGCGCACATTTGGGCACATCTAATTCGTGATAACAGTAACGGCTTCGGATGTAATTTTTTCATCTGAATTAGATTTGCAGGATACCGATGTTAAAAAGCTAACATTTATTTTCCACGCAGCAATATAATGCATTTTCAAGAAGACGGAAAGTATAATTGACGCTCTGACGTAAATTTTACTTTATTAAATCCGTGATGAATCTACCTTTATGTCCATCCAATTCACTTGGCTCAATTAACTTTTGTTGATATTCCCGAACCATATAACGGTGGATGTCAAGTTCACCATCAAAATCGAGTGAAATATGTTCACAGGATACACGCTTAATTTCCAGACATGTTCGACGATTACAGTTAGTTACATTATGTTTATTACATCTTACTAGAAGTTGACGATTTTATTTTTATTTTTCTGGAGGTCGATATCAATGCTATATCCGTGAGAAGTGACGCGAAAATCAGAGTTACACACGGAAATGTTGATAACATCCGCATTTGAACCAGAATAAAACAGCCGATTCATGCATTATAAAGATGATTTATTTTTTCAGATAGATTATGTCTCGTACATGTTATTATACGAGATGCTCACAGAATTTATTCTGTGTAAGTTACTATCGTATTCCGCCGTTGATTTACACGAAAGTCGAAGGTTTTTGAGATACGCCCATATATAGTATATTTTTGTAATCTATTGTTAATATCCGAAAAATTACAGCTCAGAAGGAAATTCCAACCATTGTGCGACTCGTCGCCAATGTCACTACGATTGCGCTTCACGAAGGACAACCTGCTGAAGCTGATTGTGCTTTGAAAGCTCTTTCTGCGTTACTCATTACCGTTTTTGGACACAGTCCGGAAAATGCGCTGTTATATTTAAAGGAAACCAGTCAAACTATTGAACTGATGCTGAAGACGGATGTTGAAGACATTCTCGTTAAAGAGGTACCTAAAACCGAATCTCAATAATTTGAAATTACATTCACGTATCAATATGACATCAAAAAGACTTTTATATTTGAGGCCTTATATACACTTGCAGCCGGCGAAAGAAACGTGACTTTCTTGATTTTTTCTCGAGAAGAAAAAAATTGTTTATTAAAAAACTGTGAACGACATTCATTAGTACACATATTCATGTATTTGTACAATTTTTTTTATCAAAAAATTTCTCAAAATGGCGGAACGCCAGCTGTATTCCAGTAACACCTTTTTTTGAACATCAGTTGCTGTGGGCATGATAACTTGAGAACGGTTCATCCGAAAATCAGAATTCAAAAAAATTACATTAGTACATTGCATTGGCTTGGGCCTGGACGAAGGATTTGTAGAAATATTCATTTTTAAAAAAATGGCGACACTTGTAACGAAAAATTCATTTTTCGAGGTGCTAAATTTTCGGTTTTTTTATAACAACTTTTTTTCAACCAAAATTAAAAATCCTTCGTACAGGCTATAGCTATGATTATAATAATTGAGTGGTATAAATTTGGTTTGGATCGGATTAACAGTTTTTTAGTAATCGTGCCCACCGCAAAGGTATTTTTCAAAAAAGGCGATTCTGAGATAATCACGTTTAAACAGCTACAAATCTAATGCTTCGATCTAAAATTTGGTGAGAATATTCTTCAGACATTGCACTTAAAGAATATGCAATTAAATTTTTTTTATTTTTCCGCTCATCACGAGTGTATATAAGCCCTTAAGGATGTATGATACGTCCAGTCCCGCCAAAAGTGAGTTTCGGAGATAATTTCGATCACTTCCCGATGGGATAAAAATTGGAAAAAAAAATCCATATAAAACGTGCTGAAATGATTGATTTCGCATAACAATAATCCCACAATGTTATTAACAAATTGGTGAAAAAACAACAATTGTTCAACAAACAATCAGTCAACCTAACTTTTTTTCTAATGGAAATGATATGTTAATTTATTTGAATGCATACGAATTTTTTCAGATTTTTTTCTTCATTTTGATTTTGATTTATTTTATTTTGAAAAATATGCAGAATATAACAAATTTTGGATATGCTTTTTGCAAAAAATCTTGAGTGTAGTAGATGGTTTTATGCCGAACACATATCCAAAGTTCGTTATTTCGCGCACATTTTTGAAAATAAAAAAAATCAAAATCAAAATAAAGAAAAAAATCTGAAAAAATTCGTATGCATTCAAATAAATTAACATATCATTTTCATTAGAAAAAAAGTTAGGTTGACTGATTGCTTGTTGAATAATTGTTTTTTTCATTAATTTGTTAATAACATTTTAGGATTATTTATTGTGTGAAATCAATCTTTTCGGCACGTTTTATATGTATTATTTTCTTCCGATTTTTATCCCATCGGAAAGTGATCGGAATTGTCTTTGAGACTCACTTTTGGTGGGACTGTACGTATCATACATCCTTACTACTACTTGATGAAATACTAAATTTTGTACATGTTCTTTAAAAAATAAACTGATTCGTATGCGGATTCACATTGCAATAACATGTTATTCGCTAATATTCCAGGTAATGAGTACATGGGAAACGATCGTAAGTATCCTGCGAGGCCTCAGCAATCTTCTGGACGAGAATTTCCTCGCGTCCTACAAAGAGATCATTTTATTAGCGACGCGCCACGTCAATTCCGACATCGTATCTCAGACGGAATCTGTGATAGCGATGAAAGAAAATCTCAAAGAAGGTGCGAGAGCGGTGCTCGTGGAGCTTGAGCAAGAGGTAAAAAAGTCGTGGGTAAAAATAAAAAGCGACAAAGCCGATCGCGCGATGAAGCAAGTTCGAATGGCCGGCAGTTTCATGAACCGAAAAATTCCGAGTCCGCGACCCGGTCTCAGTAAGCAAAAAGAGAGAGAGGAAAAAAAATTGGCTCCTTTGCCGCCCGAGCCTGATTCCCAAGATTACGTAGTCATTAAATCCGACGTTAAGCTCGACGTCAGTCGTCTGACCGAACATCAGAAAGAGTCTTTCAAAAGAAGACGAGATGACATCCCCGCGATGTACAACGATTTGTCACAATCTTCGTCTCAAAATACTCAAGATTTGCAGCAGTGGTTTGAGGGAAAAGGAAAGCAAACTGATGAGCCTGAAGCAGCTCCTGTTGAAAAAGTAACTGAAACCGTCGTCACTGACGACGATCACAACAAGGAAAATAAAATTGACAAAATAAGCGCTACCAAAGAAGACAAAACCATCGAAGAGCCGATTGCTCAAGCCAATGCCGAAGTTTCCAAGAAACCGGGAGACAAATCCTCGTCTGACAAATCTACTCCTTCTTCTTTAGGTCCTAGCGGCCAAGAATTTCCCAGTGACTTTGCGAACATCGCAGAACCAACCAAAGAGCTTGAAAAACCGATTGAGAGAGAGAAAAAAGAGTTGCAAAGAGCCGTAGTCAATCTCAGCCCCGTTCATAGTCCTTTAGCCGATCATTCGTACGTCGGAAGTTTGAGCGCTCGAGCATTTGAGTCCTCGAAAAAGGACGAAAACACCGATATTATTCCGAAAAAATTGAACTTTGAATCGCGCGATGAATATCCCGATGATCAAGACAGAGAGGCTGAAGAATCGACTTCTCCTTCCGACGCAACTTCCGGTAACAGCAAAGTTAATCGAGCACTGCGAAAGACGAAAGCAAACGCACCCGCTGAGTCGATTAGTGGGCAGAATTCGAAAAAATCTCGCGTTCAAAATCGTGGCAAAATCGTAGCTGGCAATCGCGAATCGAAAAATCCCAATTCCGAGACGCAAGATCAAAATGCTGCGGGTATTCAAACGAGAGGCGCGGCTAAACCGCAGCGAGGAAATGCCACCAAGAAATCGCAAAACGATAAAGGAGTCAAAAGAAAAGCGGCTTCGGATAGCGAATCCGATGGAAGCGAGAGAAGCAAACGATTACGCAGGAAATCATCGCGATCTCCGAGCGATAACGAAGGCGTTGCTTCCGCGCCTCTCGACAAACGCACCGAGATCGAAATATCGCGGCTGCGAATTGACATGGTTTTCGACGGTCCTTTACCCCCGCGACGCAGATCCAAAGTCAATGACGAATTGGTTACCAATGATAGCCACGGAAAACGTTCGCATTCACCGGAAGCGAACAAATCCACTCGAGCGAAGAACGCGGAAATTCGCGGCTCCGATAAAAACACGCGAAGAAGCTTAAGAGGCTCGGAAAAAGAAGCCAGCGGAAGTGCGGATGTTGCGAAAAAACGGCGACGTACAGTAGCAGGAACTACCAAAACATTAGGCTCCCGAAATAGTAATTCGGTCTCTCAGACGATCGTCGATGATGAAGAGACGCCGGAGGAAAAAGCAGTTGACGAGAATATTGAAATTGATAAACTTGCGGAAAATTCGCCGATTATCCACGTTAATGAGACGACTCCGGAGTCGAATATCTTGGAAATTGTTGATGTTCCTCTTGAAGAGCTGGCAGCGAACGATGATGACATTGTCGAGAGTTCCCAGGAAAATCCTTCCGTCACTGAAACTTATCGTAAATCCATTATTCCCGGTCTAAAGTTCGTTAAAACGAGTATCGCAGACGATATTGAAGTGCCAATGATTCCTGAAGAGCCTGTTATTGGCGACACGCTTCCCAGAGCATCTTCGCCTATCAATACGGGAGAATTGCTCATGGAATCCGACGATTTGCCAAAAGACGCAGCGACAGCAGAAGAGAAAACACATGATGACTCCGATGAGACTTTCTTGGAAATAAGTGCTATTTGCCCGCAAGCCGCTGACGAAATTTCCGTCGAAGACGTTGAAAAGAAAGTCCTCGAGGAGAACAAATCTAATGGAATTTTAGTTTCTTCAAAACCCGAGACTACCTTCAACTTTTCTTCGCCGAAAAATCCCTCCAGACGTTTTATGAAGCCAAAAGGCTTCGCGGTTCACGGTAGAGCGGCGCACATGCTTGGGCTTGTTACTAAACTTGCCGTTTTGGAGAAAGATTGCGAAGTTGAAAGGCTGCACGCTGATGAAGAGATATACTTCGCTAGGAAAAGTAGAGCCAAGGATAACGATAACGAACAGCCAGCGTCGAAAAAGGACCGGTTGATGTTGAAGGATTCCGAAAGAATGGGAAGTCCCGGTGGCAGTCGACAGGAGAAAATATTCAACAATATGAAATCTGCCGATTATGCGGCTTCTCCGCCGGGTAAATTATTCGGCAATTTGAAAAATAACGGCGAGAAAGTATCGCCAAATATGAGCAAGATTAACGCGGAATCGAGCGTGGATAGCGACGTTTCCGGCGGGAAGGACGAATACGAGGCGAATATTTCGCAACCGAACGAAAAAGACGAACTTCCGATGCTCGAATGGTCGAGCGCTAATCCTCCGTCTTTAACCGCTTCGCCAAGCGCCAGTATTCTTAAGCGGATTCGTCAGATAACCGCGGAAACGGAAACCGAAACTACGCCGAATAGAAGCTTGAGAAAGCGCGTAAGCTTCGCCGATCCTCCAGTTTCCAAAGAAATGGGCTACGAAATCGCTTCCGGTGGATCGCCGCTCAAAACCAGCAAATTTACCACTCGAAGTTTGTTTGAACGGAAAAATTCACCGCTCAGATTGAAGCAATCGAGATTTAAGATGATACAAATGGACTCGGAAAGGACCGACAAAGATGACGAACCTTCGCGAGCTCTTAGCTCAAACGATGTCGACATGGACTGCGAAAGAGATAATGCGCTGCTGGTTAAAATAGCTGAGGATCTTGAAGACGCCAGCGAATTCAGAGCAGCTGAAATTAGCTCAGAGCTAAATGTTCCCACGATATTGGAGATGAACAGTCACGAGGAAATTGTTATTGGCGCCGGGGAGAAGCACAAAGCAGAGTCTGAAAATATTGTCTCGCAAGATGGCGAAGCGATTGCTTTAGAAAATACTTTAAAAGCCAAAAATGCAACTATCGACGACGTGGAAACGCAAGATGATCTGTTTAACAGCAGCGACGAGAAGAACGAAAGCCCAAAACGATGTGCTAATCGTTCCGTCGATATTTCCAAGGAAGAATTTTGCACTTCCACGGAAAACAGCACTATTGAATCACTTAAATTGAACGTTACCAATGACTCCGTTATTGGTAGTCTCAGTAGTCTACAATGTGACGAAAATAACAAGTCCCAATGTCTCGAAGATACCGTAGATGTTAGGAACGTAACGGGCTTAAATTGCACCGGAAATTCGGACGAAATGTTCTGCGAAAAACCAGCGCAGATTATCTCCCAAACAACCGAAGGTTTAAGCCAAATGGATACTCTTCCGGTCACAGATTCGATTTTTGCGAGTTTACCAATAACGCAGGACAGCCAAGATTCCACACAAGCGGATATGGAATTCGCGCAGCCTCAGCTTTTGAATTCTACAGACGCTATTTATCCGTCGCTCGTTAATTGCGATCAATCTATCGAAATAATCGTTGATTACTTGACGAATCCGTTGTGGATTAAGAATTTATCCAAGCATTTAACGACGAGAGGTATTAACACTGTTGGAGACTTGGCGCGACTTTCCGAACGAGAAATCGTTCGAATTCCGGTGAAGGGAAGTCCCAAAATCGAATTTGTACGAAAAGTACTTCGTAGATTCGAAGAAAAACTTCCTGGTGCTTCGAAAAAGCTGCCAGAAAGGAAAAATGATGACAAGAGCGTCGATTATTTGGCGCTGTCCACGGAAAAAGATAATTCCATTCTTATTGATGGCGAAAATATGGATGTTGACGAATTGCCGACACCTGATGTTTCGGCTGTGTCGCTGCACAGTCAAGACCCACAAAATAATTCGGTTTCTATCGATGATTTAGATACGCATTCGCCACAATCCATAAGACGCACTTCTACCACTATTTCCAGCGTTACGATCGAACCTTCGATATGCACTGTGCTCGAAGATACGCCTACCGTCTCACAGATTAGCACCATTAATTTATCTTCTGATACTCTTCCTGGGACAATGGTTTCCGTTGGTACATCCACGGAAACTCTTCCGAAAATACAAACAAAATCTGTTGGCTCGCAAATGCAATTGGAAGATCTTTTGGACGAAATTGACGTCAAATTGGTTCTCCAGAGTGCGGTCAGAAGATGCAGTGCCGAAACTCTTCTGGCGCAATACAAGGTAAATTTCGCGGACAAAATAAAAGTTAAAATCTATTCAAAAGTCTTTGATAAATCGTTATTGCCCGAAAATTTTTTATTGCGTTTTATCTGGGGAACGAATTTGCGTTTTTGCGATTTTGCGATGTCCAGTTGCCCGAAAAATTCTTGAAATCCCATTGATTGGATTTTCGCCGATAGAGGGCCTTGGTGATCACATTTTGCATTTACTCTATTGAAGCAATCCGTCTATTTTATCGCGAGATAATGTTTCGATCAATCTACTCGAAAGTGGAAGAAGCCATTTTATTGATTATTGTTTCCATCCAAATTTCGACCAATAGAAATGCACCATTCGACGTCACGTGGTACAACCTACACGGAATTATACTGATAATTTTTTGATAATTTTGTCTGTTGGTTGCTATATATACAAAACAAAAGATCATTCAGCCGCGTTAACAATCTGTCAAACCGACTGATTGAATTCAATTGTGACAGTCTAAGGATTTTATCAAATATAAACTGTAATTTTCGCCTCACAGTGCAATTCCATTGGTCGCAATTTAGATGGGAAAAATAATGCGCCGAATACCACTCGAGCTTTGAAATTAATCTGATATTTCCCTTAAGGATGTATGATAGGTACAGTCAGCCAAAAGTCGGTTTCAGGGACAATTTCGATCACTTCCCGATGGGATAAAAATCGGAAAAAATAATGCATATAAAACGTCCTGAAAAAATTGATTTCGCATAATAATAATCTCAAAATGTTATCAACAAGAACCGATTGTTCAACAAATAAACAGTTAACCTAACTTTTTTTAATGAAAATGATATGTAAATTTTTTTGAATGCGTATATATGAATTTTTTCAGTTTTTTAAATTAATTTATTAAACCTAAAGCACATTTAATCTCGATAATTTTTTTTCCAATTTTTATCCCATCAGGAAGTAATCGAATTTTTTTCTGAAACTCACGATTGGTGTGACTGTACCTATCATACATCCTTAAGGTTCTCTGCACACAAATTAACTCGTCCAGTTTTCCAGAAAAATCACTTGCGCTACGCGCTCGTGATTTCTTAACCGGGAAAACTTGACTCGTTCAGTTTGCAACGAACCTATCGGGAAATATCCGATAATTTCGAAGCTCTTGTGGTATTACAAATGATTAAACACGTTGTTTTCATAATGCAATTTATCTTTTCTACTAGATCTCACAATAACGTAACGCTAAATATAATCGGGATTATGAATAGACCTATGACAGTAAGGAAAATGTTTTTAATTTGTATATATTTTTCAGCTAAAAATGGGACATATGCCGGAAACGGAATTGGGCAAAGAAACGATGAGAATGTTGGCAGTGGATTTTAAATCCACGTACAGCGAGGCCACATTGAAGAAAGTATGTCGGGAATGCGGTGTTAACAAAGTTTTAGTCCGATTGCCCGATATATTCAGCACAGACAAGCAATTCTATGTCAAAGTGCTAAGTACCTATCGCAAAAAGATGAAAATCAGTGACTGTCTAGAAGCACTCAATTTCGAGGAGGTTAAAGACGAAGTTAGCAAGAAATGTTCTTCCTCGGAGCTCGCTGAGATGCTGTCGAAGGCGTTGAAACAGGAAGAGAATCAGGACGCAAAAACAAGTCCGGAACTCGCTGGATTAAGCGCAATGTTAAAGAAGATGCCATTGGACGTAATAATCAGTCACACGGTTGCGAACAAAGAGTTGATTCCGTCGTCCGTCGTGTTGGACATTGCGTTACAGAACAACGAAGCAGATGTCGTAACCAACGAGATAGAATCGCAATATCCGGAAATAGCGCAAAAAATAGTCGATAGAAAAATGACGCCGGAATTTATAACATCCCACATAGAAAATACTCCGATGGCAAAGACCGCGCTTTTGAGCGTTCACAAAGCAGTTTGCGCTAAACTCAGTCCGGAAGAACTTTTGGACGCTTATCACGAGGCCATGAAACAGAAATTGAACGAAAATTTAGGGTAATTGCGCGTAATTACGCTTTATTCTGTTGTATTCTGTGTCCTTTGCGAGCAAAGAATTTTTTTTTTTTTTTTGCATAACAAAAACTCAATAATTTGTCAGAGGACGACAATTGTTTGCGCGAAAACTTTAAATATTATTTATTTCGCTCAGCGTAACATGATAAAGTGAGGTTATTCGATTATTAACGATTACGTTGAATACCCACCGACAACTGACACTGTAAATAAAAGTTTTTTTTTTTTTCGATGATCATAAGACTGTGTGTCAGTCGACACATTCGGACTAGTGTTTGAATCTCAGCCGATAATCCAAGTATTTTTCACGCACTCGTGCCGAAATCATATCGAGCAGACCATTACTTCATTTCAATAAGTACTTTCAGTTGTATATATGCTGTACTTAATTCACTTGCCATTAAAAGAGAAGCAATAATGCTTTTTGACAAATTCGTTTCCTACGTACAGACGCACAAAAAAAAATAAACGCCGGTCATAAACGGCGAAATTAACTGACACGCTAGGTCGAATGAACACGTAACTACTGTAAGTGCATTTATTGATTATTATAATAAAGAAAAGTAATATTTTATACATAAGAAACTTGTTGCGTTGCTTAATTACGTGATTTTGCGGCGTAGCGGCCCTAAACACAGAGTTATGTTGAAGTATTGCTCATATGGCTCCAATATTTTATTCGACCTGCTAAACCAGCCCAATCCCTTTAAAATCACTTGTTCATTTTTTGATTCCTGCATAATTTGCAAATTATTATTTACTTTAATACCAAAACATTAATCCCCTGTTATAATTTTTATTCTGTTCCTCATTGAACATTTATTCAACAACTAAATATATGTTTGTTAGGGCGTGTCGTAAAAAAAAAAATTTATTTTTATTTTGCATCGTTTTAAACAATAGTTTTGCCCTTTAAACAACTCTTCTGAAAATTTTGGCGCGATAAAAAAATTTTTAGAGGTTGCTCAAACGAAGTATCGATTTTCTATTTGATTAACACGTAGATGAAAGCGGCTCTCAATAAAGGCATGTCGCTAAATTACAGATACGATATATTGACGTTCGCGTATCTTTTATCGTTATCTTCAGATCATTCGGAAGGGAAAAGTGCTTACAAATTTTTCATTTGGATCGATAGTTTTCTAGTTATGAATTTTCGGAGCTCAGAATCGCCTTTTTCGCCTTGTAAGATCAGTTTCAATCGAAATCTTTAAGTTTGAGCTTAATTCTAAAGCCATAGTCTGTCGTGAAGTTTAATTATAAGTGAAATTTCATTCAACTGTTGAACGGACATTTCAAATTTTTGTAAATACGAAAAAAACGACGAACGCAACCAAAAATTGGAGAGAAAAATGAAAAAATACATCAGCTTTGTTCAACATTGTTCATAAACACATCAAATTTGACCGAAAACCGGAAAATTTGTACAGCAAATAGATTAAGTTTATGAAACATTTTGCTCATATACATTTTTATTCGGTAATGTATTCAGAATATTACGTATGTTATTTTTAGAAGGCTCATTGCAAAATTGTCGAATATTGCAATAACATTTATTTATTTTTATAATATTGATAATGAGTATAAAGAAATATTATACATTACCATATTTTGGAGGAATATTTCCATAATATAGTTTAGATATTTCAGTGTTGTGTGCGCGATAAAATATTATTATCTTAGCTTCAAAATCGGTCCGAAGAACTATGACTTCATGCTGCGGAATACAAAAAAGGAATGCCCGAGTTGGAAGAAAATTTTTCTAGTCTCCTTGCTACGATCTTTAGCAGTTTACGACATTCTGTGACGTAGCGAACTACCGAGTGTCTCGCAACGAGACGCGGGCCGTGGAATCGACGGCAACCCTTGCCTTTTCGAGATTTCGTCACTCGGCACGTGTTCCGGGTTTAAATTTGCGCTTCGTTGAAGCAAAACACACTTGAGAGGCAGTTATACACCACCTGAAATTTCTTCGCCCAATGTTAAACGCCTATAGATCTGTCTCTCTCGGATATAGCTCTGTCTCTCTCGGATATAGCTCTGTCTCTCTCGCACTATTTTTCTTCCAATTCTTAAAAAAAAAAAACGGCTAAATTGAACGAGGAGCCAGTAGCTTAGCCCAATTCTAGGATACTACCGCGTATCCCCTCAAAATACGGATGTTATCTGTCGTTACTGTTCGGGAGAAAACAGCTTTCGAAATTTCTGCAGGGGGGGGGGGGGTGTATCATTGCCTCTTAAGAGGCAATGATCTTAATTCCGGAAGCTTTTTTCTCCCGAACAATACGACAGATAGGGTCCGTATTTTGAGAAGATACGCAGGAGTATCGTAGAGTTGGGCTAAGTTTCTGGCTCCTCATTCGATATACCCTTTTGTTTTAAAGAATTAAAAGAAAAATAGTGAAACCGACAGCAGTGGACGCGCGGTCGATGTGTGGCTTCGGCGGTCCCCAGAGTTAAGCAGCATTATTTGCGGCCATAACTTGGATGGGTGACCGCTTCGCCGGGCACTGGTTTGCGCGCCAACTGCTGAGCTGAAGGCAATTTTTCTGAGTTTCTAATGTATCCTTAAACAGTAGAAACTCAGTAAAAATAAAGCTGTCTGTATCGGCCAGGTTTTCCGCAGTTTCCCCTGTGGCCTCGTGCAAATGCGATACAGTAGTGCATTAGGATGAATGGCTGCGGACTACACTCTAGAGGGGTATCAATGGAGGAACTGGGAAAGGAGGAATATCTATGAAATGATGGGGAAAAAATGGGAGAGGGGCAAAAACGTAGAAGCCTGAAGAAGGCATACGGAGAGAAACCAATAAAATTTTTTAAAAAATAGTGCGAGAGAGACAAAGCTATGTTAGAGAGAGAAACAGATCTATAGGCGTTTAACATTGGGAGACGAAATTTCTGGCGGTGTATCATTGCCTCTTAAGGAGGTTCGTCAGTATAATTGAAAATGCACAGTAAAATCTAACATAATTACCGCGTTTTTAATAATGCATAATAAACTAACATGAACTTTTTGGGAATTTTCGTCTACATCGTTTACACAAAATTAATTTTTTTATGCATACATTTTAATATTTACGAATAAAAAAAAATTGAAACAATTTTTTACATCGAAAAAAAAAAGAATTAATTCCACCAAAAACTTAAAAATTCAACGATGCAAAAAATTTTTACAATTATTTTTTTTTCAAATTCGTAAATATGCCATAAGAGCCCATGTCAAAATGCAAGCATAAAGAAATAAATTTTGTGTAAACGATGTAGACGAAAATTCCCAAAAAATTCATGTGAGTTTGTTATGAATCATTTAAAACGCGGTAATTATTTCAGATTTTTCTGTGCATTTTTTATTTCACTGACGAACCTCCTTAAGACTCAGTGATACACCCCAGAAATTTCGGAAGCTATTTTCTCCTGAACGGTACGGCAGATAGGGTCCGTATTTTGAGAGGATACGCGGGAGTATCGTAGAATAGAGCTGAGCTTCTGGCTTCTCATTCGCTATGGCCGTTTTTTTTTAAGAATTAAAGAAAAATAGTGAGAGAGACAGAGCTATGTTAGAGAGAGACGAAACTATAGGCGTTTAGCATTGAGCGACGAAATTTTAGGCGGTGTATTACTGCGTTTTAAGTTGGCTCATTGAGATTTTTCGTTCGAAAAGCAAGCTCGATGTCGTATAAAGTTGTTTTTTAAGGGGACCCGATCACCTTAAAAAAACTACAGGTAAAAAATTATTGAATTGATAACGCTTTTAAAAAAAATCGTGCATTCAAACCTTATCAAGTACATATCAAGCACCATAATTCTGCAGTTTTGTGAATACATACGGTGAACCAGAATGTTGCGAGGTGAAAAGTACAGTTTTAAAATTCTCGTGGCTTTCAGTGCAGAAATGTGAACGAACTTTAGTGTCCTATGTTTTATCTTGTCTGTCAAACAGTGCATTTTGGTTTCAGTCTATTGAAAGCGGCAATTGTAATTAAGTATAGAACTGGAAATTAAATTAGGTGTAATCTATTATTAAGTGAGTTTTTAATACAGACAGATACATTTACATATTCAAAATCATACTTTGTCATAAAGACCTGAAATAAAAATTGCTGCACTCGAGTCAGAACCCTTGCAATCGTGACGACTGTCGTTTCCAGCTGATTCACCGTAAAAACCACATTAAAACAACCGGGTGGTTTCTCGCAAAAAATAAACCGGAAATCGTAACGACCGCGAAAACAACCACCCTAAAAAAAACGACCACATAACATTTTTAGGGCCGTCGTTTTTACCGTCGTTACGACCATCTTTCGTTTTTTTTTTTTTTTGCAAAAAAGACCCGGTCGCTTTTACAGTAAAACGGTGGTTGTTAAGTTTACTAGGTAATGTGCTCTTCGACAGATAAAATAAGACCCGGAACACTTAGATTTTTTTAACGGCTTGGACCAAACGTTACAAGATAAAAAATGTACTTTTTATCTCACACTATTTCGTGCGGCGTATGTTTATGCAAAATTGCAGGATTATACTGTGCTTGACATGTACTTGATCAAGTTTTAAGCTAAAATTTTTTCAAAAAAGAGTATCATCCACAGAATTTTTTTTCTTATGACCTGTTTTTAGGAGACTGAATCCCCTTAAGCCCTCGTTTCAATCAGTTCCGCCTTAACGCTCGCTTTCATTCCTATTGTCGAGAAGCCATGAAACTGGCTTTACTAATATTTCAACGACCCCGAACATCGAGCAAACGCAGTGAAACGTGAAGGGTGATTAGACAGTTTTCTTAGATTCAATGAGAAATTTTGGACACCGTTATGTTTCGCCACAACGTGAAAGTGTTGAAGTACTTCGAACGCAAACGCCTGCGATTTCACACATTATATACTCAATTAAAATTGCTGTGTGTCGAGATTGTATTATTATCGAATGTGTCTTCTCCTTGAGTAAAAGTCTAACAGACACTTAATCTTTCAACGATCGTTAGAGAGAAAACAAATAATAATGATAATGGACTCACAACAAATACTAAGATAATTTTTTTTCAAAAGTTTTAACAAGAAGTTTAGCGCACCGAAACTTTTTGTTTATTTTACAAATAAATGCTGATTAAAATCTTCGTAACAACAAATATTTGCACAGAGAATTTTTATTCGATTTGTAGTCCGAATAATTATTTTTGTATTTTTTCATATAAAATTAGAAATTGATTAAGACTGCAGAGAGAATTTTTTTTCGATTTTTAGGCGGAATAATTATTTTCGTATTTTTTTTTCTCATAAAACTAGAAATTCATTAAGACTGCACAGAATTTTCAGAGAATTTTTTTCTCAATTTGTAGTCTGAATAATAACGTTTGTATTTTTTTTCATAAACCTAGAAATCTATTAAAACTGCAGAGAATTTTTTTTTCGATTTGTAGTCGGAATAATAATTTTTGTATTTTTTTCTCATAAAACTAGAAATTTATTAAAACTGCACAGAATTTGGAAGAGCAGTTTTTTCGATTTGTAGTCTGAATAATAATTTTTGTATTTTTTCTTCACAAAACTAGAAATTCATTAAAACGGCACAGAATTTTTACAGAGAATTGTTTTTTCGATTTGTAATCTGAATAATAATTTTTATATTTTTTCTCATAAAACCAAAAATTGATTAAAACTTCCATGTCAATTTGAAGAAAAGATTCTGGGAATATTTTGCGAGAAAAGTTTTTATTGAAAGTACAAAAATTAAAATCTTTCTTTGTCGTCTCTGATAAACAAGTCATGGTAATTTCACTTGGTTGGTGGTTATAAAAATAAACTTATCAAAGTTAACATTAAGGATATGTGCTGCAAAGAATGCAATATTGCGCCGTCGCTTTTGCAGACCGTTCTGTTTTAATTAGCAACTTCAGCAATGAAGATTAGTTACGCTGTTCACGATTCTTTCGATGATATTGATTGGTTCGTACCACCTTGAAAAATTCCGAACTGGGAAACTAATTACTCAAATGTCTAGCTCATATTGAAGTTTACATTTATTATCATTATTATTATTTGATGTATGTATTGTTTTTTCGTACCTTCGACAAATCCGTTTATGTATCCAGCAGAAGTAAAATTTTTCTAATAATATTTAATGTAGCATGATATTAATATAAAAATCTTTTTACTTTAAAGTTAAAACCTGTTCCTCTGGTTTTTAGTGAATAGACTATTTTGCTTCCTCATAGAGGAAGCTTTGTTTTCGTAAAAAAACTTTTTTTCGAGATATTCATATCAGTACACTCAGCATGGCTTAAAACGTCGGAAAAAGTGATTTAGAAAAAAAATGTGTGTGTGTGTGTGTGTTACACACTCGAAAAATTTAAACCCTTATAACTCGGGAACCCCTTAAGATATTGAGCTGAAATTTATACCATAGATAGAGGGGTCAATCCCCATTGTTCATACCAATTTTTGTTGAAATCCCGTTGATCGTTAAATTTCTACGCGGTTTTAAATTTTTTCGAAAAAGTCTGTTTACGCGATAACTCTTTCAATTTTCGAGATATTGACCTCAGAATTGGTATGAATGTGAGCTTTCATACACCGGCAATCGCTATTGAATTTGGTCAAGATCGGTTGAACCGTTAAAATTCTATGAGGTTTCGATTTTTTGAATTTTTCGATTTTTTTTTTGGTTGCGAATTTTGGTATCAAATATCGAGCTGAGAATTAAATGAGCGCTAAATTCATGATGAACAAAAAAATACGTCAAATATAGCCCAAGAATTATGAACGATACCATATTTTCATATCGATTTTTTACAGTATATATATTGAGAAAATAACTGATTTATATCTATAATATAAACTAGACATATCCTTACTTCCTAATGAAATTAGGATTAAGAAAATCAAAATGAAAACAATTCATGAAAACAAAGCTTCCTCTATGAGAAAGCCAAGATTAATTAACATACTTCCTCGTAGAGGTAGCTTCGTAAAATTATAAAATTGAAAAATAATGAGAAACCAATGTGCAAAGTTCTAATTTGCATCCTTTTTTTAAATGTTCATTGGTGCAAATTATTGAATAATAGATGAACCGTTAAAACATATTAAAAAATGTGAACAAATAATAAGTTATCAGTTTCCCTTTCGAATAAATTATGAATTTAATTCACAAAGACCACAAATTTAATTACTTACCTGTAATTTAATACATTTTTATTATATGTTCTTTTACATTACATTTTTTTTTCACTGTATGTAAGTTGTATAAAATAGTTGAAATAACATGAATTGAATGCGTAAACACGGAATACCTATTAAGAAATAGTAAATGACGCCTGCGATATCTCTACGCATAAATTCCCCTGAGTTGGATTTCGAAACGGACGTGCGCATGTTTCGACTGTTTCGTCGAAAGATTTTCATAATAGAAATAAATA
Source organism: Tromatobia lineatoria (assembly GCA_949699805.1). Lineage (NCBI taxonomy): Eukaryota > Metazoa > Arthropoda > Insecta > Hymenoptera > Ichneumonidae > Tromatobia > Tromatobia lineatoria. The sequence continues at coordinate 6,979,962 of OX453040.1, read as the reverse complement.
TATCCGCGTGTTTGAACGCAAGTACTGACGTTCACTATCTGGGAATAAAAATATTACGACTTGAATGTGAACGACCCGGAGCTGCAGTCGAAGATCCGAAAAGTTTGTACTTTCGATCCGCGATCACCAATCCCAAGAACTTTGCACCGACGTCATCCTCTTCTTTCTCCTTTCTCTTGCTCAGGTATACATCTATAGTCTGCAAACTGTACTTAAGAGCCTCGCGGACTTGGCGCCAGTGAAAGTCCGAAGAACTCGCCGCTGACGCGCGCAAGTCCTCGGGAATCCCGCTAAGTGCTGCGCTACCGAGAAATGCTGTAACACCTGATAATCCACGTGTGCAACCGGACCAATTTATAACATTTCCTTTTTTTCCCTAACGATTTTAAGAAAGGTGCAGCGCTCTATATTAATTAATAACTCGTATAAAAATCGCTAATATGTTTCAACTCGTTTTTTGCGCTTTTCATAATCTGTTGCCAGTTTTAGAGGATTACTTACATAAGGGATTGCTCTTGATATCGAGAAATATTCAGAGTCATGTAATCGACTGTTCAACTGCCAACGGAGAAATTTTGTTACGTTCACGAAATCATTTTTTTTTTAGCATATTTTTCATCTTCAACATAACATTTTTAACTAAATTTTATGTTGAAGATGAAATTTTTAACAAAATTTCATGTTGAAGATGAAATTTTTAACTAAATTTCATGTTGAAGATTAAAATTTTAACAAAAATTTATGTTGAGGATGAAATTTTTAACAAATTTTATGTTAAAGATGAAATTAAAATTCGACCGAACGGTCGAATTTCTTTGGAGAGGCATCTTGAATTTTCATGCTATGGAAAACAAACTATGTTCGCGCAATAATTATAAGAGAGCATCTTTATAGTATAGTATAGTATTTATTTATTCATTGCAACATCTCCTTATGTTCCTGGATACATTTGTTTTCGATGACTTAAACTTAAACTTAGATTTGAATTTAAATTGATATAAAAAATAATACTAAAAGCGCATTTTCATATTGTTTCGATTATGAAATTCGGCAGAATGATTTTTTTTTCTTGCAATCTTTTTGAGTTTCAATTTGTTTTTTTAGATATTTTGCAGTGAAACAAAAAAATATTCTGTAAAATTGCAATATATCTAATGTGGAAAATATGTAACGTTAAAGGATTAAAATTAGTACGCGTATGATGATAAAGTTATTTTCGTTTAGTACATCTTGATTCCACAAAAGTTCCAATTGCGTTATTACTCTCTGTGAATTATTTTAGATTTTTTGATCCACTTGTTTTGGAAATGAGTTTTTTTTTCAAGTCCGTATATCGTGGACAAATAAAATCCGGGAAAGAAAAGTGGAAACAAAAAAGTCATGTTTTTTCATTGACCATTATGAAACCAAAAAGCCATTTTCACCCCAAAAAAATGAAATTTTTTTTTCCTCCAATGGGACACTTTTAAATCAAAGACTACAAAAAAATGGACATGACAGGACTCGTGACAGCTGAAAAAATATTTTTTAGAGAATTGGATTAATTAATATATGTATTATACATGTATTAATTATTCCAATTCTCTGTAACATTTTTTTTAATATGCTAATTAACTCATGATTAATCAATACATGTATGTATTAATAAAATAATATGTATATAAATTTTAATAACATGTATTAATTCCACAATTCTCTGTAAAATATATTTTTTTATGAAAAATGTCCCATCGAGAGAAAAATTTTATTTTCTGAATTTTTTAGGGATTTAAATGGCTTTCATGGTTTCATAACAAATATAATATATTTTAAATTGAATAGTTGATAGAAAAACGTGATTTTTTGTTTCTATATTTTTTTCTGCCAGACTTTATTTTTCCACGATATACGAACTTGAAAAAAAAACTCATTTTCAAAACGAATGGATCAAAAAATCTGAAATAATGCACATATTTTTTTCGATGCGGTACAAAAATTCTTGGAAAATGCGATGAAAATCGTGCGACTGATCGGACGTGCAGACAATATATTTTCCGCTTCTCGGACGAGTTATCGCAACGATTCGTGACGGTCTTACTCAGTGACGATTGTATCTCAGGATAAAAGTACATAAGTCGTTTTTACCTGACGAGACCGACTTCCATTCATTTACGCACGATTATTACTGCAACTTCGATATAGTACACGACTTGGATATGCGGTAACATCAGTGGACGTGTGGGTTACAAAGCGTGCGACGCTGAGTATTGCAATGCTTACTATATACATATGGGGCATTCCATACCAACTTGACCAACATCTGACCCTTGACTATATTTTAAAAGGGAACAATATTTTTTAAATTATATTTGTTCAAAAACTATTCGTATACTTATGATTATTTGCACTGAACACATTGAGGGCTGTAATTTTGAAATCTGAATAAATTCTTATAACTCCTGACATATATGGAAATGTTTAAACACTTCAGAACTTCGGAGTTATAGATTTTTGCGATTTTTCAAAGTGATTTTGATTCACTTTAATTTGCTTGAAATTAAAATAAATAAAAAATCGCTTGATTTATTTTAATTTGTTTAAAATTGAAATAAATAAAAAATTGCTTGATTTATTTTAATTTGTTTAAAATTGTAATAAATAAAAAATCGCTTTGAAAGAATCTGCAAAAATTCACTGAAGTTCTGACATTTATAGAAATATTTAAACAATAGCGCGCAGTGAAAGGATTCTTACGCATATAACTTTTTTCAGTTTTCGTTTTGAAACAAAATTACAAAAAATAATTTTTTTTTCATCGTTAATGGGTGTTTAAACGATTTGTGTTTTTCTTGTTCATCATACAAGTTCTACCAATAAAAAATTTGTGTATTTGCAAAATAAAATATCTATCTATCTATCTATAAAAAATAAAAGTTCAGTCTGGGACACTTTGAGTCTAAGTTATAAAATATTATTATCCGATACAGGAATTATGAGAATTTTTTCTGATTTTTATATTACGGCCGTCAACATGTTTGATATAAATAATCATAATTTTTTTAATTTTTGAAAAAAACTGTAATCCAAATTGTGGTTGCTTTTTAGAGATAGAACAGTGACACGAAAAATCGGAGATGAAAACCGACAAGTTGAGGGTCAAGACCAGGTCGAGTTGGAATGAAATGCCCCATATATATAGATATAGGCACGCCTGGAGCGTTTCGTTTAAAAGCATACGCGTATTTCAATGCGCTTTAATGGTACACATACTGGATATATTACTAGATACAATGTGTTGGTGTGTACGTAAGAAGTGAAAACTCCGGGAACTCACTCGAACTCGGGATTGGTCGGGTCGACGAGAAATTTATATATTTATTTGTAAATTATTCAACCAGGAAGCTGAAACGCCTAAGCACTCTTTTATTATATTGCAGGCTCGCGAAGAGCTCCGATAACTTTACAAAGCACGCGATGAGCGCCGACCGATAAAAACGATAATTTCCAAATCGTTTTGAAACTCTTTTTGTTTCGGCTCAATTTTGTAATGAATTTTTGATTCCTAAAAGAATAGTAAAAATTAAAAAGATTGAGACAGAAAATGAGAAAAAGTGATATTTTTTATCTTCTAATCGGTTGTCAATCTATTTTGAGCACATTTTTGTTTTCATGAAATGAAAAAATTTCAAGATTTTCATGTCAGAACACTGAGAATTGTCCAAAACATCGAGCGAATTAGTTTACGACACATGTCCGTATGTGTCCGTATGAATAATGTAAAAATGATGTCCAGATAACATTTAAAAAAAGTCTATCATGGATTAACTATTTTATTGATTTATTATCGCGTCAGCTACAAATTTCAAATATAATGGTTATTAATATTTTTCTTTTTTTTTCGACAAAATTTTTTTTATTTTGAGAAAATTTTTTGTTTACTTCGGAACTTTGATCGGTCGCAGTTTGGCAATTTTGTAATGTTATCAATACATAGGCGCAGAGATTCTGTAATTCTTTCAGTAAAAAAAGTAGCCTTTTTTGTTTAAAAATATTCTTTATATTTTGCCAAAAAAGTAATATTATAGAGTCACAAAATTGCTTGAAAAATTTCATTGAAAAATTCACATGAAACTCCATGACTTTATTTTTTCAAGATATATTGACTTCAAAGAAATACTCAATTTTCCGTAATATTAAATTTAAAAATTTGAAAAAATTGGGAGAGAGTATTTTCAAGTGGTACTAAAATCTGTCCTAATATGGGATTAATCAAAAAGGGTTGAAAAAAAAAGTGGCTGAATTGACGAAGAATCCCTCCTATATGAAAAAAAATTTATCGTTTATTGCACTGTAAAAAAATCTACTTGAAATTTAGTGTACTTTTACTGGAAGTTTTTATTAATAAACTAGGATATGAAATTTAGTATACAAGTGTAATGTGAAATTAATGTTTGGTACAGCATATTCAATAATTTACTTAAATTTTATAGTAGAAGTACTCGAATTCCATTCATTAGCTTCAATTTTACTAGAAAAGTACATGAATTCTACATCAAAATTGTTTATTAAATTTCGATGCCGAGTTTATGAATAAAAACTCCCAATCTTATCTAACAGTGTAAACCACATTATCATCACTTCAACTATAAAACATTGGTTTAGCGTTATCTGTTTTTTGAAAATTATGAATCGTTGCGTTTTTCGTGTTTTTAAATATTTCAAGCATCAAGAGGCAGTGCTAAATATTTTTCACAGACATCGCCTTTGGTGAAAATTTTTTTTATGCATCAAATTTCAATAATCACAATGAGCAACGAAATTTAATAATATCACAATTTTTTTACCTTTTTTTTATAGCATAGACCGATAAAGAGATAATCTTTTATCGACATCTCGTTTGCACAGAATAACTGCTCTATAGCAGAACAACAAAGAAAAAGATGGTAGAGATAGTTATTCCGGCTTAATGGGCGCTTCGATAGCCCGGAAGAAAGTTTAGCTCGCCGTTTACCTTTTACCGTAGAGGGTGAAGGCTCTCCTGACACGAGATGCTGGTTATATAATCATCCATCCTGTTCCGACTAAGCGAGTGAGAGGTACAACGATGAGGCGGATCTGATCAGCGGGACGAAGCAGCAGCAACTAAAGCGTTCGTGTGGTTACGAGAGACGGCATAATAATTAGCGCTCCTCTGTCCTTTCTATGACGGTCAGTGACAAGGAGGATCGAAAGGAAAGGCTCGAGGGACGACGCGTGTAGCAAGTTACGTCTCACGACGTAAGCTTCGCAAAGCGATAACTCTATTTGCTCTCTTTACTGACGTTCCTACACCTCTGCCTCGTACACAAATATTTCCACACGTGTATTACCAAGAAACACGAGTTTTTTGCGTGAAACTTTCTTAAGCGCCGCTAAAGTATTATTTTGCTTTCTTATAGTGAGCGAGGTGTGCGAGTTAGTCAAATAGAAAAGAAGCGACTGCAACAAATAAATACACAGAGAGCGATTGGGAGGATGTATTTATGCATCGGTCGAAGGGAATCACGATGCCCTTGAGGATGTATGATAGGTACAGTCCCGCTAATTGTGAGTTTCAGAGAAAATTTCGATTACTTCCCGATGGAATAAAAATCGGAAAATAATGATCGATATTAAACGAGTGGAAAGGATAAATTTTGCATAGTAATAATTCCAAAATGTTCTTAACAAAGTTCTGAAAAAAAAACAATTGTTCAACGAACAATCAGTCAACCTAACTTTTTCTCTAATGAAAATGATATGTTGATTTATTTAAATGCGTATGAATTTTTTTAGATTTTTTCTTTATTTTGATTTTGATTTTTTTTATTTAAAAAAATGTGCGCAAACTAACGAGTTTGGATACGTGTTCGGCGTACAATCATCTACTACACTCAAGATTTTTTTGCATGTACAAAATTTGTTATATTCTGCGCATTTTTTTAAATAAAAAAAATCAAAAACAAAATAAAGAAAAAAATCTGAAAGAATTCATACATATTCAAAAAATTGACATATCATTTTCATTAGAAAAAAGTTAGGATGACTGTTTATTAGTTGAACAATTGTTTTTTTCACCAATTTGTTAATAACATTTTAGGATTATTAATATGCAAAATCAGTATTTCCAGCACGTTTTATATGCATTATTTTTTTCCGATTGTTGTCCCATCGGGAAGTGATCGAAATTGTCTCTGAAACTTACTTTTGGCGGGACTGTACCTATCATACATCCTTAACCCTTTGAGTCACCCACTGCGACTCAAAGGGTTAAGGATGTTAGTTTGAACTAATTTCTGACAATTATTAATGAGTCTGATAATTTCTCCTCTTCCTTACACACTTTTTTTTCGTTCACTTGGGACATACTTAAAATTGAGAGTTTTTTAATTTTTGAAAAATTATTTTCATTATATTGTGAAAAGCTTATAAAAGTCGATCTAAGTCTTCTTACGCTTCGCTTAACTTTTATTTTATTTTGTTTTTTTTTCTTGTTAGAAGGTGTTATCGAAATAAAAAGAGAAAAAATCAAATGGATGCACGAGCTGAGAACCTTTGAAGTGTGTGCTCTTTTTCATCAGGTCATTAACCTCTACGTTAACTCCTTTTTTTTTGTTGACCCAATTTGTTCATTAATCCAGCTCTTCTTCCAATCGGGAGTTTTTTAATACTTATATAATTGTTTTAATTTAAATTTTGACAGCTCATAAAGATCCATCCAATTTCCTCAAGCGTTGTTCCAGTTTTATTTAGTTCTTTTTTTATTAAGAGAGATGTTATCGAAATAAAAAAAAGACAAAAACAAATAGATGCACAGGCTGAGAGCCTTTGAAGCATGTGCACATTTTCGTCAGGCTGATAAACCGTTTTTTTTTATATAAGTTGGAAGCTTATGAAAATCGATCTAAGCTCGCAACGCTGACGCACAGGTTCGCTTGCTCATTAATAAACGTCGTGTGTATGTGTGTGTGGCTCTCGCTTCTTCTATGGTTAATTACCGTGGATAATATAGCACCGACTTAAATATAGCGCGACTCGCAGAATACGCGTAAAATTCTCTAGAGCGTATCTCTGGGTTATAATATAGAAGAGCTAAGCCTCGGGCTATAATCATAATAGCCAGCAACGTGCATTATAAAGATAAAAATATAATAAGCGGGATTACATCCAAAAAACAATAATCGATGCTTATCGCCAGGCTAGTTTTATTTATTATATAAAATAAAATGGGATAAAAAACGAAAAAAAAAAATTTCAAGACAAAAAATGTTTCCGCCCGGGATCGAACCGGGGACCTTGTGCGTGTGAAGCACACGTGATAACCACTACACTACGGAAACTTGTTGAGATACACTCTTTCGAATGATCAACTTGAGCTGTTGTTGCGCAAAAGTATAATCGATAATACAATTGTGAACTGAAATTATAATTAATAATATCAATTTTTATTTTATCTATCAGTTATATAAAATTTTTATTATATCAGAAGAGTTCAATAGTTTTTGGAATATATTTTCTTTATTTGGAAAAAAATGTTCTGTTGATTAAAAGTCATATAAAAATGATGTAGTCTATTTCAAAATTTGTATTTAAATTCCGTAGGATCACGGTATCGCGATTATGACGGTTTTACTGTTTTCTGCATTTTGTGCGGCAGGGATTTATTGATTTTCACGCAAATACTCCCTTAATGATATTTTTGGTACTTTTATAGCAGATTTATATCAGAATGACTGATATAAAAACGAATCAAAAATGAAATCCACGAAATATATTAGAAATAGAATTGTGCACTGAAATTTTTCAGAATTTTTTTAGAATTTTTATTTATGGCATTCGGTAAGTCACTTTAAAAATATATTTGTCGCACTTCTCGTAACGACGTTTGGCCAGTTTACGGTCATCGCAGAATAAAGACGCGATACGAATGAGAAAAATCTTTATTGCGAGAGCTCGGACCAAACACGTCCGCTCTCCTTTAAACCGTCGACCGAACTCCTTCTTGTTTATTATTATCAAAAGAACGATGCTGTTCAGAAATAGCGTAACTGTACAGGAATATCAAAATATATATAGCAAATAAGATCAATCTAAATATGCTTCATATTTAAAAAAAAATTGCGACGAAAATTTTTTTTTTTTAAATTTTTCGCGTAGTTGAGAGTCTAACTAAATCTAGATAAAATTATGAGCTAAATCGGAGGGGTCGAGGTGAAAACCTGGTCGAAACGGGGTGGATTGCCCCATATATTCTTTGCATATATATTTAACCTCCACATATTTTAATTGGGGTTGCGGCTAGATCGATGGGTTCGTGCGTCAACCACCTGATTGTAAAGCACAAACCACAAGATGCATATAGTTGCGTATTCTTCGTTGCAGCACGTGCGTGACCGTGGGTGTGCGATGAGCGGTCTTACGAGTCCTCACATGAGTTGAGAGTGTAGAGTGAAATGAGGGGGCGTTGGATTATCAACGAGAGTGGTCGTAGGTAGTTCGAGACAGAACGACTACGATGTTAGTGTATAGGTCTTGCGGTAATTACATTCATATATATATATATATATATACTATATATCTATTGTATACATATGAGGCATTCCACATGACTTCAGCCAACAGAAAAAAAAAATTCGACATGTTAAAAATCAGGTTCAGTGGTTATAATAGATACACGAAATTTTAATTTTTTTTTAAAGTATTTCTGGCTAAATATGCTATATTTTTCATTTTTTATTTAACCTATGATATCTCGGAAACGATTAATCATATCGACATCTGAAAAAAACAAAAATGTGCGTTTTTTTATGGACCACAAGAAAATAATTAATTCAGAATTAATTGTGTAATTTCAGACTATATTTTACTACAAAATTAATGAAATTTTTTTGTTGTTGCGAAAAGGACTTCGGAAAATGGTGACGAAAAAATTGTTGCCAATTGTGCATGAAAATCCTTAATTTTTAGTATTTTTTTTTTTTTTTTTTTTGGGACCGTGCAAAGTTCATAAGTTATTGCAGTTTGGAATATTTAAAAAAATAGATATATCGGTTTTATCATGTCAGGACCCTTATTATCGGCAATGTCATTTGTTTCACCGTATTCTGCGTACAGATCAATATTTTAAATAAAGGCCGATTTATTGAGATCACAATCTTCGAAAATTTATAGCAACTTTACGGCGACCTTTTTTTATTCGAAAAGAAATTGAGTTAAAGGTGGGAGTAAAAAGTTAAATTCGGTAAAAGAGGGATACAACTCCATTTATCATTTTATTTAGCATTCTCATCGGTTTTATCATGTCAGGACATGATAAAATCGATATATGTATTTTTTTAAATATTTTAAACTGCGATAACTCATGAACTTTGCACGGTCCAAAAAAAAAAATACTAAAAACTAAGGATTTTCATGCACAATTGGCAACAATTTTTTCGATGCCACTTTCCGAAGGCCTTTTCGCAAAAAAAAAAATTTTCATCAATTTTGTAGTAAAATATAGTTTGAAATCACACGATTAATTCTGAATTAATTATTTTCTTGTGGGCCATAAAAAACGCACATTTTCGTTTTTTTAGATGTCGATACGATTAATCATTCCCGAGATATCTCATAGGTTAAATGAAAAATTAAAAATACAGCATATTTTGCCAGAAAAAATTTCAAAAAAATTAAAATATGGTGTATCTATTATAACCACTGAACCTAATTTTTCGACATTTTTTCAATTTTTTTTTTTTTGTGGCTGAAAGTCATGTGGTAGTTGTCCTCATATATGCAGTTGTCCATATCACTGCAACCACTAAAAAAAGTCTCTTTCAAAATATTTCTAAAAATCAGATATTATGATAAAATACAAACAGGTTATTCACTTAATAACAGTTAAAAATACGAAAACCACGACTTTGTTGGTCTGTAACTTTGTAAACATCAGCGATACGAAAAACTCGCCAGCGACTTTTTTGTGGTCCGTCAGACGGACGACAAAATTTTCCTTCAACGTTTTGTCCTAACTCCAATAGTTTAGCTAAAAAAATGTAAAAAAAAAAAGGGAAACTTACACCATATAAAATGTCAAGGCTCTGTAATAAATTAAATATTGAAGATAGAAATTCGACTCAATAAGATTTTTTGTTCGAAATTTAATGATTTATAAGATGTAGTAATTGATTATTCTAAAAAATGTCTTCTTACGTTGCAGGGAGAAAGAATGAAAAAAAATCACTTTCCTCCGTTATTTAAACGGAAAAACAAACGCGATGATCGATCTCTAAGAATTAAAATCATGAGCTCCGCTTTTGACAGGATCTTTACTAAGACGTATTCTACGATATTTTGGGCGGAGAGCAAAGAAAAAAAAATATCGCTCTTATTTAGCACCCCCTAATAAATATGAATTACAGCGTATAATGTGCTATATATATAACGAACGTATGTTCGTGTTGCCGGCTAACTGAGTCTGATATGCGAGCCGAGACTGACCATTAACTGTACGAACAATCTAGCCATCAACCTTAAATGGAATATTTACGGGTGGATGTACTGTCGAGCAACTTCTTCATGACGGATTGCGGCTGTCCTCCCCTCTCCTCCTCCCAGATCTTACAAATAACGTCAGCATCCGCCCTCACGTTCACTTCCTTCGCTTTAGCTTTCTTCCCCATAATACGATGCATCGTCGAATTAAAGAGAATCTTCTACGATTAAAATATAGAAATTTTTTTGTGCCTTCAAGTCACTAATGATGAACTTCCGAGCGCCATCGTTCGATGTACTACTTTTGATGATGTGACCTTTCGTAATTTCGCACAAGTTTGATTTCCTGGAGTTTATACCACGTGACATCGTTGGCTTTTACGAAGAATACAAAGCGTAAAAAAAATAGGTAAAGAGAATGATCCACGCGCTTAACACGTAATTGCTGTCTGGTCGCGTACTCGTTAGAGACAGTCGTGAATTTCACATTTTCTGTCGTGTTTAACTCGAGTTTCTAGACATCGGTTAGGAAATGACTTGTTTTGTTCCTAAAAATATTTATACTGTGATTGTGCACAGCTTTGACTAAGGATTAGTTGCATCGTGAGCCAATTCCTAAATCATTTTTATGAAGGATATACAGAGTTGTAAATGCCTAATACTTATAGAAATAATGATGATCATATGATCAGATCTATAATTATGATTTTATAATAATAACATGTAGCGATTGTAATACGATGATTAAACTTTGGAGTGGCTGCAAAAATTATTATTTTTCAACAAAAATTCAGGGTAATTCTTTAGAAAAAATGGAAAAAAAAGTAATGTATTACTTATTTCTTTCATTTTCTCCACTATTTCTTGCAATATTGAAGCGAAAACTAGTATTTTTTTTAGCTATTCAAATGCTTACACTCTATTTTATAATCACTATATATTATTATTATGAAATCACCATTACAAAACAAATTGTACTGTAAACTATATCTCATGAATTAATGAGGATTTACAACTCTGAGGATATATAAGGAGAAAGTGAGGCAATATGGAACTGCTGCGGGAGTATTAACAATTTGCAAATCGTAATGAAATTAAATGTATTCTCTAAGCAAAGTAGGTATATTTATTATGAAGTTATCAAATATGGGTACATTATTTTGTTCACATATTGAATTTGGGATTGATATCTAAAGTTCTTTCGCAGTTAATGCGATATCGTTAATATGTAAAAAATTTCAAATGTTCATAAAATACAAATTCTCATATCGTTTGCCACTAAATTATGTATTTATTAAGGCTGCATATTATTCTGTTCATGTACCAAATTGTGAGCTCGACATGTCACATGAGATGTTGGAAAAGTTAATGACATAATGTCAATTTTTTTTAAATTTAAAATTCCATAAAATCGGAACCACTTGACCGATTTGCGCCAAATTCAATCCCAAGCACCATCAAGTGCAAATAATCTTATAAATAACTATTTAGCATAATAGACTGATTTTTACGACAGTTGAAGCGACCACGCCCTTTTTTCAAAACTTTTAAGAAGCTATGTAACCTACGTTTTTTAATTCATTTAGTCAACAACTTTAGCAATTGGAGAAGAGCTACTCCTCCAGTTGTGTGCTAAATTTGAGCTCGGTAGCTGAAATGGTTCTTGAGTTATCAGCGTTTGCATTTTCGAAGTTGGATACACACGTACACACACATACATACATACGGACATTTTTTCTAGATCACTTTCCTCAACGTTTTGGACGATTCTGAATGTCCTGACACAAAAATCTCGAAATTGTTTTTTTCCATGATAAAATTTGGAATGGTTTGGAATATAAGATACATATATACAAAATGGAGAATATGAAATGACATAATTTATGGTAATTTCAAAAGTCGCAATGGCTAATTGCTAAGTGATTAAAAACATTGTTTTTATGTTTTTTAATTTAAGTAAGTAATTTAGTATTGACATTAACATTTCAATTGAAAATCTTCTCGTTTTCCGGCAAATTGGTATTTCTATCGTTCTTATCAACGCATTTTTTTTTCTGCGGGTTTATTTTCTCTCTGAATACTCCATCATGTCATATGTGCGGTAGCATCCACTCAATTTTCATACCTAGATGACTCTGTTCCTTAATAATGTATTCCATCCGTTCTCAACCCAAAAAACAATATCCCCTTGACCAATTTGTATTCCAGTCTCATATTTCTCGTGAAACGTATAAATATTCGGACTTAAGTCTAATCCAACGGATGTCACAAGAAATTTAACGGGAAATAAAAATATAACTTATACTTCCTTACCCATATTCTTGCATTCGTGAGATTGCTGTTGTAAAAAGTTCTGATATAAACCGATAGAAATGAACAAAAACCACAATAACTCGTTTTAAGATCCCATTGGGATCTATGGTTTTTTGTTCGTTCATCTCCATCTGTTTCTATTAGTACTTTTCACAGGGATGTTTTGTTGTTCTTCCTGTAAAATCTGCGATATACGTACGATCCGCTAGTTAATTACTTTTTCGTAATCGTGATAAAAAATTTCATATGTGCAATGATAGTTGCTCAATATAGATACATCTATTCACGGAAATCTTTGCCGGTGAAAGGAAAATACTTGAGTTTCGATTTTATCTTTTCATTGAATGATTTCGAAGTAAATAAAAAGTACCTACATTGAATCAAAGAAATCGTCTCTGTTCTTCTAATTGATTCACTGTAAAAAAAAAAAATTTAGTTCAGTTTAGATCAGTTTCGTTTCCGTCATTGAGATCCTGGAATATTAAACCCCCAGGTGAACTTAGGTGAAATTACTACACACCCTGGCAGGTCCAGCGACCGGCCAAACAACCAAAGAAACGACCGGTCGTTAAATGCAAAAAAAATAACCGTTCAAAACAGGCAAGACGAGGAAAACGACCAAACAAAATACTTTCAATGGTCGTTTTCTCGGTCATTATTTTTTTTTACCTCTTATGAACGGTTATTTGTTTGCATTTAACGACCGGTCGTTTCTTCGGTCGCTTTTTGGACTTTTTAGGTCGTTTTCGTGGTCGCCGGAATTACTAGGGCAGTGTAGGAAGCTCGTTTTCAGAAACGGGTACAGTACATTTACTACACGACTATAACGTAAAATTGTCGTACCATTCTTCTAAATTCGTTACAAAAGACGGCAGCCCTTCTTTCTTTTCACCACAGCGCAGATCCACCACATTCGTTTCTCCACAACGCCGATGCTACGCGCCAGTGTTCCTTCACATTTCTAATCTTTAAGCGCTCTTTTCTCCACATGGCGTTCCTAAACATTTCAATCCAACACTTTCTTTACTGCACAATCTGATACCCCACAGGGACATTACAACACGTTTTAGTCCCACACAACCGATCCAACACAAACTTTTCCAATACATTTCGTTCCTGCACATTATCTCTGTCGATATAGATCGAAGAGAGAATATCGCGTGTCGGTAAGGTAGAATTCCGAGCAGGCAGTGGTTCTCACGCGAGTCTGTATGGCGGATGTCCGGTAATGTATTTTTCCTATACACATAAGATAAATCCATTGCACGGGATTTAGATTAGTACGTTTCGATAGAAGAGCGAAATGAGATGCGTGTATAGGTGAGTACGATGTTTTCAGCACGAACCGTAGCCGAAGCCGAGACGGAGGTGAGTGTTGAAAACATCGTACAAGCCACACGCATCATTTCGCACGTGTATCGAACACTATTTTTTTTATCAAACGCATGAAAGAGTTCTATAATATGCAGCAGTCAATGTAAATAGTCATACACAGCTCTCCCACGTGGTAACATACGATACTTTTATTTCCACATTCATTGACGCCATGCCATTGTGGTGTTTGCAACTCATTCCAACGAGATTTATTTAATAATTAATTAATCGGGGTCCAATGGTAAAGCCTCGGTGGGGTGGGGGGGGGGGGGGGGGGGGGCGGAGCTCCCCCACTGCAACGATATATCATTTTTCTTGTCACACGTCCTTCAACAACTAAATACCATTTTTAACAATCGAACAAAAATCGAGGTAGATAAATAATTTCTCGCGATCATTTCTTGTGGGTCAATAATTTTTTATGACGATGTACCGGAATTTTGAAGAAGCTGCAGGAGTATCGTAAACAACTAAAACGGCCGACTGAAGTGAAGCGCGGGAAGAGAAGAACTATACGATTCATACCAAAAACATTGCGCCGATCTATCATACGCTGAAGGTGGCGCGCCGAGAGGAATATATTGGGCTTGTTCGCACACCGTGCGCAGTACGTTGTGCGCACAACTGGCGTAGTTATACGGAGTCAGCAGACTAAAACGTCAGAAAAGTGCCAAAATCTGCACGCTCCACAGCCTCGAATAAGGCACTTTTTCATGCATGCGGTAAAAAAAATTATTATACAGTATATGAATTGTTCAAATATTTTTTATAGTTTCTCACTAACGAAACAACGGCACTTCCCCCACCACAGCTCAGAATTTTGAGATCTATTTTTTCCTAAACTAATCGGCATATAAAGATCAAATTTGTCGAGAACGTGCTCAAGTATGGAATAAATCGGCTAAACTATGGGCTCCTTGAAACACGAAGCTGTTTGTTCGAGAGAACCGGAAAACAAAAACGTGAGGTTAGGTTTGGGAGGAACAGGCCTATAGTTGTTTAACATTGGACGATAAAATTTCCAGTACTTGCTGCCATGAAATATGTCTTTTTAATGAGTCGAGGAGACTGTTTATTTAAATCAATGAAAACTTTTCTTTAAAACATTGGAACCGTTTCTTCATTATGTGCTCACTAAGTAAATGGTTCTTCATAAGCAATAAAATGTTTTCTTTAGAATTTAAGTGCACTATTTCATTGGAATCAATGGCTACAATATTGACCCACCCATTTCCTTGGCGTCAATGAAATCCTTTCTCTCGGTGTGGAATTTGGTAGGATTTAGTAAGACCAATTGTTTATCCTACTAATTGTTACGCCGCGCAAAGGTTAGGATTTAGTAGAAATTCCTAAAACCAACCGTTAATTGAACGGTAGACCCACATTCGAACGGTTTAAACCTGGTTGGTTACGGGATGATTTTTTACACGAAACACCCGGTAGACATTCGGTTATGACCGGTTACCTAACCCGAATCCTACCGAAATTTGACTCGATATCGACCTTTTTACAATCCTACCGAAATGCTACCAAGATCCAAACGTACACCAACCAACAAAAGGGTAGGATTCATTTTTAACCTTCAAAAACATCATCCTCTTGACTAATTTCGTATTCCAGTCTCACATCTTTCGCTGGACGTATAAACAAACACTTAAACTGCGCCGAATCAAATGAATGTCGAAGGCGGTTACTTCCTCAATCATAAACCTACAATCCTGCGATACTTCTTTGTTCTTGTTGTACTATCTGCGAACTATGTTTATGTGTACATAGTCATACATATGTATCGGTAACGGTGCTCGGACAAAGTGGCTACGTAAACGGCATTGGGGGAGTCTCAATCATCGTCCGGAGATCACAGTAACAAATCGTAATAATATTTGCGTTATTGCAGAGCTCTCAAGCGCATAGAAGTTATATAAGAGAAGCGCAAGTGTCGTGCATATATGGGCAGACCCTCTGAGCCAGATATCCCAAGGATCTTATGTGTTTCAAAGCGAGAGAACGACACACGATGACCTTTATATATCGCTCGGTAATGTCGCGCCTAATTCAATCCCCGCTGAGGTCATTGTCGACCTTAATAATTAGTCTGAATCTCGACAGAGTCGTTTGATAACACACACTTCACGGCAGTGGGACGTAACACTCGGTAGTAAATCACTTAGACGTCCAATTGCTCGTGAAATAACAGAAGCATCGCTACGATTATCTGCTTAGAACTTGAACTAAGATTTTTTTTTCTTACACATAAGAAGTATATTAAGGTTTGCCATAAAAAGCCATATCTTTTTTTGTTTGCTCTTCGCTCAAAATATAGTAGAATACGTCTTAGTAAAGATCCGGTTAAAAGCGGAGCTCATAATTTTAATTCTTAGAGGTTCGTCATCGCGCTTAAAGTTTTCTCATTTAAATAACACAGGAAAGTCATTTTTTCCCATTCTTTCTGCCTGCAGGATAAGAAGAAATTTTTTCTTCATAAAATCAATGACTACATCTTATAAATCATTAAATTTCGAACGAAAAATCTTGTTGAGTCGAATTTCTATCTTCAATATATGATTCATTACAGAGCCTTGACATTTTTTATGTTGTAAATTTTTCGTTCTTTACATTTTTTAGCTAAACTATTGAAGTTAGGACAAAAAGTTAAAGGGAAAATTGTCGTCCGTCTGACGCACTACAAAAAAGTTGGTGGCGAGTTTTTTGTATCGTTAATATTTACAAAGTTAGAGACCAACAAAGTCGTGGTTTTGTATTTTCAACTGTTATTAAGTGAACGACTGATGTTAGTACAAACAAGTCAATAAGAATTTATTAGAACATTGAATTTTCTAAAAAATTGGCCGGGTGAAATTTTATGTATTGCTAACGGTTTTACGTTACAGATTCATTGAATCTTATTTTGATGGTTATCTACGCATATCCGATAAAATATTGGTATACATAGAAAACCATGAAAATAAGATTTAATGAGTCTGTAACTTATAACTGTTAGCAATATATAAAATTTCACCCGGACAATTTTTTAGAAAATTCAATGTTCTAATAAATTCCTATTGACTAACATCAGTAGTTCACTTAAGAAAATTTGAAAATACAAAATCCATGACTTTGTTGGTTTGTAAATTTGAAAATATCAACGATACGAAAAACTCGACACCGACTTTTTTGTAGTGCGTCAGACGGACGACAACATTTTTCTTCAAGTTTTTGTCCCAACTTCAATAGATTAACTAAAAAATGTAAAAAAAAAAAACACGGAAAATTTACAACATTAAAAATTTCAAGGCTCTGTAACAAATCAAATATTGAAGATAGAAATTCGACTCAACAAGATCTTTTCTTAAAAATTTAATGATTCATAAGATGTTGTCATTGATTTTATGAAAAAAAAATTGTCTTACGTTGCAGGGAGAAAAAATGAAAAAAAAAACACTTTTCTTTGTTATTTAAATGGGAAAACTTCAAACGCGATGATGGACGTCTAAGAACTAAAATTTTGAGCTTCGCTCTTCACAGGATCTTTACCAAGACATATTCTACGATATTTTGGGCGGAGAGTAAAGAAAAAAAAATATCGTTTTTTTGGTTCACCATAATATATATATTCTATTTATTTTCTTACACGTAAGAGAAAAAGACGCACGATGACCTTTATATATCGCTCGGTAACGTCTAATTCAATTCCCGCTAAGGTCATTGTCGACCTTAATAATTAGTCTGAATCCCGACAAAGTCGTTTGATTGATTTGAACACACACTTTACGTCAGTGGGACGTAACACTCGGTAGTAAATCACTTAGACGTCCAATTGCTCGTGAAATAACAGAAGCATCGCTACGATTATCTGTTTAGAACTTGAGACTAAGATTTTTATTTATTTTCTTACGAGCAAGAAACCGCAACTGTCGATGTATGTTACTTATCAGGATTTTAACAAGAAAGCCACACGAGCAAACATTAACGTACAGTTAGGAATCTGAGGCTCTCGTGAAAGTAAATCATGTAATTTTACGAGAATAATAATGTGTGTTAAACTAGTGTTAAAGTGGATGAGGTGAAAGTCAAGGCTCTGCCCTTCGCGCGTCTGTGCACTTGCTAACGGATAGTAAGCAAAGTCTGGTGGCTATGTAGATTTACCAAGTCATTAGTAGGTGATTTTCGTTACGAGTGCAATGAGAAATCTGGATTTCACTGGATTTCATGAATGACGCATTCTGAGGCTTCATTGGAACTGCGATAAGCGAAGAAATCATTTGGTCTAACTGATTTGACAGTTAGAACGAAATATCTGTATTATGCTGCCTATTTCGAAATCTCAATTAGACGGAAATTGATATGATGCTCTCAATAAGTAATGAAGCCCTTTTTTCTCGAGGTATTGTTATGGTAGCGCGGTGGCGTTGTGTCAAGGTCGAATATAATAGGGAATTGTTAGTATGTGAGGTGATCGGGGCTAGTTGCATCAGGTTTTATGGTACGTTTTCTTACCGATTTATGAATGCTTCCTGATCTTTGTCAAAGCATTGGGATTTTCTTTCACGTGTTTATTGATTATTTCAATCTGTTTGAATACATTTGATCACTTTTGCTTGCTCATAGACGAAGCTTTGTTTTCGTAAAAGGAACTTTTTTCGAGATTTTCATGTCAGTACAATAGGGTGTGTCAAAAGACATCATAATTTTTGTTTTTTGTTTTTTTTTCACGGAAAAGTATGTATTCTGACCCGAATACACACCTCCCATGCAGAAAACGCGCCTAAATATATATATATATATATATATATTTAGATCTTTTTATTATATGAAATTTCAAATAAAATTTATATCTATATATATTTTATTTGAAATTACATATCATAAAAAGATCTCGATTGAGGCACATCTAAACATTATTTGTCAGCAAATTCCTTTGGCACACTCGATTGTTAGATCAACCTCTCGAGTTTAAGCCATAAAAACCAAAGAAAAGTGCGATAATCTTCGGATTCTTTTACTTTTCTTCGATAACCAGAGAAATAACGATTTTTTCTTTTGCTGATTCTTACTACTAATTATCACACTTTTCATCGGTCTTCATGGCTTAAACTTGAGGGGATGACCTAACAATTGAGTGTGCCAAAGGAATTTGCTGGCAAATAATGTTTAGAGGTGCCTCAATTGAGGTCTTTTTATTACATGAAATGTCGATTGAAAAAAAATATATATATATATATTTAGACGCGTTTTCTGCATGGGAAGTGTGTATTGAGGTAAAAATACATCGTTTCGCTTTTAAAAAAAGAGAATAAATGTATATTTTTCAACACACCCTACAGTGCACTCATAATGTTCGAAAAGGTCGAGAAAAGTTGTTTAGAAAAAATTTCTGTATGTGTGTGTATGTATGTACATGACACGGTCGAAAGATGTAATCTTTTATAACTCGGGAACCCCTTGAGATATCGAGCTGAAATTTAGATCATAGATAGAGGGGTCAGTCCTTATCGCTCATACTAATTTCTGTTGAAATCCCCTTGACCGGTACATTTTGACGCAGTTTTGAATTTTTTCAAAAATATCTGTTTACACGATAACTCTCCCAATTTTCGCGATATTAAGCTCAAAATTGGTATGAATGTGCGCTTTTATACAAAGATAATCGCTATTGAATTTGGTTGAGATCAGCTGAATCGTTGAAATTTTATAGGTGATTTTTTTATATTTTTCGATTTTTGTTTTTCAGATCCGAAATTTGGTATCAAATATCGAGCTGGGCGTTAAATGTGTGCGAGATTCATAATAAACAATAAAAAAACGTCAGATATAGCCACAAAATGATGAATGACAAGAATTACAGGAAAAAAAAGACAGAGAAGATAAACAGAGATTCGCGGGTGTTTCGAGATCGTTCCTCATTATTGTTCTCCCACAAAGTGAGAGTATGCGCTCATTTATTAATTTATTTGAAGCAAGGATGCAAAATAGAACCTTGCACATTGCTTCCTCATTATTTTTCGCTTATTACCAAGCTTTCTCAATGAGGAAGCCAAAATTGATTAGCACACTTCTTCATAGAGAGCTTAAAAAGAGAGAGCGGTTTTTAGCTTTCTAAAAAAGCGAACAATAATGAGGAATCAATGTGTGAGGTTCTACTTTGCATCCTTGTCTTTACAAGTTGCCGATAAGAATGCATAAAATCGTGTCGTACCGTAATTGGAAAAAAGTAAATATAAATTTAAATAAATGTATTCAATCTATTTGAATATATTTGATTACTTTTGTAATAAGGAGTAAGAAGAATACATAAAATCTTATTAAAAAAATAAGTAAGGGTTTGAACTAAAAAATACTCAAGTCAAAGAAGTTAATTTTATGTTTCACTTATACGTTTTGATGTGCTTGATTTAAATGTCAGCCCTAACATGAGCTTTATTTTTAACGAGTTTTAATAATTAATAACATAATGGTAAGTTTAGAGCAAGTTATTTGCATCTTAAATATTTTTCTGGCCTAAACACTTTGATCTTGATCCAAATAGCCCCGGTTTTCTTAACTCCAGTATCTCGCGCGAAGAATCTTTCCTCAGGAATGTCAAAGCGTCCCGAAAATTAGAGAAATTTGACAAGAACCTTCACGAGAATGAAAGTGGCATTGCTCCAATTCCGTATTGAAGACGAACCGGTACATATAATGTACACTGTGAACTATATATCCACGGATCGTACGTATAAAATTTAATCTCGTAAATCTCTCGTGGTGCAATTTATGAGATTCGTCCTTCGTTGAGAATTCCACGTAAATATCGCGTAATACGCAATTTCGTGAGCCTCCATTTTTTTCGCTACATGAGAAACTAGAAAAAAAATGGAATAATAAACGCTGACAAGAATTTTCCGAAAAGAACTTGTTCGTCTCTTTTCGGCGATTGAACATACTTTTTGTTTTCTGCATGACGTTCTGACATTTCTCTTCATCATCGCTTTCCTCCGAACTTTTAATATCACGTTAATACGTAATTTCACCAGCTTCAATTGATTTTTAATCATCGTGAAGAAAAAAAAAGAATAGAAAAAAGTCTTCACAAGAATTTTCCGTAAAGTACTTGCTCGTCTTTTTTCGGAGATCGAACATACTTTTTTTGTTTTCTGACATTTCTCTTCATCATCGCTTTCCTTTAGACTCTCAATATCACGTTAATACGTAATTTCACCAGCTTCAAGTAATTTTTAATAACCGTGAAGAACAAAAAAAAGAAAAGAAAAAAGTCTTCACAAGAATTTTCTGAAATGTACTTGCTCATCTCTTTTCGGAGATCGAACATACTTTTTTTTGTTTTCTGACATTCCTCTTCATCATCGCTTTCCTTCAGACTCTTAATACCACGTTAATACGTAATTTCACCAACTACAATTTATTTTTACTGACCAAGAAGAAAAAAAAAGAATAGTAAAAAAGTCTTCACAAGAATTTTCCGAAATGTACTTGCTCATCCCTTTTCGACAATCGAAAATACGTTTTGTTTTCTAACGTTCTGACATTCCTCTCCATCATCGTTTTCCTCCGAACTTTTAATACCACGTTAACACGTAATCATACGAGCTTCAATTTATTTTCACTAAACAGGAAGAAAAAAAAAAGAAAAAAAGTCTTCGGATAAATTTCCCGAGAAGGACTTGTTCGTCTCTTTTCCGAGAATCGTTCCCCAATATCTATAGCTGCCAGCACCAGCAGGTATAGAATTATGCTGTATAGAGTTCGGTTGTAAAAATACCTCGAGCGAGACGAACGCTATGATCGAGGGGTGCACAGGTACTATATATGCTCTATACATATATACTATACATACCTGTTCTGATGAGTCTGTGGCCGTTCAGACGCTTTTGTCGGACAAAATCTTTTTGCAAACCCTCTCGAGAGTGGCTGTGGCTCCAACGTTTCCCTCTCTTTCATTTTTTTCTCTCTTTATCGCTCTCTTTTATTTTTTTTTAACATCCCCTGTGCCACACAGCCTCCGCCCCTTTTTCCCTTCCAATTATAGACCGGGCGTATATGCTTTCAGATCACAGAGGCTGGTCACAGACCCAAGAGATCTGTGGCCCGTTGCAAATTGCAGAAGCCTGGATCAACAGCTGAGCCATCGATGGAAAAACTGTTTCCACACCGCGGAGCGAATTCAAGCTGCAGCAACAGGTCCACCGACTACGTTCACTCGCGTGGGCCACGAATCGACAGTTAAACTAACTCTACCAATGACACGACCCCGTTTTCGAACAATTTTCTAGTAGTAGTAGTAAAAGAGTTTTATTGACAATACGTTTACAGATATCTTTTTTCCTTGTACATTTTTTTTATTTTTTAAATAATATATCCATGGTTTTGGCCGGACACGTATTGCCAATAGACCATCGACCGGAGTCCTTCAGCCTCAATGTTCTATTTCTTTCAATTAAATTCAATCGTTACTCATTTTATCATGTACTTGTAAAAATGCATTGTTAATGAGTAGAGATAAAAAATCATCTTGAGATATTGACACTGTAACTCATGAGTGGAGTGTGAACAGACCCCACGGGAATTTGAACTATGCTCTTAACCCTTTAAGCCAGAAAGTTTTCGTCCCGTAAATGATAAAACTCATTGATTATTGTCAGAAGTTAGCTGAAAATATTTGAATCTAAGCAGAAGTAAGTGGGTCACGTAGTGACCCATTGTGACGCCAAGGGTTGAGGTAACCAGCTGTGAACAGCTAGGACCTTGACCATAATTCAATTTAAATTATAATTCAATTGTATATATTAGGGTGTGCCAAAAAAGCGATATTTTTTTCCTTGCTCTCCGCCCGAAATATCGTAGAGTACGTCTTAGTAATGATCCTGTAAAAAGCGAAGCTCATAATCTTAATTCTTAGAGGTCCATCATCGCGTTTGAAGTTTTTCTATTTAAATAACACAGGAAAGTGATATTTTTCCATTCTTTCTTCCTGTAACCTAAGAAAATTTTTTTTTCATAAAATCAATGACTACATCTTATGAATCATTAAATTTCGAACAAAAAATCTTATTGAGTCGAATTTCTATCTTCAATATTTGATTCGTTACAGAGCTTTGAAATTTTTAATGTTGTAAATTTTCCGTATTTTTTTTACATCTTTTAGTTAATCTATTGAAGTTAGGACGAAAAGTTGAAAGAAAATTTTCTCGTCCGTCTGACGCACTACAAAAAAGTTGTTAACGAGTTTTTCGTATCGTTGATATTTACAAAGTTACAGACCAACAAAGTTATGGTTTTTGAATTTTCAACTGTCATTAAGTTAACTACCGATGTTAGTACAAAAAAGTCACTGGGCATTTATTAGAACATTAAATTTTCTAAAAAATCTGGATGAAATTTTATGTATTGCTAACGGTTTCAAGTTACAGACTCATTGAATCTTATTTTAATGGTTTTTTACGCATATCCGATAAAAAATTTCGAGGCTCTATAATAAATCAAATATTGAAGATAGAAATTTGAATCAACAAGATTTTTTGTTCGAAGCTTAGTGATTCATATTATGTAGTGATTGATTTTATGAAAAAAACTTCTTCCTAGGTTGCAAGGAGAAAGAATGGAAAAAATCACTTTCCTGTGTTATTTAAATGGGAAAACTTGAAACGCGATGATGGACCTCTAAGAATTAAAATCATGAGCTCCACTTTTGACAGGATCTTGACTAAGACGTATTCTACGATATTTTGGGCCGCAAAGAAAAAAAAATATCGCCTTTTTATGGCACACCCTGATTATATAATATAATAATATTATATATATGAGGGATTCTTCGTAAAATTCAGCCGCTTTTTTTCAAACCTCTTCTATTAGTCCTCCAATTAGACGCAATTGAGTACCACTTGAACTCTCCTAATTTCTCCAGATTTTTAAATCCAATATTTCGGAAAATGGGGTATTTCAGTATCATTCATCTCCATAGAAACGGATTTATGGTAAAAAAAAAAGTGCGGGGTATATTCATACCCCATTCATGAGTGCGAAGGTTAAAAAAATAAGTTATGAGATAGATATTTCGCTCGTTGAAAAAATTTATTGAAACCAATTTAACAAACTTCACTAATTTACGTCGTAGTTCATATTTTTTGTGATTAAGTAAGAAACGACATCTGATCTCACAAAATAACTGACAGGTAGAAATATACATCGAATTAGCAGTCCGTGACATAAATGCTTGTACAGTATCCAAACATTATTGCTTATCGCTACGCAAGTTTAATTTCGGACAAAATGTTTAGTTGATGCATCAGTGTGTGTTTTTATAAAGGGAGATAAGGATGCCAATGAGAATTCCTCAACGAACAATGGTTAAAAAACCTGCATAATCGCAGTTGTTCGCATATCTGAAGAAGAAAATGAAGTAATACGAGTTGCAAGTCCAATGTCGAGATTATTAGTGGATTTGATATATATATATGTCATATATATGCGATGAACCACTCTCAGTTTTCCTTACACGTGCTCCAACTTTATTTGAAGATCGAATAACCGGCATCGGAGTTTCTCTGTGTTTGTTTAAGCGATGCATAAACCTATGTTGGCTTCAATCAGTGGACTGCGCTCGTTGGCTTGACGCATAGAATACGATCCAAATTTATACATAAACATTTATGAAGTGTATTTATTTTTTACAGCCTCGAATCTCTTCTAATGGCCGTTGGCATTTCTTGTTACGAAAATAAAACAATGTATTTAATGAAAATAATTCAGTAAAATTTTTTTAAACTACACCCAGAAAAAATATCTAGTTAACTGAACTAGAACCTAAGCATCGGAAATAAATTTTCTTATTTGAATGCTGACCTAATAGACTTGTATTCAACTCGAATAATTTTTTTTATTTGTAAGTAATACATCTGGCGACTAATAAATATATTCAAACCTGAGAAATATGTATTTAATTGCAATATATCTTTATTACTTCGTAGAAAAAAAATATTTGATGAAATGTACATTTTTTCGTGTCGAAGAAAAAAATATTTTCGTCGAATAATTTATTCTTTCTGTTTACAAAATACATAAATTTGTAAATTCATTCCAAATGGATCGAGTACATTCGTTTCTTTCAATGTTTGTTTTTGTTTGTTGTTACGTTCGTTAATGTCCTTCCAATACGTTGTATGTATTTTTTAAAATCTATTTTATGTAAGGTCAATTTCGAGGAAGTGGAATTTTTTCAAAAATAAAAAATAAAACCGATCATGAATCCGTTACTGACGAACAGAAAGCGGGAATGCGTATTTCGAGAATCTTCCACATTATATTGTCTTCTATTGTGAAAATTCGACACTTACATAAAAGTTGAATTAAACAGTATATATTTTTTATATAAATATATGACAAGTCGATTGAACCAAATGTTTTCTATGGATGAACATAAATACGTATTAGAGTTAAGTTTGGTGTTTCATTACTAGATCATCAACGAAACGTTGATGTAAATAACTAAATGAATTACAGAGAAGTAATTTCGAATGATTAAAAAAAATAATTACCTATTGGATTAAAAAAAAGTTCTAATTGATTTTGTATAAAAAAGATCAAATACATGTATCCAGTCGTTTAAACTAGATATTATTTCCGGATGAAGAAAGTATTTAGTACGAACGAATATAATATCTATTTAGTGTCTACTGCACAGTAAAAACTGCTTTAAATAAATAAATATGTTCGAAATAAATAAAATGCAAAATTGAATGAAATTCATATTTGTTCCAGGGAAAGCCAATTTTCGTTGATTGAAATGAACAAATGTTGAATAGACAATTTTAGTCAATATTACTCAATCTTTTATCTCGGTGTACCGCAGTTACATAGATATTTTAGTCTTCACACCCAGAAAAATGGGTCTGATGAGTTTATTTGAATCAATTATGTAGTGTATTTGGAATAAATGAAATTTCATTTCAAATAGAGTCTATTTCGATCAAATCAATTTTTTTTCAATAAGAGTGTTTTGGTCGAATAAAATACTATTAGGCCGGCCATTAAATAAATTGTTTATTTAATGGCCAGCCTAATAGGATTTTATTTAACTCCTTGACTGTGAGTGACACACACATGGGCAAAAAAAAGTCGTGCCATTTTTGTGTCATGACACATATATGGGCATTTAAAAAAAACCTATTTCTACTGCATCGATTCGATTGTAATTTGGTACATCATGGTTTTTGGGCTTAGAAATTTTTTTCCCAACACAAAAATGGCACGAAAATTTCATTTTCACCTCACTGCGAAAGGGTTTATCACAATAGATATTATTTAATCTAAATAAAATTTCATCTGATTGAAATAAATTCTATCTGATCTGAATAAAATTTTATTCATTTTAAATACACCATTTTTATATTATATTTTTCCCCTGCTTTTTAGAAATATTTTTCACATTTCTATCCCATTTCTAAAAATGGGATAGAAAAAAAAGTTTCCAAAAATTATTTGTAGATGAAGCTCTAAAAATACCCATGAGCAAAACATCCTAAGAATGTTTCAGTGCAATTGACGAAAATTCATCTCACTTAATGCCGAACTCTCTTTTATCCCTTTGGACCTAAATATAGAAGCGTAAACTAGGAAGGATGTTACAAACTGGATAAGTGTACGCGGTTGCGTCGCATTAGCCATGGTGTGCGAGCAATAAAGAGTGTCCCCTTCGCTAATATCGCAGTACAACAAGAACGTAGATAATGCTCTACAACATATATCTGTATGATACACATATATACAAATTTAAATATATATATATATATCTACTGATATTAATATCTGTGCATATACTATAACTCGCCAGAAACTTCCATCAACCCGACCACAAGCTCGAGGATAATAAGTAATTTTTCAATGTATTCGAATCAATCCAAAATTACGAATCGATCGTATTTAAATCTATTTTTTGGATCGTATGTTTATTCGATAAAAGCGTATATGAATTTAGTAAACGTCGGTATAGGAAATCAAAATTAATCAGAACCATAAAATTTGACTGAAACACTTTGCATTCAATCAGATTTCGAATCAAACCTGAAGACGAATGCGATTTAAGTTTTATATAAACCATTATGAACAAGATGAATGCATAGATAAAAAGAACCATTTTATGCTTTTTCTCTTATTAAATTCTGTAGTAACCTTTAAATATATTTTTAATCGACTGATGCTTTAGGAGAAATTTATGTTGACCAATTGTCACCGCTTTCCAAGTAGTAGATAAACTAGAAATCTAAACCAAACTTTTGGGAAAATAGATGAAAAATTAAGTTTCTTCTGTTACAAAAATTCGGTGGCGACCTCTAGTTTTTTTTGTACGCACTCCTGACTCAGGAGAATTTTTTAAAAGTATTTGGTACTGCCTTTTGAGTTGAGAAACCAAAATAAAAATCGCAGTTGAATATGAACCACCCTAATGAATATTCATACATATCCATCGAAAAATTCTTAGTAGTAGAAGAAAACCCAGAACAAAAATTGTAATATTAACGAACACTACATTGTGCCCAATATCGTTCATATAAAAATTCATATAACCCTCGCGAACTGATCCTTCCATTGTGTTAGTTTGTATACAGTTGAATCTTATCAGGATTTCGGCAAGATCGTTCAAAAGCTCGATATCGGATTGAATTTCGGTAGGATTTGGGTTTTACGACGGAATTCCTACCGTTTGTTTTGTGCAAAAAATCGACCCGTAACCAACCAAGTTCTAGCTGTTTGAAAATAAATCCACAACTGGATTAGCGGTTGGTTTTATTTCCACCAAACTCCAACCTTTTCAAGGCATAGCAATTGGTAGAACAGTTGGATGGTCTCATAAGATCCTACTAAATCCCGACCATTACCATATGTAATGGTTGAAATTTGGTCCGTTACGGGTTGGTTTTTTGCCCAAACTAACCAGTTGGAAATTATTGGCATACAGTTGGTCAAGTCCGCGAGGAAAATATTTATAAGATTTATGCACATGGCAATACGAGTAAGTAAATTTGAAGGAATATTTCTTATGCAACTTTGTGCGAGAAGTGCCTACTTCTCACACGCTTCGCTTCGCTTATTGGCAGTGCGTTTTTCACACCGATATTCGATACCGGCACATTCATTTTTCACACCGATATTTTTATGCAACTCCGTGCGAGAAGTGCTTACTTCTCGCACTGGTGAAATAAAATTGTATACGAACCTCCACGCGCCTAATCCGCATGAAGAAATTGTAAATATCAAGAATGGCACAACAGGAAATTGTACACAAGTAACGTAGTTATGTAGAAATTCCACAAAATAATGAACTCAAGGAACATTAACAGTCCATAGCAGCAATAATCACGTCGAATAATGACACGGACTTGTGCAATACAAAACTTTGCACAGAACTAGTTTGCAACAAAAAAGTTGTACTCCGCGTACTTTAACACCGCAAACTATGTCACGACATAAGTTCGTCACGAAAAACTTCTACACGACCATTTCGACACAGGCGACATTCGTTCGCTGGTAAGTCAGAGAGCATCTATACCGACCTCCAGCCTTTACCAAATTGATATTTTTACACACAAATAAATTCACCGCAAGAGGCCGGCACCGGTGTAATAATATACAGTGAAGTCACGGTTGAAAGTTCTTTCGGTGAATTCATTTAGGGTAAATATGTCGATCAATGACTGTTAATGTTTTTTGAGTTCATTATTGGTGGAATTTCTACATAACTACGTTACTTGTGTACGATTTCTCCTTGTGTCGTTCTTGATATTCAAAGCGGACTAAGCACGTGAAGTTGAAATATGTGTCGAACTGGGGGTGCCAAATGAATGTGTGTAGATAGTTTCTGTAAAATTGACGCACTGCTCTTCGTTTTGCATGCAAGCAATCGTACTGCTCGCACTAGTGAAATAAAATTGTATACGAGACTCGTACGAGAACTTCTTTCTTAACGCGTTTGATTGCAACACTTGTCTTCGGCTCGTGTTGCAAACTGACCCTCGTCAGAAAAAGTTTCATCGCACTCGTATCGTAATACACTATTATTCTTTTTTTTCACTTAGCGTCGAGTCGCTACCGCGACATTTGATTATGCAACTCCGTGCGAGAAGTGCTTACTTCTCACACGCTCCGCTTCGTTTCGCGTGCAAGCCGTCGCACTTCTCGCACTCGTGAAATGAAATTGTATACGAAACTCGTACGAGAACTTCTTTCTCAACACGTTTGATTGCAACACTTGTCTTCGGCTCGTGTTGCAAACTGACCCTCGTCAGAAAAAGTTTCATCGCACTCGTATCGTAACACACTATTATTCTTTTCTTTTACTTAGCGTCGAATCGCTACCGCGACATTCGATTATGCAACTCCGTGCGAGAAGTGCTTACTTCTCACACGCTCCGCTTCGTTTTGCGTGCAAGCCGTCGCACTTCTCGCACTCGTGAAATAAAATTGTATCCGAAACTCGTAAGAGAAACTTTTTTTCAACGCGTTTGATTGCAACACTTGTCGTCGACTCGTGTTGCAAACTGACCCTCGTCAGAAAAAGTTTCATCGCACTTGTATCGTAATATACTGTTATTGATTTTATTTTTACTTGGTGTCGAGTCGCTACCGCGACATTCAATTAT
Organism: Tromatobia lineatoria; assembly: GCA_949699805.1. Classification (NCBI taxonomy): domain Eukaryota; kingdom Metazoa; phylum Arthropoda; class Insecta; order Hymenoptera; family Ichneumonidae; genus Tromatobia; species Tromatobia lineatoria. The sequence goes on along the minus strand of OX453040.1, from coordinate 6,950,170 downwards.
GCAACTCTGTGCGAGAAGTGCTTACTTCTCACACGCTCCGTTTCGATTCACGTGCGAGCAGTCGCACTTCTCGCACTCGTGAAATAAAATTGTATCTGAAACTCGTGAGAGAAACTTTTTTTCAACGCGTTTGATTGCAACACTTGTCTTCGACTCGTGTTGCAAACTGACCCTCGTCAGAAAAAGTTTCATCGCACTCCTATCGTAACATACTGTTATTAATTTTTTTTTACTTGGCGTCGAGTCGCTACCGCGACATTTGATTATGCAACTCCGTGCGAGAAGTGCTTACTTCTTACACGTTCCGCTTCGTTTCACGTGCAAGCCGTCGCACTTCTCGCACTCGTGAAATAAAATTGTATCCGAAACTCGTGAGAGAAACTTTTTTTCAACGCGTTTGATTGCAACACTTGTCTTCGACTCGTGTTGCAAACTGACCCTCGTCAGAAAAAGTTTCATCGCACTCCTATCGTAACATACTGTTATTAATTTTTTTTAACTTGGCGTCGAGTCGCTACCGCGACATTTGATTATGCAACTCCGTGCGAGAAGTGCTTACTTCTCACACGCTCCGCTTCGTTTCACGTGCGAGCCGTCGCACTTCTCGCACTAGTGAAATAAAATTGTATCCAAAATTCGCTAGTCCAACTTTTTCTCAACGCGTTTGATTGCAACACGAGCTGAAGGCAAGTGTTGCAAACTGACCCTCATCAGAAAAAGTTTCATCGCACTCGTATCGTAATATACTGTCTTACGGTGCAGAATTGGCCTGTAGCTTTCAGCGACCCCACCACAAGCTCGAGAAGGTGTTGGAACGTGGTGAGTGCTTCGGACATGGGCACCGTGCAGCCGATGGTGGTGCTGCAGCCAAGAGCTTCAGCCGCATCAGCAGCAAAAGCAGCGGAGACGGCATAGGCGGGAAGCAAGAGCGCGCGGCTACTTGAAAGTCAGGAGAAGCCTGTGTTGGCACGAGCTCAGTGCCAGTCCACACTCCATCGAGTTCGGTCTCTTCGACGGGACGACCAGAACAGCTTTCGTTCATCGGCATCGCCTTTCGGTGCTCGGTGTGTTTTCCCGACCGACGATTTTATTCGAGGACTAAGAAATTATTCAAGCATTTGGCAAACTAATCGAAGGATCTTCCTCGCTATTCGTGTTCGTGATTCCACATAAAACGTCAGAGGATAAGAAAATAAAATTCTACCAGGACGCGCTACGAAAATTAATATTTTTCTTCCAATTTTTTGAAAGTAAATATATTGAAGTTCGTGAGTGAAACATGACGTGTCGTGTAAAGACGTGCAGGTGATAAACGCAAGTTCGTGATTTTTAGCGGTGTTGTATTTTTAGTATTAGCCCAATTGTTGCGACTACTGAAGAATTCGCGCGCAAGGATCGAGGAAGAGTGTTGATTAACCATTTATCGCCGGTGCTGCCAGATATCAAGGTAAGATTCACTTATTTTCATCTGCTTTATCGTTGGGTAAATATTTCTATCCATTTTTTTAATTATTTTCTTATGAAAATGTATGAAAATATATTTTACGCTTTGCGAAAAAATGTTATTGTTTATTTTGGAAATTAGATGTTGGGGAAATTATTTATGAGGACTTTGTTAATTTTAAGATATTGAGATTTCTGTGAAGAATTTTCGCGATGTGAAAACGTCGAAATTACAAGAAATATGGAAAATTAAAAATTCCGGTGTTTAGGAAAAAAAAATATAACTGAGAAAATTTTTACATTATAAAATTAGGATCATTTTATGATTGTAGGATTTAAGAAAATTTTCATATTGTATGATTTTTTTAATTTCGAGATTTGTGCATTCATATACCGCGCGATTTTTAGCGGGTCAGTCAACTACAGCGTTCGAGATGACCAACGACGAGCCCCTGACTCGTTCATGCGTTCCGCGTGTATGACCAATGGTTCAATAACTGATGAGCCTACGAAGGGGGAATGATGCGACCGCTGTTATTAATATGCCTATGTCAATCTGCTAGATCGCGAGGGGAGCGTTGATTAGCTGTGCGACGATGTCGATCGTGACCGAGACGTGTACCGAGATAGCGAAGGATCCGATTTTTTTTAGTTACATGCTGGATCAACATTAAATCTTAAAATATGGCTAATACTTCATACAGCTACGGATTCTTATTCACATGAATAAAAAGCCATTAAAAATTACTTACATACCAGTGAATAATTTTTGAATTTTACATAAAAAGGTAATGAAAAATGAATGATTAAGATTCTCTATTTGATATTCAATGTATTGAGCATGTCTTTATTTTTTCGAGATATTGTTCGTGATATTTGTATTTTTCATAATTTGTCAAAATAATAAAAACATTCTAAAAAAAAAAAAAATGAAAAAAAAATGATAATTCCTTAACGATAATTGAACCATAAATTCATTCTCCACATTTTCCTGGAAATTTTGCAGAAAATTTACTTATTTGGATATTATTTCCAAAAAATCTTTTTATACGCACTGCAAATTATTCTAATACAAGGTAGAATCAGTAATTTTACAGAATTACTAGTATGAGCAAATTTCGTCAGTAAATATCGTGATTATTAATAAAATCTGGCTCCGAGCAATTGCTCGAAAGTTCGACGCGTTCGTCAATGAAAATCGACCTTGATAGAAGAATTTCGTAGGGGAGTCGAGGAAAATTGAATGACCCTGTGTCGAAGTGAATCGATTGCTTCATCCCGATATAACCGGGCTCGTTCCGGTGGTCGTTTTTGTTGCGCCATATACCGATTCTTATTCTTGGTCGTGCCGCGATTTGTATGCTTCGCGTATTGAGTCGCATGGTTCTCCTGATGTTACTTCGTCCGCGAGAAACTCGTGAATGCAGACGGACGCACGCGTGTCCCCGCGTTTGCGAAAACAGTGATCTTGGTTTAGTTTCGAGATCGTCATGATGTCAAGGCGATAAAATGTGTGTGGTATAACCGAACGTTGTTGACAAACAATCAAGTGTTCTCCGTTCGTCGCTTCCTCCTTTTTCACTTCTCCGGTCACTTCCTGGTGCATTCACGCCTCGTTTGTCGATCTTTATCCAGTATTTTAGTCTTCGTCCAACGATTAAGGATGTATGATAGGTACAGTCCCGCCAAAAGTGAGTTTCAGAGACAATTTCGATGACTTCCCGATGGGATAAAAATCGGAAAAAAATAATGCATTTAAAACGTGCTAAAAAGATTGATTTCGCATAATAGTAATCCCAAAATGTTATTGACAAATTGGTGAAAAAAACAATTGTTCAACAAATAAACAGTCCACCTAACTTTTTTTAATGAAAATGATATGTTGATTTTTTTGCATGCGTAGGAATTTTTTCAGATTTTTTTCTCTATTTTGATTTTTATTTTTTTTTATTTTGAAAAATGCGCAGAATATAACAAATTTTGGATATGCGTTTTGCAATAAAATCTTGAGTGTAGTAAATGGTTTTATGCCGAACACATATCCAAAATTCGTCGTTTCGCGGACATTTTTGACAATAAAATAATTCAAAATCAAAATAAAGAAAAAAATTTGAAAAAATTCATTCGCATTCAAATAAATTGACATATCATTGTCATTAGAACAAAAGTTAGGTTGACTGATTTTTTATTGAGAAATTGTTTTTTCAGAAATTTGTTAATAATGTTTTGGAATTATTAGTGTGCAAAAGTTATCTTTCAAGCACGTTTAATACCGATTATTTTTTGCCGATTTTTATCCCATCGGAAAGTAATCGAAATTTTCTCTGAAACTTACTATTAGCGGGACTGTACCTATCATACATCCTTAAGTTTCACGGACCAACTTCGTTAGTTTCTGGCACCTGAAAAAATCCATTTCGTTATTATTGTATTTAATTATATTATTTCATCCTAGTCATATTTTATGTGATTCGAAAAATTCTATTAATGAATGTTCAGACTAAGGATGTTAGAAAAATAAATAGTTCCATTTGAAAGTAATGTAAATAAATCCCGATCATTAATTCACGTATTTGAATACATCAATACATTTTAAGCTTGAAAAATTGTAGTATAAAACCGTTTAATCGACCTAAATGGATTAAAATCGTTAATTTCTTATTCAAAATGTAATATTTTTCCAACACAAATAAAAACTGACATATACATGTAATACTAATGTAAAAATTTGCGAGCCACATTTTCGTGACCATGAAAGTTACTATTTTCAATAATTTCAATATAAACATGACGACACTAAAAACGGCGTCAAAACAAATATTTCATTAATACAAAAAAATGCAAATCCCTAGTTTACTGAATTAACATTTTTCAAACGGCATAATTTTAGTATAAAAATCGCCAAAAATCGTTGTAAAAATTCAAATTGTTATTCTCAATAATAATTGAATGCGAATAGAAAAATTAAGTTCCTTATAACGCTACGAAAAAATCAAATTGATAATTTGGTATAATTGGTAATTAATTATTACGTAGCAACTTTCAATCGGACGATGGATCGTATCGAATCGGATCGTCTCCGTCGTTCATGCGATCGACTGGCTCGCAAGCGCTTTCAAGCCGGAAGAGATATTGCGAACAATTTATCCGTTACGTCGTAGCGCACGCGGTCGTCGTCGTCTCGGTCGTCGCCGCGAGGACGTAACACCCGCTTTGACGGATTGCGCGTTGCGACTGCGATCCGATGCTGTGAAATTCGTTTCTAGCTGGTCCCGCCTCGGGATATCGAACGTTTCTCTAATTTAAATTCAAATAACATCTCACCTCTCGCATGTCACGTAACTGATGGAGCAAACTTAGCTGAGCCTTACCCATCGACTGACCCCATGAAAGATCAAATATTCATGTATATAATACGAAACAGTTGCAACAAATTCGCATTATCTAAACTCCGTAAAATCAACTAAAAAAAAGATCCGTCTTCGGTTCTAACTAACCAAAAAATGTTTCTGCTAGACACAAAAAACTTTTTCAATCTATTAAAATCATTGAATTAACGTTTTTTATTTGAAATATAGAAAATAACAGAATCCTTATTCATTGGGTGTTACAACACGTCTATTACAAAATGGATAACTAAGTTATCACGAACAACTTAAGAGTAACATATATTTAACATAACTTATTATAACATGACTATAATATATAGAAAATATCTTCGAAGACTTCTCTAGTGGGTTGTTTGTCTTTTATATATTGATGTTCTTTATTCCATATACATTGAAAGAAAAATATGTACTGCTGACTATGACTTAATAGTTAAATTCGACCTTAGCTATTTTGTAAAAGTTACTGTACTGAATATAGATATTCAAAATAACTAGTGAATAATAGCTATTGTAATAAACTGTACTGTTGTAAACAATTTGCGTTACATGACAAACGTTTTGCGAATTACCATATCAAAAAACGTTCCTACATATATATAGTCTTCTTCGCAATAAAATTTACCAAGTGTGAGATAGTTATTGCAACGCTATCAGAAAATTTGCACTAAGTATAAAAAAATAACTAAGATTGTATTTCACTATATGTCTTTAGTTAAACAAATTATGTTAAGCTAATTATGAAATTGGTTACTGTGAACTATAGTTGATAAAACTAGTGAACTAACGAATTAACAAATTGTAGTTATGGCTTTATAGTTGCCTGGACTATCACATTTTCTCTCAGTGTAGTAAAGCTTCAATAAAAAGAAGAAATATAAGAATTGTAACAAAAAGTAAAAAAAGATGATCAGTTAAGAGGGAAATACAAGAGTACAAAGGATGGAATGTAAACATTTTTTTGACTCGTTCATCAATATCTTAAGTAGTTATTTATCTTCAGAAATTAAAGAACTACAAAAAAATTAGAAAGCCTACAATTACGATTTAGTTAATAGCTTCGGGGTATTCGACATTTCCGGTTCAAATTTATCTCCCGATGGTTGTACTTTTACGGTTAATCATTTTGTGAACATGAAATACTGGATTACCACTCGTAGAATATTGTTACATTAATATAAAATATTGGCGATTCTTCAAGGTTTAGTTTTGACATTAGCGATGGACACAACTTCTCTTTTACAGCGACAGATAATGAAGAATATGTAACAAGTGGCAGGGGCATTGGCACAGCAGGTGAATAAATTAATAATTAATGATTGTCCTTTCGCTTCTCTAGACGTCGCGTGATTCGACGTTTTTTTTTCAATCGACCTGAACATTCTACAGCTATTTTTTTCATCCCTTTATCGACCTCGGCTGTTATCCTTCACTTTCTCTGCATTTTAAATCACGTTCATATATCGTAGCCCATCGTCTTTTCTCTATACAACATATATTTAGATTATACATTTAGATTATGCAGCCGGAATTCTAAATACCAGAGTAGAAACTATAAAATCATGAATTGGGATCAGGGATGAGCACCATTCGAATGCAAAATCATTTAACAAGGCCGAATCGTTTCACACTGAAATCAATGCCAAATTTTTGTAAGGTATTTTGTAATATTTTATCCATAAAATAACAGTAACTATGTATCACATGAACGATTAAAAATAATTCCATAAAATCAGTTACCTTTTTTGTGAAATTATAAGTATGAAGAAAAATGTGTTCCGTTAATAAATTTGTATTCTACAATTACAATTATTGAAAATTAATAATTAGGAAGACCAAATTTTTACTTCTGCCTGATAAGTGACAATTTTTATATTAATCCTTATATATCCAAATAGATGATTATTTAAAATGCAGTATTTACATACAAAGGACAAAATAATTTGATGTGATAGCAAAAATACTGTTGATTTAAATAGCAAAAATTAAAAATGAAGGGAAGAATTTTTTTTTAAATAATAATATTGTTATTGGATCGTGTCATGAAACGTCGCCGATATGGGATAGGTGACGACCATGAGAGCATAGTTCGCAATTACATTAATCGTCCTGCATGCGCAATGATTAGTGTGACGCAAAGGACGTCGCAAGTCGTGCGAAACATTTTACGAGGGGGCTCGAAATATTTGGACGATCGTACGCTCGTTCCGTTATGACCCAGTCCCGAAGGCGAGCAGCCGCTGCTGGACACCATAATTCATCGACATAACCAAACCACCTTACGCATCCCCGCAAAGCGACCGAGACGTCGGCGAGACTCTCGTAATCGGGTCAGCGGCACATAAAACTGCCACGCGTCAAGTCCGTACAGCGTAAACCCTTCGTTTTCATCATTGTCTTCTTTGGTCCTCGACTTTTCATATTCCATAAAATTTTTGGGCGACTACACGAGCCACGATAGCCTGAAATTATTTGGCGTTAACTTCACTATAATCAGTAGAGAAATGTTATTAATAATATTATAATTATATTTTATAGTTGTCGCATTAGAGATGGATTTTTACTTCATGTTTTTATGGTTACGATATTATCGGTGCGAAGGTTATGTTTATTTTTAATTGTCAGATTTTTTTCTTCATGTTTTTATGGTTACGATATTATCGGTGCGAAGGTTATGTTCATTTTTGATTGTCAGATTTTTTTAAAAATCATCATAAAGGGTATTTTAGTATTTGAAACCAAAATAAAAATTAATTTTTGGCTGTGAATACTTTTTCAATCTCCGAAATAAAAATGCAGGATGCATAAAAAATTCGTTTTTGGTATATTTCAAATGCGGATGTGTTTTTGTTTCACTAGAAATAAATGGCATTCTTCATAATATGTCACTTTTCGAAAATTTTCCCTAGACCTTGTTACAAAGTAAAAAAAATAAACCATTAAAAGGTTTCTAAAAAAAAATTAAGTATCTTCATTCAAGCGAATTAAAATGTCTTCGTACACTTTTGAATGATTTGTTGTAAATTCTAGAGAAAATTCTTAATGCTGTTGCATCTGCAGTACACTTATCAGTAAAATGTGGCTCAGATCGAGGCCGATGCCCTGTAGAAACTGCAGTTCATATGCCGAACGCTTGTTGAGCTGCGGCAATGTTAAAAAAGTGACCCATTAAAAACACTTTCATAATCGAATTGATTCGGAAGACTGGAAAATACTGCTTGACCCAAAAACACGATGACCGACAGAGTGTCTCTTCAGGAACAACTGAGATTATGTCTCCCTGTGCTTGTAGGCATTGGCCGCTTTCTCGTGCGTTTATTAAAGTGTACAAGCGCTTCTTCAGTCTCGGCTGTATTTTAATATTGAGTGAATGACAAGTACAACGATCATTTTTAGATTTTATGCCTATCTTTGAAGTACGATGATTATATAGGCACGTACAAAAACGCTTTGTACAATCAATATACAATTTTGTTAAATTTTTTTGAAGTTTGTTTTTTGAAAAATGTCAAGATTTTTACGTCAGAACACTAAGAATTGTCCAAAATATCGAAAAAAGTGTATTAGAAAAAGGGCGCGCGCGCGCGCGCGCGCGCGCGCGCGTGTGTGTGTGTGTGTGTGTGTGTGTGTGTGTGTGTGTGTGTGTGTGTGTGTCGAAATTTCAATCGCTTGTAACTCAAGAACCGTTCAACCGATTGAGCTACATTTTGGCACACAAGTGAAGCAGCAGTTCTTCTTTGATTTTTACCACTTTTTATGAAATGTATGCAGAAGTTTATATTTTATGGAGTTTGAAAATTTCCAAAAAAAGACGTACGCGCTCTAGCTTCCGTAAAATTGATGATATTTTTCTAAATAATTCCTCACGAGTGCAAGTATTTTTTATGTTGTTTGATGTTGAATTTGATCGAAATCAGCAGAGCGATTCGGATTTTATAGAGTCGTGAATCTTTAAAAAAAATCACGTTTTTGCCCTAGTTTTAGCAAAACATATGAGACAACGAACTAAAATTTTGTACATGAAATTGTCTATCTAGCGATGATAACTACATAGTTTCGTCATAATATGCAATATGGTTGAAGGTTGTCAGAATTTTAAGTTTTGGAAAAATGATGTTATTGCAATAACCTTAACAAAACATAAGACAGTGAAGTTAAACTTTAGACATAGATTCAGTACTGCTTAGCAATAATAGATACACAGTTTTGTCATAATTCGTTATGACAATATTCGAAATCCATAAACATACTTTCCCATAGAGATAACTTTTTAAGAAAAACCAAAAATAATGAATAAGCAATTAGCAAAGTTTAACTTTGCAGCTTTTTTAAACTAATACATGACCACGCTCATTTTGCATATTAAATATTTCAACGAAATAATCGAATCAATTAAAAAATATTGAATGAATAATTTTAAAAAATTATCCTAGTCACGTGATTAGTACACAGTAAAAAAATCTACTTGAAATTTAGTGTACTTCTACTGGAAGTTTTTATTCATAAACTAGTATATGAAATTTAGTATACAAGTGTAATGTCAAATTAATGTATGGTACAGCATATTCAATAATTAACTTAAATTTTACAGTAAAAGTACTTGAATTTTTATAATTTGGTTTAATTTCCTGGAAAAGTACATGAATTCTATACCAAAATTGTTTATTAAATTTCGATGACGAGTTTATGCATAAAAACTTCCAAACTTTTCTAATAGTGTAGTTTAAATATTTTCAAATGCGAGAAAGTCAAAGAGGACATTCCGAATTATTTGTTTTTGGTGTCAGAGTTACAAGTTGGCGTCTAAAAGAATCAGCAATCTTTCAAAAGAACAAAAAGATGGATCGGAGAAAAATGTGGTAAACATTTTCACGTCTGTTTAACTTTGGAATGCAGTTTAGCCATTATACAAAAGCCTCTGAAGATTGAATAGGGCAAACAACGAGTTTTCAACCGGTGTTCCAATAACTTCTGTGCGATGCATCGTGATTTCCCAACTGGATAATCATAAACAAACGGAATTAATCAATCGAACAGATTGCATAAGCAGGACCGGGATTTCCATAGCGCGCGAGAACTCTCTCATTTCTCAATTACCGGTTTTTCGATCACGCGTTATAGTAAATTACAACCGGACTGTAAATTCACTTTGGTGGGGCATTTAATGCCTCATGCGTTTATCTCGCGCGTACTGCAGTGATTTTTTAAGTCATGTGGATTGCGCTGGACATAAACGTTGCAAAATCTTTTTCCCGCTGGTTAACGTGTATCTTCTGCGAGAACACGCACAATCTAACGGAGCTACTCGATTTCGTCTCGACAAAACTGCAACTTGACCTAATGCTTTGGAATAATATTTGATGGAAAAATTATTTCACTACATATTTTCATAATCATAAAACGCAGTATTTATAAAAAAGATATTAAAACTTTTGTATAACCAAGGACAACATTTATTTTTACTTAAATGTCACTAATAAATTTTCAAAAAATGTTATCTCAATTACCGTGGAATTCTAAAGAAATTGCGTTCTCTTCAGAATTGTTAACAAAATTGGATTTTTTAAATAGAATCTGTATACATTGGTTCTATAGTAATATCTGGCAAATGAATTATACGACAGAAGTTAATGAAAGTAGATCTTAAGGATGTATGATACGTACAGTTCCGCCAAAAGTGAGTTTCAGAGACGATTTCGATCACTTCCCGATGGGATAAAAATCGGAAAAAAATAATGCATATAAAAAGTGCTGAAAAGATTTATTTCGCATAATAATAATCCCAAAATGTTATTAACATATTGGTGAAAAAAACAATTGTTCAACAAACAATCAGTCAACCTAACTTTTTTTCTGATGAAAATGATATGTTAATTTATTTGAATGCACACGAATTTTTTCAGATTTTGTTCTTCATTTTCATTTTTATTTTTTTTTATTTTGAAAAATACGCAGCATATCACAAATTTTGGATATGCGTTTTTAAAAAAAATCTTGAGTGTAGTAGATGGTTTTATGCCGAACACATATCCAAAATTTGTTATATTCTATATTTTTTTTTTCACCAATTTGTTATTAACATTTTGGGATTATTATCATGCGACATCAATCTTTTCAGCACGTTTTATATGCATTATTTTATTCCGATTTTTATGCCATCGGAAAGTGATCGAAATCGTCTCTGAAACTCACTTTTGGCGGGACTGTACGTATCACACATGCTTAAAAGTAAAAATTTCTGATTTTCTGGCTGTACTCATAATGTATATATCGCCAATAAGTGGATAACATTCGAGCTATTGCAAAATCGAGACAAGGCTGTCAGGGTTTCTTGAATCGAGCAGTAATGACACTAGTTACAATATCTATGTGTTTTATTATATACATATACATATATATATGCACGTTTATTTTTTTTTTACTTAACGTTCAGACGCTACCGTTTTCCTTGGTACCAGTTTTATGACTGGCTATATTAAAGCATTTGCAAAAGTAGCACAGGAAAAAAACAGAAGTTAAAATATTATGTCACCTGTCAGTGTCTCAGTTGCACGCCCAGGGAATTTAGTGAAAACATATTGTACGTACAGTTGCACTTGTTGCGGAGAAAAACATTTCTCTCGACCGAATCGATTACACAGTTACGTAAAATTTAAAATGCTCTACACAATCACCATATTTTTATTATATTCTGGAAATCGCATATAGTTCGACGAACCTCAACGCACTCGTCTTCCGGTTTTCGCATACTTCAGCATTTCATTTCCTTTGCCCGCTGAAAACATATTCTCTACTCTAGAAAAATGAATTGTTACAGTCCAGAGTTTTTTAATTCTAAGGTTTTAAAAACGAATGAATAAATAAATAATAATCACACGCATTATTCTTCAAAATTTCCTTTATATATCAATTTTCGTAAATATTTTCCAATTTTCGTATTGAAAGTTGACTTTTTTACTAAATAGTTCCCTTTACCAATAAAAAATGCTACACTTAGGCTTTACTTAAGATGCATTAAATTGTATTAGATTTGTAAAAGATAATGATAATTATAAATGTAATATAAATAATACTTTCTTTTTGACGTTATTTTTTGACAAAAGAGAATTGTATTTTTTCGAAAAGATATCAATTTTGGTTTCATAAATTTGTTTTGAGACCAATTATTTTTTTGATTGCTTCAACAGATTTTTTTACTAAACCATATGCTAATTTTTTTCTGAAGGAATTTGTTCTGAGAACAATGCAGTTGTTTTTTGCTCAATACATTTTTTTGGCATCTCTCAAGTTTTGTCTCGAGTAGATTCGTCATCTCGTGCTGTTGCATGGCAAACCTTGCGGCACGTGATTATCGATCAACCGGATCTTTAAAGGCGACGTTACGAATGACTGTTTTTATTTTTCCTTTTTCTCATTTCTACTATTTGGCTCGATGGTCTGAAGTCGCCGCAGGGGTTGGGATGAGCAGGTAGCCACAAAGTGCTACATACCTTGGCTCATCAGTCAAGATCGAAGCTGCAACAGGCGCAGCATCCGCAGGTCAAAACCCTCGCTGAACATTTTTGTCTGGTATCGTGAAAATGGAAAAATGGTCGGAGCCCTAAAAACGCTTTTCCATTGATTGGCATCAGTGAAAATTCCAGGAATTTCAACAACATCATTTTTTCTGTGACCTTAATCTGCTTCTTCAGCTCGGCATTCAGTCCTTCTATGCCATTTACCTGAGATCTCTACATTCTGGCTTTTCTTCCGTATTTCCAGCAGAAGAAACATCGATATTTTCTACAAAGGCCTTTTTAAAGTCCTGAATTTTGTGCTTTGTAAATATAATCGTAAAGGAAATTTGTATATTTTGAATAAACATTTTGCTTCCTCATAGAGAAAGCTTTGTTATCATGAAAAAAATATTTTGAGAATTTTATGTTACACTCAGAATGATCCAAAACGTCGAGAAAAGTGATCCAGAAAAAATGTCCGTATGTATGTGTGTGTTTGTAAGTGTGTATCTAACATCGAAAATTCAAACGCTGATAACTCAAGAACTATTTTAGCTACCGAGCTCAAATTCCACACACAACTGGAGGAGCAGCTCCTCTTTAATTGCTATAATTATTGACCGAATGGATACAAAAATGGTAACTTCATAGCTTTTCAAAAGTTTTGAAAAAAAGGCGTGATCGCTTTAACTTTCGTAAAAATTAGTCTATTATCCTAAATAGTTATTTTTAAGAGCATTTGCACTTGATGTTGGTTGGTATAAAGTTTCATGTGAATTGGTAAATTCGTTCAGATTTTATGGAATTTTGAATTGTTAAATAAATTTACATTATTTCATTAACTTTTTCTAAATCTTATGTGACATATCGAACTCACAAGTTGCTACATAATCAGGATAATATTCAACCATAATAAATATATAATTTAGTGACAAACGATATGAAAATTTGTATTTTATGGAATTTTGAAAAATTAAAAAAGTTAATAGTATTGGATTAACTGTCGGAAAACTTGAGATATCAATCTCAAAATTAAATATGTAAACAACATAATATGCACGAATGATATATACACGATTTATTGATGAATGGGCAAGAATTCCAATCTTCTAGAATGTTCGATTATCGAAAATCTGACTTTATCGCATTTACTTTTGTAAAGCTCTAGACATTAAGCCTAAATTTAGCATGTAAACAAAATCATATTCAGTCATTATAGATGTATAATTTAATCACAAAATATCGATAATTTTGGTTTTATGGAATTTGGAATTGTTAAAAAATTTACGCTATCGCATTAATTTTTGCAAAACATAAAATTTCAAGCCCAAATTCAGTATTTCAAACAAGGATGCAAAGTAGAACCTTGCACATTGCTTTCTCATTATTTTTCGCTTTTTACAAAGCTTCCTTTATGAGGAAACCAGCATTCATCAATACACTTCCTCATAAAGGTGACTTTGTAAAAAGCGAAAAATAATGAGAAAGCAATGTGCAAGATTTCTGACTCCATGAAAAGGCCAAATTCTTTATTTATAATTTTGAAAAAATGTCCACAAACGAATTCACCTCTTCGCAAAAAAAACGTGCGATAATAATTATTCCCAAAGTGCCTACCGAAATTTCTTTGTTCTATTGCACAAAAAAACTGTGTTAACTGTATTAAAAAAAAAATGCTATTACTTCTCAGACGCATAAAAAAATCCGTGAAATACGTAATTTGTTGAATGAATAGTGGTTTTTGTTCAGACAATTACTAGTGGCAAAGAATAAAAGAAAAATAAAACAGTAACGTTACGAAATAATCGTTTACCATTTATTTTGTTTGTGTACATCGTCATAGTAAACATCGGCAATGCCAAGGTTTATTTTTTTCTCTGTCCGCTTATATGTGTTTTCACCGCGGCTTCGTGCTCGATCAACAAGTGGTTTCGGTTCGGCAACGGCCCGCGAACGAAAGAAGCAAAGTTCTCGAATGGACTAGACTAGCGCACGCAATCTATACTGAGGCTATTTCTTAGCGGCTATATGTACTGCAGCACTGACAGTGCTGCAGACATGGAATAAATTTTCACCTTAGAACTGCAGGCACGCGCTCTCACTTTCGTTACGCTTGTTGCAAGTCCAGAAGGAACTATCCGAGATAACGAGTATGAGCAACTAACGAGATGGATTTTTTTTTCGCTAAAATAACGGGTCAAAGTACGACATACTAAAATATATGTCTCAATCGTAATGAGAAAACGATCTTTACCTCGGGAATAAGTCGCGGAATGAATAATCTCAATACTATTTTCATTTTGCATTTCTAGTTACAAGAACGATTTCTCTAAAATTGTCTGGTATAGTTGACGCGGTAAATCACGGAATTTAGATTTTTCAGAATTATAATAATGTTTTCAAAATGATTTAAAAACATTCTTTAAAAATAAAGAATGATAGTCATTTTAGAAAATTCGCTGCGCTAGAATGAAATTTAGATTTTTCAGAATTATAATAATGTTTTTAAAATGATTTAAAAACATTATTTAAAAATAAAGAATGATAGTCATTTTAGAAAATTCGCTGCGCTAGAACAAAATTTAGATTTTTCAGAACTGTAATAATGTTTTTAAAATGATTTAAAAACATTCTTTAAAAATAAAGAATGATAGTCATTTTAGAAAATTCGCTGCGCTAGAACGAAATTTAGATTTTTCAGAATTGTAATAATGTTTTTAAAATGATTTGAAAACATTATTTAAAAATAAAGAATGATAGTCATTGTAGAAAATTCGCTGCGCTAGAACGCATTTTATATCTTTTCGTTAGGTAAAAAATGGCGCCTATTTTATTCCTCTATGAAGTTTAGAGTGCATCCTAAATATACGATGTCGAAGAAAGTTGTATGAATCTTTTATATCTATAATAATTGTCTTTCTTATGTGACACCTTTGCGCTCGATTTCTCGCGTTCATTTCAGCGAAGCTTCAATCTTGACGACGTTGCTGACACAGAAAATATTTTTGCGGTGTATCTATTCAAACCCACGTGGCTATTACATTTCTTGTAAGACATAGAACGAGCGAGTGGTCGTCATGATCATCAGCTAGTGTATTAAACCTCGGTAGAAATGTGTACAGATGTGAAAGCATTCCAAGAAGCGAGAAAGGATTTTCCATTTTATTATTATGCATGCGCGAACATGCGCGTTCACACTTGTCCTCTACACCTTTTGTGTACTCTTGGTCAGTGATGTGTTTACAATGCGTACGCGATATAGCGTGTGTTCGAAAGAAGTTTGATTATTTGCGAGGAAACCGCATTCAACGAATATTGTGAAGCGCATCAAAGCACTGCAATTATTCTAGTCGACAAGTGAGGAGAATATTAACAGTAATTGAAAGGAAAAACATATTATCAATACTTGTGAGAGTATCTAAAATATACGTTTAAGGTGAATGACCCAATTAGTGACCTTCTAAGGTCAGTAGGGTGTAGTTGCACTGTTAGAAAAGATTGGAAGTTTTTATGCATAAACTCGTCATCGAAATTTAATAAACAATTGTGGTATAGAATTAATGTACTTTTCCAGTAAAATTAAAGCAAATTATCAAAATTCAAGTACTTTTACTGGAAAATTAAGGTAAATTATTGAATATGCTGTACCGTACATTAATTTTACATTACACTTGTATACTTAATTTCATATACTAGTTTATGAATAAAAACTTCCAGTAAAAGTACACTAAATTTCAAGTAGATTTTTTTTACAGTGTGAGGCAAGAAGATGGATAGAAATGGCAAATTGATTGAATTTAAAAGTATTACAGTTAAGATTAGAGGTTTTATTCATTTCAACGGATGTCACTTTTCTACTTTTTAAACATTTTCAGGTAATATTATTTATGCAAGTCCGTGCGAGAAGTGCGTTTTGAATTATACGCAGGAAAAAAAAAATTTCTTAAGTCTATTTCCAAAGTTCAGACATTAGAAACACGATCTATATGGTTTTAACCTCTATATTAAATGTCAAATTTTAACCTCTATATTAAAGGTCCTGAAAAGTCACTTAGCGTTAACATTTTTTTTAAAATATCATATTACTTTTCAAAAAAACCATTTTTCTGGGATCAAAAAATTTTTTCCTAAATTTTTTATTAGCACTTTCGAAAAGAGCAACCTTAAAGACATAGTGTTGAGCTGTTTCGAATTATTTTGCACGTTAAGTAACCGAATGAAAAGAGCTCAAAGTCAGTTGTAACAGAAGGCTCTTGCCGGCTTTGATGACTTTAGTGGCTTAAGGTTGTTGAATATAATAATGAGATGGTTATTAAAATTTGTGTACAAAGTACAATTGCTTGACGTACAATTCGTCCAGTATTTGGATTTTTCGGGCTTTTGTGAGGCTCGGAAAAAAAATTCAAAGTAATGGTGCCAAAACTGCCATGTAATTTAAATGGAAAAATGTTTGTGCTTACAGGCACGTTTTCTCGTTGAGATAGAGCTCTCAAATTTTAACCAGATTAAAAAAAATTTATTTCGAACAAAATGAAGGGACGTCTCGGTCAAAATCGCTCAACATCGAAATTAACGACCACCCTAATATATAAATATTGTGAATTCTCATTTATCATAAATGTTGGGTCACTCTCGCACAAAAAAATGTGACAAATTTACACAATTATCGCATCACTTCAAATTTAATTATTCCTGGTGATGTCAGTGTTTTTGTGAATTCATGAAATTCGTACCATTTTTGTGTTACTTTCAATTTAACATATGGAAATGTGTCAACTTTGCACAATCGTTACGTTATTTTTACAATTGGATTTGGAAAAAAATCCGTGGATTACACAAGACTTTTGTCCACGAGAATTGATAATAAAAATCTGGTACTTCGTAATATTTTGAAAATATTTTTTTTGCATTCTCATGGAAGAAGCTTTGTTTTCATGAAAAACATGTTGTTCGCGATTTTTGTGTGACGACACTCAGAATGGTCCAATACATCGAGAATAGTGATCTAGAAAAAATGTGTGTGTGTGTGTGTGTGTCCAACTTCGAAAATTCAAACGCTGATAACTCAAGAACCATTTTAACTATCGAGCTCAAACTTGGAACACAACTGGGGGAGCAGCTCCTCTTTAATTGCTATAATTGTTGACTGAATGGGTACAAAAATGTAGATTTCATAGCTTTTTAAAAGTTTTGAAGAAAAGGCGTATGAGACCATTCGCACTTGATGTTGTTTGGTATTGAGTTTGGCGCGTATCAGTCGAGTGGTTCAGGTTTTATGGAATTTTGAATTTTTAAAAAAATGTACATTATGTCATTAACTTTTCCTAAATCTTATGTGACATATCGAGCTTACAACTTGGTACATAAACAGAATAATATTCAATCTAAATAAATATATAGTTTAGTAGCAAACGATAAAGAAATTTGTGGTGAAAAAAAAAACGATGAAAAATTTTTATGGAATTTTGAATAGTAAGTAAAATTTACTTTATCGCATTAATTTTTGCAAAACGTGAGATTTCAAGTCCAAATTCAGTATTTCAAACAAGGATGCAAAGTATAATCTTACACATTGCTGCCTCGTTATTTTTCGCTTTTTTACAAAGTTTCCTCTATGAGGAAGTCAAGATCAATTAATATAACTTCCTCCTAGTGGTAGCTTCGTAAAAAGCGAAAAATAATGAGGAAGCAATGTGCAAGCTTATACTTCGCATCCTTTTTTCGTATTAATTACTTATTTTATTTTTGGATTTTTTTCCGAGTTATGCAATTCCATGAATATTCGAGAGTACAATGAAAATTGCATATATGTATGCAGTACCTCGTGAGCCGATGTGTACGTGGGAAAGTTTTACACACGGGAGGACGATATCTTTGAAGCGTGAGGAACCCACGTGTCATCGTGTATATAGATCAGATCGTGCGATTGCAATATAGTTGTAATATGCATGTCTCGTACATACACGTCGAGACTGCGAGCAGCACGATCTGGTTCGTATCGCTTCCTGAATCGACGTTCAATCGAGAGGAGCCCGCATAATTTCCTGCTTACGTGTCGAATTTCGTGTCGGTTTTGCGGCGATGACAATTGGCCCGTTGGCAAATCACGGGATGGCGTGCACCATAATCCTCAATAATTAATAAAATAATTGCGGGTTATCCTCGCAAGCAATAGTTTCATATCCTAGTTCACGATAGAGATCCAATTATTTACACGGTTTTATCGAACGTAGCATGTCAGTTTAGGGATTAGATATCCAGAAAATTAGAGTCATGAGTGTGGCTACGATAATTGCGGTAAATGCGTGCAAGAGTCAGGGACGCATTTCACGGGTCAACAGGTGCAGAAGGCCGATTGGAGAGCGCTGTACACGCGAGTCGAGTATCGATATGCACCACAAACTGTATTGGATATTATTTATCTATTAAATTCATTGCACGGAAAATTTCCCGCTAGTGACACAGTTTTTTTTTGTTCGATGATTTGGACATTTGTTATATCGCTCTTTATTTTATATATCTTACGGTGATATGTGTAGAAATATTGGGAGAGTGGACAATTGATATTTATAGGAGAGAAAATATATGTTATTTTGCTCTACTGAATTATGCAATATCCAGAGATAATTATAATGAATTGTTTTTTTTTAACTTGATGTTGAAATGGGACATTATAAAGAGAATTCTTGTGAGCAGTTTATTCCGGATTATGTGCAGAGTTAGAAAGAGTATGAATCTGGTTTACGAAGGAATCGATTGACGCTAATGCTTTTTGTATTAACAGGAAAAATTTTTGCTGCAATCCTTATAGGATATATTTAACTGAGAAATCATAATAAGTAGACTGAGAAATTTTTATTTCTGTGGATATATTGAATTAGAGTTTATCAGTTGGCTCTGAAAAAAATACAACCAATAGAAAATAATTCTATTTGGGTATTTTTTTTCGCTAGCTCGACCTCCTTAAGCTACGCTCTCGAAATTTACATTTCTGTGGATACATTGAATTAGAATTTCTCAGTTGACTCTGAACAAACATGCATCCAATAGAAAATTATTTTATTTGAGTGTTTTTCTTTTCTTACTCGATATTTTTAAATTACGGTTTCGAAATTTACATTTCTGTGGATACATTGAATTAGAATTTCTCAGTTGACAATAAGAAAACATAAAGCCAGTATAAAATAATTTTATAAGAGTGCTTTTTTTATAAGTCGACCCCCTTAAATTACGGTCTCGAAATTTATATTTCTTTGGATACATTGAATTAGAATTACTCAGTTGACTCTGAGAAAACATATAGTCATTATAAAATAATTTTATTAGGGTGTTTTTTTTTGCTAACTCGACCCCCTTAAATTACGGTGTCGGAATTTACATTTCTGTAGATATTGCAATTACAATTTATCAGTTGCCTCTGGCAAAACACACAGCCAATAGAGAATAATTATTTGGATGTTTGTTTTTCTGCTAACTCGATCCGCTTAAATTACGGTCTTGAAATTCACATTGCTGTGGATATATTGAATCACAATTTATCAGTTGACTCTGTGAAAACACGCAGCCAATAAAATAGTACTTTGCGATACTAGTGCGTGAAAGCGGACTTTATAACCGCCGTCGGGAGTCCTATTTCACGTACAAGTATCGCATACTACTTTTTGTTACAAATGCACGAAAACTGCTAGGTTATCTTGCTGGCCGAGCGCGACAATAAAGGAAAAAGCAGACCGATGTGCGCATGCGCGCACAGTATTTTCATTACGGTTTCGACTATTTTCGATACGATCTCGAGTATTTTTAATACGGTTTCAGTATTTTCGATACGGTTTCAGTATTTTCGATACAGTTTCGAGTATTTTCGATACAGTTTCGAGTATTTTCGATACAGTTTCGAGTACTTTCGATGCAGTTTCGAGTATTATCGATACAGTTTCAGTATTTTCGATATAGTTTCGAGTATTTTCGATACAGTTTCGAGTATTTTCGATACGGTTTCGAGTATTTTCGATACAGTTTCGAGTATTTTCGATACAGTTTCGAGTATTTTCGATACAGTTTCGAGTATTTTCGATACGGTTTCAGTATTTTCGATATAGTTTCGAGTATTTTCGATAGTTTCGAGTACTTTCGGTACAGTTTCGAGTATTTTCGATACGGTGTCAATATTTTCGATACGGTTTCAAGATTTTCGATACGGTTTCAAGATTTTCGATACGGTTTCAGTATTTTCGATACGCTTTCAGTATTTATGATACGCCGTCTTATAGTGCGTAAAGTGATTAACTTTACCCACGACCTTTACTTTACGCACGGCGTTCGGAAATCGAGCACTTTACATCCGCTACAACCCTCCGGAAAAGTCCACTTTTCGAGCGGGTATTGCAAAAAATGATTTTATTCAGGTGTTTGTTTTTGTTTGCTAACTCAACCCCCCCTTAAAATACGATCTCGTAGCTCGTATCTCGAGTAGCTTGCACTTCGTACGTTATATTTCTGCGGTGACTATACATGCAACGTCGCAGCGTTGTCAAGCTCTATTGAGATAATGGTCACGCCAATCGTCCATAGTCACTGCAGTGCATAGACGCGGCGCGAGAGAATGAGATATAATGTAGCGGGGATGCTCGTGCGCCGAGTACAACTACGTGACTTAGAGCTACGATCTCCGGAGATCAACGACTCTCTCTTTCTCGTCGCTTAGCTGGGTCGGTACATAAACGCGATGTATAGTTACATTTCTATATATAAGCGCACGGATGAGTCACTGAGTCACGAGTTTAGAGGACAGGGTCAGGAGAACTCGCGGAAGGATCTGTAATCGATCGTGGGAGTAAAACTTGAGCGTTGACTCTCATAGAGATCGACGACACGAACAAGTGCATCAGGAAAACGTATGGCACACGAGATTATTTCCAAGAGCGCAATCACTCGGCTCGTAGGTCAGTTAACTGAGATACATTTGATACTTTCTTCAAACTTTTACTCGACAAAATTGACAACAAAAATATGTTTTCAATACGCCGTAATAAAAATAAATAAATTCATTTATGTTCTTCATTGAATCTGCCTATGGAAAATTCGGCCCGTTTCGACCAGATTTGACCTCGACCTCTCCGATTTGTCTCGTAATTTTTTGTAGGCTTAGTTGGACTTCAAAATTTATCAGATTCTGATTTTTTTAAATATATTAAAAAAATTTTTTAAATGTATTTTTTAAGTGACTTAGCGAATGGCATAGTTAAATAATCTGAAAAAGTTCTGTAAAATACTTTGTTCAATATCAACATTTTCTAGCTTATAGCTGAAGTGAGCAACATTTTTCTTCATAATCTTAAGGTTTTTATGCTTTTTTATTGGAAAATTTATTTTGAAAAAGAAAAAGAAATGAA
The DNA here is from genome assembly GCA_949699805.1 of Tromatobia lineatoria. Taxonomy (NCBI): domain Eukaryota; kingdom Metazoa; phylum Arthropoda; class Insecta; order Hymenoptera; family Ichneumonidae; genus Tromatobia; species Tromatobia lineatoria. The sequence continues at coordinate 6,928,453 of OX453040.1, read as the reverse complement.
TTTACTACAGGTGATTGGTCAAATATATATTTGTGTAAGGCCGGATATTCCAGAATTTTTCCAGATTTATCGAAATTTTTTTACAGATTTTCCGAACTATGCAAATTTTTTTCAAATATTTTCTTAAAGTGACGTGACGAATGCAATAATTTGAAAATCTGCAAAAATTCTAAGGAATATCGGGAAAAAAATTTGCATAGTTTGGAAAAATCGGAAGAAATTCCTAAAAAGCTGAAGAAATTCTCAAAAATCCGGTTTTACACGAATAAACACTTGATCAGTCACGTGAAGTGTATTGATTTTTTTCCTTTCTTAATAATGTTTTTAATATAAAAAAAAGCTTAAAAACCATAAGAAGAAAAATGTTGCCCACTTTGGCTATAAGCTAAAGAAATTTGATATTGAACAAAGTATTTTTCAGAATTATCTAAAATTCTTGAATCATGGCAATCGTTTTGGCACTTTAAGCATATACATATATATTTTTATAAATTGCCATAGAAAAAAAAATCTGATGCATTTAAGGGTCGAACTAAGCCTACAATTTCAATGAAAGCACTTTGTGTAGAAAACAAAAATTCAAACGACAAAAAAAATTATGATAAATATATTTGTATTATTGATATAACATGAAAGTATTTATAATTACCTGGGCGATGAATTTCTTTGTAATGTTAATTGATAATTTGTCACTTTATATAAATTATTTAAACAACACATTGTAGATGCAATTACAGTTCTTTATATAGTTTCTGGAATAATTATTTTTATTTCAAATGACTATAACAATAATTAATTCTAATTCGATCTATAATGACATTAAGTGTGTAATGAATGTGCATATAGATATTGTTAATGATTACTGTGATTCCAGTCGCTTAACGATATTTTAATAACACCGAGAGACCGGATCAGCTGATTGATGCGAGATTGCTTAAAATTATTTAATCAGTTCCTGTTATTAATAACCAGATACCGACAGTTTTTTTATCTGAGTAAAAAAAAGGATTAAATTGATGGTCTCGTGTAAATATTTTTATGAATGGCCATTGCAAACTTTCTTTATAGAAAATATGCATATTTATCACTTGATGATTTTATTCTTTTAAGCTATGGATGTTACATGTCCATTTGCATTGAAAGTCTCAAATATCGAAGGCAAAATTATAATAAAAACAAAAATCTCCCACTTAAGAGACTGAAAAGTCTATGGACAGTAATTTGAAAGCATTATTTTCAAATGCATAAAATGAAATATCATCAGCAAAACTTTCTTCGTAGACAAAACCTGAGTTACCTGAGGCCAATGAGATTTGGCGAAGCGAAGCGACAGCAGGAGAATGTTATTCAATCACGATCGCGTCGAATAACGTTGTCGCGTGGGTTACCCAATGACGTTAAATAACTTTCTCCGACCGCGCCGGTGTGTATACTTTTACCGGACTCATTTGAATCTCCGGCCTTTGAACTTAAAGACACATATGCGAGTCGAGGAAAAAAAAAAAAAGATCCGTCTAAATTCGCTCTGAGAATCCATTCGAGAATATCCGACACGTGACTGAAACACTTGATTCGGAAATGGGTAATATTTATGTATTCGTTGTTCCGGAAAAAGTTCATATTTTTCATGTCGTTTTTTTTTTGTTTTTTTTTTTTGTTTAAATACACCATAAAATTTCGGTCGCAGGAACTTATCATTTCTTCCTTTTTTGCTTTGTCATAAAGGAAGCGCTGTTTTCATGAAAATAATTTTTTTTCGAGATTTTTATGTTCGGACACTTAGAATGGTCCAAAATGTCGAGAAAAGTTATCGAGAAAAAAATGTCCGTTTGTATGTATGTGTGTAACCAACTATGAAAATTCAAATGCTAATAACTCAAGAGCCATTTTAGCTACCGAGCTCAAATTTGGCACACAACTGGAAGAGCTGCTCCTCTTTGAATCCTTCGATTATTGACCGGATGAATAGAAAAATGTGGATTTCGTAGCCTTTTAGAAGTTAAAAAAAAGGCGTGGTCGCTCTAACTTTCGTAAAAATTAATTTATCGTGCTAAGTAATTTTTCATAAGAGCATTTGTACTTGATGTTGCTTGGTATTGAATTTGGCGCGAATCGGTCAAATGGTTCAAATTTTATGGAATTGTAAATTTTTCAATAAATTGACAATATGTCATTAACTTTTTCAAAATCTTATGTAACATATCAAAATTTGGTACATGAACAGAATAATTTTGAGCTTGAATAAATATATAATTTAGTGGCAAACGATATACAAATTTGTATCTGATGGAATTTTGAAAAATTAAAATATCAAAGGTATCGCATTAACTGCGAAAAAACTTGAGATATCAATCCCAAATTCAATATGTAAATGAAATAATATACACGCATGATAGATGTATAATTTATTGACGAGCGGGCGAGAATTCCGATTTTATAGAATTTTGGATTATCAAAAATCTTACTTTATCGCATCAACTTTTGTAAAACTTGGGATATCAAGCCCAAATTTAGTATGCAAACAAAATCATAATTACATAATTATTATAGATGTATAATTTAGTTACAAAACATCAATAATTTTGTTTTTATGAAGTTTAGAATTGTAAAAAAAATGACTTTATCACATTAATTTTAGCAAAACTTGAGATTCCAAGCCTAAATATAGTATTTAAAATAAAAATAAGGGTACAAAAGTAGAATCTTGCACATTTCTTCCTCATTGTTTTTGCTTTTTGATTAATATACCTCCTCATAGAAGCAGCTTCGTAAATAGCGAAAAATAATAAGAAAGCAATGTGCAAGGTTCTTCTTTGCATCCTTATTTTTTTGCAGATCACGAGGTACACATTTTTGATAAAAAAATAATTGCCAAATAATTTAAAGCAATGTTTCCATTCCAAAAATACTACCACATAAAATTTTCCATAAACACTGTATTATCATTTAATTTTAAGGATTGCAAATTTAGTAAAACATTTAAAAAATCAGATAATTCGAAACTCTAGTTATTTGTAAAAATATTCAATGACAGTCTTACAACATTACATTTCGATAAATGAATCATAAACAAGCCCAAGACGAACAAATATGTAAACATGGGGTCAGAATGACCCACTGTGACCGCGGAAGGTTATCCGTTTATTTACTTGTGGCATTATCTTATCTCGCGTGTGAATATAAAATCCTCAGGAAAACGAACTTCCTGCTAGGCACTCGATGCATAAAAACACTGCACGGACACCCATCCAAGTACTGTTCGCTAACAAAATAGCGAGATCGGAGAAGCTGACAAAGTCGTATGCCGACCGCGCGTCTAACTAATGTCGGCGGAAATGGAGATAGCAATTTTCTTGGGTTCAACACCCGATTTATTGCGCTTCCCGCGCAATTTATATATAGCGTGTGTGGTCTACTGATCACTTAGGCATATTACTTACATGATTCTTACACAAGCCCATTTGGCCGATTGAATTTGAGAATCATTTGAGAAGAAGCTTCCTTCTCATCATCTTGGTTATCCGAGCTGTCCATAGGGGCGCTCTATGAATTTCTTGGTCGCTTTTATGTTACACAAATCGAAAGTGCCTCATGGCACTTTAATAAAGAGGACAAATAATCCTTGGTCATGCTCCTCTTGTTTCCTTCGATGTTGTTCAATAAGTTTTCTTATACACATGCATTTCTATGGTAATTATTCGGCTTCTTTTCATGGCAGAAAAGATTTTCTCGAGAAAGGTCATATGCTTTCCTTTTAAGTGCAGTTGACTGCTCGGAGGAACTAATACAGTATGTACCACGTGTTACTCACAATCGGACGCAAAACATCGCGTCTCGATATGACCGATTGACTCTTGAATGAGTGTAACTCGAAAAGTTTTTTCATTTTGTATTCCTCAAATATGCCAATTGGCTTCTACTATCCCCTCTCCTTTAATCCCCATTTTATTCCCCAAAATTCTGCAAGAGTGTTTATTCTCCAAAATTCCGCAGCCACACTTTTCAATGTACTATATCGCATTTGCACGAAGGCTCAGGGAAACTGCGGAGAACCTGGCCGATACAGGCGGATTTATTTTACTGAGTTTCGGGTTGGGGCCAAAATAGCGAATGAGCAAAATAGTAAATGGTTAAAATAGCGAATTTAAAAATTAGAGATGGAGGGCAAAATAGCCAATGACCAAAATACCGAACGGCTAAAATAGCGAATTTAAAAATAAGGAACGTCTAAATGTAGAATGGAGAAGGTCCTGGACCTACATAATCTAATCCTACACCTGTAATATCCTACACAGAAACTGGCACAAATATAAAAACCTACATGTGCAATTCCATACGTCCGAAATATCCTACATCTGATTAATTTCCTCAAAATGAACATAACGTAAAAGCCTACAAGCGTAATCTTCTACATCCGTAAAATCCTACATTTGTTAATATTCTACATAAATAAATCATACAGCGAAACGATTTGGCTCCGATGTAAAAACCTACACATGCAATATACTACAAAATTAATATCGTACATTTGATTTTCGAACAAAGCTAGGTTTAGATGATACACCGCATTAAGTTGGTTACGCAGAGAAGCGAGGTGCTATTATTTTAGAATATTGCACGTGTAGGTTTTTGCATCGGAGCCAAATTCGTTTTCTGTACGATTTATTTATGTAGAATTTTAGAAATGCAGGATTTTACGGATATCGAAGATTACACTTGAAGACTTTTACATTATGTTCATTTTGAGGAAATTAATCAGATGTAGGATATTTCAATGCAGGAAATTGCCCATGTACGTTTTTACATTTGTGCCAGCTCTGTGTAGGATATTACAGATGTAGGATTAGATCATGTAGGTCCAGGATCTTTTCGTAGAATGTCCATAATTATGGAATTCGCTTTTTCAGCTATCACTTAATAAAAGTTAAAAATACGAAAAACCACAACTTTGTTGGTCTGTAACTTTGTAAATATCAATGCTACGAAAAACTCGCCAACGACTTTTTTGTCGTGCGTCAGACGGACGACAAAATTGTCCTCCAATTTTTAGTCCTAACTTCAATAGTTTAGCTAAAAAACGTAAAAACAAAAACGAAAAATTTACAACATGAAAAATTTCAAGGCTCTATAAAATATCAAATATTGAAGATAGAAGTTCGTCTCAACAAGATTTTTTGTTCAAAATTTAATGATTCATAAGATGTAGTCATTGATTTTATAAAAAAATAATTTCTTCTTAGGTTACAGGGAGAAAGAATGGAAAAAAATCACTTTCCTGTGCTATTAAAATGGGAAAAATTTAAACGTGATGATGGACCTCTAAGAATTAAAATTATAAGTTCCCCTTTTGACAGGATCTTTCCTAAGACGTATTTTACGATATTTTGGGCGGAGAGCAAAGAGAAAAAAATATCGCTATTTTTGGCACATTCTAATGCATATATTAACAGGAAACTAATTGCTTTCCTATTAAGTGCAGTCAATCGCTCGAAGGTACTAATATTGCATGTAAGACGTCAAGTACTTGCGATCGAATGCAGAACATCGCTGCGGTTATAACCAATAACCTCGGAAACTTGGCCTCTTGAAGGCACTTGTTGGAGGTTATGTACCGACTTATGTATAGTGGAGAGACTAAGTAACGACGTGGCTCTACAGGCTACAACGTTAAACGCTCTCTTGTTTATACAGAGACTCGTCGTAGACGAGAGGAAGCAATATAATAAGACGAAATTACCGGAACTGCCGTCAGTAAATCGCTTCCGATTAATGTTAATTTGCCAAGGGACTCGCAGCGATATAATCACGCAGTGACTCGTGCTTTCACACTTTGACTTCCAGTCCATCATCGTAATTGTTTTTGTAATTGGGTTTGTGTAAACTAAATAGAAAAATATGGTTGAATGATTGAAGCAATTTTGGTGTCACGAAAAACAAACAATAGTTGCGGTTGAATACATTCGTTTTTGAAGCCAAGCTACTTATAGTCACTTGAGCAGTTATTATTTTGCTCAAGGCAAAAGAAATTTGAAATAGTTGTTGAATTTTTTAAAATTTGGAATATAAAATTATCTGTCGCTGGGAAATATGCAAGAAATCATTTAGGCTGCATATTTTGTTTGCAGCGTAAAAGAAAAAAAGTAATGGGTCAGAAATATAGAAAAAAAGTAATGGTCAGAAATATAGAAAAAAATTTGAAGTGCTTTTTTTACTCGGTATACCAATAAAAATTTATCAAAATTTGTACAGTTTTTTTTAAAGAGAAGATGGCGAAGAAAGGTATTTTGAAAAATGTACGTATCAATTTTTAAAAAAGAACTCATTTTTATTTTGTGAAATCGAGAGTGTCACTGCAATAAAATGTATAAGCTTTTATTCATGTATATAAAAAAAAGGTGTCTTTAAGAGCAGTCGTTATTTTAATGTAGTAAATATGTTATATTGGTCGTTACAGAGTTAATATAACTAGTGAATGGTGTTTCTAATATATTATGGCTCACATAAATAGTGGAAAACAGGAGAAACACAATTTAAAAATGAACTTAGCAGTCGTGAATGTTACGGTTTCATGATGTAATGAGTTTTAACTGCGTTTTTTAAAGTAGCAAGATAAAATAATTATAGTAAAGGCGCAATTATTCACAGCAGAGTTTAAGTTAAGGTTTAAACTGATGTCAGCAATTATTTCACACGGTACAAGGTATTCGCTTCATTAGTGTCTCAAATTATGTAAATAACATGTTTTTTCACATGCGTTAGTGATTGTTATTTATTACAACTAATGGTTCATAATTTTGTCATTAACGAAAGTATATTGACAATTATTTATTGAAAGCCATAACAAGTATAATTTTCAACAGAATTGGTAATTAAAAATGATTATCTTAGTTTGATATTAATATGTTTTACGATTGTTGATGTTGCAAATGTTTTTGCACTATAGCCACAAAATCCACTATGAGAAATATGAAAAAAAATTGTGGAACGGGACGTTAAGTGTCTCAATTTTATACTGAACTCACGCAAAAAAAAATACTGTGTGGCAAACAATAAATTTATTGTTATGTCGCGAGGTCATTGTTGACACTGAATGTGCAATTAATTTCAAATTCTGAAAGTTCAAATTGCGTTTGCTCTGGTAGTTCGCACAGAAATGGTAACGCATGTCAATGAATATATAATCGTAGTCTCGCGATTTGCGCGCAAACAAGTAGTATGTAATTGCGAAATAAGCAGGTAATGTGGGTCAAGTCTGCGACAAGTCGTCTGCCTGGTGTGATTGACTCGTGCGGAGCTCTCGCATGATTCGACCCCTCGATCCTGGCAGACCTTGAGATTCCCTCTCAAATACAGGCCATTATCATAAAAAAAACGTGAAAAAGAATAGAAAACATACATCAAGTTATACACGCGCCTATAAAGTTATTACTTATTACGCATATATGATCTCAAGATTTATTCCTATGGAAATTGAAGACAGATTGTAAAATAGGTTATTTCAATTAATTCCATGAAATGGTGCCAAACGGTAAATGTATTTTCATGCGGCAATTTGTTTCTTATCTTCTTTTTTTATACCATCCACTTTCATTGAAGGTGTTCAAGGCATTTATCGCCCAAGCATTTTTGCAATCATCACCAACACAATAACAGTTATGAAAGATAGTAAAGACATTATAAAATTTCCTTATTAAGTCAAATGGAAAATATTTTTTATTCGTAAAAAAATATTTTGCAATCTACTCTAAATGAGATTCTCGATCATGCAAGAAAATGATTAGTGCCAAACCATAAAGATCCATCGAAAAAAAAGTATTTATGGTTGTATGACAAAACCATAATTTTATTATAAAATAATGTAACGCAATGTCAAAATATTTTTCAAAATACGGCAACAAAGTTTATCGTATTATATATGAGTTTAAGATTTATTGTGATGGAAATTGACGACCGATTGTGAAATATTATTCCAGTTAATTTCATGAAGTAATGCCAGACGCTGAATATATTTTATACAGTAATTTATTTATTTTCTTTTTTTTTATTCGAAGCACTTTCATTAAAGACGATGATCACAATATTTATCGCCTAAGCATTTTTGCAATCACCATGATAATCATCATACTATCACTTATAAAATACACTAAAGACACGATGAAATTTCCTCGTCACGTCATAATGTGGATTTTTTTTTTTTTAAATAAAAACGTACTCTGAACTCAACTATTTTCGAATCTTTTCAATATTCAGGCTTAATCATGACCTTCCATGATGAGGCTTTTGAAGGTCCAAGTTGAGGATCTTGTCGAATATTTTAAATAACTAATATCCGTCTGTCGATGTCCATCAGATATTTTTGAATCAACGATTTTATACCTGGACTGTGAAAGTCAGAGGTAAGAAATTATATATTCAGGAAAATTCAAGTTCTTGAATTTACTAATCGATAAAAATACTTGTCTTTCTATGAAGAAGTGACAAGGTTCAAACTTCAGAATCGCTCCTCAAGTGTCTCTATGAAAATGACTACACTAATCCTCGGAATATAATCGATACTCATTTTAAACGGTTTTGTCACCTTTTTTTTAACATACATTTAAGTCGGGATTATCATTAGTGTCGGTATATTTCCAACGTCGCCTTAACACTCTCGTGATTCTACACTGTAAAAAAATACTTAACATTTGGCGTACTTTTACTGGAAGTTTTTATTCGTAAACTAGTATATGGAGCATTCTCTATACATAAAAAAAACTATTCCTCCGTTTTTCCGTACAAAAATCACGCTCGCTGGATCGTGAAAATCATTTCATATATTTCGCTTAAAAGCTAACAAAAAACGACAACTTTTATGTAAAGACATTTTTTTTAGTAACTTTAAGTTTTCGAAATATCAGCTCTTAAATGAAAATCGGTGTTTCCTGAGATAATGTTTTGAAAAATCTAAAAAAATTCATATAGTGTGCTTTTTATTAGTGTTTTGAAACATCCAATTATGGAACAGATCAGAGGGAGTCAAAAAAACAGTGGCTGAATTGACAGAGAATGCTTCATATGAAATTTGGTATACAAGTGTAATGTAAAATAAATGTATGGTAAAGCAAAGTCAATAACTTGCTTTAATTTTACAGTAAAAGTATTTGAATTTTAATAATTTCCTCTAATTTTACTGAAAAACTACATAAATTCTATAGCACAATTGTTTATTAAATCTTGATGACGAGTTCATGGATAAAAACTTCCACTCTTCTCTAACAGTGTAGTATCCAAGACGCCTTTCCAGTAAACAGAGAAAAATTAAAAGGCAACGATGCCAGAGATTTCACTCGTCTCGAGAAGTACATATATGCATTCGTTCCGCTAGCTCCTATTCACGCCTCGAGCGTTTTACGTACTCGTCTTCTAAATAAGCTCTAGATTTATTGTTATACTCTAATCCTTTCACACATTCGAAAATATACAATCAACAAATACAGTTTTTTTAAACATTTATCACTTATTCTAATCCTGAGGTTTTTCAATTTTTTTTCAGATGTGGTGCAGACTCACATTCGTCGACGACTTCCTCAATCGCACCTTCCACAAGGTCGGTCTCATAGTTGGTCGACATCCCGGATATTTTGTCATTGTTCCGGTACTTCTCTCCTGCATCTGCATCACTGGATATCAGCAGATTCACTACGAGATCGATCCGGAGTATCTTTTTTCGCCTATAAATGGACCAGGAAAGGCTGAACGAGCCATCGTCGAGGAGCACTTCAAAGTCAATTACAGTTATCACTTCAGTGTGGCCAGAATCACCAGACCGGGTAGGCGACACTTGGTTTTTTTGCTTCCTTATAGAGGAAGCTTCGTTTTTATAGAAAAAAAAAGGATGTAAAGCAGAACTTTGCCCATTGCTTCCTCATTAATTTTTATTTTTTGCACAGCCACCTTAATGAGGAAGTTTATTTGTTTTATTATTGGCTTCTTCATAGAGAACTTTGCAAAAAATGAAAATTATCGACGAAGTAACGTGCAAAGTTCTATTTCGCATTCTTATTTTAAATACATTTAAAAGCCTCAAATTTAAAGAAATTCCACAAAACCATAATTTTGTTATAAAATAATGTAAGACAAATTTATACACTCAGAGAAAGGAATAGTACCGTCAACTATATATATATATATATATAGTCAAGGTACCTTTGTTTCTACAGAACTAAATTTATTCCCGTTAAGTTCGACTTGGTTCATCTGACAAAATCTGTTAGCTTGAAACAAAATCATAATCAAGTTCAAATTACCATTCCGATTCAACCATATGAATTGTTAGCTGAATTACATCAAAGTTAATTCAACTGAATAATGGTTTTACCGAGCTGCATGGTTTTCTGATTCTTTGACTCATTTTATTGGTTCATTAAAAAAAGATTTAGTTTTATTTAACAATGCAATGAGTTAATAGAAAGAAAGTTATTTAGTTCAAGCCGTCTCGTTACTTACTTAATGGATACAGACCAATTGGTCGAAGTAACCAAACATTTTCTTGTATGATAGGGACATTCGTTTGATTCACCCGTTATTTCTTATAATTACGTCAGGATCTAAAATGACAAACAGTCCATACAACTAAACATATTGTTGAAATAACGTGTAGGTACATTGATTCATTTCAATGTTATAGTCAAAACAAGTTTACTGCAAGATTCAATCAATTTGTTGTGAGTGCATGTTAAATATCATGAGAGCTGTTATCAACTAAATATCCTCATCCGTGTAACAAAATATTGGTTTGCTACAACCCAGTTGCTGCATCTGATTGATGAGTACAATCAGCTAAACATTCAATAAATTCAAGCTCAGTTAGGTTTGAAACTACCCGAAAAAGAGTTCATTAAAATCTGCGTGTTTTCGAGCGAATTAAAATTAGATTTTATTTAACTAAATCATTGTTTGGGATTCAACTAAATCCTATGGTCATCCCAAACATACATTTCGTCCGCTCCATTTGACTGCAGGATTTAGTTCACTCAAACAGATTTCCTTCGTCGGTACTATACCTTTCTCTGAGTGTAGAAATTTGAGCCATCGAGAACTAAAATTTGGTAACACACTGTCAAAAACGAAAGTTCTTCTTCTTCGAAAAATTCAGAATCACGTAAAATCTGAACCGCTTTACTGATCATCACGAAATTTGGTACATAGTAGGGCTGAATGTTATTTCCCTTGAGTAGAAAATTTCAGTCAATCTGGTAGAATTTTACCTGAATTAGAGCTAAATAATTTTTTTTCGAAAATTACCAAATCTCGTAGGAACCGAACCGTCCTACCGATTTAGGCCAAATTCAGTACCGAAGATCACATTACGTTGTGCAATTTTAATACGAAGTTTCAGCCTGATAGTTAAAAATGCATTTGAGCTAGAGCGCTTACTTGTTTTTTCTAAATTTTCAAATTGTTGTAAAAGTGACATGCGTTAAGCGATATTTATAATATTTATATCAATTGAAGATTAGTCAGTATTGTACATGTTGTTCAAATTTGAGCTGATTCGGTTAAATAGTTTACAAGTTGCAGTAATATGAGTTTTCAGCCTTTCATTACACACACGCGCACGCACATACATCCGAACAATTTTTCTAAAGCACTTTTCTCGATGTTTTGGACCATTCTGAGTATTCTGGTATAGAAATCTGGGGATTTTTTCTTCATGAAAACAAAGCTTCCTCCATGAAGAAGCAAAAATTCCTGGATTTCCGTGTCGGATTACTGGAAATGGTTCAAACCATCGAGAAATGTGGTTTAGAAAAAATGACCAGAAGGATATGTGTGTATGTTGCGGCTTTGAACAACTTGGCTGAAGGACAACTTTGGCAACCAAATTGAAATTTAATAAACTGATAGAGCAGTAACGTCCCTTCTTATGTATAAATTCACGAAAAAAATTGGAAGGTCTTTTGAGATTTTTTTATGCCTCCGATAGTTTCGAAAAGTCTCTTCATGTGATCTATTTGCCGCAATTAAAAAATTTAGATAATGAGGTAAATAGTTTTTGACGTTAATTGTTGACGTATTGGAAAACGGCACTCGGCATTGGATTTTAACAAAATCTATAAACCGGTTCAGATTTTATTTTGAATTTCCAAAAAATGTATTTTCGTCCTAATTTGAGTCAACTTCGACCAATTCTGTTTAAATCTCCCACAAGGGTAAATTAATATCCACATGTAATAGATGCCGAATTTGTTGGAACGTTCACCCGTTCAAATTGTTCGCGTGCTTTTGCAAATTATGAGATACCGAATTCAAATTTCGTTCACATACAGACTAATATGGAAAATAGTTTAGGTACAAATTTGCGACGAATCGATCAAGCGTTTCGAATTTGATGAAACTTTGAATTTTTTGAACAAAGTCTTTCGAGCTAAAACAAATCTGCAAAGTAAACTCCAGGAAATTGGTATTATTTTTTGCTTTTCACAAAGCTTCTTCTGTGAGGTAACAAAATTCGGTGAACATACTTTCTCATAGAGCTAATTTTGTAAATCACAAAAAAATAATGAGGAAGCAATTTGTAAGGTTTTTTTTAATCCTTCATTTTATATTACGTAAAAGTAATTTGTCTCGTTAGCTTCAGAAAATTGCTTCACGAGTCCTGGACTTTAGAATATGAATAAGAATAGCAAAAGTAATGTCCGTATCCTCCGAAACACTTGTTGGACAATTTCGTTCAGTTGTTGTTTTTTGCACATAGTATCGCAGTGAGTTCATCGATTCTTGGTTCCACAGGTCGATTCGGTCACGTAATCGTGATCCCGAAGGATGGCGACACGAACATGCTGAGAACTGCCGTCTGGGAAGAACTTAGACTTCTCGACCAGATAATTAGAAACACCACTGCAGTTTACGAGGGCGAAAGCTTCACCTACGAGAAAGTTTGCGCGCGATGGCTCGACCAGTGCTTCGCAAATGACATCCTGCAGCTTCACCACGTCATTGAGTACGTAAAAGTGATTTTGTTCAGGGAATTGAGGACTTGGTTGTAACATTCAATCCGGTTTTCATATCGCTACGTATGACGCCAATCAAAGGTTCATTAAATTCCACTGAACAGCATGCAATTTATTGCAATAAGGACAGGAAAAAATTATCCTCGTTTTTTTTAATTTTTCATATTTCTAGTTATGGATTTATTGGAAATGATCGGTTTTTCAATTGATTACAACTTTCTAACAAATCTAGAAGAGGGAATTTCCATGAATATAAATTTTGGTCATTATCACTTTCATGAAAAGAATCAACCTTTTTTTAAACTGGTTTTTAAATATAAATATGTAGCCAATCGATAAAAAATAAAAATATTTGCTTTTGCTAAAATGTGATCCTATTGTTATGATTTTTAATGATTATAGTAACGAAAGGAGTTAGCGGTTACATCGGTTTCTTAATTACTTTATTCATAGAAAATTCAATAAACTAAAAGTTTAGTAATAACTGAGAGTAAATAATTTTTGCCATAATTCAGACTGAAATTGTAGTTGATGCAAATAGTTGGAAATGATTTTCTTGAAGGTATCAACGACTTAATTCCTATCCAGTATCGGTTCCGATGTAACAATCAAAGGTTCATTAAATTTCAATAAATAGTACGTAATTATCTATCGCGATAACTCGGAATAATTTCACTTTTTGTTTCACAAAACAGTTTATCTACTTATGGTTTTGTAGCAAATGATGACCAACAAAACTGGAAACTTTTCCGTGCTCCACTTTCTAACAAATTTTTTTAAAACGACTTTTCGCTGAATATGAATGTCTGACTTCATGACGGTGTTCATATCTCAAGCCATATATTTTGTGACCCAAAAACCTCCAAACATTTTTTTATTACGATCTATATCTACCGAATTCGAAATAATAATCGTATGGTTTCTTTTTCAAAACACAAATTGATGTTATATGAAAAAATAATGCTAAACAAAAGCTCAACATTCTCAAACAAAACAAAACCTTTCATCACACGAAACTGATTAGATGAGGACATATAACAAACGCACTGTTTCAGAATCTTTTGTCCAGAAAAATAAAAAAAAAGTAATCAACAGTTTGATTCAATTAACACGGTATTAATTATTCATTAAATAAAATATTTTATTGGGTCAATTAAATTTTCATTTCATTCTACGAAACAAGTTATTGAATAAATAATTGCTACAACCAAACTTTACTTTCGACTAATTTTAAAATAAATTTGAAGATTGAGGATATCTAATTTATGTTTTTCTCACTGTACAACATAAAAATAGCTTTGACTATTCATACAAAAAGAGTAATTCATGCTCAAAACTTGTACGTAATGTTAATAATTTCATTTGATTTTTTCTAGTGAGATTGAGAGCAGAGAATTGAACTTGACCTTCCCATTTTCGTTCAATCCCGTAACTCTTGATGTACACCTTCTTCCGGTGTATTTCGGTGGTAGCGTAATATCCGAAGATCTCATCGTCGAATCGGCTCCATCTGTTCAGCTCGGCTACTTCATTTCCGCGGACAACAAACGTCAGGATGCGATGTAAGTCTAAAAATGTTCTTTGCTGTACGTGATAGTATTTCACTCTTCCGTTGCCACAATGTAAGAATGTAGCATCGTCGACACATGTGGAAACGGTGAAATTTTTCCCGACGCCACTTCCTAGTGGTTCTTGCAGCGTCGAAGCGTAGACTCGAGCCATGAACATTGCAAAAAGATCTACGGAGGCATTCACGAGGCGCACAAGCACACGTACCGCTCTAAGCAACCACTAGACGCTGATATTCGTCGATGATTATTGCAACGCGGTTGTAAGTCAAGAGACGTGCTTCGAATCGGAATCCTTTGATTCGATCGATAGATCATACATATACAGCGTATTGTACGATACCTGTACCAGTACGTGCCTTCTGTACCCTTCGGGGAAAAAGATTTACCGATCCAATAAGAAGAATAGGGCTCCGGGCTGACGCTTTTGCAATTTTAATGATTCATAAGCAGACGATCGGGGCCGAATGGTTCAATTTGGATTCGACGATTTTTATTAATTGCCACGGAGAAAAAGGTTTTGCTGTGCCAGCTAATCGTTTGTTAAAATAGTGACGACATTGCGTTATCTGCGAACCTAGCAAACAATTTTGTGGTACTAGCAGAAAAATTTGTTATTCTAGCAAAAAAATTTGTTATTCTAGCAAAAAAGTTTGTTTTTCTAGCAAAAAAATTTGTTATTCTAGCAAAAAAATATGTTATTCTAGCAAAAAAATATGTTATTCTAGCAAAAAAATATGTTATTCTAGCAAAAAAATATGTTAATCGAGCAAAAAAAATGGTTAACCTAGCGGATAACGCGATGTCATCACTATTTTCACAAAAGATTTGCTGGCATAGCAAAACCGTTTTCTCCGTGTGTTACAAAGGCATAAATCGGTAAAAATAGGACCGTCTGGGATCATAAAATACATTGCAAAAATATCGGACATTTTTTTATCCACAGCTTTCTGAGATAATTTCATATATTGAATTTCGTCGTGTCACTTTTGAATATAGATTGTTAATAGACAAAACTCCCCAAGAATCTCTTCAATTTATCGTTTTTATTCTTAATTTTTAGCATAATACGACAATTAAGTTAACGATTCCGTAATCAGAGTTAGCGATATTCATGTAATCGTGTTAAAAAATATTTAGATATTTTTTTTTAAACTGACTTGTCGTTTGTTTCGAATGAGTCTTTCAAAAAACACTCTCAATTTTAAATACAAATATGTGTTTTCACTTAACAAAATAAATCCAGAGTCCATTTCTGATACAATTTCATCGCTAAACAATATTTTACATAATGTCCGGATGAAAATCAGAAGCTTTTTTCGAAACAGCTGTATCTTTAATCTGACGAATATTCTTCAGCCAATTGTGCAATTAAAAGGTTGAGCCCTGGTAAAAATAATTGATAGAAAACGATTTAAAAAAATTCTATCGTTCCGAATACGGACTTTGGTTCGTGAGTTTACGAAGTACTATCATAAATTAACGATCGAAATCCTATATGTTTCCTTCATATCCTATAATATGACCATGAATGATATTATTTATGTATTAAATTTAATGATAAAAGTATACGATACTACGTATGCACCCATGAAGTAATATTCCAAGCATAAAAAAAATCGACCGATAATCATGATTTTTTTTCGGTCATCCATCTTTGTAGTGACCGCGGCCCAAGCTGCTTAACTTTTATGTTCTCTGATGTCCCCATTTGATGCCCAACTATTCCATCCAAATTCGTTCTTGTAAGATAAAACATATCAATGATATATAAGCCACTCCACGAACTTATGAGCAACAAAGCAAACTGAGCAGTTTTTTAGCATTTGTCTCACTAGATTAATTATCTTAACTCTCTTAAAATGCTTCACGTATACATTCCTTACCGAAAGTTTTATTTTATTCAAATTTAAATACTTTGCGATAGGAGAAAAATTTACTAAATAATCAACTATAGCAAGGATGCTAATAAGAACGTTTACTTCGGAAAATAAGAGGTCGAAGAATTTATTAAAAAATCAGTTTCAAAAAAAGTTTGTAAAGTTTTCGAAAAACTTAATTTTCCGTCTTATGAAATGAATTGACTCACGTTTCTGAATGCATATAATTTATCAATAATTTTCTTTGCTATATTTTTATTTTCAGAAATGGCTTGAACGTTGTAAATTATTAATATGTTCTTGTAAGAAAGTTTCATATTGAAAGAAAATGGTAAAAAACTGTTTCATTTATGTCAGTGTTGTACGATAGATTATGATCATTCTTCCAGTCTGAACACATACGATCTATTCCGATATATTTTTAATAATTGTAAGACGATAGAAAATTATAGGTTCACTCCGTTCATTCCTCCTTGATTGCGAATGATTTATGTTAAATCATAGATTTTCGATATAACGTGATTCATCACACCGGATAAAAATGTATAAGTGACGAAATGTTAATTCAATATAAAATATTATAAATCCGTTGGTGAACCATTTTTACTGATATCGTATCTATCGTATTGAACCCATAGAAAACGAAAGCGAAAGGAAACCAATAACAACGATTCAATTTCTATAAATTCATCAAAGTCCGAAAAGATAGGAATGATAACACACGATTAAATCCCATTCAAACTCTATCGATCTGTTCCCCATGGAAAAAAAGTATACTCGAAAAAATATCGAAAAGTATATACTTTATATACCAACTATACTTCAAACGAAAAATTTGATATATCGGATATAACTTTTAGTATACCTACAATGTATATACGATGGTATACTAGTTCATACATATTTTTGGGACATAAAATATATCGTTTTTATATTCTTTATAGAAATCTCAATCCATATTTAATGTATTCGTAAGTATATGTGAATGTATATTTACATAAGAAGATGTTTAACACTTGAATCAGTTAGAAGAACATTTGGCCAAATTGTTTAGATTCTTTGTCGATATAAGAAATCTAGGTGATCGAGATTTCATGTTTTTATATTTTATGAGTTGATGCATTTTTTATATACTACTAATATACAAGAAAATATACTTTACGTACATTCGCCAGATAAATGTATGGATATCCAAATAAATATATTTTACGTATATTTTCCAGATGTACTAACGATTGTATAAAAAATGTACTTTACGTATATTCGCCAAATGTACGTTTGGACGAAATATTGGATATTGCCAAATATGTAAAAAGTATATAAGAAAAATACCAAGTACATTATTTATATATTTTTCGATATGTCGAAAAATATACTTTGTTACCATACTTTTTTTCCATGGGGGGTATCAGTCTCTACACTGAGAGAAATAGATACTAAGATTTTTAATATCCGATATACTAAATATTATATACTATCGGGTAGTATTTGGATAGTACCGTGTATTATGTGTATTGTAAGGGTTTATTATACGGAATGTACTTGGTACAATCAGATATTAACCATTACTACAATTATACTAACTGTTGCACTCCAGAAAGTGATCCCTATACGAAGCATCCAATATACTATTCGATAGTATATTTTTACTATCGGGTAGTATATATCTATTTCTCTCAGTGTACATATCATATTTTTACCAGGGAGGGAACCCGCTGTCACTTTTTCTTGAGCCAAAAGGCCCCGATGTTCTTTACAAGCAACACTTCAAGCGACAAAAGACGCGTTTCCAATGAATCATGTATTTTTTTCCTAATGAAAGAATCGTTATATTTTCTTCAGTGGTGCGGCATGGGAGGAAGCGTTTCTGGACGTGGTCGGCAAGGCCGAGGACGGTGGCCTCTTCAAGCACATAAGCACGGCTCGATTCGCTTCAAGAACGTTGGAACTCGAGTTGGAGGCCAACACAAAGACAGTGGTGCCTTATTTCGCGAGTACGTTCGCAATAATGGGCCTTTTTTCGTTGGTGACCTGTATGATGGCTGATTGGGTCCGCAGCAAGCCATGGCTGGGCCTGTTGGGAAATCTCTCGGCAGCTTTGGCGACAAGTTCCGCCTTTGGACTCTGCATGTACTTGGGAATCGACTTCATTGGTATCAACCTCGCAGCTCCGTTCCTCATGATTGGTAAGCCACATTTTCAGCAAAAAGGAAGACAAACCATCCGCACTATTATGCAATTCCGTGGCCACATCGAAAACGCGTTAAAGTCTCCAAGAAAACTCGGCTAAACGCTTCGCAGACTGCAGCGAAAAAAATTTATACCGATTGCACGAAGTGCGAGAACTGTGCGACATTGCGTAATGAAACGACGGTCAGTCATTGCAGTAAAACGTAATAGAAGTAACCGAGACTAACAATCTCTCGTAGAATACAAATCTCGGAGATCCAGATGAAGTCTTCTCAGAATGCAAAACAGACGACAGGTTTTTTTTCTACCTTTCGACGGATTATTTTATCGGCTTCTTTTTCTTACTATTATGGCATTTATGCCACGGGGAGTTTCCCCGAGTTATGTAAGAGAAGTTGACTATAAATCAGTAAGCATACAAGAAAATCATAAATATTGGATCTACCGAATTTTCGAATAAATCATTTATTTGGAAATACTTAAGTGCACGATTTATTTGAATTAACTCTATATTAAAATTTTTTTTTTTTTGGGAATAGAAAATTATTATTGACTCAACAAAATATTTAATCTTTCTTTGGTAGTAGTACAAGAAATTTATCAGTTGAAGATACATGCATGTCGGGTTATGATTGACGATCCAAGATCGTTCCTTCGGTTAATGATTTATCCAACCAATAGGCCATCGACCGGAGTCCTTCAGCCCCCTTTTTTTATTAAATATTGTGGTGATTCAATCAAATGGAGTTGAAAAAATATATATACCCTAGTTGTTTTTATTAAGCAAAGGGTTGTATCGATTCAAATATATATTAAATCCACACGATAATTTATTTATTTGCGTCAATTAAAAATCTAGCTGTTTTAATTGTACTGATTCTTTTCATTTAAAGAATTCATCTATTTATATAGTTCATTCAACGTACTATATTCGCGTATAGTTACTTCAAATACCAAGATACTTGAATCTTTTGTATATTAGGGCGTGTAAAAAAATATATATATATTTTTTTCTCTTTTTTTAACGTGAAATCATGTATTTTGACCTCAATACACACCTCCCATGCAGAAAACCCGCCTAAATATATATATATATATTTTAATCGACATTTCATGTAATAAAAAGACCTCAATTGAGGCACCTCTAAACATTATTTGCTAGCAAATTCCTTTGGCACACTCAATTGTTAGGTCAACCCCTCTAATTTAAGCCATGAAGACCGATGAAAAGTCCGATAATTAGTAGTAAGAATCAGCAAAAGAAAAAATCGGTATTTCTCTGGTTATCAAAGAGAAGTAAAAAAATCCGAAGATTATCGCACTTTTCTTTGGTCTTCATGGCTCAAACTCGAGAGGTTGACCTAACAATCGAGTGTGCCAAAGGAATTTGCTGACAAATAATGTTTAGATGTGCCTTAATCAAATTCTTTCTATCATATGAAATTTCAAATAAAAAAATATATATATACATTTATTTGGGCGCGTTTTCTACATGCGAGGTATGTAGTGAGGTCAGAATACATACTTTTTCTGTAAAAAAAAACAAAAAACTAAAATTATAATGTTTTTTTGACACACCCTGTTGTATATATTTCAAATGAATAATTCGGTGTACCGTTTTTTTTCTCGAAACTCAATGCGCTATTAGCGATTATTTCGCGGAATATGGATGTCAAAAGTTTCTTGAATAAAATGGAAAGCTGCGGGGAGGCGAAGAGCTTCTTACGGGTGCAGAAACTGCGCGTATGTCTTGCATGGCGATGAGCCTTATACGGGTTAAACGTATTCGTGACGTGCCCCAATGGTGACAGGATGGGAATAGCAATGGGTGCCATTTTTGTGCGCGTGCAAGAAGCTAACCAATAGCGATAACCGCGTGCAATAGTAGTAGACTTGATAGATTGTCCAGCGACGACTTTCCACCGAGTTTGATCTCAAGGTTGACGTCGCTACGATCTTTGACTGATATAACAGCTTCGTTATCGTTGACCCAAACCCTACACCCAGTTATGATGTCTTCCATCAAATTCTTGACGACTTATGGGCGATTGAAAATCGAATGACCTCAGTCCACTTTGAGTGGACACTTTGGCCTCCGCGAGACTTCATTAATATTGTGCGCTGTACAGGAACATTGTGACAACCTTGCTGCGGCCTAAAACGTTATTCAACGAAACTCGGAAAGGATCTTAAGAGGATTCGAGGGAGAAACTCTTTTTTTTGTACTCAAATTGGACCTTCGATACTTTTGCCTCTAACGATATTCAAAACTCAACTTTAGCATTATTTCTCTATGACACAATGGTTATTATTAGTGTTAGGGTAATTTATGACACGGTCTCTGGTCCTTTGTCAAATACTCAATTTCCATAAATGGTAATTAAGTTCACAGGCGAACGCGATTTTGTTAGTAGACTTCAAACATCATTTAAGAATGTTTAGGAATTTCAAATGGATTCAAATTTTAAAGACACGTGTTTTGTTCGAAAATATGTAGTTCGTTAAATAACAGGATTATTATGGAGAGCACGAAATACTGAAAATTGGAAATAAATCTCGTTTATTTGAAGCACGTTCCTTAAAACTTCTGCTCTTACGTCACAATCGTACTAAATTGTAATTCTGTTCTAAATATAAGACAGATTGCGTCAACATTTTTTTTAAATACAGTTTTACATATTATTTTTCAAAAAATTCAATTGCTCAGCCTTACTTAAAACAATGTTCATTCGTGTTTCTTTTGCGTTAATCTATTAATTGTGACAAACACTCGATCAGCTGCGCAACACAAACGGAAAATTTGCTTGATGGCCTATTAAACACCCTTAATATGAATCGCCATAATAAGCGTTAGATTTCTTACACAGAATTATAGCTAGAAACAAAAAAAGATTGTAAAATGTAACAAGAAAACTTGCGTCAATATTTACCGGCAGTATAATCCACACATGTAATCGTAGTGATCAAATTCTGTATAAAATCAGATGCCTTCGAAATAAGCAGCCCATTATAATCAAGTAGTTTATTGCGCGTATGTAGAAATATCGATATGTACAACGTTCATATGTATACGCACGTTCCCACTCTCTTCATCGTCTCGGCCGATCAGCAGCATCAACGCACTATAATTTTCATTACGCTCTAGGGTGTTGTTCGAGTTTGTTTGCAATCGAAGCCAACGACCGCAACGGCGAAGAGAGCCTACAAGGAAAAACCCGATGACTTCCGCTTTTCACGTAAATCATGGGTTTAACGTCCAGTTTAACGCGTGCCGTCACATGAATTCGATTAGAAATAAAACAATTGTCCAACGTTATGCATTACATATAAACTTCAACTTTTTGGGAATAACATCTATTTTTTCTTCACATAATATTGAATGTTTAATTATTGCCTACTCTTATAAAAATACAAAAATCTTTGGCGATTCGTCAAATATCTAAAAAGAATATATTTTCAATTTCGATAAAAATTTAGTAACTTTTTCATCATTCTAAACATGTAAGACAATTTAGTAGAATTCAAGGACTTATTCCGAAAAAGATATAATAAAATATTAAATTGTAGAATATTGCGACCGGAAAAAAAACCCCGAATATTATTATGCAACGTAAATGTACGAAAAGATGGAGGTAAAGTTACCACACAGTGTTTCGGAAGCTCATTTACATAAACGGGTATAGAAAATTTACTACACGAGTATGACGTAAAATGAATGAACCATTTTTCTAAATTCATTATGACAGTTGTATTAATTATGTACAGTTTGCTAAATTACTTGCAGAAGACGTATTGATTATTGCACAGCATACTTAATACGCTATGGAAGTCCTATTTTTAATATGTATTAACTGTAATTTTAAAACACCCTAGTTCACTGTTAATTATATTTGAAGTAAAATTACTACACGTGTGCAGGAAGCTTTTTCACAGAAATAAGTATATAAAATTTACCACACAAGTGTAACGTAAAATTCAGGTAGAATTCTCCTCCATTCGCTACAAAAGTCGTTTCAGTTAATACACAGTCTCCTAAAGTAATTAATAAATTCATCGAATTTTAACTTATATTAAAATTTCAATACAGGTTAACTTCCATTTTACCACACGCACAATGAATTTTCATTTTCTTTCATACATTAAATTAAATTTAAATTAAATTCAGGTCTTGAGTAAAAATACATTACACAGGCTTAGTATAAATTACAATACAGTATATGAACTTCCCAAATACTTTATACAGTGTATATTAAGATCCTGCGGACATTGTCTTCATTACACGTGTTTGACCGACATCGATAACACCAGCAATATTTTTTATTGATTTTCTCCTCGACGTTATGACCGGTTATTTTTTAAGCAGAGAGAATATCTAAAAACCTGCACGAGAGAGAGGCGAGATCATTACGAGTGCAATATTTAATGCACCGCAGCCAAAACTTGCCGCTGTTTATTACGATCCGTCGCTCATTCTTACGCAAGCTCCGGGTTGTATGTAGCGAGTGCAGAGCGAGTAAACGACTTTCCTCGGCCACTTTACTCTCGCGAAATATTATAACGTGCCCCATGCTCAATTTACCTCTTGAGCCACAAAATCCCATGGAATTTTACTGACCGCGTATAAAGTGGAGAATTTTGCGCAATTACTCTTTCGTAGTACCATAAATTTGCCAATTTCAAAGAGCATCGATCATACACTCGATCTACCGGAAGCGGAAATCGACGATTCTATTTACGAGAATTTTTCGAAATATTTTGTAAAAGTTTTGTCGTACCGGAAATGTCCTTTTCGATTATTGATGACGACCGCCTACGGCTCCGGATTATTATTTTTTTTTGTTTTTATTTCCATACAATCAATTCAGTCAGTCATTCGCTGATGCGAAGAAAGATCGGTACTTCTTGGGGCTCGATCACGTTTCGATATACATAAGTCGCGGTGAAAGTTTTGAGCGAATCAAATCTCCGGACTCGCGTCAACGCTCATGTGCTTCTGCTATGTTACTACGAGACTGCAGAGTCGATTGGAGCTAACCGATTTGAAGCTGTGCCACATGAATGAAAAAGAAAATTCTTATAATTATCTTTGAGGAGGGGAGAAGAAAAATAGATTCATTGAGCGTGGCTCAATTTTCCATGATCGTGAATCAGCGACGAATTACGTGTAATTGAAGACTTCGTGGAATCTCGTTGCGGTTGCGGCGTGATAAATCGGACGATTCACTGCCGGTTCCTCTTACAATGCAATCCTTATGACAAATCATTTAGAAACTGAATGAATGGATTACTCCAGCGAATTATAATCGCTGGGTCAACGTGATGCGGTTATTATTTTATTAATGTCACGGTGGCTCCATGAATTACATAATTTATATGCGGTTGACCCTATTCATAACTAAATGAAACCATTGCAATTATTAGAACCAATAACGAGATTGTGTTGATTGCAAAAATCTTTCGTGTAATTTAATTTAATATTATGTCAATCTTGACAAAATTATATGTAGATTTTAGAGAATAATGTATTAAATTCTTGTAATTTGTAGGGGTCAAATATTTCGAAACGAAGTTTTGGAAATTTTTTTGAGAATTAATTTATAATTGCATTTTTTGAATGTTAAAATTACAATAAAAAATTAATTCAATGAGGGTTATTATAATGAAGTAATCATAATAGTGATATTGTTTTAAATTTTTGAAATTTCTAGGAACTGAATATTTTGAAACAAAATTTTGGAAATTTGATTGAGAATTAATTTATTATTGCATTTTTTAAATGTTGAAAATACATTAAAAAATGTGGAGTCACTGAGGGTTATTATTATGAAGTAATCATTTGAAATAATTATATCGTGAATTTTTTAATATTATAAGATAATGAGAATTCACAACGCTGCTAATAAGCAATATATTGTAGAAAGTTCTCAATATAGTTTTTACTTTTTTTGCAGGTATTGGCATTGATGATACGTTCGTGATGCTCGCCGCATGGCGTCGAACCAACATAATGGATCCTGTGCCGGAAAGAATGGCAGTTACACTCAGCGAAGCAGCCGTTTCTATAACGAT
Source organism: Tromatobia lineatoria (assembly GCA_949699805.1). Lineage (NCBI taxonomy): Eukaryota > Metazoa > Arthropoda > Insecta > Hymenoptera > Ichneumonidae > Tromatobia > Tromatobia lineatoria. The sequence continues at coordinate 6,903,754 of OX453040.1, read as the reverse complement.
AACATCCCTCACAGACATGATATCCTTCTTTATAGGAATCATCTCTCCGTTCCCCTCTGTACAAATTTTCTGCATCTACTCAGGTAATTTATCATCTATAATATCTTGAATAAATGATAAATTCGGATAATCCAATAAGTTCAGTAAAAACAGCAAAAAAAGGAACATTATAAAAATTATAATAAGTTCAAAATATACTCAGACAAATCATTGTAACGCTATAATCTCATAGATAAATGATATATTCGGATAATTCGCTAAGTTCAGTAAAAACAGCGAAAAAAGGAACATTATAAAAATTGTAATAAGTTCAAAATATACTCAGACAAATCATGTTAACGCCTTTTTTTTAGAGGTGGCGTATTCAAATTGATAAAATATCTATAAAAAAAAACCTCTTCAAGTGTTTGCTTCTCGTGGTTAAATCAAGTGCCGAAGTATCATTATATCGCGTGTCCAAAGCCAAAAGGACGTATATGTCATACTCATAACGAGCAAGAACCTTTTATTGGATTTAGTCACGCGATACGCAAAGTGATAGCATTAGAAAAAGAAACACAAGGAAAAAACGAGTCAACGTATGAGTTGATGATAATAATGACATCTCTAGCTATAATAATAACGTCATTATCTTTTATTTGAATTTTCAGGATTCGCCGTTGTGTTCACCTTCCTGTTTCACCTCACTTTCTTCAGTGGTTGCGTGGCGATAAGCGGTTACTGCGAGCAGAATAATCGTCACAGCGTTGTGTGCTGCAAGGTCCAACCACTCTCCAAGTCCGGTGAGCAAACACTTGATACTTTATTTTCTTCGACCCTCAAAAGTCATAAACCAACGAAGGGAGAACGACATTCGAATTCTTGAAAGCAAAAGAATCTAATTTCGGTAGCATTAAGGAGGTTCGGTGACTATCGAAGTCAAATCAGTGCTAAATTTTTGTAATTGATCCTTTAAAGTTTAATGCATTAAAAATTATTAAAGTTTAATGCATTGAAAATGATTAATGCTTAATGATTAAAGCTTAATGCATTCAAAATGATTAATGCTTAATGTTTCAAGTTTAATGCATTAAAAATGATTAATGGTTAATGATTAAAGTTTAATGCATTACAAATTATTAATGCTTAATGATTAAAGTTTAATGCATTGAAAATGATTAATGCTTAATGATTAAAGTTTAATGCAGATTAAATGATTAACGTTTATTTGTAATGAGATACATTTTCGTACCGTTTTTTCCAAGTATAATCAGTAATTTTTTATCGATTTAAATGAGTGACGGCTTATTTCCTTTCTTAAAAAATATTCAGGCTATAATTATTGAACGATCAATATTACGAAATATCTAGGCGATCAATTCGTCGAGTATCTTTTAAGAAACAAAATGAGCTGTCATTCAGTGTAATCGGTGAAGAATTACGCATGATATTTGGAAAAAACCAAACAAAAATGTGTCCCATCGAAAGAAAAAGTTAATCGGTTAATCTTAATGAAATTCGTCACTATTGATCTTTCACTGGTTTAAATATACATGCTTCAATACAAATCACCCTTCACTTTTGTTTTCTAATGCATTAAATTTTGAAAAACCAATTACGAAAATTTAGCATTGATTTGACTTCGATAGTCGTCACCGAGCCTCCTTAATTGATTATCAATAATTCTTATTGAAAATCAATACAGAAGTAAACTACATACTAATATTATCCAATAATACTCCTAATCCAGATTTTTCTTTGACCTTCCGACAATGGAATTCTCAGAGGAATTAAAATCGAATCGTAGCAGCAATAATTGATTACCAATAATCCTTATTGAAATTCAATAAATAACTACACAACGTATAGTTATTATTGTCATTCGTTCGGTACGCTTCACGAATCAGTGATTTAGGAGCGACGCAAATCGTCAATGAGCTCAGCGTTGTGTCGTTCGTGCAACAAGAAATGGGAATAGAAGGATATTTTCTAGCGGTGACTTTTATATTCGACGATTTCGCCAATGCGCTTTCACTGTCTTGACGTTTTCCGTCAACCACGACACACAGTTACCGTCAAATACAACTCGAACTAAATAACGGTGATTTACAGCCAACTTTTTGCACCTGGAAAAACCGTAACGATTCTGATGAATATTTGGCAGTAAATCTGTTCCTGGAATAATTTTCAATTTATTATTATCGGTGGAATTAGTCGTGGTACTAATACTCGACAAACACTAAAGTGGATCGATAGAGTACGAAATCTATGCGAGTATTGGCTAATATACTAATAATAGATTGCTTCCTGATTGAGAAAGCTCTGTTTTTATGTGCATTTTTTTCTCAATATTCAAATGCCTGGATATTAATAATAATCGGGAACATCGAAAAAAGTAGTTTCGGAAAAAATTACTCTATGAATGTGTTTGGCAAGGAAATTGAAATACCTGTTCCGTTTTTATCAGGTTTCCAATTGAATTTTTCCTTAAAGTCTCTGTACGCTTCAGCCGAATTTTTTTGCTATCAAGCAATAAATACTCCTTTAAAAATAAAATTACGTTGAAGAACAGTCTGCATCGAATTTAAGCAGTATTTTTACAGAGGTTCGGGTGTTATAGGATTTTTAATTTTTCGATGAATTGACATAGTCGTTTCAATTCACAATAATATTGAGTTGTTTAATTTTCCACAAGAAAGAAGAATTTTATAGAAAGCATTCAGCATTGCTTTTGCGACATTAAAAGAGATCCATCGAGTACGAAATCCATGCAATTATTGACTAATATCAAAGACGGTATTGAGTGTATTAGTCAAGAGCTGCTTTGACAATTGAAGTCAGTATCGCTATTCGTATGTATTGAGGTATCCGTGTCGCTTGGGCGTTGAAACACTTCGTTGCGTCAGTTATCCCGGTACTTGTTACGTTCGAGCGCCGTTAATTTGTTAGATCACATGAGGTAAATTATGTAAGAAAGAGCTACATTACTTTCTCCTGGTGGTCTTGCGTTGACCTTATTGGTACTCTTTCTGAGTATTGCAAGTGTATGACTATGGTGTCAATATTTGAAAGTGAGCCATAGTTTCCAGCTGTCGCTACTTAACCGCAGCATTATTATTTCTGTCCGGCCGCTAATAATTATCAGTATTTTTTATGGCATTGCTTGCGAGTAATTATTGGAAGAAAGTTTGAGCATTAACGCTAAGAGGTTTTTTTTCTTACTGTCTTCTTATGAAGAAATAAGCGCCTCTAATGGTAGCACAAAGCGACGAAATAATCATTCTCATTGCTGACTCAATATCCTTCGAGATATCAACTATACATAAACGGAGTTAAGAAAAGCTGCGATCATTAACAATAAAGATTCATCGTCAAATTGCAGTCACGTAGCGTCGACGAGTTGCTAGCGCGTGGTGAGGTCAATGCCGCGTCAATCGGATGCGTCAACGAAAACAATGATGGTTTCGTTGCCTGGTACTGACTGACCACCATTCACCTGTACTTTGGTCTTAACCTGTTATAGACAATGGACATAAAATAAACGTGAATAGAATGCATTCTTAGGGAAAAAACATGGAATTGAAATAATTTTTTTTATTCTAGAGGTGGAACCAAAGTTATAGTTAAATCAAATTTTTTTTTAACGGGAACACAAATTTTTGTTGATTTTTTTTTCTACATTAGGATGTGTGATCTATGATTTTGAAGACAGTCTGGATAAACAGAATTATACTCGAAGGCACATTTTACAAATAAAAAGTGATATACTATCAAAGAAGCAAATTTTTGAAGTAAATCTAAAAATTCTAGAGAAAATAGACAAATATGCCAGGTCTGTCCTCAATTTCTATTTCATTAATATGTACAAAAATGTGGCAATTGAATTTTTCGAAATTATAATTTTTCAACTATTTTCAAACAGAAAAGTGGCCGACAATTAATGATTTTTTTTCAACAGTAGGAGTTAAATTCACCATTCAATTCAATTATACCGCCATAAATTCGATGAATTCATAGAACTCTTATTTCATTTGAAGCTTATTCAATTATTGTGGTGAAATTGTAAATATCTCGATGACATTCTGATCATATGATAAGTTTTAATTTTTTTAAATTAAAAATTAAATAAAAATGAGCAATCTAAACTACAAAGTTTATGATTGATCAATTCCATTCTATTTCGTTTTATGTTCCGAGAATCCGAGTGTCCGAATTGTCCAATAAAAACTTGTATATTTTTATCGATATGGCTCATCGATAATGGTTCTATCGAGTAATAGTATTTTACGATACGAGTGTTTCAATCTAACAAGTTAAAAAAAGGTTTTTCGCACGAGTTTCGTATACAATTTTATTTCACCAGTGCGAGAAGTGCGATTTCTCGCACGCAAAGCGAAGCAAACGGTGTGAAAAGTAAGCACTTCTCGCACGGAGTTGCATAAATGATTTTAATAACACTATCTTTATAGAAAAATAAATATAAATAAATAACATAAGCGGTAACGTTTATGATTGATTATTTCCATTGTATTTCTTTTAATGCTTTAAGAATCCGAGTGACGAAATTGTCAAATAAGAAGTTGTGTGTCTTTATCGTTTTAGCTCATCGATCATGGTTCTATCGAGTGCTGTGCACCGGCGGAGTGGATCCGGACGATCCTCACAATCCAATCGACAATCCAGAGCACGGTTGCATGACCTGGTTCCGCGACTACTTGGCGGTGGCGCTGAATTGCCGTCCCGTGAAAGCCCTCGTCATCGTAGTCTTCGGTTTGTACCTGGCAGGTGCAATGTACGGGCTCACGACTCTCAAGGAAGGTCTCGACAGACGCAAGCTCTCCAAAGAGGACTCTTACTCAATTGCCTTCTACGATCGCGAGGACTTTTACTTCCGGGAATTCCCATACAGGATTCAGGTGCGTCTCTTCGTTTCATTTCGCAACCGACTGTAAAATCATTCCACCAATGGTTTTCAAAGAGCGTTACTGAAACAACAAACAATTTTCTCCAATTTTACTTTCAAGCCTATCAGTAGATAGAATGATAACATTTTCATTTTTAATAACATTCTCGATAATATTGCCGAATACAGAAAATAAAGACTCTCATTTTTTCGAATAGAATTATTAAGGCAAACAGGATTCAGGTGCGTCGCTTTGTTTCATTTCGCAACCGACTGCAAAACCATTCCACCAATGGTTTTCAAAGAGCGTTATTGAAACAACAAACAATTTTCTCCAATTTTACTTTCAAGCTCATTGGTAGATGGCATGATAACATTTCTATTTTTAATAATATCCTCGGTGATATTGCCAAATAGAGAAAATAAAGACTCTTATTTTTTCGAATAGAATTATTAAAGCAAACAGGATACAGGTGCGTCTCTTCGTTTCATTTCGCAACCGACTGTAAAATCATTCCACCAATGGTTTTCAAAGAGCGTTACTAAAACAACAAACAATTTACCCCAATTTTACTTTCAAGCCCATCGGTAGATGGCATAATAACATTTTTATTTTTGATAACATCCTCGTTAATATTGCCAAATACAAAAAATAAAGGCTCTCATTGTTTTTGAGTAGAATTATGTGAGCAAACGAAAAATTCGTAAGTTAAAGTTTCCAGCTCATCAATAGACGGCAGATGAATGACATGTCATTCATCTGATTACCGCGTGTTCGATAAATAATGCTAACTGGAAAAATGTCCAAGTGTTTATATATTTTTCTATACAGAAGAGAGTTTGGTAAAATTAATTTTCTCATAATTTTCGAAAAACGTTACTCAAACATCAAATATTTTTTTAAATTTTAATTCAGACACATCGTTAGATAGCATAAAAAAGATGTATTACATATTGGATGAATAGTGCTAATTAAACGAACCGCCAAGTCTTTACAATGTTAATTGGACAAATGACCAAAAATTTATAAAAAATTCTCTGTACGAAAGAGCGTTATGAAAAAAAAATTGCCATGTTAAAGTTTCGAGCTCATCGTTAGATTGCATAAAACGATTTCAAGCACATTTTAGGTAATTTATGTTGCTCGCTATTTGCACAAATTGCTAAGTCCTTAGAAATATTTCCGGATACACAAAGGAATGCCCGAGAGCGTTCTTCACGCGCGAAGCCCGCAATATCGCCCGCGGAATTATGTCACGTGTTTTTCAGTCGCATATAGTATATACATATACTGTGCAAACAACTTTCTCCGGGGTCTAGAATTTCAGAAAGATCCGACGCCGTGGCTATTACGAAACGGTCGTATTCTTACGTCGAAAAAAGAGAAGGAACTATAACGGACGTCGATAACACTGAATAAATTTGTTGCTGGGGCTAAACGTACTCCCATAGACAATCCGAATGACCAAACTAGCTCTAAAGAAATGCCTGACAATCAAGAATCCGCGCGTGCACACGGAAATTACAATTATAAGTCATAGACGAAGAGTCACACAGACCGGAAACACGACGTAATTTCGCATTGAGCATGAAAGGAAAATTCTCTTTCACCTTAGTATTCATTTCGTCAATTTCCTTGTCTTATTCGCAGACAATATGATAGTCGATGACTTTGTAATTGCGTGAGAAACGTGCGCGCCATACGTGAGAATAGAACTTGTAAAAAATACAACAATGAGTGCACACAACTTAATTCGTCTTGAGAGAAAATTGCCTTTATATTAACAGGTTAATATTCAGTTCACTGAAATAATAAGTATTAATGTTTGATTCCATGATTAATTTATGCTGAAAAGTCAATTGATCTGTTATTTTGAAATTTTGCCTTCACTAAGAAAACAATATTGATTTTTTAAATGAATGATCAGTTGAATAAAAATTATGAAATGACCAATTTTCTATAAATTTTATTTTCGAAATTTATCTCTATCATCGGAACCGATGATAAAAGATTGAAGATGACAATTCAATCGCGGAAATATCGTAATCGAAGTTTTTATTTTAATTACAGGTGATAGTGAGTGGCGAGTACGACTACAGCGACCCCGAAATCCAATATCAGATGGAGAACTTAACTCAGACCCTGGAAGCGACAAAGTACATAATAAACGGTCAAATTTTCACCGAAAGTTGGTTGAGAACTTTCCTAAGCTGGTCATCCCGAAGTGACGAAGACGAGAGTGTGAACGCAACGATCGAAAACGAGCAAACTTTCATCGAGTCCCTGAAGAAAAATTGGCTCGTACCCGACAACGTATTTTCGCTAGACGTAAAATTCGACAAGAACGAAGAGCACATAATAGCGAGCAGATTCCTTATTCAGGCGGTCAACATCAGCGGCACTAATCAAGAAAAAGAGATGGTCAAAGAACTCCGTCGAATATGCCACGAATCCCCACTGAACGCAACAGTTTTTCATCCCTATTTCGTCTTCTTCGACCAATTCGAATTGGTCAGGCCGACGAGTATCCAGTGTATGATTTTTGGAGCTTTGATAATGATGCTAATATCATTTATCTTCATACCCAACATCCTGTGCTGTTTGTGGGTCGCCTTTTGCATCGTTTCCATCGAATTGGGAGTCGCCGGTTACATGGCACTCTGGGATGTTAATCTTGACAGTATCTCGATGATAAATTTGATAATGTGCATTGGATTCAGCGTTGACTTCACAGCTCACATATGTTACGCTTACATGAGCTCGAAGAAAAAGCGTCCGGACGATCGTGTAAAGGAGTGTCTTTATAGTCTCGGTTTGCCGATCGTTCAAGGCGCCGCCTCAACTATTTTAGGTTTGATGGCCCTTCTTCTCGCCGGCACTTACATCTTCCTCGTTTTCTTCAAAATGGTATTTCTCGTGATATTCATCGGTGCATTGCACGGTCTTCTTCTCCTTCCCGTTTTGCTCTCCATATTCGGTCCAGGTTCTTGTACGAATCACGACAAAGCCGAGGAAAAGGAGGCGAGGAAAAAAGCTTTGGAGGAGTGTGAGGTATCGAAACTGCCGATTCCCTACGTAATTCCTCATCCAACTCTGTTCTATCATCAGCCAAATGGCATTAAATCGCTGCAGGGCAGCCCAGCAACGAGTATGGCTGTTCTGGAAGACAGAGATCCTGGATTAGGAACCAGCGAAGACAGCAATTCAACGGAAAGCGGCTCTTCGCAGAGTAGAAGACGTCAGCAGCGCGAAGAGGCGAAGGAAGAAAATCAGAGACGCTACGAGGGCTGGAGACGATCCGTGGGAATGCTCCAGAACTTGTCGCAGTTCCAGGTTGGACCTCCGCCTCCTCCTGACTATCCGGGAGCTGGAGGAGTCGAAGGACCTCGAAGTTTGGATCCTCGAGGCATTCGCGCTGTTATGTACGTCGGTCATCCGGGATATCAAGACCCGCAGAATCGTAATCCACCCAGGGACTACAGACGCAGTCGATCGCAACACAATCTTCATCATCCTACGGCAGGAAGATACCTCACAGATCCGAGGTATCCGTAAAAAAAATCCTGTGTCCTTTGTGATTTTTTATCACGATTTTTTTGCTCGCCGCGGTTTCCTCCAAGTATTGTATATTTTAACCTGAATATTCTCTTATTCGAGCCTCTGCTCGCATTTGTGCACAAGGACACACTGATTATATGTACTTCGGAGGCTTTACGACCTTTGCCAAAGTGATAGTCCTCGTGACATTAATCGATGCAATGCACGGTCTTCTTCTCCCTTCCATTTTGATGTCTATATTCGGTCCGGATTCTTGTACGGATCACGACGAGACTGAAGAGAAGGAGACGAGGAAAATAGCTATGGAGGAGTACGGATTATGGAAACTGCTGATTTCCTACGTGATTCTTCATCCAATTCCTTCTATCATATGCCAAATGACATCAAAACGCTGCGGGGCTGCACGGAGACGTATGGCTAATTTACAAGATGGAAATCGTGGCTTAGGAACCAAGAAAGAGAGCAATTTGAAAAACAGTGGGTCCTAGAAAGTTTTTCTACAAGTTTGGATTTTCGAGGCATTCGCACTATTGTGTACTTCGACCATCCGCGATATCAAGAATGACAGGATCATCATCTACCCAAAGATTGTCTTCATCATCCTACGACAAGAAGATACCCCATAAATCTGCGGTATCCGTAGGAGAAGAGGAGGTTTTATATGCGGTTTATGATCATTCATCACTTCTTTTTTTCTCGCTGTGTGTACTCCTAATATTGTATATTTCTGCCTGAATATTATTCTATTCAAGCGACAGTTCGCGTTGGTGTAAAAGGACACACTGATTTAATGAACTCCCAAGGTCTTGCGGCCTTGAAAGAGTCACGACGTCAACAATACGTATGACGAATTGAACGACGACGCATTAACTGCGATCGATTGTCCATTGTTAATATAAAATGGACTTGCAGATTTACGCAGTATCTGCCGAATAACCTGGTAAACGATGTCTTTGTTTTGGTTCGCGCGTCGAGTAAAATCTCCGCGGGAAACTGATGAACAATATAGTTGAATGATATTTTTATAATCACACATATCCGAGTTCCGACAGCCTCTGCGGATCTAAGTTATAATTTTGTACGTCGATATATGTCTTCAACGAAGATTTCCCAGTCTATAGCTGATTATGCATAAGCGATGATAAGGATATAAATAATACGCGATTACGGAGAGTGCAATGGATGGCTTTCAGCTATGATTGGCCAATTTTCATCGAGAATAATGTATGATATGTTGATTTCTTTTTTTTTTTTTTTTTTTTTGACGTTAGGATATCTTTTTGTATGAGTTAAGAAGGAGGGTCTCGTATTGATCATCAATGCTCAATGTAAATCAAAACCAAAATAATTCGTAGAGAATATGGAGAATCGTAGCAAAGTTGCCTTAAACAAACTTTAATTGCTTTTAGCTGTTAGCAAGTCCGCAATTCTTCATCTGTAATTGCTTTCTTTGACGAAAATAGTCACAGATTTGGAAAAAAGTTTTGCTTTTTCAAAAAAAAATTGCTTTTCAGCCAGTTTTCTCGAGTTATTATTTATATATCGATAGACGTAGTTACATGAAATCGTCGAGAAGAGGAGTTTTTAAAACTGATCGATGTACTGACTTGATGAAATATGACTTACTGGAAAATCCATTGCGCAAATTGTGTTGGTGAGTTTTATACGTAAAGCGATCGTTTCTAGAACATGAATGTATTTTAAACAATTGCTAGAAAGTACGTCGATTAATTTTTTTATTATTTAGACTGTGAGAATACTGTATTTATGAATGTGAGAGTGTGTGCGAAGAGTGCAGCTTCTCAGCGGCGTGGATACTTGTAGAAATCCGCGTTGAGTGAGAGGCGCTGTGCTGCCATTGGAAAATTAATTTGAAATATATTTTAACTACGATCCTTGAGCTACGATTGTTTCATTTTATTTTCATGTGCTCGTTTCTTCTTCCGCATATTGTACACCATCTTTAAGAACCCTAATGTTGGTACCGACGGTCGATAAGACAGAATTTCGTTAATAATGCGACAAACGTTTATGCGAATATCTCACAGATTGCGCTGTCAGATTAGAGCTTTACTTCTGGGCGCCGGTAAGGTCAGAATCTGCACTTAAAGTCATTTTCGGAGATCTTTCCAATGGTAAGGGTAAATTATTCAATTACGTAAGTCACGATAAAATAGTCGTGTGGACTAATTGTCCAATAATTAAATGTCTATTTCGGTAATCAACCTGTATAATTTTACCTTTATGCCGATACATCTCGACTAGATAGCCAAAAGATCGCAGTGTCATCTTTCACAGATTTTTTAAAAATCTAAAGCTCCGGAAAAATAGAACCGCTTTTAAGCGGTGAGCTTCAGAGAAAATTTCGATTACTTCCCGATGAGATAAAAATCGGAAATAAAAACCGATATTAAACGTGCTGAAAAGATAACTTTTGCATCGTAATAATTCCAAAATGTTATTAACAAACTTTGAAGAAAACACTTGTTCAACAAACAATCAATCAACCTAACTTTTTTTCTAATGAAAATGATATGTTAATTTATTTGAATGCATATGAATTTTTTCAGATTTTTTTCTTTATTCTGATTTTGACTTTTCTGATTTTCAAAAATGTGCGCGAAATAACGAATTTTGGATATGTGTTCGGCATAAAACTATCATATCCAAAATTTGTTATATTCCGCGCATTTTTCAAAATAAAAACAATCGAAATCAAAATAAAGAAAAAAAATCTAAAAAATTCATACGCATTCAAATGAATTAACATAACATTTTCATTTACAAAAAAGTTAGGTTGACTGTTTATTTGTTGAAAAATTGTTTTTTTTCCAATTTATTAATAACATTTTGGGATTATTATTATGCGAAATTAATCTTTTCGGCACGTTTATGTGCCTTATTTTTGTTCCGAATTTTATCCTATCGGGGAGTGATCGGAATTGTCTCTGAAACTCACTTTTGGTGGGTCTGTACGTATCATACGTCCTTAAAAGTAATTCTAGGAAGTTCAATATTAAAAAACGAGCTTCAAACGATACAAAAATGCATCTTGCATGTGATATTTGAAAGAAATGAATCATCCCTTGTCCGTTTTATTCACATTCGCTATTATCGACAGTAGCTTAAGCAGTACTCTGCATTTGAGGCCCACTGTTCTTTTCGCTACCGGTAATGTAGGATCCTACCCGAAAAAAACGTTTCCTCATGAGATAACGCAGAGATTACAACAGCAAAAAATGTAGTGTTCATGACAAGTCAGCAGAAATTAGATCTAAAATGATTTATTCTAGAGAAGTAGGAAAATAATTAGGTAGCGAATGAAGTGTTTAAATAGGATTTTGCTATCCCGATGGACCGTCTAATCCGGAAAGAGGTAATGACGAGCGACGAACTTGGCTCGAATCCGTGACATTACGTTCGCTCAGCCAATTACCCTTTATCACAATCGGCGGTAGAGTTTCGCGCGCGAGCGCTCGCTGTTTGTTCTGACCGTCTCTTTGATCTCAAAGCGAGAATCTCCGTCGGACTAGCGTCGGAGTCGGTGCGACGGCAAAGGCGCATTTCTGGCGCATATCTATGTAGACAAGGATGTCGAGTTACGTAGAAATACTCGCGACGAAAACGGAAAGCTTCTCGTTATATTCGAATCGCATATTGCTTAAATCTGCACAGAGAGATAAAGTCAGACGGTGAAAGGCAGAGCGAGAAAGAAAAGAAAAAAGGATCGACGGAAGCTTCCGTTGAAACATGACCTCGTTCCGTTTTGCCTGAAAATGAGGAAAAAATAACAGGTTGCCTTGTTGTTACCGTGAAAGGCCGCGCTGTTGGTACTTTTTGTTTAAATTCAAGGCGGTTCGGCGGATATTAACCCGATGTTCTTGTAGCATCAGTATGGAAATTAATGCACACAGGAGAGAGGAAAGTTGGACGGTAAAAAATGACTCAAAGCGACGCACGCGCCGCACCACTCTTCCCTCATATTTACTCTGCGCTGTCTCTTCACTTTTCGAGCAATTAATAAAACGAATGCAGCGACCGGCACTAAAAAAGGGGAATTTCCACCAGGATCCGGTTCTCACCATGCGCAATAAAAGGCTCATCGATAAACAACGCGCGCTCATCTCTACCTCAAACTATGTTGATATTTTCACCGCGTGCAGACCAGTCAAAGGCCTAATTATCTATCGATATTCAAAAGTGAGTGACTTGTTCTATGAGGAGTAAATTGGAAATTACGGTATAATTTTACATTTTTCTTACATTGTTTAAAAATGTGCACAGAGTAAAGGTAAATCGAAATTTTTATTCTGTATACGACTGTTTACTTCAGTCTACAGAAAAATATTGTTCATTTTCTGTTACAACAAATAATTATTACACTTTTTTTTTTGTAAGACTAGAAAATTATTATAATTTTTCTGTGAAATTAACAAAACGTTTCGGCGGGCAAGAACTTTTTGTTAACTTTATGAGAAGAATTTAGTTATTTTCAATTGCGTGAAAAAAACGTTAAAAAATAATTTGTAATGATGAAAAACAGCAAAAAATTTTTGGTGAGATTTGTTATGCAGGGTTACGAACAAAAAATTGTATCACAAATTTAATACATATCATTTACTTTTTACCATGTATTCATAGAATCATTTCATGAATCACAATTTTTTTTTCATTTAATCAAAAATCTCTATTGACCAAATGATAAATAGAAGATCCGTGATAAAGTGCGTACATTTAATCCTGAACAAAATGCTGTCCGATTCAGCCGTAGGGGAATTTTTATTTACCATCTGATAGCTCCGCAGTCGCCAAATAAATAAAAATACCATAACGCTTGTCACTATCGAAATATTCCACACCGATAAAGTTCTAGTATAGAACTCGGCAATCAATGTCACCTGCAAAAATGAATATGAGAATAAATGACCTCTCACTGATTTATTGTTTTATCGAGTTAATTTTTCAACTCATTGCGTATAATCTAAAATGATTTCGTCGTCAATGCGAATCTTCTAGAAAAGCTGAATCTACTTGAAATCGCAAAATAATAGATAATAAATAACCGGAAACGGCCTCAATGACGACTTTCGACAGCTCCTTGTGGTAGTCCTTGTGACCCATACTAGTCAATTGACGCACTGTTCCGAAAATTCTGCAAATGCTAACACTTTTATATATCTACACAGTCAATTAATCACAGTGAGAATAAAAACGTATTTATAGATGCTTCGTAAACTTAAAAGACCTAAATTGTATTAACTAAAATATCTCATCAGTTCCTGATGTGTCGAATTACTTCGAGTCCATCGAAAACTTTTATTGATTTCTACTATACCAGCATGTAAAATAGTAAACCATTTATTTAACTCTTTTCTTTTTGCTTCCTCATTGCTTTGTTTTCGTCAGAAAAAAAATTCGAATTTTTTACGTCAGGACAATAAAAATGGTCTAGAAGGGCGAGTGAAGTGGCTTAGAAAAAATGTCCCGATGCATGTCTGTATGTGTGTGTAGCAGGCTTGCAAAATTCAAAGCGCTGTATCTCGAAATGGCTTTAACTAGTAGATGACCAACGCTTCTTCTTATATATACATTTTCGATTTTTTTTTATTTACTGTTTTTGTAAGGCTCAACTTTTTTCGAAAAATGTCTGTAAGTTGCCAAACTTCCGCAATTTGTTAGTTTTCTATCAATTTTCTACACAGGATAAAAAAACATTCAGCCCTGCCACGTACCATATTTTCTTTCGAAAAATTCCCCATGAGTAAGTAAAAAATTCAAAAAAATTAAATTCCTCATAGACGCGGTTTAGCAAACGCTATAAATAATGAGGAAGCAACGTTGAAAGTTCTACGTTACATCTTTTTCACAATGAGAATAATTCCCTAAATTTCTTCAGCGCAGCGTACAACATATATCCATGCCCAACTCTGGTATAATTGAACTCCAGGGGTCAGTAACTGGGCCTTTCACTTTTACGAACACACAAGTGTACGAGCGTTCAATGCGATTCAAAGAGTCTGTGGACTCGCCAAAGTCGCGCTCTAAATCCTCGGGGCTGCATACACGAAGCATATAGTCGCATAGTACTATAAACAGTATGCATAGATATACAGATGCTCAGTATAGACGGTATGCATTCATGCAGGATCGTGACACTCTGTCTCGCTCACTCACTCACGCGGCAGCAGCGGAGTGCGGAGGGGATACAACTGAGCAGTGAGCTCGCTGGGTTCAAGCACGCGTGCTGGCCTGCATGGGGGTTTATATAACTCGGGCATTAGTGACGTGGTGACGTCATTCGCGGCGGCACACTGCCGCAACTGCTGCTGCAAAATGACGCTCTCTCACAGAGCGGTCGATAGTGCAGTCAACTACTTACTGCATTATAGTTGTACATGCGAGTAGAAGCTTTTTCTATCCCACTCTGCCAACTACACAGCGCCATAGCGCTTAAGTTTCTCTCGTACAACTCGCGTGCGTCAGTGTCTGGGTAAAACGACTCTCCGAGTCTCAGGCCTTGAACTGCGGTCGCTCGTTCCTTCGCTCGCCACTGGACATTGCAATTTTCCGTCGGCCGGCTCGCTACTGTTGCTGCGTTCGCTGCTGGTGAATTTGTTCGCGCAGCTCTCACCGTCACGAGCTTAAGACACGATGCCTTAAGGAGGTTCGGTGACGACTATGGAAGTCAAATCAGTGCTAAATTTTCGTAATTGATTCTTTAAAGTTTAATGCATGAAAAAGCAATAGTGAAGGGTGATTTGTATTGTAGCATGGATACTTAATCCAGTGAAAGATCAATAGTGACGAATGTAGCATCAAGATTAACCAATTAATTTTTCTTTTCAATGGGACACATTCTTGTTGGGTTTTTTTCAAGTATAATCAGTAATTCTTTATCGATTCATATTAGTGACAGCTTATTGCCTTTCTCAAAAGATACTCTAGGAACTGACCGCCACGATATTCCACAGTGTTGATCGTTTAATAATTACAGCCTGTTGTTTATGGAAGTTTTTTGGTTTTTGTTAAACAACAGGCTATAATTATTGAACGATTAATATTACGGAATATCTAGGCGGTAAATTTGTGAAGTATCTTTGAAGAAACAAAATGAGCTATCACTCAGTGTAATCGGTGGAGAATTACAGATGATATTTGGAAAAAACCCAACAAAAATATGTCCCAATGAAAAGAAAAGTTAATTGGTTAATCTCTATGTTAATTCGTCACTATTGATCTTTTACTGGATTAAGTATACATGCTTCAATACAAATCACCCTTCACTATTGTTTTTTTATGCATTGAACTTTAAAGAATCAATTACGAAAATTTAGCACTGATTTGACTTCGATTGTCGAGAAAACGAAAAAATTGAGCCCAGTATGCATGTCTTACGACGAAAATTAAGGGTGTTATGCTGTGGCAAATGTTCCGACTACACTGTTTTGCTGATGTCACCGAATAAAAGGTCCATAAAAAAAATCTAAGAATAACGGCGCCTAGAGAATTTTAGGATGAAAAAGTTAAGCTCAGTACGAATGTCGTACGATGAAAATTAAGGGCGCTGCATCATGTTAAATGGTACAACTACACTTTTTCTGTTTATGTCACCAAATAAAAGTTTCATGAAAAAAAAAATCTAAAAATAACGGCATTTAGAGAATTTTAAGGCGAAAATGTCGAGCCTAGTGTAAATGTTTACGACGATAATTAAGAGTGCTATGCAGTGTCAAACGTTAGATCTGCGCTTTTTTTGCTGATGCACCAAAGAAAAAATCGATTTAAAAAATCTAAAAATAACGGCCTCGAGATAATTTTAAGGCAAAAAAAATAAGCCCTTGATCATCTTTGTGCGATGAAAATTAAGGGCGCCACGTCGTGTCGAAGGTGAATGCAGATATCTTCAGGGCCATTCAACATTTCTACATCTTCAAAAAAAAAAACTTTGTCAAAGCGTAACGCTGCTACATTAGTTCGGAGAGGAAAATGTCTAGGGATTTTTATGTTCCTTTTTTAATTCCCTGATGCCGGATTTTTTTGAAAAAAAAGTGTGTGAAATTAAAACCATCTCTGCCAATTGAAAACTTTGTCCTAAAACTAATGTCCAACTGAACCAAGGTCGAAGTGCACAAAACCGGGCTAAATGCTGTTTCCTAACCTAATTATCGTAAAAATGAAGTCAAATCCACAGTAATTTATAAACTATTTGCAAATAATCGTTTCAATCTGATTGCGACATTTTTTAAGGAGTCTCGATCATTTTTTATAATTATATTGAGGCAGTCAAAGTGACGCCTATAATTATCGCTTAATGGCATATAGACTTTCTTAAGCGCCGCTGCCACACACACTCGTCAACGTTCGATTCGACTGAACCACCTCCGTTTTATTTTCGCGTAATGTGCACCAGCACTTTGCAACTCCGCGCAGACGTATGTATACCTTCATGTGCTAGGTGGATGTACTAATAATAGCGTATGTCTTACGTATACATAGAATAAATACTATATATTCTTGTACGTTCTTCGTAGTTATCTCGATTTATATTCTACTCGCCTTCACCAGTTGTTCGTGATGATCTTTTTCACCCGTAAGGTTTTTGTTTGTTTGTAGAATGCTATTGCAGCGAAAAGAAGTATAATCTAGGCTAAAGACGCTTATCAGACACTCGTTCTCTGACTTCTTGCACTTCTGTTGTCAAAGGACAAAGACAAAGGAGAAGAACAAACGTTTAAGGGTGTATGATACGCACAGTCCCGCCAAAAGTGAGTTTCAGAGACAATTTCGATCACTTCTCGATGGGATAAAAGTCGGAAAAAATAATGCATATAAAACGTGCCTAATAGATTGATTTCGCATAATAATAATCCCAAAATGTTATAAACAAATTGGTGAAAAAAACAATTGTTCAACAAACAATCAGTTAACCTAACTTTTTTTCTCATGAAAATCATATGTTAATTTATTTAAATGCATACGAATTTTTTCAGATTTCTTTCTTAATTTTGATTTTAACTTTTCTTATTTTCAAAAATGTGCGCGAAATAACGGATTTGAATATGCGTTCGGCATAAAACTATCTACTACACTCAAGATTTTTTTGCAAAACACATATCCAAAATTTGTTATATTATGCGCATGTTTCAAAATTAAAAAAATAAAAATCAAAGCAAAGTAAAAAATCTGAAAAAAATTCATACGCATTCAAAAAAATTAACGTATCGTTTTCATTTAAAAAAAAGTTAGGTTGACTGTTTATTTGTTGAACAATTGTTTTTTTCACCAATTTGTTAATAACATTTTGGGATTATTATTATCCGAAATCAATCTTTTCAGCACGTTTTACGGCATTATTTTTTTCCGATTTTTATCCCATCGGGAAATGATCGAAATTGTCTCTGAAACTCACTTTTGGCGGGACTGTACATATCATACATCCTTAAGGCGCAGCGCAATAGTTCCATCCTGAGGGTTCCAGGTTCGATTCTCGTCGATGTGAAAATAATTAGTTATTTTCAGCGAGTCATATATACCATCATGAATAAGGAAGTCGCAATATTGTAATTAAGCGTACAGGATTACTCTATATTTTTCATTTTATTTCTTCATTATATTAGTAGGCTCTTAATACACTGAGAAAAATGAGTAGTTGTGATTACCAATAATTGCTTAAAGCAACCATAGTATTGGTAACGCTTACGAACATATTGGTAGCTCCAACCAATTATTGGCAATCACAACTACTAATTTTTCTCAGTGTAGGGCAACCTTTATAGACCCCATCAGGTTGGAATGAGGGAGCAGCAGGGTTGTCAGAATTATGTCAGGGCGGCGTCAGGCTGGACAGCAGGGCCCTATCGGACTACCTCTTCAGTACCTTATGGGGCCACTGCGTTACATCACTTATCAGGGTCTGATAAGGTGCCTTAACAGAACCTGATAATAAACAAGACCTGACGTCGGCCCGATGGCAAATTCTGCTCGGGTAGTCGTCAAGACAAGTTATTAGATCTTTAAAACTAATTGGCGCCCAATGCAATTTGCAAAGAGACAAAAAGAAAATATAGAGCCTCGGCAGCCATTGACCCAGGCCGCGCCGAGTGTTATCTTTATTTGGAGTAGATAAATAGTAAAATAAAATAAAGCTATCTCAAACTGAAATCTTACGACGGCTTTAAAGCCTTCAATATTACCAATATCCAATACAACAAGTGAGCTGATTCGAAAAGCCAACACGAGCTTTCGACCTCGTTATCATCTCGAGCTTGTCGCCGATTATGATAACGCGAATACCTCTTTACAGAGTGGCCAGTTTAGCGGAACACTCCGGTGAGTCTGTGACATTTACAACTGGGCAGAAGCACAGCACTTGTTGATCGGTGCTAGAAGAATCGAGTTCTCGGTTGATGTGTGTCGATGAGCCGGCGGTTAAATGAGGATGACCACGTCGCCTGGCGATAGAGATAGAAAGGGAATGCCAGGAAAACCGGTAGTAGAACATAGTCGTGATACAGCGGAGTAGTAACACGATTGCGGTAACTATTATGATATCATTACGCCTAACATATGGAATGGTGGAAGAGCACTTTGCAAAATTCCTGTGTCGTCTGTGCAGTCGACTTGCTTAATTACACCAAACACTAACGCTGCGTGGTTAATTTCACTGCAAAATGGTGCATTCAACAGGTAGACATGAGGCATTAAGAGCGGATGCTCAAGGGGATGCAGAACTGGATTTTCTTACCGACTGTGGTCGATAAAAAAGTACGGTTTCGTAGTTTACAAACTAGGCTATTATTATCTAAGATTGCACAGGGTTATAATATTAGGATAGGCACATTTGCATCCACCCGAATTTTGGGTGAAAACGCTTGGAAGATGAAGAAAATCGTAACATTGTAAACCTACGAAAAAGCAATATGGCCGCTCGAACTGTCAACACCAACTTTTTCGTACTATATAAATATTTATAGGAATCAAATTCGTTGAACTCGATTGTACGGCTTTTCTTTGGCGTTTTCTGCATTATCTAGGAACGTCGAAACATCAATTACACAATAAAAGCCATCCACACAAACTAACTACGTTTACCCGATTCAATCGGACAAAAAACCCTTCCAAGCGTAGATTCCTTTCGTGTAATTATTGTTTCGACGCTCAATTATGCAAAAAAACACTAAAGAATGGACGTACATTCGAGTTTAACGTATATAAGTTCCAGGATCTTTTATATCTTACCAAACAGATGATGTCGTCAAACCCTGTCGGCCATTTTGATTTCGAGATGTTTAGAAAATATACGTTTTTTCCATTTATTGTCGTTTATCATCCAATATTCGAATATACGTCCATTCGTATACACTGATATTACCATCGTGGACAATTTGGTGCATGTGTGTAGCGTATTAACTGAGAATAATGATAACTACGGAAAGGTGCGTTTTTACCGACCAAAGTCGGTAATAAAATCCCCTTAAGACTATGCTGGAATAAATTTTTTTATCGACTGTGCATGGTCGGTAAAGAGGTTCGTTTTCGTAGTTTACAAACTACATCATTAATATGTTACAAATATGTTTCATATTGCACAGAATTATAATGTCAACATAAGCGTATTTGCATACACTCGAATTTCGGGTGAAATCGCTTGGAAAATACAGAGAATTGTAAATTTGTAAACTTACCGAAAACCAATATGGCCGTTCAAACCGTCAACATCACCTGTTTCGTACTATATAAACATTTCTAGGAATCACATTCGAAAAACGAAACTGCAGACAAATTCTATGCGGTTCTCTGCAGTATATTTCGAAATTATTGAACTGGGAATAGCGCAGTAGAAGTGCACGTAAAATGTAAACTATGTTTACGGTGTCAGCTTCCTTGTGACAAGAAATTAGAGTCAGTCAAGAAGAGCGTTCTTGTAGTTTTCCCGTTCGACCGTGTAAACGTAGTTTACAGGTCATGTGGGAATATATACATTTCGTTTCGCCAGTCAAATGATGTTGAAATATTCGGAGCACCCGATAGAATCTGCGACCACTCTCATTTTCCGAAAATGATTCCTAGAAATGTATATACAGTACAAATTTACGATTTTCTTTATTTTTCAAGCAGTTCCACCCGAAATTCGAGTGGACGCAAATGCACTAATGGTGACGTTATAATTCTATTCAATATGAAACACATTTGTAACATATTAACAACGTAGTTTGCAAACTACGAAACCAAACGTTTTCACCGACTAAAGTCGATTTAAAAATCTCCTTCAGGATACCATGTAATCAAGACAATAAATCTTGTCCAGTAATCAAAGAAGCTTGGGGATCGCTGCGCTCGGCTTGAACTTTTATCATAGCGGGATATTTGCGTCAAGGTCACGCCAAACAACCAGTTGATAGATACATCAAAGAATTATCGTTCTGAGACAGAAGAGTTGAGACGGATGATTTTCCTTTAATCATTATAAAAAGATTTTTAACGGTAAAAACGGCCAAAAGTCTGTGTTGGAATAAACGATCCGGAACAATTTGTTTTTTAGAATCACTGTACACATTTTTTCTTTGAGAACTAGGAAAATTAAAGTCGGATCCAGCGGTTCTGTAATCAGGAAAGCTCAAAAGTCCCGGATTAAAAAATAGGGTTAAACAAATTGAAACAATCGTCTTCTGTGGTCGAATATCTGTGGTCGTATCTCACGAACCTTTGACTTTTATGGCTTCAAAGAATAAAAATCTACTTTAGGAGCACAGAAGCACTAATTGTTTTTACCCAAACTAAGACCTTCAGAGAGCAATGTTTATTAATGGACAAGTCGTCTTATACAGGGTGCCGTATAAATAAATCATAATGTAATTTTTAACTGAAAATAATTTATTTGGTGCAAGTTTGTTGTCAAAAATATATCTCACTGCATTTTGACACTGGAGTTAAGTTATAATAAGTATTCAACTTATTGAAACTTACTTCGCAAGAAATGAGCAATTGGAAGGCATAGACTTATTTCTTCCAATTAGGAATTTATCTTTATAGAATGTTACTGGAATTTTATACAAAAAATGAAAAATGTGACGAGTAATGACTCTACTATCTGAAAATATCATTTATATAATTCGGGGACAGTAATAGTTCGAACTTATTATGCGAATTTATAAACCTGACATTCTCGAACCTGACAATTGAATACACTTTCACCGAGAAAAAAAAAAATTGTTTTCTCGTCGAACCGTCTAACACATCTGGGCACATCTAATTCGTGATAAGTAGTGGTGTGCGGGTACTCGAAAATTTCGGGTTCGGGTCGGGTTGGAGTTTTCTCGATCGGGTTCAAGTCGGGTTCGAGTAACCCGAAAATGTCGAGAAAACCCGTAAATTTCAAGAAAACCCGAATATCTCGAGTAAGCCCGAAAATCTCGAGAAAACCCGAGAATCTTAAGAAACAACATATTTCACAGTGTAAGTAACAAAGAAGACATTCTAGCGGTTTGAATTCTCGAGGTTTCGGGTTTTCTCAAAATTTTCGGGTTTTCTTAAAATTTTCGGGTTTTCTCAAAATTTTCGGGTTTTCTCAAAATTTTCGGGTTTTCTTAAAATTTTCGGGTTTTCTCAGAATTTTCGGGTTTTCTCGAGATCTTCGGGTTTTCTCGAGATCTTCGAGTTTTCTCGAAAAGTTCGGGTTTTTTCGAAAGGTTCTTTTCCCATGTGTCGAAAGGGTTCTCATGTAGGATGTTTCGTTTCCGCAACTAACGCTTATTTTCTGAAAGACCAAATCAGCTGCTGTATGAGCTAAATAAAAGGCTATTGCAGCAAAATAGACCTAGCAAACTAAGACTAGATGCAACAACCAAATTATTTTTCTTCGTGCAGGGTTGAATCGCTTAATACTTGTTGTCAAGAAAGCTTAAATAACCCGTGTCGATTGGTGATAGTGTAAGTTCATCGAGAGAGAGAGCTCTCTCTCTCTCTCTCTTTCTCTCTCTCTTTGAGAGAAAGTGAGCCTGAAGCGACCCTTTCGCTCCCTCACTTCTGGGCAGCCGCTCTTTATATTCCGCTTCAGGGTCGTACGGTCTGATGCGCGCTATAATTAGACGATAAAATTAATAATGTTAATCCTGTGGCAGGTTGTCATAGCGTAGTACACACATCAGTGCGATGCATCATCCCCTATAATGGTCGTCATCCCCTCTGTAAGCCGGTGTTTTCTTTCAGTCTCACTACGTAGCGAATATGCTCTGTTCTTATATTCCTCTCGTCGTATTTTTTTTCTTTCTAAAGCCGCATAGGTCGCATGTATAAGGCTCAGGGGTTGGTGGCTTGCTCGACCGGTGACATCGAGCGAGCGTGATGGCCTATCACCTCCGCACTCCATCGTCCCTTTGACGCCTTTATTAACTGTGTAGCGATCGAGAGAATTGAGAGACACACCGGACAAGCGTTTTACAGCTAAGAGTGTACATGGACAACACAATCGTGCTTATCCTTACCGCTGTTATATTAATCGATGGAATATGAGGCATTCTTTATCAACTGGGCCACTTTTTTTGGTCGACCTCCCGGATAGTTTTTCTTAATTAGTCAGTTTGTTGTATTACTTGAAATGGTCGTCTGTGATTTTTCAAAAAAATTAAACGGCCCTGGTCAGGATTTATGGTTTTCATTTGAATATCATTACATGTCAGAAAATATTTGTCTATCAGAAAATTTTTAGGATCATACACTTTTTTCATTTTCCATCTTCTTTCGAGTGATGTTGAAGTCATAATTTTTCCAACGAAATAACGTAATTTTTCACAATAAAAAGTAATAATTTTTTTTTTTTTCTTTTCTACAGAAAAGACTTTCGATTATGATCTCAATTTTACGAGATATTTCGCATTGTTTGAAGATTCTGAGGAAAAAAGCTCGAAACGATACTTCTAATTTTTGTTCTGCCTGAGAATCGGAAGCGTCACCTTAGAATTTCGTTCTCGTGATCTTCATAAAATGCTAGGTAGCCTATAAAATTAATACTTACCACAGAGGACTATTAATAGGAGTATTAATTTTATTGGGTACCTAGCATTTCATGAAGATCCTAAGAACGAAATTCTGAGGTGACACCTCTGATTCTTAGGCAGAAAAATTGAAAAAATCATAAATGTTTTCCATTTTTTTCTGCCTAAGACTTAAAGGTTTCATTTTGGGAATTTTTCCTCAGAATCTTCAAACAATGCGAAATATCTCGTAAAATTGAGACCATAATCGAAGACGTGTTTTTTGTCGGAAAAGAAAAAAAATTTGTTGCCTTTTATTAAGAAAAATTGACGTTCTTTCGTTGGAAAAATTATGACTTCAACATCACTCGAAAAAACATGGAAAATTAAAAAGTTAATGATGCTAAAAATTATCTAATAGACCAATATTTTCTGAGATGTAATGATATTCAAATGAAAACCATAAATCCTGACCAGGACGCTTTAAATTTTTTTGAAAAATCCAGACGCCCATCTCAAGGAGTACAACAAACTGACTAATTAAAAAAATATCCGGGAGGTCGACCAAAAAAAGTGGCCCAGTTGATAAAGAATGCCTCATATTCCATCGATTAATATAACAGCAGTAAGGATAAGCGCCATTGTATTGTCTATATTCTCTCTTAGCTGTAAAACGCTTGTCCGGTCAAGCAGTACAACGAACTGTCAAATTTTAAAAAATATCCGGGAGGTCGGCCGAAAAAAGTAGCCCAGTTGATAACGAATGCTTTATATATAGTACGATGGCTGGGTGCTCCTCGGTGTAATGTGTGCATGCGCTTGTGCATCTCAGCAATATGTGCATAAGCACATGAACAGCATAAGCAGCTGCTACATAGTTGCCTGGGCAAACACATCATTAATGCCAGCAGCCAATAACCAGGTCATTGCGCGACTCGTTTCAACCCTGACATTTCGTTCGATGACATTACCACACTGCTAGTGTCATCCATATATTCCGTTGGCTCGCAAAGCATCTCACTCATTGAGATGGTAGCTCTCTACTATTTTTAGTATATCGCTCAACAATAGTTCCGAGTTTTATGTAAAATTATAGAATTACGTACTCTGGGGTTGTTTTTTCTACTTATGACCGTAGTTCGTAATTTATGGTGGTTAGCGATTCTTGAGGTGCAATATAAATTTGAAATAAGTTAAGCGGCATGAAAAACACATAATTTGATCGCTCAAACTTCTTAGCTAAGAAATCACTGAATTAGTCAGCTCAACTTATTGGTTGGCAGAACAAATTGATTAGGCGGGCTGATTATTTAGATGAATTGATTAGTTGGCCTAAATAATTCTGTGAACTCAACTAATTTGCTAGCCTAACTAACCCGACCAGCCAAACTAATCTGGCTAGGCTCACTGATCAGTTGGTTAAACTAATCAGTTGACTTAATAAATCGATTGGATCAATCATTCTTTTAGTGCTTAATTAATTAGTTCGCATAACAAATCGGTAGCATCAGATAATTGGTTGGTCTAAATAATGTTTGCAATTAGTTGGACCAACAAAATGGTCTATTGCCGAGAAAATACATGAGGCATGTGTACAAATGATTATCATCCATGCGAAACGATGCAGTTACAATAATACAATGTGTAATCACCAGACTGTAATTATACGTCTACGATATTTGGAAGCATTTGCTTTGAATTAGTTATTGAGAACGGTAGACTAAGTTATTCGAACCGTATAATGAGAAAAGCTGTTTATTGAAGATGGAAATTGTTTCTTCAATGGGAACGAAAATCAAGAGCCATCGTCACCTCAAAATAATTCTGTCGGTACAATCCGATTAAACATGAAGTGTAGAGAGAATTTCCAATACTTCTCGGTGAGATAAAAATCGGCGAAAAAGTAAACAAAAACACAATGTTCAAAAATTATATTAAATTCTGAAAAAATGTATACGTATCCGGAAAAATAAACGAATTAGTTCCATTTGAAAAAAAAAAATTAGAAAGTGATTTGTTCGAATTTTTTAAATCGATTCGTTAATAACATTCTAGAATTATTATTACGCAGAATCAATCTTTTCAACACTAAAAAAGGGCTTGATTATTCTTCGAATTTTCATTCCAAAAACACAATTTCCAAAAATTGGATTAAATTCTGAAAAAATGCATAGGCATTTTAAAAAATGAACAAATCAGTTCCATTTAAAAAAAAAAAGTTAAAAAGTGATTTGTTGAAATTTTTTTTCATGAATCCGTTGAAAACATTCTACAATTATCATTATGCAAAATCAATCTTTTCAGCACTTACAACGTGTTTGATTCTTTTTTAGATTTTTATTCCGTCGAGAAGTGTTCGGAATTCTCTCTGAATCTCACGTTTGACCGAAATATACAGACAGATCTACCGTAACTCTTGAAGCGACTAACAATGTGAAAGGACGATTACTTTTAGCCTATAAAACGACGAGAGAAATGAAAATGACACAGATACATTGTACGAGGGCATAAAGATTGCTGACGATAGTGAAGAAGATGAGCGGGTTCGGTCGTCTTGCCAATGCATGCGGGAGAAAGCCGATAATTGACGCGGAGAAATAAACTGCAGCAAGTTCCATGCCCCGGCAGCCAAAGAGAACGAAAGAAAAACGAGAAGTGGGAAAAAAAAGAACGTTGTAAGTGAGCAACCGAGCGAATGAGCAGTGCGATCTGGTTTTATGTGGGTCATACACTGTGTATACTCTTTTCGAGATTTTACCTCACACGACTCTTTCAAGGCAGTTCCACTTGCAACCAGTTTGAATGATACGAACAACTTACTTTTTTCAGAGTGCGCGCATCGAGTTTATAAGTATTAAATTATCATTTCGACAACTCGAAAAATTGTTCCAGGGAAGAAGTACAGCAAATTATATTTATTCAACGTATTTTGGAAAAAAAATGTCCTGAGCATATCGATAATGCAGCTTATGCAACTGAAAATAACGACTTAAACTGGAATCTGTGATTCTCTATTTTACTCGGATGATTTTTCGTTCGTTTCTTAAATACATTGTGATATTTAATTGCTGAGACGTTCCTACAAATAAATATTTTTTTATATAATCAAGTGATCCAATTTGATATATATATATATGTACATTATTAATTTGGGTACTATTTTTAATTCAGACATTCAGATGCAGAAATAAAATACATCAAGATTTAAAAAAAGTTTGTTATTAGTATTAGTTCTTTCGATTCATACACTGTTAAATTTTTTTTAAATTAATAGACTGGTATATGAAGGTTAGATATATATGCTGTAAATTTCAGATGCATTCGTCATTGAAAAATATAACATTGGTAAATTCAAAGAAAGTTTATAACCTATACCCGTACCGTATACCATTTTCCCGTACTCGTATCACAATGTATTATTTTTCAGCGATTAAAGTACACCATCGTACCAGGAACGAAGGAATATCAATTGAAAATGCTATTGAAGAAGCATAAATAAATGTTTTTCAATGAAATTAATTTATTTTAATAATGGGATCCTATACTGGCCCAGCCATATTGTCCTGTACTGGCCCAAGGGTTAAAAGCGTGACCAATCAGTACGCGTGGCAGTTAAATTCCCACGATGGGCCCGTACTTAATCAGGGAAAGCTATACGGGCCCACACTGAAAGAAAAGATTAGTTACCATAACCAAAAAATGAGTTGACACAACCAATCGATTATTCTATTTCTCTTACTATGCAGAACGACCACTTTCCCGTACTCGTATCACAATTTATTATTTTTCAGCGATTAAAGTACACCATCGTAACAGGAACGAAGGAATATCAATTGAAAGTGCTATTGAAGAAGCATAAATAAATGTTTTTTAATGAAATTAATTTATTTTGATAATGGGATCCTATACTGGCCCAGCCATACCGTCCTGTACTGGCCCAAGGGTTAAAAGCGTGACCAATCAGTACGCGTGGCAGTTAGATTTCCACGATGGGCCCCGTACTTAATCAGGGAAAGCTATACGGGCCCACACTGAAAGAAAAGATTAGTTACCATGACCAAAAAATGAGTTGCCACAACCAACCGATTATTCTATTTCCCTTACTATGCGGAACGACCACTTTCCCGTACTCGTATCACAATTTATTATATTTCAGCGATTAAAGTACACCATCGTAACGGGAACGAAGGAATATCAATTGAAAATGCTATTGAAGAAGCATAAATAAATGTTTTTTAATGAAATTAATTTATTTTAATAATGGGATCCTATACTGGCCCAGCCATATCGTCCTGAACTGGCCCAAGGGTTAAAAGCGTGACCAATCAGTACGCGTGGCAGTTAGATTTCCACGATGGGCCCCGTACTTAATCAGGGAAGGCTATACGGGCCCACACTGAAAGAAAAGATTAGATACCATAACCAAAAAATAAGTTGACACAACCAATCGATTATTCTATTTCTCTTACTATGCGGAACGACTACTTTCCCGTACTCGTATCACAATTTATTATTTTTCAGCGATTAAAGTACACTATCGTATAGGGAACGAAGGAATATCAATTAAAAGTACTATTGAAGAAGCATAAATCAATGTTTTTCAATGAAATTAATTTATTCTAATAATGGGATCCTATACTGGCCCAGCCATATTGTCCTGTACTGGCCCAAGGGATAAAAGCGTGACCAATCAGTACGCGTGGCAGTTAGATTTCCACGATGGGCCCCGTACTTAATCAGGGAAGACTATACGGGCCCACACTCAAAGAAAAGATTAGTTACCATAACCAAAAAATGAGTTGCCACAACCAACCGATTATTCTATTCCCCTTACAACTCAAATGATAGTGCCAACGGTTCGAATGGTAATAAAGACGATTTGAATGGTAGTCCCAACAATCCGAGTGGTAGTCGCAACAATTGAATTGGTTAAGCTCACTAATCCCACGAGGACTAATCGTGAATAGTTGAGGTTACTATTCGATATGGTTGAGGCAACTCATTTTTGAGAGATTGCGTACATCAAATTGGAAACGTAGTTGTCACAACCAAACTTTTCTTTTCGTGCAGTATATAGTCCTGACCAAATTTTTGCACGGGATTCCCTCCGACGAAGTACTTGGCAATCTTAGGGTAATATAACGTGTATACGTCAGTGATGAATGAGGGCAATTCTACGTGGACAAAAAAAAAATGGGCGCCTACGGCGATCGTTGCTCCGATCGGTTTGCGAGACGAGGATCTTCCGAGCATATCATGAATGAGTTATTACCTGTCGTTGTGGCTGGTGCGACTGGGGTCAACGCATATGTAATCCGCTGTGACTGTTACTCGCTGTAACCCTTCGTAACCTCTCTTTGCTATTTATTTTTCATTGTGTATTTTTTCTTAATCCCTACTGTCCCAGTAAAACTTTGATAGGTATTATTTGTTTTTTCATATTCATCAATCATCAGATAATACCTAAAAAGAATTTTTGGGTTTGATTGTTTTTTTACTTTCTATTTTAACTTCGATTTCTTTCTTGTGTGAATCATGTGTTGAAAAATATTCTAATAAATGTTATAAAATATAAGGGTTATTTGATAATAATAAAATATTCCAAGTTTTAGTCAACGAGCGTGTTGTTTTTTTTCATAAATGCATACGTTTCAGAATAAATTTGTGGGTTCTGTTCTCGATTATTCGTCCTACAGATATAAATTCGGTCCCGTTCTCGTTCATAAATCGTTTCTATATCACACAATATTAATAAATTCACGTCAAATCCCATATTCTCGCATTCTATATTAATAATGTTTACACATATAATCATTTTCGTTATGATCATTCAATTTTTCAATAAAAAGAAAAGCATATTTTCCCAGTTCTCGTCTTATTCTCGATAAGGCAATGTAAATACACACCGTTATCACAGTTATATGCGAGGTTTAATGTCTTCTACTAAATCATAATGAATTATATAATAATAAATTTCGCACAGGATTTACTCATATTCACTATAGTGAATTTCCAAACAACGTTAGCTACTTTCTCTCAGGGTAGACATTGTCTCAGAATAAATATTCTCCTCAAGTTCTCAAAAATTGTCCACCATCCACAAAGTATCTCGATCGGCCGTTTTTCCAAGAACATAGACGAATAGAAAAGTCGACGGGGAGACTTTCAATTATAGGAGTTTCCAAATAGTGTTGCTTCAACAACGTTTTGGAGTAGAAGAGCAAGCTCGCAAATATGGGTGGAGGTCAAATTGACGAATGACCGAAATAGCAAATGGTTAAAATAGTAAATTTAAAGAAAAGAAACGTCTGAATCCATTATGAAATTCGCTATTTCAACCATTCGCTATTTTGATTATTTTCCATCTTGACTTCCATCTTATTAAAATACAATCATAATATCGAAAAAAAAAAAAAAATAGCGAAGGGCTAAAATAGGGAACTTCATAGGGATGGTCATTCTATATTTAGACGTTCCTTATTTTTACGTCGCAGTAAATCGCTCCAATTATTATTATTATTCACTTTTTTTCTCCATCGAGTTATGTGGCGCCGAAATTGAAATTAAGGTATATTTCTAACAATGTATAAAAAATGTCGTTCAGATCTAAAGATTGTAAATAATTTTAATAACGATTCTAGGAGAAAAAAACTACATTTCCTTAAAAAATTTGATGTTTTGTTATAAATAAATGGTTCTCAAATATTCTAGTTAATGCTTTACATTAAAAAAATTGTATCTTATCGATGTATTACTATTTGATTTATCAATATAATTCCCTTTACTTTAATTTCTTTCGATTACTCTTGCCATTTAAATTAATGATTAAAATGAAGCGATTAAATTAAAAGCTTTTTCGCGATCTTGACTGTTCCTTATTTTTACGGCGCAGTAAATCGCTCGAATTATTATTATTATTCACTTTTTTTCTCCATCGAGTTATGTGGCGCCGAAATTGAAATTAAGGTATATTTCTAACAATGTATAAAAAATGTCGTTCAGATCGAAAGATTGTAAATAATTTTAATAACGATTCTAGGGAAAAAAAACTACATTTCCTTAAAAAATTTGATGTTTTGTTGAAATATGGTTCTCAAATATTCTAGTTAATGCTTTACATTAAAAAAATTGTATCTTATCGATGTATTACTATTTGATTTATCAATATAATTCCCTTTACTTCAATTTCTTTCGATTACTCTTGCCATTTAAATCAATGATTGAAATGAAGCGATTAAATGAAAAGCCTTCTCGCGATTTTGACTGTATAAATAATCGGAAGGCAACAGAAAAAAAACCTTTACGAAGCTATTCGCTGTTTCCTCGATATTTTTTTGTGGTCTGGAGGGTTCGAAGACGTCTGAAGGGGCGCGAAAATACTATAAATAAATGGGCAGGCAGTTCGTTGCACCGGTCGCGCGCCGACGTCTCTCGAAGGGGCGGATAGTAGTATAATATAGGGTATAACGCGTCGAGATAAGTGGTTCCGTTGGGAATCGAGAAAAGCGCGGAGACGCGGAGCCAGAGAGAACGAGCGATCATCCCTCGCTTCGCTCCTCAATCTCGTTGATCGCTGCTCGACGAGGGTGTCTCACGACCTTTGCACCGTGACGTACGAACGTTCCAAGATCTTTTCTTTCCGCTCAGCTCGCCGCCCTTCGAGCGTCTCTGACGTCAAACTGCTTACAGCAAACACGCAAATTTAATCACAGCTCCATGCATGCGTCAGCTGTGAACTACATCGTTATTATAATCCTGTGAATACGAACGTGAATGCAATTATTGGGGAATTTAGCCGCACAACCCATTCGTACGTTAATGAACTTTGAAAATGCCATTTTCTGAGAATTAATGTCCTCTACGTGTTTCGTAACACGGGTATATAATATGGTCTCGGTGCTACCGTAATTAAGAGGCAGTGATACTCCCCTTCACCCCGCAGAAATTTCGAAAGCTGTTTTCTCCCGAACAGTACGGATCCGTACAGTACAGATATAGGGTCCGTATTTTGAGGCGATACGCGGGAGTATCGAAGAATTGACCTAAGTTTCTGTACTGTAAAAAATTTTTGATTGAAAATTAATGGACCGGTATATGAAGCTACGATGCATATACCGTATATTCATTTTCAGATACATTCGTCATTGACAAATACAATACTGGTATAGTGAAAATAAGCAATCAGTCTTGAATTAATTGAGTCCGTATTTTGGGGCGATACGCGGGAGTATCGAAGAATTGACCTAAGTTTCTGTACTGTAAAAAATATTTGATTGAAAATTAATGGACCGGTATATGAAGCTACGATGCATATACCGTATATTCATTTTCAGATACATTCGTCATTGACAAATACAATACTGGTGTGGTGAAAATAAGCAATCGGTCTTGAATTGAATTGGGTCCGTATTTTGGGGCGATACGCGGGAGTATCGAAGAATTGACCTAAGTTTCTGTACTGTAAAAAATATTTGATTGAAAATTAATGGACCGGTATATGAAGCTACGATGCATATACCGTATATTCATTTTCAGATACATTCGTCATTGACAAATACAATACTGGTATAGTGAAAATAAGCAATCGGTCTTGAATTGAATTGGGTCCGTATTTTGGGGCGATACGCGGGAGTATCGTAGAATTGACCTAAGTTTCCGTACTGTAAAAAATATTTGATTGAAAATTAATGTACCGGTATATGAAGCTACGATGCATGTACCGTATATTCATTTTCAGATACATTCGTCATTGACAAATACAATACTGGTATAGTGAAAATAAGCAATCGGTCTTGAATTGAATTGGGTCCGTATTTTGGGGCGATACGCGGGAGTATCGAAGAATTGACCTAAGTTTCTGTACTGTAAAAAATATTTGATTGAAAATTAATGGACCGGTATATGAAGCTACGATGCATATACCGTATATTCATTTTCAGATACATTCGTCATTGACAAATACAATACTGGTATAGTGAAAATAAGCAATCGGTCTTGAATTGAATTGGGTCCGTATTTTGGGGCGATACGCGGGTGTATCGAAGAATTGACCTAAGTTTCTGTACTGTAAAAAATATTTGATTGAAAATTAATGGACCGGTATATGAAGCTACGATGCATATACCGTATATTTATTTTCAGATACATTCGTCATTGACAAATACAATACTGGTATAGTGAAAATAAGCAATCGGTTTTGAATATTATGAATCACTTGGCTTTCGATTTTCTAAACTCCCGCATAAAATCGCAAGCGGTGTGGTCATAGGAAGTAATGGACTATTGTACTTGTAATTTACTGTACCTGCGCTGGATTGTATAACCTCTGTGAAGTAAAATTGAAGTATTGGTTTATATTTTTGCTTCCTCATAGAGGAAGCTTTGTTTTCGTTAAAAAAAATGTTTTTGAGATTTTTATGTCAGTACACTCAAAATGGTCCAAAACGTCGAGAAAAGTAGTTTGTGCGAAATGTCTGTGTGTGTGTGTGTGCACATTTCGTTATTTACACGATAACTGTCGCAATTTGCGATGAATGCTCTTTAAATTTTGTATGCAAGTGAGCTATCATAGAATACCGTTTGGGATTGTATTTGACGCGAATCGGATGAAATTTTTGTTTCCTACGCCATTTTTGAAATTTTGAAAAAATCTAATTCACGCTATAACTTTCGCAATTGAAGAGGCACCGGGATGACATTTTGTACATAAATGGACTACCCGTAAAACATTATGTGTACTACATTTTGCGAGAATCTGTCGAGCCATCCTGATTTTATTACAATTTCAATTTTTTCAAAAATGTCTGGAAATACTATAACTCATGCAAATTCTGAGATATCCGGCTGCAATAGCCGGCATGATTTCACGATTATTAATTTCTAACTAAGATTTTGGTCTAATTAACTGTTGACGTGTCAGGAAATTTCAATTTCGGTGAGCAAGAAAAAAAAAGCTTTCACGAAAGAAAAAATTTTTCGGAATTTTTCACAGATTTATCTTGAATTCCTTAATCACTTAGACGACAATTTGAAAAGATATTTGGTACAAATTTGACGAGTGGTTCAAATTTGATGGCATTTTGAATTATTTGAAAAATCTTATTGAAGCTTTTACGTTGCCCTCACTCCTTTCCTACATAGAACCTCTTGAGAGTGTTGTCCGCAGCCACTCATGCCAAAATGCAGCACTGTATTGCATTTGCATGAGAGCACAAGGTAAGTTCGGTAATCCTAGCCGATACAGGTGGCTTTATTTTTACTGAGTTACTAATGAGCCCCTCATGAACAACAGTACGGAAATCCCACGTCAGCTTACGTGATCGACTGAGGACTTACCATAGCCCATACTTATACACGGAACGGCGAACAATCACTTGCGAGCAACGCTTCGGGTCGTTCGCCATCTAGCGGAGTTGAGCCGGGTTCCCCGTGGCAGAAGAGAGGGGGGTCCACTTTTTAATTTCCTATACCTGCCGGTGAATTTACCATTCGGCGTATATTATTTCCTAATTAATCTACAGGATTTGAAAATTTCATATACTCGGCAAAATTACGCTTATTAATATTTTTCAGAAGCACTGGTGCATTTTCTTTCAAACGAAGGTCAGAAAATTTCACACTGAGAGAAAATTATGGTATTAGTAACCATAAAGTGACAACTATTCATTTGTAGTTGGTACAAAAATAGTTGTTACCACTTAATTAGTTGTCACAACTATTTTTATAGTCACCGTAACTATAAAAGGACTAAAAATCAATAGTTGTCACTTTATAGTTAACTGTACTATGACGATTTCTCTCAGTGCAAGAACTGGAATCCTGTATTTACTATGCAAATGTGCATTAAATTTTAGCTTGGTTATGAAGTGTCCTAAAATGTATATTAAGTTTCGTTCATTGGTCTATTAACAGTTCAATCGATGCACAAGTACTGTAATTTTCAAATACCGGTATCGTAGAATTCATATACGATTATCAAATTTACAATGAAAGTATAATAAAATGGAATTCATATACCTGATTTGCAAATCTCATATCCGTTTGTATATTCAATTCACTTGCATTTTTTACAGTGTAAGTTTAAGACATTTAGATCAAATTGGAAAAATTCAATGATTTTTTAGCTTTCGTGTGTTTCAGATCAGAAGATAATCGGCATTGCCATCAAAATTTGGTAAATGGATAGCTACCTGATTTTTTTCAGGATGTACGTCATCGAGATATTCGTATGGCCACTGAGGATAAATCTTAGTGGAAAATTAGTGAGAAGTTTTTAGGATCCCACGCGCCTAATGAAAGGTTGATGATTATAGCCGAAGCGGACAAGGGAGAATATTATTTCTTCGTTAGCCAAATGATACTCTGGTTCTATGTTCGGATATATATGGAGGTTCCCGAGGATTTCTCGTCTCGCATTAGTTCGCGGTGAATGCGGTGTGTCCAGTGTCCTCAGAGAATGTGCGGGACCTCGAGCATGAGGGTAGACTGATGGGAGTTAGATTTCGGCCAAGGTTTCGTGAATTGAAGAAATATCGACGGTGAAGTACTTTCCGTTCCTTTTTTGTGTCTGCTGCGAGCCCGCATTCATATATTTTCATCGACTTTGTTAGGGCTTACAGAGTGAAAAAAAAAAAGATATCAGGAATGACCAAATGACGAAACTACACGACCTAAGTCGACTGGACTCTCGTAAAATTTCTTATTTTATTACCTGCTATGATATTTCGCGGAAAACAATGCTAGATTTTTGATCGCTTACCAATGAAATTAAGTTTGACGCCAGTATTTTCGAAATTTTATGCCAGTAGATCTTATTTCATATAGTCAATTTCTAGGCTATTTTTAAAACTTAAGAAACCTTTTTTTTATGAAGGATCCAATCATTGTGTATTCTGATGAAATAAGTAAAAATAATTTGACGAATAAATTGTCAATATAATTATCGTTCTAATTTTGTTTTCGCCCTTATTTAAGAAAGGAAATCATGATTAATGTTTCGGTATAGCAATTTGAAGAATTATTCATATTTCCATAGAAATCGCTTTGTGATGATTTTTTTTTTTTTTTTAAAGTTTTATTGCACTCGTATCGTAATATACTATAATTTTTTTCTCACTATTTGTTTGGACACTTGCAATTTATAAATATAGTTAGCGAGATATATAAATATGCGTATTTGGCTACTCGACTGAAAGGTCTCCTTAAGACTAGTGCCGAAAACACAGTGCAATAATAATAATGTTAAGATGAGGGATATCGCGCATCTTTGACGTGTGCGACACCCCGCTACAGAATTTATTTCTAATAAGAAAACACGGGACCACTGATTTAAGGATGTATGATAGGTACAGTCCCGCCACAAGTGAGTTTCAGAGACTATTTCGATAACTTCCCGATGGGATAAAAATCGGAAAAAATAATGCACATAAAACGTGCTGAAAAGATTCATTTCGGATAATAATAATCCCAAAATGTTATTAACAAATTGGTGAAAAAAAACAATTGTTTAACAAATAAACAGTCAACCTAACTTTTTTTTATGAAAATGATATGTTAATTTTTTTGAATGCGTATGAATTTTTTCAGATTTTTTTCTTTATTTCGAATTCGATTTTTTTATTTTGAAAAATGCACGGAATATAACAAATTTCGGATATGCGTTTTGCAAAAAAATCTTGAGTGTAGTAGATAGTTTTATGCCAAACACATATCCAAAATTCGTTATTTCGCGCACATTTTTGAAAATAAGAAAACCAAAATCAAAACAAAGAAAAAAATCTGAAAAAATTCATACGCATTCAAATCAATTAACATATCATTTTCATTAGAAACTAAGTAAGGTTAACTTATTGTTTGTTGAACAATTTTTTTTTTCAGAAATTTTTTAAAAACATTTTGGAATCACTACTATGCAAAATTTATCTTTTCAGCACGTTTAATATCGATTAATTTTTTTCCGATTCTTATCCCATCGGGAAGTAATCGAAATTTTCTCTGAAACTCACGATTGGCGGGACTGTACCTATCATACATCCTTAAGCGAAAGTCCGTATCCAATAGTGAGAAGCACTACTCGGTGTATTATATAGTATGAAATCATTAATAGATTATTATTACTATTATTATTTATTTTTCAAAGTTGTAATCATTTTTTGATATTCATCATTACATTTATTTTATTGTTATTAGAATTTCCAGTAATGGAAATGATGAGCTCGAACGTATTATTATCTGATTCCTTTAACTTTGCAGCTTCCGTCATATTATCTATGCCCCTCTTTTTCTGTCTCAGCTCGAAGCCACGCAATATTGCGTATAAAATAACCCAAGACAAAAGCTGAGGGCAAAGATACAGGGAATATCTAACAATATAGTTTTACGAGTTAAGACGTACATTTGAAGGGGAAATGGGTTGGAGAGGTTTAATACGATGGCTGCGTCTACGAATAGAGGAACAACGACGTCGTTGTCGACGACGAAACGCACTGGCTGGCAAAAGCCGAAGCCTGTGAGGGTGGACGACTGCTATCGACCCGCAGAGGCTTTGCATAAACCCTTGCTTCACGCACACCAGCAATTCCCGGCAGCCTTCTGTGGAACTACTCGTCGTGCGGGCTTCGATTCGTGAATGCGACGGACGACGACGACGACGTGCACGCACACTCGAATCCTTGTGCGCGCAAGCTCGGAAATATATAGGCTGGCAATATGGTACGTGTTTGCAGCACCAATACCGCGAGGTTCTGGTGTTGTTTTCAGCCACGCACGCCTCTAAGCCCAAAGTACCGACTCATTCGGAATATAAAATGTACATCCTGGGTTTACTATCAATATAACGCTTTGGGATGTTTATCATGGAAATTTCTGTTGACGACATCGAAAGGTATACAATTTAATGACGAAAAAATTCAACGCATAAACTCTAGGATGGATTCAGTAAACCTATATTTTAAATATCCATACTTGGCGTCGAGTCGCTATCGCGACTCTTGATATGTATTTAGAGAGAAAAAATCATTTCTTCGATATAAATAGTTGAAATTTATTTTTATAAGATACCTCGAAATTTTATTGATACCTCGAAATTTTACGCTCTTGTTATAATGAGAGATTTCACATTTGTCGTCGAATAGCAGTTGAGATGAGTCAATTATCTTGATCGACCGGGAGCCTATTTGTATTTCCTTTTTAATGATTATATATCTTTATTCAAACGCATATTTCGTTTGAGCGTAACGCAAATAACTGCTGATCTGTATATACTAGGGGTAGCCAAAAAAAGCGATATTTTTTTCCTTGCTCTCCGCCCAAAATATCGTAGAATACGTCTTAGTAATGATCCTGTACAAAGGAGAGCTCATAATTTTTATTCTTGGAGGTCCTTCATCGCGTTTGAAATTTTTCCATTTAAATAACCCAGGAAAGTGGTATTTTTCCATTCTTTCGCCCTGCAACCTAAGAAGAATTTTTTTTTTCGTAAAATCAATGGCTACATCTTATGAATCATTAAATTTTGAACGAAAAATTTCCTTGAGTCGAATTTCTATCTTCAATATTTAATTTGTTACAGAGCCTTGAAATTTTTTATGTTGTAAATTTTTCGAGATTTTTTTTTTACATTTTTTAGCTAATCTATTGAAGTTTGGAAAAAAGTTGAAGGGAAATTCTGTCGGCCGTCTGACGCACCATAAAAAAATTGTTAACGAGTTTTTCGTATCGTTGATATTTACAAAGTTACAGACCAACAAAGTTATGGTTTGTGTATCTTCAACTGTCATTAAGTCAACTACTGATTTTAGTACATACAAGTCACTAGGAATTTATTAGAACATCGAATTTTCTAAAAAAATCCGGGTGAAATTTTATGTATTGCTAACGGTTTTAAGTTACAGACTTATTGAATCTTATTTTGATGGTTTTTTACGCATATCCGATAAAAAATTTCAAGGCTCTGTGATAAATCAAATATTGAAGATAGAAATTCGACTCGATAAGATTTGTTGTTCGAAATTTAATGATTCATAATGTGTAGTCATTGATTTTATGAAAAAAAAAATGTCTTCTTAAGTTGCAGGCAGAAAGAATGGGAAAAAATCACTTTTTCGTGTTATTTAAATGGAAAAACTTCAAACGCGATGATGGACCTCTAAAAAAAAAAATTATGAGCTCCACTTTTGACAGGATCTTTACTAAGACGTATTCAACGATATTTTGAGCGGTGAGCAAAGAAAAAAAATATCGGCGTTTTTCGGCACACCCTCGTAAATACCAACGATATCTTTGTTTCAAGTGTCATAAATATTTGATTTCAAGTAATATTCAACTCGATTATTGGATTCAATTACCTTTTTTGGTACCTCAATCAGCTTATTACAACTGGATCCTTCAGTTGCATTTAGTAATGAACATATCTACAATCTGATGAATATTTTCTCCCCTGAAATAAAAATGGATTTAATTTACATAAATAGTATGCCAATATTCCGTTTTAGCGAACATTAATAAATCATGCATCTGCATCTGTATCAGAAGTCGATTTTCGTTAATAGGAATTTTACATGAATGACCCTATATGCATTCTGGTACAGGACAAAGATAGAAGGGCGTCGGACGCAACTGACCTTCTTGCATAACTTTAAAACCCACCGACACGACCGTAGTATACGCACTGTGCGACTCAAAATGTACACACTGACGGTTCTCTGGCTCAGTAGGTAAGTATACACGGGGTGAAACGTACCTACATTGAAGTAAGAGACGGGGGCACGACTCTCGAAACCGAAAGACGGGCGTTTCCTCCGCAGGAATCGATCGGACGCTTGGTCGGGGTCACGGGCGGCGTATCAGCATCGGTCTGACATTTCGAGAGTGAACGATCGCGGCCGGCTTCGAGCAACAAGGTCGAATGCCCATATAAATTATACAAAACGGGGCAAAGGGAACACCTCACAAAATAGTGCTGGCAGCGATTTATTATTGCACTCGCAGACTCAGACCATTCGTAGACTCAGACCCTCGCTTTCGACGAGAAATAATTGCCGAGCGCCCATTATTACTCGCCGGCCAAAGTTTTCTTATTATTTTTATTTTTCCCTTTCGATGCTATTTTTCACAATGGTCTTTATCGACAATGTTCATTAAATTCTACACCGTGATTGTTATTATGCGAAATTGTACATAAGACGGTTAGATGACATTCAAGAAAATTATATTCCAACGAAAGAAAGAAATGATTGCTCATTTTTAATACGGCGTTTTGTGGGCAGATTATAATGAGGTTCTATTATTGTCAAGCTATTTATTCACATTTGAAATTGATTTATTCACATTTGATATTGAAAAAAAATTCGTTCTGTAACGAAATGTTTTTTTACTTCTGTTAATTATATCTGTTGCCATTGTAGGACGTTATTGAATTTGAGAAATGAGGTAACAGCGATGGACGACAATGTGTTTGATAACGTATGATCCAAGTTTAAGCCTAGAAGTGCAAATAGAAAAATCTCTAAGAAGCTAGGGAAAAAAATTAATCGAATCTAATTTTTACCGATTTCATTTTTTATGATAAACGGGACAAAAATATCAAATTTTTTAAACATGTCGTAAAAGTATCGTAATAGCAGAGATGAATGTGTGATGTTCCGGTTGATACCGCAGGTAACTTGGCAAGCATAACGGGAATCGAAAATAATAATACGTTTACGAAGGTATGATCCAAGTTGTAATCCAAAAGTGCAAAAAAAAACTCAACAAAAACTATAAAAAAAGAAGAAAAAAAGAAAAAAAATCCATCAATTATAATTTATACAGATCCCAATATTTATGATAAACGGGACAAAAATATTGAATGCTCCTGGCATTTTGTAAATAAGACCGATACATTCTAAACCATTATTATGTAATTAACTAAAGTTTGTGTTTACGATTGTCGCAGGCTGTGTCAAAGAGTTGTAATATTTGTGGAACGCGTAAATAGCAGAGATGAAAGTGTGATGTTCCGGTTAATACCGCCGGAAACCTGGCAAACATAACGGGAATCGAAAATGATAATACGTTTACGAAGGTATGATCCAAGTTGTAACCCAAAAGTACAAAAAAAAACTTAAAAAAAAGAAAAAAAATCCATCAATTCTAATTTATCCAGATCCCAATATTTACGATAAACGGGACAAAAATATTGAATGCTCCTGGCATTTTGTAAATAACACCAATACATTCTAAGCCATTATTATGTAAATAACTATAGTCTGTGTTTACGATTATCGCAGACTGTGTCAAAGGGTTGTAATATTTGTGGAACGTGTAAATAGCAGAGGTGAAAGTGTGATGTTCCGGTTAATACCGCAGGCGAAACTTGGCAAAGGAACGTGTGGAGTATGGAGTAGATATGGGTGAATATAAGAGACTATATACATAGTGCAGAAGGTCCGCACGACGACGAAGCGAACGCCACGGACGGGGTAAGCCCGGCCAGCTGTGGCTCAGCCTGCATCGCAGACCGATCAATATCCGATGGTATATCAGTTGTCGCGAAGCTTCGGGTTAGCAAGACAGTTCGGTACGGACTAAATTTCGGCGGCTGCAGCTGGATAACGCGTAGCGCGCGGTGCCAGTGTGTCGGCAGCCTTGGATTTCTGCCGACTCCCGTTGCTTCGCCACTAATGCTTCTTCGCTAGAGACGTAGTAGCAGTGACTCTCAGACTTTCCAAATTTCCGTTGCAGCGCACAATTGCATCACATGGCCACGCGTACCGTCGAAAAGACGTTATTTAAGGATGTATTATAGGTACAGTCCCGCCAAAAGTGAGTTTCAGAGACAATTTCGATCACTTCCCGATGGGATAAAAATCGGAAATACAAAACGTGCCGAATAGATTGATTTCGCGTAATAATAATCCCAAAATGTTATTAACAAATTGGTGAAAAAAAACAATTTTTCAACAAATAAACAATCAACCTAACTTTTTTTCAAATGAAAATGATATGTTAATTTTTTTAAATGCGTATGAATTTTTTCAGATTTATTTATTTATTTTGAATTCGATTTTTTTTAATTTTGAAAAATGCACAGAATATAACAAATTTCGGATATGCGTTTTGCAAAAAAATCTAGAGTGTAGTAAGTAGTTTTATGCCAAACACATCCAAAATTCGTTATTTCGGGCACATTTTTGAAAATAAAAAAAGTCAAAATCAAAAAAAGAAAAAAATCTGAATAAATTCATACACATTCAAATAATGTAACAAATCATTTTCGTTAGAAAAAAAGTTCGGTTGACTGATCGTTTGTTGAACAATTGTTTTTATCAGAAATTTGTTAATAACATTTTGGAATTATTACTATGCAAAATTTATCTTTTCAGCATGTTTATTATCGATTATTTTTATCCGATTTTCATCTCATCGGCAAGTAATCGAAATTTTCTCTGAACCTCACGATTGGCGGGACTGTACGCATCCTTAAGGAGGCATCTGTCGTACATTGCTCTCAATCGCATACCAAAATTATCGATGTTATTTCCACACGCTTTCAAAGAGGCAATAAATGATTGGAAGGGAACAAAATTCTACTTAATGGAGAAAATTATATGATATGAAAATAACTCTTTGTAGATTTTTTTTAAGTAAATTTTGTTGTAACAGATAAAAAACAATCAATTGCTTTCTTTTATTACAGGCAATTCTTTCGTTCAGTTGACTGTTTGAAATTTTTGTAATACTGAATTTTCGACGATTGGACGAAAATTCTGAGTAAAAACCATGGAAACCTTTTGTCGGATTTTTTTACTTTCGCCGAAGAATCTTATACTTATTGATAGAAAGTTTTTTTTTATTTCAACGAAGAATATACCCTAATAACGCTAAGTGTGAAAAAGGCAAATACATTTACGAGCGTGAGATCTGATATACCTGAAAAGAAATAGTGTCAGTAACTTGAGCAGTAAACAGTGTATAGGTACGAAAACTCAATTTTTCAGGAGGAGAATATTTTTATTCTCCGACGCTGGGATACGTAATATATTACGTCTCAATCTTTACACAGCATAAACCTATGAGCGTTTACAAGATACACTAACTTCGGCCATGGCTATTGTAAAAAAAGCTATGAAGCCATCGTTTCATAGCTTTTTTACGTGACATTTGTCTCTCTAAACAGCGTTTTCGTCGAAGTAGAATAATAAAACGTTTGTGAAGAGAATTTCGTTAAAGGATGAGAAAGAATTTGCTGGAGACCCGTGAAAGGTTAAAGGCCAAATTTCGGGCGAATGGGTTTACTAAGAATCGAATTATCAGAGCAAAAATTGAGTGGGTATACAAAGAATACAATTGTTTTCTGTTTAAATACTTTGTCCTCTACATAAAAATATTTACAAATCCACGTACATACCTACGTTCATACCCTAAAATATCAAAATACACGGAAAAAACGACTTAGTTACAGTAACAAAAAAAATAGTTCAGTCAACCAACTATCTTAGTGCTCTCAGCGACTGATCAGAAATTTGTTGGGTCAACTACTTTTAG
Source organism: Tromatobia lineatoria (assembly GCA_949699805.1). NCBI lineage: Eukaryota > Metazoa > Arthropoda > Insecta > Hymenoptera > Ichneumonidae > Tromatobia > Tromatobia lineatoria. The sequence goes on along the minus strand of OX453040.1, from coordinate 6,860,817 downwards.
TTGGTTAGCCCGGTAATCTTCGAGGCAACTAACTTCTTAGTTGCCTCGAAGTTGCCTCTTAGTTAGGCCAGCAATGTTGATCCAACAATTTTTCAACAGCTGGCTTAACTAAGTAGTTAGTTGCCCCGACGATTGCCGGGCTAACCAACTAAAAGTAGTTGACCCAACTAATTTTTCATCTGTCGCAGAGCACTAAGATTGTTGGGTTAACTATTTTTTTTACTGCAACTAAGTCTCTTTTTCCAAGCATAATCCATATACTTCTCTTGCGAAGTTATTACATCGAGAAAACAGATTTCTATGCTGTATGAAAAATTGTCACTTATAGACATTAAAAAGTATAGAACAGTCCTGCAGTCAAGCAAGCATCCAACAAGATACATGACAATAAAATCACTGAAATTAGTTCTAGTTTGTATAATATAATTTAATTTAAACCTACAGACATTGCCACGTTGAATATGAGGCATTCTATACGGTTTCGAACGGTCGAAAAGTTGTCCACTCTCAAAAAATTTAAATTTTGTCAAATTATTCCATTGTTTGAAAAAGAGAAGTGTAATTTTTGGATCGCATTTTTCCGAGTTTTTCAAAATTTCACAATTCTCTAAATACCGTTATATCTTAAAAGAATACGATTAAACACAAAAATGTGTCAGACAAAAAAGTTGGAGTTTTGCATAAATTTTGTGAAAAAATTTTGTTTGATTTTTTCGAGTTTAAAAAATGAAAATTTTCATCAAAAATATACGAAAATAAATTTTTTCGGTCGGTATGTCACTTTCGATTTATCTCAAAAAATTTCAGAAAATACTCTGAAGTGTGTACAATAACACGTATTTTTTTTAAGATGGCTTGATCAGTTGTTCCAAAGTTACGCTTTGTTTTATTATTACGAATTTTTTTTTTTAGAAAAAATCAATTATTATTAAAAATTATTTTCTCCCAAATTGTTTATTTCAAATTTTTCGACAAAAGACCATCTACCTACAATAATAATATTAATGTTTTAGAGCTTATTGCAGCATAATTCATCGGTAACGTAGATGGAACTCCATTGAACTTGTTCGAATACTACGCTATATATAATCACTCGTTCAAAAAATTCTATGACTACATTAATAATTTTTTCTCCTAACGTTATATTTTTTTCTTATTGTTGTTAACATCAATCACAATGTAAGAACTAGCAAAAAGTGAAGCATAACCCGCCTCGGTGTTTATACTTAAGCAAGTTACTTTCGTGTATACACCGGGAAGTCAAAAGAATATACGGCCGTACCGTTACGGTTTATCCGGAGTTTTCCCTCGTCTTCGGCAAATGCGGTACAGTGTCTGGCTAAGTCGACTGCGGACACATTGGAAGTTAGGTTAGCTTACCGAAGTGCGGTTAGGGAGTGATAGGAAGGGAAGTTAAGGGGGAAGCTCGGTTAAAACCCTCACGGTTGTAACTCGGAACTGAAAATGAACAAATCTAAAAAAAAAAATCTAATAAAAAGCTCACGAAGAGCGTGTGTGCGTGAAGTCATAAAAGCCGGCAACGCGGTTTGCAATGGCCGAAGCTTTGCTACCGTGACCTCGGTCTAGTGGAATAGTTGGGCGGCAAAAGTTTGCAGTACGCGAGAGGCGCGATAGCTATGTAATAGAGAAGAGGAACCGTTGGTGCACTCCCGCGCATACTGCGACGGCACAACACGAATGCTGCATGCAGTAACGTACGTACGTTACTGCAAGCAGCATTCGTGTAGTACCGCGCTCTCCCGACCTAGGCCTCTGACCGTGAGTCCAATAACACCGTGAGAGGGCGCGCAGTACAACATTCCACGAGTACGACGAGGGAGCGATTGGTTCCGGGCCAATAACACGATTTCTCGCTCGATTGTGTGTCTCTCGAAACCTTTAACGTTCACGATTTTGTTGGAAAATCCCTTTTGCAAGACAATGTAAAACAAAAAGAACGTAGCATTATTTGTATTGACTCTTCCTCGTATTTTCAGGATGTTTAAAGATAAAAATACTATCATTGATATTTTGTTATTCCTGCGCCGAATGCTTTTGTGAATAATTAATTACAGTAGTAACTTATTGATTTATCAACTCGTATCAGGTTTTGTTTTAGTTTTCGCTGCAGGGTCCTTATAGACTTCTAGAAAGAGTATAATAGACATTTTTTTAGAAGCTACTCCACCATGTTTCATCATTTCTATGTCTATGTTTTAGTTTTCGCTGCAAAGTCCTTATAGACTTCTAGAAAAAGTATAATAGACATTTTTTTAGAAGCTACTCCACCATGTTTTATCATTTCTATGTCATTAAAGTTGTGACGTGTAATAGGAATATAAAATATTTTTGTAGGATGAATTTAATCAGTGCTGATAGAGATAGTGAGGGTCAATGTTAAATTAATAGTTACCTGATAACATTTAATTCGATATTGAATTGGGCTTTTTCCTAAACTTCACCTGAGCATTTCGCTGTTAATGCAGCGATTTGTTTCCTGCTGATAACTAGTTTCCTCGGTCTGTGTCTTATCTTTCGCAACCCGCAACTCTGTAGCAACGATTTTGTTAGAAAATCGCTGTTGAAAATAAAGTAGAAAATAAAACGTAGTATTATTTCCAATTAGAATGATCGTCCCTCGTATTTTCAGGACGTCTGGGAATAAAAATGCTGCCTTTGCTTTATCATTATCCCTGCGTGTAATGCTTCTATAAATTATTAATGGCAGTAATAACTTACTGATTACACACTCTCATCACGTTTTATATCAGTTTTCGCCGGAAAGTCTTATCAAAATGAATATAGTGAAGATTTTTTAAAGACTACTCAACCAGGTTTCATAATTTTCATGTCATTAACGCGTAATCAGTATTATGATTTAGACAGGAAGAAGTAAACGTTTTTTTAAGATGAATCCAAACAGTGATAGTAGGGATAGTGTAGTTCAATATCGAATTAATAAGTTACCTAATAACATTTAATTCGAGGTTGAACCTTTTCCCAAATTCCAACGCAGAGAAGTTTCCTTGCTGTGTGGCTTATCTTTTGAATCCCGCAATTTCTTATCCACGATTTTGTTGGAAAATCGGGGTTGAAAAAAAAATCGGAAATAGAACGTAGTATTATTTCCAGTTGGAATGATCGTCCCTCGTATTTTCAGGACGTCTGGGAATAAAAATGCCGCCTTTACTTTATCATTATCCCTGCGTGTAATGCTTCTATAAATAATTAATTGCAATAATAACTTACTGATTACACACTCTCATCACGTTTTATATCAGTTTTCACCGGAAAGTCTTTTCAAAATGAATATAGGTAACATTTTTTGGAGACTACTCAACCAGGTTTCATAATTTTCATGTCATTAACACGTAATCAGTATTATGATTAAAACAGGAAGAAGTAAACGTTTTTTTAAGATGAATCCAAACAGTGATAGTAGGGATAGTGTAGTTCAATATCGAATTAATAAGTTACCTGATAACATTTAATTCGATGTTGAACTTTTTCCCAAATTCCAACGCAGAGAAGTTTCCTTGCTGTGTAGCTTATCTTTTGAATCCCGCAACTTCTTATCCACGATTTTGTTGGAAAATCGGGGTTGAAAAAAAAATCGGAAATAGAACGTAGTATTATTTCCAGTTGGAATGATCGTCCCTCGTATTTTCAGGACGTCTGAAAATAAAAATGCTGCCTTTACTTTATCATTATCCCTGCGTGTAATGCTTCTATAAATAATTAATTGCAGTAATAACTTACTGATTACACACTCTCAACACGTTTTATATCAGTTTTCGCCGGAAAGTCTTTTCAAAATGAATATAGTTAACATTTTTTGGAGACTACTTAACCAGGTTTCATAATTTTCATGTCATTAACGCGTAATCAGTATTATGATTTAGACAGGAAGAAGTGAACGTTTTTTTAAGATGAATCCAAACAGTGATAGTAGGAATAGTGTAGTTCAATATCGAATTAATAAGTTACCTGATAACATTTAATTCGATGTTGAACTTTTTCCCAAATCCAACGCAGAGAAGTTTTCTTGCTCTGTGGCTTATCTTTTGAATCCCGCAATTTCTTATCCACGATTTTGTCGGAAAATCGGGGTTGAAAAAAAAATCGGAAATAGAACGTAGTATTATTTCCAGTTGGAATGATCGTCCCTCGTATTTTCAGGACGTCTGGGAATAAAAATACTACCGTTGCTTTTCCACTCTCTCCGCGCGCTCACTAACGGAACGATACAGAGATGGTATACTCCCTGTGGTAGTGTGTGCGATGTAGTGTACTGCTATAATCGCGGCGGAGGGCTCTGAACGAGAGCGCCGGCCTCCCAGTCGATCGGCTGGGTAGGGCGGAAAGAGGACGAGAAGCGGGAATTCGCTGAGAAGCTTTTCGAGGGAGGAGAAAGTGAGAGAGAGTGAGGGAAATGGAAGAGCTTCTGTTAGGGAGGGAGGAAGAGGGAAGCTCTATCGATCGTTAAGTCTGTAGGCCGTCTGCCTCTTCACCGGCTCTCACTCTATAAGCCTCGTGCTGAGCGTATACCTCTCGAATATATGTGATGTATGATATTAGACGAAATATTTACTGAATGAACATTGAGAGGCAGGCAAATATATCGGATATCTTGTTTATCAGATGTTTTATTGAATAACGATTTTTTTATCATTTTCTCTAGAGTTAATGGATATGTCATCAAATGGCGTAAAATGTTTCATGATATTCGACAATATAGGCAGCATATGTTTCTTTATAAATGGGGCGAATGAAGTCAAGGGTTTTTGTTCCGGACGAACTTGATACTGTAGAGTAGAAAATAATTTTGTAAAATCAGGATATTAATTGTCGTAATAGAGAAATTGGTTCTGTTAATGTGACATCAATTTGTTTGTATTCTATAAATCTGTTTGTTGAATTTCCAAAGGACTTTTTTTTTAAATGTGGTAACTTGACAATAACAATGTATGATGTTGGACGAAATATTCACTGAATGAACATTGAGAGGCAGGCAAATATATCGGATATTTTGTTTATCAGATGTTTTATTGAATAACAATTTTTTTGTCATTTTCTCTAGAGTTAATGGATATGCCATCAAATGGCGTAAAATGTTTTATGATATTCGACGATATAGGCAGCATATGTTTCTTTATAAATGGGACGAATGAAGTTAAGGGTTTTTGTTCCGGACGAACTCGATACTGTAGAGTAGAAAATAATTTTGTAAAATCAGGATATTAATTGTCGTAATAGAGAAATTGGTTCTGTTAATTTGACATCAATTTGTTTGTATTCTATAAATCTGTTTGTTGAATTTTCAAAGGACTTTTTTTTTAAGTGTGGTAACTTGACAATAACAATGTATGATGTTGGACGAAATATTCACTAAATGAACATTGAGAGGCAGGCAAATATATCGGATATCTTGTTTATCAGGTGTTTTATTGAATAACGATTTTTTTATCATTTTCTCTATAGTTAATGGATATGCCATCAAATGGCGTAAAATGTTTCATGATATTCGACAATATGGGCAGCATATGTTTCTTTATAAATGGGTCGAATGAAGTTAAGGGTTTTTGTTCCGGACGAACTCGATACTGTAGAGTAGAAAATAATTTTGTAAAACCAGGATATCAATTTTCGTAAAAGAGAAATCCGTTTTTTTTTTATTTGACATCAATTTGTTTGTATTCGATGAATCTATTCGTTGAATTTTTAAAGGACGTTTTTATGTCAAGCATGGTAACTTGACAATAACGAAAACTGAAATTTTTTAAAAACTGCTCATTTTTTCTAATCTCTGCGCCCTACATGCAGATCTACAAAATCAACTGTCCGAATTTTTGAAAGTGAAAAAAAAACTGATAAACATTATTTTAAAAAATTAGACAAAATTCAGAAAGATTCGTGCGCAATCAGAAGAAATAAGAAGTCATTCACATTTGGAAAAAAAATTATGTTGACGGTAGATTTGCTAAGCCCTTTCTTTCATGATATAATAGCATCATCATGCACATTGTAATGCAAAATCAAGTAATTTTTAGCTTAGACGCTCAATTTTTTACGGATTTTCGTCTGTCAAAAATCTGTTGAAGATGTTTTCTGGAACCCACGTTTGGCGAGCCACTCCCATATCTTTAAGGGGTCTGAATCACCTAAGAAAGGGTATAAGAACAAAAAGTCTGTGAATGCTAGGCTTCTTTTAACAAATTCAACATTTAAACCTCATGAGAAACAAGTAAAAAAAGTGCATTCTGGGGAAAGTGTAAGAATTTTGATTTAAAGTCTTTTTGACAAAGCTATGATTTCAAATGTACAAATAAATCATTCTTTATTAAAAATTCAGTAAATTATTGGCAGCAGTAAACCCTATTTTCACTGCACTCATCCTAGAATGCATCCTTCGACAGATAAAATAAGACATCGAGCACTAAAATTTGTAAACCAGTTCGATGTGAAAGCTACGACAGGTGAAAATTTTTACTTTTTTCCTCACACCATATTGGTGCACACCTTATGTATTTACGAGTATGTGTATGTTATATTATTTAAGAGTATCTATAGAACTTTTTATCTTATGACTTTTTTTAGTCGACTCAGGCCCCCTAAGCAGAATATTTAGTATTTGCTAAAAATAGTACATTGTGATACGAGTACGGGAAAGTGGTCGTTCCACATAGGCTGTGAAGTTGGCTGCACGAGCTGCAGGCGAGTGTCACATACTATTTTTTAAAATAAATACAATAAAAGTGCCTTACAATCCCGCTGAGCACTGGTAGTATCCAAAAACGAACTTCTAATAGATTCGCATAAAATTTCATGCAGGCGAAGCACAGGCGGGGTCCAGGGGCGAAGCCCCAGTGGGGGGATGGTAAGCGAAGCCCCTCCCCCCACCCCACTGCACAATATACTTTTTTTTTGTAAATTGAAATAAAATGTAACCATTATTGTGAATAATACACGATTATTCATCGGGATATGTTTGAAAAAATTTTTATCTGAAGGAAAAATAGAGGACGAGTGAACAATAAACCGTACAGCTGTGCTCAACTTGATTTTAACTTTCCTCCGTCAGATGGCGCATCGATAGAGACTCTGCGCCTCAATGCTTGTTCCGTCAAGAGCGGCAAATAATGTATCGGCGAGTAAAATAATGAAGCGTGATGAAATGCACAGAAGAGTGAAATAATGTAGTACTGCAATCCTTCTGCGCATGCGCTGGATATTCTTTCACACCTTACTGCAAAAGGCGTTGTCCCACATATTTTTTTAAGCATGACATAGGGCACTTTTCGTGCATGTGTTAAAAAAAGTTCTAAGCGAGCGTAAAAATAAGTGGGTTAACCGCCTCGAATAGCAATGTGGATCAAATGTGTTCAGCATGGAAAGAGCTTGGGCAGCAAGTGGCCAAACTTGACCCCTGCAAATTGAGAGCTTTGATGTCAGGGTCGTTTGTGACTGTGAAATGCAAGATATCGAGGTGCACCTCTCGGATGACTGAACCTCGTCGGAAGAAAAGAATAAGAGCGATAAAAAATCGAGTGTAAACAACGAAGACAATATGGTGTACGGTACGAACTGCGTAGCCTAATTTATCTTCACTTGAGTTCGTTCGTACGTGCTGGTCTACTGACTCGCTCGACGGTATCGCTGCGTCCGCGCACAGACCACAACAACGGCGGCGACGACGACAACGACAGCGACTACTATCAACAATGCTTCCCTAGAATTAACGACTGAATTAACCGCGTCCTGAGTGGCTACCGCGCATATATGTACGTATTGCTCTGTTCTTCGTGTGCAATTCACTTTAGAGCAGGTCAGGATGCACGTGTGCGCTTTCAGCTCCACTTTGTCCCGGTTTTATTTCTTTCTAGTCTTGCATTTTTGTGCATTTCCCTCAGGAGCTGCATAATGCGAATAGATATATGGAGCATTCTCTGTCAATTCAGCCACTTTTTTTTCGACCCCCTCTGATCTCTTCCATAATTGGATATTTCAAAGCACTAATGAAAAGCACATTATGTGAATTTTTTCAGATTTTATAAAACATTATTTCAGAAAATACCGTTTTTTCGTATTACTGAAAAAAATGTCTTTATATAAAAATTGTCGTTTTTTGTTAGCTTTCGAGCGGAATATATGAAATGATTTTCACGATCCAGCAAGTATGATTTTTTACCGAAAAAAAGGGCAATTATTTTTTTATTCGAAAACGGGTATTTTTTTCGGGCTAAAAAAATTACAGAGAATTCTTGCATAATTGCTGATATCTCGAAAAAATCCCCAGAGTGGTACCCCCAGATTTTCGTGCATAGAAAAAAATTTGTGTGAATAGTCCATATAAAATTTGGATACTTCCACATGAATAATTTTTGCTTTTTACAGGAACCTCGACCCGTAACACTCAAATGATTTCTTTGCGATATCGACAATCACGCGAGGATACTCTGTAATTTTTTTAGCAAAAAAACCTGACCGTTTTTCAATAACAATAATAATTCCATCGTTTTTTTGGACTCTTCACACAAATTATTTTTTTTAGCAAGAAAATCTGGCGGTGCTACTTTGGTGATTTTTTTGAGATATCACCAATTATGCAAGAATACTCTGTAATTTTTTCAGCCCGGAAAAAATATCCGTTTTCGAATAAAAAAATTATTCCTCCGTTTTTAGGTAAAAAATCATACTCGCTGGATCGTAAAAATCATTTCATATATTCCGCTCGAAAGCTAACAAAAAACGACAACTTTTATGTAGAGACATTTTTTTTTAGTAACTTTAAGTTTTCGAAATATTCGCACGTAATTAAAAAACGGTATTTTCTGGAATGATGTTTTTAAAAATCTGAAAAAATTCACATAGTGTGCTTTTTATTAGTGCTTTGAAATATTAAATTATGCAGGAGATCGGAGGGGGTCGAAAAAAATTGGCTGAATTTAAGGATCGCGGAGTAGAAACCGATTTAAAATTTATGGACTTCGGACTGATTTTCTTGCTGCAAAGATGACTACGAAAATTACTATCAATTTTATGGAAAATTTCAGAAAATAATCAGAACAAATTTTGTAATCGTATTTTAGAAATCGTTGTCTTGCATTTTAACACAAATAAGTATTTGTATCGACATTGCATTATATGCCATTAAAAAAATAAAGTTTAAATTCTACGAAATTTTTATGTCAACTTATAATTCAACATGGAAACATGTAAATTCCCAAAACTTTTATGCCATTTCCAATCCAACACATAGAAAATGCAAATTCTAGAAATGTCTTCGTTCACTTTTAATTTTATACGGAAAATGTTTTAAAGTCGTAGTGGAAAGAAAAAAACGTAAAAAGTCATCCATTATTGTCTTCAGGCAATAATGAAAAGTAATGTCAATTTTGTATTCATTCTGCTGTAGCGTCGAACATAAATTTTACTGAACTAATCTGATAAAAAAAAATTACATCACGAGTTTTTTAATACGAAATTAATAACTCGATAATATTCCGAGTTCGCTGCACTGTTCTTACGTGTATTAATATACTTCTTCACTTTTCATTAGCAGCGTTTCGTCGAAAATAACGGTACGTATTAATTTTTTATTATTCTCCGGTCCGCATGTTGATAAGATATCAGCTGTAGCGCGGTCCACACACGAGGACCAGACGCTGCGAGCAAGATAACTAACTGCGTGAGTAAAAGCCTGAGAGCCGCCGCTTAACTCTGACGCGTTTTATGTATCGCAGTTTGTCAGTGAACGTGTCGGATGGGAATTGATATCTTACAAAAAAAAAAATTATATATATGTATGGGGCATTCCATGACATCTCAGGTCGGCTCCGTAATTCTTTAATCAAAATTACTTGTGGAAAAACGTGTAACAAATTTTTTTTAGATTCTCCAAACTCTTTTTGTTTGAGATATAATTTTTTCAAATTTTTTTAAAATCACCGTTTTGAAAGTCTAAAAAAATTCAAAAAAATCTTATAAAATATAACAAAATTTTTTAGCCGTGACGACGGAGATTTCATAACTGCCAAAGACAAATTTAAAAAACAATTTGAAGAATGCTATAAGAGATTAGAATGCATTTTTAGAATAAAATTGGACAAAAAAAAATGCTTATAATATGAATCGAAAAAATTGTATTATCAAAATGGCGGGATTATGACTACTTTTTCCGACACATATTATATAGGGATTTATTGTTCATTTTTCTGTAAAAAAAAAAATGCATCCTAATAATTTGTTAACTCTTCAAATTTTTTTCCATTTTTCTCTCTGAATCATATGAAAGCTCCATCTTCAAAGACAGTTAAACAATTTCGTTATAATTTGTAAAAATTTTCTGCATTTTCTAAAGTAATAAACATTCAGATTTTTCAAGAAATTTGAAAAATTTTATCTTAATTCGAAAAGTGTGAAAAAAAAACTTGGAACAAGTTTTTCGGCACGTACTTTCGTATAATAAATTACGGAGTTGGTCTGAGACATCATCGCTAAATCCTGATTTAAATGTCATGGAATGCTGATGATACTATTTTAATATGGTCATCGTCCCGCCATTTTGATCTCACTTTTTCGATTTATATTATAAGCAACTTTTTTGTTCATTTTTATTCCAAAAATGCATTATCATCTTTTATTCTATTTTTAAAATTGTTTTTCAAATTTGTCTTTGGCAGTTATTAAATCGTCATTTTTGCATGGGGCTCAAACGATTGTTATATTTTATAAGATTTTTTAGAATTTTTTCCGATAAAAAACAATTGCGATTTGAAAAAAAAATTCAAAAACTCATATTTTAGATAAAAGGTGTTCAATAATTTTTCAAAAATTTAGTACGTGTTTTTCGACAAGTACTTTTGTATAAAAAATTACGAAGCCGATCTGCGATGTCATCGTCAGATTTTGATCGAATGTCATGAAATGCCCCATATAATATAGGCACACATATTTCTCTCGAACGTGGAGAATCCATCATCAGCTGTCTCAAAACTCTACGACTGCGCAAAATGACATTAAATTAAGCTCCATTAATTCTCTCGTCTCTTGTCGATGAGACAAATTCAACGAATATGTTATCGTCGTTTTTGCAAACGCGTAACATTCACGAGTGAAACTTAGAATATTTCTTTATTATACCTGATTAATATTTTGGCATACGGTTGAAAGGCAGGGCATGGAAATTTAAGGATGTATTCCGATGGGGTAAAAATCGGAAAAAAATAATGCTTATAAAACGTGCTGGAAAGATTGATTTCGCATAATAATAATCCCAAAATGTCATTAACAAATCGGTGAAAAAAACAATTGTTCAACAAACAATCAGTCAACCTAACTTTTTTTCTAATGAAAATGATATGTTAAATTATTTTAATGCATACGAATTTTTTCAGATTTTTTTCTTCATGTCGATTTTTGTTTTTATTTTTTTTGAGAAATGCGCAGAATATAACAAATTTTGGATATGCGTTTTGCAAAAAAATCTTGAGTGTAGTAGATGGTTTTATGCCAAACACATATCCAAAATTCGTTATTTTGCGCAAATTTTTGAAAATAAAAAAAATCAAAATCAAAATAAAGAAAAAAATCTAAAAAAATGCATACGCATTAAAAAAAATTAACATATCATTTTCATTTAAAAAAAAGTTACGTTGACTGTTTTTTTTTAACAATTGTTTTTTTCACCAATTTGTGAATAACATTTTGGGATTATTATTATGCGAAATCAATCTTTTCAGCACGTTTTATATGCATTATTTTTTTCCGTTTTTTATCCGATCGGGAAGTGATCAAAATTTTCTCTGAAACTCATTTTTCGCTTTTCGTATCATACATACTTAAGATTCTACCTGAGGCATTAATCAGATACTCCGGAATAAAAAAAAATGAGATAAGAAAAATTTGCGTGACCGTGCGCGATAAAGCAAGCGAGTGAGAGTCGTTGATGTCGTTTGTCGCTTTCTCGGATCTGCATCTCTCCCAGTGTCAATGCCATTATCACTGTACACTTTGATTTATATCTCCTCATCAAGTACCAGAGAGTATTTTATTATCAGCTCGTCGGACAAGCGGAGGCGGGCTGTAAGCATAAATGACAAGATCCTGAGTACTCTTAAATACGCTGCCAATCTCGAGCATCCGTGTCTTTAATATTTTAATGTCAACGCACGTGGCAGGTCGGCGCACCGAGTTCGCTCGTGTTTGTCAGCGAGAGTTCATTACCACGAGACTCGCAGCACCGAAATATTGTTATCGGAGATTGCACCGCTTTGTAAACAACTTCAAAGGCACATGCTTTTTTTCCTAATTGATTTTTGCACTTATCAGCAACACTTTCGATACGGTGCAACAGATATGAGAAATCGTTGCCTATTAAAAAATTGCGACGCCAAAATCGTTGCTTTTTCTCCGATTTCTTTCCGGATGCGATATTTTGATATTTATATCAAATTATTTGTTTGTAATATACGACAAAAATGCTAATGAATGTTACATATATTTAACATGAATAAATAAAAGCTCTTGATTAATAATTGATATCATTACAGAAATTCGTAACTAAATTAAGTTCTACGCGTTATTATAAGAAATAAATCTCAATAAATTGTGTGATTCACAGATTACCAAAAAATCATTAGAAATGTTTATATTCACGAAATATCAATTTGCCTCTCAATAGCATAGACTGAAGATAGAAGAAGATCTGAATAATAACACATTAAGCACATAAACACACTCCGATAAATCTTAATAGTGCAGTCAACTATAAAGTGACAACTATTAATTTTTAGACCATGCAACTATTGTCATAGTCACACGATAACTATGAGAATATAGTAAATATTTGTTACTTATAGTAACTACTTGATAATTGTCGTAACTTAAAAAAAAATTGATTGCACGAACCAAATATAAATAGTTGTCACTTTATAGTTACTAATACCATCTTTTTTTCTCAGTGCATTTGCTTTCGGAAACTAATTAAAATTTTTATTTACATCTATTATTATCCCTGTATAAATGTAACATAAATAATAAGAAGATGGCTAGCACGTTCCTCATCCTATTCCAATTCTCCTCGCCGCATTATTTTCCGGCACTGACTTCAGCACTGCCCAAACATTCGAATGTTTTTGTTCTGGCACACATGCGTCGTGTGCTGAAATAGTTACATCTCCGCTACGTCACACATCGGTTGCTCTTTTCATAGCATAGGAAAGGTTCTTCATCTCGTTCTCTAATACATCGAAGGCCCGGCGAGAGGATAGGCCAGAGAGTGTTGGTCTGTGGCATGACATTGACCCTGGCATTGATCTCGAGCAGTGAGAAGCAGTAGTAGCACTCCAACACCGACGCACTACTACGTATTACCATTACCAACAGTGGCAAAGCAACACATAGCCCAGAGAGTATAAAGCGACAGACCCGAAGTGACGAAGAGCACGGGACACTGGTGCGTACGCAGTTGCGGCCCCGCAGGAGGAGGCCGCGCGAGGCTCGACCTTGAAGCGACCCCAACCAAGGTCGCAGACACAGACGCCACTCCTCCGCCGCCGCCGCTCAGAACACGCGCCGCTACGCTGCCGGTACTCGACCGACGGACCGGGCCAGGCGCCCCCCTCCCCCTCCCCCTCCTCCTCCTCCTCGAGCGAGCGAACGCGCGGCGTCGTTCGCTCTCAGCGCGACGCGACGCCGGTAACCCGCACTTTGCTAACTGAGGCACACATACCCCACCCTCTTGAACAAGAGCGTCGCGGCGGCGTCGTCGCGGTTCCCGGGAAGGAGAGGCTGCTGCGAAAAAGCAGAAAAGAGAGTAGAAAGAGAAAGGGGAGGAACGAACATACCGATAGCAGGAGGAAGAATCGCTCAAGTGAGTGGGCGGACGATGGAATAGGTTACGCGTACGAAGACCCGCTCGACAAAACAGCGAAAGATTTTCCGGCTGAAAGCCGAGAGGTGTGTTATTGACATTCACAAACGACCGGCTTTTGCGGTGGACACACTGGACAATTATACATGTTGGGCGCGATGACCGTCGAGATTACGCTGAGAAAACACAAAACTTTGAATGTTATGAATCAATTGTTTGAAGCTTATATACTTGACTCGAATAGCTTGATATTTGAGGCAACTATACGTATGGTATAGATAACGATATATTTCGGTGACTTAGTGATATGAATGATTGTAAGTATTGAATATATATACGTATATTTAAATCAATAAGGTTATTTGATTAAAACTAAATACATGTGGCATTGTTTTTAGATAAAATTGGATTGATTTAAATTATGCGTTATTTGGACGGATTAAATGTTCAATAGCAACGGGAAGATAATTTTTTGGATGCATTTAATAATATAATTGGAAACAACGACTAATGATCAAATGTATTCAGATGTTATCTGTTGTAAGTAAAACAATTAATTCATTTACTCAGGCGCTCAATTATGTATCATTTGAAAATCTATTCAATTGAAGCAATTAAATATTAACTGGGTTCTTATAAATATTGTCCACATCAGAAAAAATATTGTTCACATTACAGTAAATATTGTCCACATAGCAACAAATATTGTTTTGATTCAAAAATAAACTTAGTTGGTAGGATTGACGATATAATACGATACGATATGAATAAGTATTTTGTCGCACTCTTTTTATTAGGACAGTTTCAGTGAATCAACACAATATTTAATCAAAAACATTCACTATTTTGTTGAGTCAATTAAATTCTTTTTTTCATTGAGCGAAATAATCAATTAAATATATAATTGGTTCAAGTAAATAGATTCCTCAAAAAGATCCGAATACATGGTTTATTTGGCTGATTCCGTTGATTCAGCTAAATATTTCTCTCAGTGTACATAGAAATGCCTAGACGGAGATGATTTATTATTGTCTTTCAACGACCGTAGAGATGAATGCGCTACTTAGAGGATAACGTCACATCCTCTTGGTTTTTGATAAATCGGCTGCGTGAAAGTGACTGAAACTCTGTTTTTCACAACTTTCACAATGACAAATAAAAAAAAGAAGTTTTCCAAAATGCATTTTTTCCAGCAGGTAGAATTTAATAAACTGGTAAATTCCGAAAAAAAATGAAGAAAGTTTATCAGTAGATAATTATTTGTTGATATTTATGTTGCTTGATATTATGAACGAAAAAAGAAATCGATCATTTACATGCAGAACGGTCCAATGACTGGTACTCTCATCCCTGTGTCTATATGTAGGTGTTATCTCGATTGGCGCTCGAAGAAAATGTGAGGTCAGATGCACGTTAGAGATAGTACGATAGCGTGAGAAACAGCCAAGAGGAAAAGAACCCGTTACCCAAAAAATATGTCTATATAAGCCGCAAACGTGTGTACAAGCGGGATGAGGATATTCCTCGACAGTCGTTCAAAGACCTTGCCAAAACCACGAAGCGTCACCGTTCTATCTGAGCGTGCTTCACGTATAGTTATATACATATACTAACAACAACGTGCTCGATTCGCTCGCATTCTTTTCCTTTCATTTTTCTCTTCTTATGGCTAAACATGAAATTTGCATATTTATTCCACGCGTAATTTTACGTGACTTTATTTCTGCTTCAGTGTTTCGATATAATCGACTTTCGATGTACCATGTCATTTTTCCACGAAAAATAAAATAAAAGAAGAAGAACAAAGTATATTTTCAGAAAAAATGTGTTATATTTCACGATTGCAAAAAACCGCAATTCAAAAAGCGCGCCACGCGTGATCGCAAAGCGATAACAAGCGTCTGAAGTTGGCTGTATGTCAAAGCCATCGACGACCAATCAGAATGCTAGAAAGGTGGCGTCAGCCTTCGATATTTCGATGTGCCATTTCCTCTTTCTCCATTTCCACTTCCTCTTCTTATGTCAATTTTGACATGGAACTGAACTTGTTTATCGCGGACTTTCTTAGCAACCAATTACAGCACGAATCAAACGATGACGATGCTTTCCGTCACTAATGAACTTTTTAAAAAAAGATATATAAGCGTGTCGTACGACTCGAGCGCCACCTCGCATTCAGTCGCCTTAATACATGAAATATTTCCCCCTGCAATTGGGGGGATTTTTGAGATCCCGATGGAGGAGAGGGGAGCGGCATAAGGGGTCTTAGCAAAATGAGGGCCACGTGAAAATAGCATCTTATAGGGTTAGTACTTGGATGGGTGAGCGCCTGGCTTGATACGGCGAGATCTTGTAATTATTCTTGCAAGAATTGAACTCTCGTATCAAAGTAATTCAAATTCGTTGTTTCCCTTCCCTTTATCCAACGTTAATTTTTCTACATATAAAAACGGAACTTTGCAAATCTAAAGGTTTCGCAAAAATCAGTCTAGTTACAGCTGACAGTGAATTTTTTTCCAGTTTCCATGTCTTCACGTGTCTTCCCAAACTTCAAAAGTTTCTTTGCTTTTTTCTCGATAAAATCTCCGAAAAAAAATAAGCAAATGTCGGACAACTCCGGACTTAAAAAATTTGGTATCTGACAGGCGATTAAAATTTTCTTTCTGATTTTACATCCGGGCTAACATTATTCTTATTTAAAAAAATTGTAACCAATCAAATAGAAAAAAAAATATGAAAAAAAATCGAGGTCGTTGTATCGTTTGAAGACTGACAAAAAAATCGTGAGGTCGAGGGTCAGACCTAGGTCGAATCAGTATGAAATGCCCCATATACATCTGCATCCGGAGCTTGTACTTGGAGTATCAGCCAGCAAAGTGGGAGAATCCTACTCTCGTCCGGAGATTTTAACGAACGGAACTTCCTGTGTCCTGCTCTTTCGCTGTGCGCGTAAAACAGTCGAGATACAGTAGCGCTCGTTGCGATACGTAGTGATGACACGCACCAGACGACGGCTGAGCCACAGGGATGTAAGGCCAAGGCGAGGCGCGCGTAACGAGTCTATCGCGTGAGCAGTCGTTTCAGAGAATGGATGAAAAAACAAAAACAAAAAAAGTCCCGATCGAGCAGCGACCCGCATTATTGCGAGACTAAACGGCATCACGGTGTGAATGGCGATTGGCTAGATTTTTGCAATTACTTATGTTGGAATAAAATCATTGCGATAAGCATTTTTTGTTTCGCTCGTGGTTGCAATAAGAATAGTTCTGCTATCGATTATGTGACATCGGTTCTCCAGAAGAACATGCGATCTTTTTATATAGTGACATTGACTGAGTGGTTATTAATTATAAAATGTAGCTGTACTTACGAAAATGCGATACTCCACTGAACGGAAGCATCGGTCTTTTTCACATTCCGATTACTTGTGTACAACGTTCATAGCGCCTGATCACTATAAAATAACGAAATGAAACAAAATAACATTTTTTTATTAACAATAAATAGGATAACGAACGAGGATGCGAAGTAGAACCCTCCATTGTTGCTTTTTCATTATATTTCGCTTTTTACATACAACATCTAAATGGAAGTATGTATGGAAATTGATTTTGATTTTCTCATAGAGGGAGCTTTGTAAAACGCTTAATATATTGAGAAAGCAATGTGCAAGTTTATTCCGTTGAACATGAATCTGGCTCTCATTTGATCCCAGCTGAATATTCGATACTAAAATTCGCATGGAAGAGAAAAAACCAAAAAAATTCGAGAATTCAAAAAATCCAAACTTTATAAAATCTTAACGGTTTACCTGATCTCAACCAAATTCGATAGGGATCACCGGTGTATGAAAGGTCACAGGCATACCAATTTTGAGCTCGATATCCCGCAAACTGAAAAAGTTATCGTGTAAACAGACATTTTTGAAAAATTCAAAACAGCGTAAAAATTTAACAATCAGAGGGATTTTAACCAAAATTCCCGTGTTATAAGGGTTTACATTTTTCGAGCATGTAATATACATACACAAAAGACACACACACACAAACATACCCGCATTTTTTCTAAACCACTTTTCTCGACGTTTTGGATCAGTTTGATTGTCATTACATGAAAAACGCAAAAACAAATTTTTGCATGAAAACAAAGCTTCCTCTTTAAGAAACCAATAATAAAAATGACATAGAGAAATATATATCATAGATCACTTTAACAAGACTATCACTAAAGAGAAAAACATAACAAGTTCCAAAAGAAAATACCACAATTGGTGGTCGATGTCGATACTCTCTCTGAACAAACGAATTTCATTTTATTCGGTAGAGTAATAAAAAAAAATGAAGGTTCCAATAAAAAGGCCGAGTGTAACGACCCTGTTGAAGTAAGGAAGAGAAAGAGAGCGCGATGATTGAAGACTAGCAGAGCAAGCGAATGGAGAGAGCAGAGCAGGAGGTGGAGCTAATTTCGCTCCACGAGAGAAAATTGTAAATCACTCTTTGTATACGTAGTATCTATATAGTAGATATATGTATATGGCATAGTACAGCGTCGTCTCGACGAGTTCGACGAATTTCGTGATTCACTGCGTATCTGCGTTCGTGTTGCTCGTGCTAAAGTGTGCGAAAGAGTTTGGCGGGCATGGGATATGGCCCTCGATTGGAGGTCGTCGTTCGTCGATTCCGCTGCTGCTGCCGCCGCCGGCTTCGCGCGCTCATTCTGCTGCTGCTGCTGCTGCCGTACGCCGCTCTCCATCTCGCCGCCGGGGAAGCAGAAGAGGAGACTGCGCGCTGTCGTACACGGCTGTTGCCCTATGATTTATGTAAACAAGGTTGAGAACCTCGCGGGAGGTCCGCGCGTCGACGAGCCCCGAGCCACAGCCACGCTAACGCCGCGTGGGCAGTGCTTGCTCTTCTCCCGGCGATGAGCGCCCCCCGTTCGCGTCTTCGAGAATCAAGAGACGCGCCGCGCAACCAAAAAGGGTTTCACACAGATCTAAAACTCGAGCGAGGCTAACAACCCCGTCGCCCACGCGCTCTCATCACAGACCCTTTCGTCAATGCCCTTACAGCCCTCACCCTATAGGATGGGCGGTCGTGCAAGTCCTGGCTACTATTATATAACCGCTAATCATAGTCAATACCAGAATTATTTTACGTTGTTGCGGTAACTAATGACTTTGCGCTTGAAGACGCCAGCGCCGCTTGTGTCGCTCTTTGGCAACAGTGTATTGACAAATGGCATTGATTCCCATGGAGCATTGGGGCATCCACCCCGTTTCGATCAGGTTTTGACCTCGACCCCTCAAATTTTGCTCATAATTTTATCTGGGCTTAGTTAGACCCTCAAGTACGGAAAATTTTTTTTTATCGCATTTAAAAAAAATATATTCTTAAAGTGACATATCGAATGCCATAATTTGAAAATCAGAAAAAATTCTTTAAAATACTTTGATGACAAAATTATCTAGCTTATAGCCAAAGTGGGGAGATTTTTTTTCTAACAGTTTTTAAGCTTTCTTGATTTAAATAATTATTGAAAAATATAAAAAATTATGAATCTACTACAGACGATTGTTTAAATGTTTGTTTATGCAAGATCGCATTTTTTTCAGATTTTTTGAATTTTTCCAGGTTTATCCGGATTATGCAAATTTTTTAAAATATTTTTCAAAAGTGGAATATCGATTGAGGACGCTACGTGAATTTCTTCAGATTTTTCAGAACAACATTTCAGAAAATGCAATTTTTTTAAAATACAAATATCTAGAAAACTTGAAGTTACTGAAAAAATGTCTCCACATAAGAGTTGCCGCTTTTCGTTAGCTTTGGAGTGAAGTGTTTGAATTAATTGTCACATTCCGGTGAGCATGGTTTTTTTACTGAAAAATGGGGGAATTTTTTTTTTATCAAAAAAACAGATATTTCTTTTTTACAAAAAAATGTGCAGAGTATTTCTGCAAAACTATCGATATCGCAAAAAAATCGTTAGCGTAGTAATGCTTCACATATTAAGAAATTTGCGACTATTATAAATGAACAACTGATAATCATTGTTACACATTAAAAAAATACCCGATGGTCAATTTTTTTAAACTAATTTTTGGTTATGGCAAAGACTTTTTCTCATTTGATTTATTCCTATACGTACATTTTCGACTTTCCTATGTCCGCTGCACTTTGCGTCGGTATGCTTATGATATCTGACAGCAGTGATGTTACCGTGATCATCATAATAACAATCGCCATTTGGCATTTGGCAATTGTTATTGCTAACTTACTTTTTTCCTTTAAATTAGTCATGTCGCGAAGGCAATCCGAACTCATATGCATAGCTGAACTTTTGAAATATCGTAATTCACCTATTTATTTTTACTTGTAAAAAATATTGAAGGCTTGTACAGACTTGAATGAATAATTAAAATATGGAAATCGATATTTTTACACGGAGCTTATGAGACGACTAGCAAAATCGATCTTCAAATCGACAATTAACGTACTTAGATCAAAGATAGATAGATAAAAAGTACTACAGATTTGAAAATCATTTAGAAATCAATGCATTATAAAAATAAGGTGACGTCACCGGACTAATGTCCAATTGAACCAAGGTCAAAGTGTAATTATTCTCGTTTCCTAACCCATTTATCGTAAAAATAAAGTCAAATCCACACTAAACATATAAACTACTTACAAATAATCGTTTTCATCTGATTGCGACGATTTTTAACGATGCTCGATTACGTGTTATAATATTATTGAAGTAGTTAAAGTGATGCATATGATTATGTTTCAATGGTATATACACGCTGCCATTTATGGTTTGCGTCCTTCCAAGTTGAACACCTGTAAATACAGTGTTGCCATAGGGAAATAGTGAAAATTAACGCCCGGTAAATTTGCCCAGATATTGTCACAGTTAACGACGCGACACGACATTGACGTCGCCCATTTCGACGCACTCACTGTGTCGATTTGTCCGAAAAATATGAGTAATAACGTTAATTGACGTACGATAGCATAACATACCGTGACAGACGTAGCTATAATGTTGCACAATTGCGCCGCTTCGAACGCTGGCGGTCCAAAATGGTCGCGAATGAAGGTCACGCGTTAAGCTAACACTGCGAGATCGTGCAGGCTTTAGCTATTATTATGTAACAGCTAATCACACTGGTCAATGCGAGGATTTCGTTTTTGTTACGGTAACTGCAGAATTGTTGAAACTATATCTTCACGGTAATGCTACGGTTAAGCCTACATTTTTACGGTTATGATATTTCGAAATAAATGGATCTGCAATGTGATATTATGGTAACTTCAGTATAGTTGAGACTAAATGTGTATATTTACGGCGAATTTTTTGTAATGAACTGTCATGCTTACATTTATTTTTGTTTTCGTGTGTATGATTGTGGCAGAATTTATTTCTATTAAGCTCAAAAATATCATAAGTCAATTTGTTTTTTCGAAAATTCAACCATTTTTTTGTACACGAAAAGAAATAAGTAGTTGGTAAAACTGAAAAATTGTTTCTGACAACCACCTGGAATAGTTGATATAGCACCTACTACTCAGTTAGTTAAAGCGTCTACTTAGTTGGTTAAAGTAACTGAAATGTCGTTGGTAGAATACCCGTAGTAATAGGAACCAGCAGAAATAGTAACCCGAGCTATACGCTTAGTTAGTACATGCAATCTGTTTTAGTGGAGATTTAGGTTAGAAATTAGATTTTATAACTCATCGTATTCGCTCCCGCTCGACGAAGGAGGTTATCAATGCACGAAAAAAAAAAGTAGTTGAAGAAACCAATAAATGGGTTCTGAGAACCACTCGAAAGAGTTCATATAGCGTCAACTACTCGTTGGTTATAGGAACTAATCGTTGGTTGTACGAACTACTCAGTTGGACGACGGAACTGCAATGCGTTTGCGTCACATACGAGCTGTTAGTGAAAACAGCACAGCGATTGGTTACCGGAACTAACTCGTTGGTTTCACAGACTATTTTTTCATAACCAATCGCGAATACATCGGTTTGCGGCTTTAAGTTAGTTGTGGCAACTAATTCGTGGTACAGCATATGCTGGAGATTATTGTTGCAACTACTTATTTTTTTCAGTGTGGAGACATTTACAATATCGATCTAAGAAAATGCGAACAATGAGGTTAGAATTGGCATTACCATATATTCATAATGACATGGATCATCACCAAATCCTAATTCTTTGAAAATGAAGAGCATTTCTTCTTCTAACACTCACCGTATATTTACTACAGCCCGCTGCAAATTCCTTCTCTTTTCACTTTACACTTAAATGTGTCGACACGTTCGTCATGTAACATAATAGCGTTGTTAGCCTCTGTCATTCGCGAACTAAAAAAATATTAGTTACCCGAACCAACCAATTAATGTTGGGAGGAAAGTGATTGATAATGAAAACCAACTCGTGTGGTGCCGGCAACATTCGAATCGTGTTTACAACTATTGCTGCCGGTAGTTGCGCCACCTCATGGCCGTTGATAAAGAGAAAATTATGATTGGTTGTCGGAACCAAATCGTCGGTCTTACTTACTATTTTTCGCTTACCAATCACATATAGTTGAGGATACTTTTTCAATTTAGTTTCCGTAACTAATCTGCGGCACAGCATATGCCGGAAATGGTTATCACGACTATTTTTTTTTCCGTTTACGCATTTTTTACCCGATCCCCGAAGTATACATCAAGTACTATTGAGTAAGCTTTGAATTTATTTCTAATTTGTTTTAAAAAAATTCGGGAAATATGATAAATAGATTCATCTTCTATTAAGGTAATGTCAATACGCCAGAGTCATACACAGCAGCATCTATATAACATAAAAATGTATTATATATTGCATTTTGACTATGACAATGATAATACCCAAAATAATCAAGAATTTGTAAACATTGTTGCCATCAGGTTGTTGACACAATTATTTGCAATAAATTATTTTCTCAGTGCGAATTTGTTATGTAGAGAGTAGTATGTAATAGTATGTAGAGAGGTGATTGTCCTTGGGTCTCGGTGTATATATTCTTTCGATAGTTTGATATATAAAGTGAGTGGGAAATTTATGTCTGGGCTTAATGTGATGTACGCGTTGTATGCATAGTGGTTGTAAGTTTTCCCCTTGTTCTACTGATAGCTTTTCGGCTGAGGTAAGTACGTTTATTTTCGATGAAAAAATTTATTTCGCTAACACTCGCGTAAGTGCCGTGCAAAAAGATTGATTTTTAAGTGCGCATTATTCATTTAATTTACCCGTAAGAACCATCCAAATTTTGAAGAAATAAGGCTTGAATAGCTCAATTACAATAGGCCTAAAGTACATGAACATCAGTTTGATTTGACTCCCCGACTTAACTACCTAAATGAAAATCTGTGCAATTTCCGTTGTAATAAATTCATGAACAGGCCCACGTTCCATTGAAATTTCATTTCGATTGAAACATCGAAACTTTTTTCAAAACAAACCGAAGCCACCCGGAGATAAGTCCTAATGACATACATTCCATATGGCTGAGGGGTGAATAGTTTATACGCGGAGTTTTAGGCTTGTATGTATATGTGTTAAGTCGCCGCGCCCCCTACAGTGTATTATTTATAGACTACGCGGCAGACCCGAGAGAAGTATAGTCGAGCTTTTTATTGTTCTGCTTTTTTTTTTCGTCAACCGGCAGCAAAACTGCGTGGGTTTATCGTCCTACTCGACGTGCATTCAGTGAGTAGTATCAATGGAGTTTTTGCCCGTCTGTTGTCATAGAAACGGGAGAAAGCCGAGCCGGTCAGGCCTACACTTCGCAGCTTTCCGCGTAACTTCCGCTACACGGAAAGAAGAATGTGGTTATGTACACCCAAACAGTGACTGTAGGGACTTATTCGCAAGTTATAGTTTTGGTTAGAAAAATTACGCATTTCGGTTATCACTTTTTGATAGATAGAAAAAAAAGGTTAGCATTACCATCTACATATTGTAAGAGTCTATGCATCGTCGCGAATTCGCACAATTTACCGGCGTCGCTAATGCAACGAATACGTTCGTTGATCTTAGGTTATGTAAGACACATATGACACGAAGAAGCTTGTGACGCATCGAGGAAAACACTTTAGATGTTGTTAATCAAAATAGCCAGAATCTTCGAATATAACTATGTATATCTATATATAAAAAGTAGAAACACTGGATAATACACTTCGATGTCTTCAGATGGAATAAATGATATTGTTTCGTCGGAATTTACTGCGTACTCACTGGTGAGTAATATCCATATTTGTCAAAATCTATAATCAAGTTATTTCAACTAAATACATTGCGACCAACGTTAAATTCTTATTTTTATTTAAAAAAATGCTATTAACTATCGAATATCCCTATTAGACGATCAATCAATATCAATTATATCATCAAAGGTTCGAAAATAAAAAATCGAATGAAAAAAGATAGTCGGCTAAATTCACGGAGTTAACGTGTCGCGAATCATTGGCCAACTCATAAAACGGTCGTTGTTCCAACTATCTTTTTTTGCCGTTGACTGGCGCGTCGAGCGATGAGTGGAGGGGGAAAAGGGAACGTGCGACGCTCGCAACGCTATCCCTAAACGTCGATTTGGCTCGACTGTGCTGTCTACTAGAACAAAGTAGATAAGTTCTGACTCCTCAGTTGTGCGAGAGTCGAGAGAACATTTTACGGTGAATTTCTGCGAAAACCTGGTTTTGAGAGAGACGTAGGACGGTAAGGGATATGAGCTCTTAAACGTGTAGGCAGTGAGAAGAGGAGAGAAGAAGCTTTAAGAATGAGACGGAGCGTGAACGGTCGAAAGTTCTGTGAAGGGTTCTCACAGGTGAATGGCTTTTATCACGAGAATGTGCGGTGGCGCTTTCGTCGGTCGGGGGAAAAGGTTAATTCTCGAGGGTGCAACTGGGTAAGCTCACGGCTGGCCCGGTTCAACATAATTCTCGTAATTTATACGCAACGCGAACTCGCTACAAGTCTCGTCAGCTGGGCATAATTTATACATTATGTATAATATAATATGTAATATAGGCGGCGTCTCCGGTTGACTCGTGCTTCATGAAATTAAGTGATTAAACGATTATGACGGGAATCGTCAGACTTTATGACCGAGGGGCAACAGTACCCACGGGGACTTTATGGGGTTCTAAGCAAAGAAATTATGGAGACGAAGTCACATCAATTATACGCTTTGCCGCACTTTTGACATTCAATCAGCGGTATTTGAGGATATCTGAGATGAAGATAAATCGAAAATTTACCAATTCAGGATTGGTAATGAAACCGCAGGAAACGAAGCTCGAAACTGTTTTGCACCTTTCTCTTGTCTGAAGTCAAATTCAGATGGGTGAATTTAATGACGTGATTACTGTCTAGCGACTTTCAATAGCCAATCAGTAATCAGTTTAGGCGATTAATATGCGCCGCTTCTTTAGAGTATTACATGCCTATTGAAGGATGGGAGGAGGAAAGTCGTGATTATTGATTCCCGCTACATAAATATTCCGAAGCGTAAATATAAATTGGTGGTGAATTAGAATATCGTTTGAAGAAAACCACTTTTAGCAAATCGAATATTTAGAGATTGTCTTGTATTTTCATGACGTTTTTTGAATTTTTATGAAACTGACGGATTGACTCGATTTATCAGAGTATTCTCGGAATTTTTTATTTTACTCAAGACTTACGACTTTTTTCGACTTCTGAGTATTCTCGGAATTTTTTAGTTTTCTCGGATTTTACGACTAATCTTGATTTTTCCGAGTATTTTCGAAACTTTCAAATGTCTCAGAACTGGCGCGTCGACTCGATTTTTATAAGTATTTTTAGAATTTTCGAGCGTTTTCGGAACTGTCAGATCGAGTTCACTTCTTCGAGTATTCTCGGAATTTTCGAGTTTTCTCAAAACTGTCAAATTGACTCAACTTCTCCGAGTATTCTGGAAATTTTCGACCGTTCTAGGAACTGTCGGATTGACTCGATTTCTTCGAGTATACTGAAAATTTTCGAGCTTTCCCGGAACTTCTGGATCGACTCTACTTCTTCGAGTATTCTCGAAATTTTCGACCGTTCTCGGAAATGTCGGATTGACTTGACTTCTTCGAGTATACTCAACATTTCCGGCCGTTTTCGGAACTGTCAGGGTGACTCAATTTCTTCAAGTATACTCAAAATTTTCGAGCTTTTCCGGAACAGAAGTTCGAGTTCGAGTTATTCGAGTCGATCCAGAAGGATCGACTCGACTTCTTCGAGTATACTCAAAATTATCGACCGTTCTCGGAACTGTCGGATTGACTCGACTTCTTCGAGTATACTCAAAATTGTCGACCGTTCTCGGAACTGTCAGAATAACTCGATTTCTTCGAGTATACTCAAAATTTTTGAGCTTTGTTGGAACTGTCGGATCGACTCCACTTCTCCGAGTATTCTCGGAATTTTTGAGTTTCCTCGGAACTGTCGGGTTTTCAGAATCAATTATTTATTGAATTCCGTTTATTTAATCTTCACCATCGATATGTGCAAACATAAGTAATTCAATTGTTACTGTGTCACTGTATATTTTTCAAAGCACTTTCATCTTTGCTCTGCATGAATTTATGTTGACAGTATGCAAAAAAAAACGAGTGAGAAGGCACAATTAAAGTCTGATTACAGAAACATCATTTATCAACCATAATTTATGAATTTCGCATTCGATGTATTCACTCTTATTCAAGGAATAACAACAGTCCCCGCGTTATGACAGTAAATAATTTTTTGTCAACAAAATAATAAACATTGCAATCGAATTCTTTGTAGGCAAAAAAATTGCAAAAACGCGTAAGAGTGGCCATGGAACGAATGATACTACTTTTTTTAATTCATTTTTTTATTCTACAGTTATCAATAATTTTTTACACCTAAATTTTTTACACATTACAAAATGAAGTATTTCTTACTGCTCGTCGGTTTGTTGGTCAAGCAAAAAAGCACGGACAGAGAATAATAATGCGATTGAGAAAACATCTCTTAATTTATTCATTTAATGTATTCACTTTGTCACAAGAAATGTTAGAGAGACGCTGTATAAGTAAAAAAGAAAAAAAAACGCATAACCCGAAAAAAAAACATTTGTCAGAAGTGGGATTCGAACCCACGCCCACAGAAGTGGACTGCGACCTGAACGCAGCGCCTTAGACCGCTCGGCCATCCTGACTGTCGACATTAGCCACCGCAGTTAGTCGTTCCAAGGGCCATCCGCAACTTAAACTGCCATCTAATCAGCATTTATCACTAACTAACGATAAAACAAGCTTGTAAATTTTGTTTATAACACCACATGCATTCGCTAAACGATTATTAATGTATTTACAAATTCATAAACACTCGTGTCACACTCCGCTTCGCATATAACGTTAGCCTGCAAGTAAAAAAGAGAAAAAGGTTATCCTGAATGAAGTATCCGTTTGATGAATGGAAATAATATGTATCGGTAACAAGGTGAAGGATCCTTCGAGTCGATTGTCGATCCTCGTTGCGTTCCGTACCGTAACAAGAAGTTGACGTCCTTGCTCGTATTGCTACTGCTCGAAGACACGACACGTTTTTCTGCTACGAGCTGTGGAACAGATTCCTACTCGTACGATGCCAACTAGAACGAGATAGCTCTACTATTATCTTGCGGAGCTCATGGCAAAAAGCCCCCATCACCTTTCCGTTCCGGTCGTAGTATATACAACATTGTTGCAGCCGAGTTACGTACCTGCTAACCGAGCTACAGCTGTAGTAAATATACGTGTCGTTGCGGTGAGAGGGAACGAATCGAATCCCGTAGCGAAATCTAGTTGAAGCTTGAACGAACAGTTGCCCATCTTCTAACGCTCGCTCATCTCTTTCTTATTTTGCTTTCTTCTTCTCTTCTTCTTCTTCTGACGAGATAGCCATTCTCGTCCATCACTCTTTCGACCTTGCAGCTGGTTCGCTACAATATATACGACGCGAATCGTTTGATCAGCAGCGGTTTCCTTTCTTTTGTTAGCCACGTTGTGTGAGACTAGAATGAGGAGATGGGCGAGTGAGAGTCACTGGGATCTTTGGCTCTCGGTCGATTTGCTGATGACGAATAGCCTCTAGCCTCTGGCACTCTCGGCAAAATTATACTCGTACTATGATTCGCTTTTGCTTGTTGGATTTACTCTGACCTCTGAGAAGAGACGTATCGCTAAACTGTGAAACTTATGTTAAAAGTTGAGAGTAGTATAGGGGTCGTGAAATATAAAACTGGCACTGTTCGTAATCTATGAGTGTTTGGATAAGAGATTAAAAATATTCGAGTAAAGTGTTACTTTACATGAAGAAAGTTTGCGAGCAAGGAAACGGAATTTAAGAGGGTGACTGTGAGTAATTTGTATGATATAAAAGTGGTTTTTTCATACAAGCTCGGTTATTTTAAAAAGTTTTGAATAAATAATAATTTTTAGTTTTCGAGAGATAAAACATTCAAGAGGATGACATTTTTATTTAGAAATCATTTTTTAGCCGCTTTTGTTGGTTAAACATTTGGGAAATTTATGACAATCAAAAGTCAACATGTATCAATCTAAAATAGAAGCAAACTGGAGTTTTTAAATGAATAGGGTAGAAATAACGATTGTGGCCAGCCTCACACTTGAATACGTTTTTCGTGGCTATTTTAATTTTGTACCTGGACGTCATTGTGACTTCCATTTGTCTCCATTACGAAAAATATGATATCAATAATTAGATCATAATCAGCCGATTCATCAAATTCTGAACTCCTTACGTAATTCGAGAAAATTTTGACGCAAGCTTTAGATATATATTCGGGTAACATTGTTGGCGAATCGCATGCCGCTTTTGCACGTATCAATGTTGAAAGTCATCACTGCAAATGTCGATGAATTCAAAGTTTGAAACAGAGCCATACATTTAAAAAAAATACGATGGCCACAACTGGTACATGGAATAATCATGTTGCCCGGATATGGTCATTATAATACAATCATTAATTTTTCGTCAATTATTTCATAATCAATTAATCACAAAGAAGAAACAAAAAAATCTAAAAAATGCCAAGAAAAAAATATCCTCCGAAATGCAGAGTAAAAAAAGGTCAAACGGTGGAACACTTTTCATGTTGAAGATTCCCATCATTATGCAATGCGAAAATCCATTTGTGGAAAAAACTTCAGTAAAAATTCAAATAAAAGTGTAAAGAATAAAACATGAATATAATGTATCACTATTTATGACAAAGGAAGCTGCCACGAAATAGTGCAAAACGAAGGAGACGAATGTCAAAGAAGGTTAGTTAGGTTTATCGATGGCATCTGTGCTTTAAAGACACACGGAAAAAACGACTTCGTAACGGCAACGAAAAAAATAGTTGGACCCAACCAAGTGACTCAGTGCTGTGAAAGACAGACGATTACTTAGTTAGATTAACTATTTTCAGGTGGTTAGCTCTGATCGTTGCTCGAACTAAATAATTAGTTGGGTTAACTACTATTTTGGCCCTAACTATCTTAGTTGGATCACGAATAAAATTCGTTGTGTGACCTATTTAAGTCAACTAAGTCGGAATGGTAAATGTGACTATTACCAGGTCGTTACACCGACTAACCGGATGGTTATGACAACAAATTTTTACTCAACTAATAAATAGTTAGTTACCCCGGCGAAGCCGTTTTTTCTGTGCGTCTTCTAATATTAAGCATGGCCGAAACTGGTACATTACTATGACCTAAATCAGTGCATAGGTGGCCAGAACTGGGGAAATGGTTATGCTCGTACTTTTTCCTATTTTTCACTGTCTTCTCAACACATAACGATTGTAATGCTAGAAATCTGGAATTATATTCTTCTCAGATATAAAAAGTATAGGTTTCAAACAGTCTTATGATATTTAGTCCCAATCTCAAGTATTTGAAAATGGGCAAATTCTTGAAGTACCGCAACCGGTACTTCTACCTTATTCGACTTTTCTAGAAAAAAACTTCAACAAGAGTTCAGCATGAACTAACACACACATATTCATAACGGATTTTTCAAGATGAATACAGAATGAAAAACAGAATGCGAAATGTCGTCATCCTGTGGAAGTTCTTTTTGAAAGAGTTTCTCGCCTGGTCGGACGACCTCAACGAGAGTCGAACGCCTGCGATCCTTTGTGGGCCACGCATAAACCAAAGTACTTTTAATACAAAGGACGGTGTCGATACGGGCTTCACTATGTGCCATAATAAAAATGTTCGGGAGTTGTTTCGCTGACGCGGCTAGCACAACAGGACAAAAATAAAACGACTTTAACTCACCGTGGTCGCACGGGGTCAGAATGACCCCACGTTTACGTGTTACAGCGAGAACGTGTAACCAGGGAAAGTTAAGTTGCGAGAAACGGGTCACACACTTTATGTGTTTATCAATATTTCTAAATCTTGGAATATCTTCGACTTATGATAATCAGTTGTTTACGAATTAGATTACATTTGAGCCAAAAATACGGTTCAAATATAAAAAAGGGCAATTTAAGAAAATTACATAAGCGTTTAAGAAAATTGGTACGTATTCGAAAGAGTTATCCGTTCATTTTTATTTAAAAATAACAAGTGAGGCTTATTTCATGAACTGTTTTTTTTTCATGAATTAGGTATTAAAATTTTTCAAACATTGTTATGTAAAATCAATCTTTTCCGTACTTAAGTTTCGTTTAGTTTTTTATTCCATCGAGAACTGCAGAACTAATACATTCTTGAGGTAGTAGTTGTCGATTGGTAAAAAAATTAAAGGAAATGAAAAGATTTTATTGCCAAATGGATTGAAAAAATTAATGAATTAACGAATTTCCTGGAAATCTTATTTTTTCTATTACGAAAATGATTCGTTTATTTTTCTTTATGCTTATGCATTTTTTCAGGTTTTTAAATTTGCTTTGGATTTTGTGTTTTTCCACACATTAATTCTATACATAAACATAGAAATTCGGAATTAAAAAAATTGAAAAAAATCATGGGTATTCACAAAAATGAGTGAATCATTTTTATAAAAACGAAAAAGTGAGTTTCCGGGGCCTTATTTGTCAATAACATGTTGGAATTAGTATTATGCGAAATGATTCCTTTTTAGTACCTTTAATGTGCATGAATTGTGACTCTTCATAGAGGAAGCTTTGCTTTCGTGAAACATTTTTTTTTTTAGATTTTCGTGTTAGGACGCCTAAAATCGTCTGACACGTCCGGAAAAGTAGTCTAGAAAAAATGTCTGTGTTTGTGTGCGTGTGTGTATGTGCGGATTTCCTTGTAAGCACGATAACTCTTGTAATTTTCGATGTATCTTGGTCAAATTTGGCATGCAACCAAACGCTGTATACAACATCGTTTGTAGGGATTGTAGTTGACGCAAATCGGTTGAAAAATTCAAATTTTACAGCATTTTGAAAATTTTGAAAAAATTGTTTACACTCTATAACTTTTCCAAATTAAGAAATATCGGTCTGCAATTTTGTACGTGAATACCAACAAACCAATATGTGGTATTAGTTTACCAATATTAGTATAGTTTACCACCAAACGAATTTGGTGGTAAGCTATAAAGTGGTTATAATTTTATTGCAATTTTGATTTTCTTTCGAATTTCTGCAGACCTTAACTCTTGAAAATTGTACAGTCTGTACAGCCGTTTTAATTTTGTGCCATTTTGAATTTTTCGAACAAATTTTTTTATTCTGATTCGTATTTGGAATGAGCGTTGACCCTTCAAGTTGTAATAAAATTGATTTGACTAAACTCAACGAAGCATATTCTATACTTTTGAGATAATAAATTAAACATACAACAAGTACTAAAAACATTTTTCAATATGTAATAAAATATATGAATCTCAATTTATTGTTATGTTTTATGAGAACAAACAAGCCTGCAAAGTAGAATCTTGCAAATAGCTTCGTCATTATTATTTTGACTTTCACAGAGTTTCCTCTATGAAAAAGCCAAACTTGATCACCATACTTCCTCATAGACCTCTATCAAAGCTACCTAGCTTTGTAAAAAGCCAAAAACTATGAAGAAGCAATGTGCAAGCTCCTACTTTCCAGGCTCGTTTATAGATTTTATACCACAGTGTGCGTGAAGTGCCTACTTCATGCAGACTTCGCTTCGCTTGCGTGCGTGAAACAGGCACTTCTCGCACTAGTGGCATAAAATTTTATACGATACTCGTGCGAGAAACTTTTTCTGATCTCGTATGATTACAACACTCGCCTTCAGCTCGGGCTGCAAACTCACACTCGTCACGAAAAAGTTTAATCGCACTAGTATCGTAATGTACTATTGTGATCATCAAGAAGTGTTCCCAATTTCGTTTGATTTTTTTCGAAGTTAAGCGAAACGAACACCAAGCGACAGAACATAAGTTACGAAAGACTAGACTGTGTATAGTGTGTGGCGGGATCTAAGGCCCTGTACGATTTATTCCATACACTATTCGCATTGTGCAGTAATCTAGATTTGGTATAGGTGCGCGAGATGGTGTGGATATAGCATGAATCCGTCGGTTGTTTTCGGCTCGCGGGCAGGACTGACCTCCAGACATGCACCGACCGCATCCAATTTATCCTGCTACAGAGCAGCGCTAGAGAACGTCAGCAACGTTGAGCACGCCGTCGTGGAAGAAGGCAAAGGCGAGGCCCACACAGCTGTGCAGCGCGAATAAAGACAGAAGAAGAATCAGGGCCGTGACAACTTCTGGTTACTTCACTTCATTCCAAGGCCCCACTCGATAAAACAGCAACAACAACAATAATAACAAGCCTTTCAATAAGTTTCATTGCGGAAGTGAGTCTCAACGAAGCTCAACGAAACGGAGAGTGAAGCCAAAGTGGAGAGAGTAGCTCATATGTCGCGAAGAGGTCTTTATCTTCCACGAGCCAAAACATATCGAGTGTCAAGTGCATAGCAGTGAGGAAAATCACACGACAATTTGGCACACGTTACACTCGACGATGTCTCGTTTGGCAGACTTAACAAGTCATCCATTTGCGAAAGAAAGGCGCAGCACGGAAGAAAGGCGCGAAAGAAAAGAGGCCAGCAGGCGTAATCGTCGCTGCACTACGTGTGTATTTTTTGCATCGACTTGACACTCAACACTACGTCGGCATATCGTTTGCATGGGATTCTCAGGATTTTGCTGTTTTCTGCTTATTCCGCTCGATGCATTTGTGAGCTTACTGCGGAATCGCACGAATGCTGCTATTTTCACAATCCCGCGCTTATCGCATCGGCGTAAAGTCACACACGAGCCCACCGAGCCACTCGCGAGAGTCAATAGAGATTACGAATCGAGTTTCGTCGCTTCGAGAAAGTAAGAGATAAAGAAAGGAGGAGAGGAGACGGCCAGACGGCTTTGCTAAACACAAGAGGTACGATTGTCCTCGCTCCCCTCGGGGATTGCCCAAACTTTTGCAAGTTCGCACTACCTGCGAGTAGGAATGTGTACAGAGGCAACAGAAGAATTCAACATCTGTGGGAAGGTGAATTCTTTGCAGACTTTACTCACTCGTCGTTGGTTCCTACGCGAACCTGGGGTTTCCATTATACGTGAGATAAATAGTCGATTTGCGTCTTTCCACTGGAACAAAAAAAAAAGCAAATCGCTCAAATAAAAACTTGCACATTGCTACCTCATTACAATTTGAATTCTTCAAAATCACCGCTACACTCTCAAAACTAAGCGTGTTATAAGTGTGTTATTTCCGATCTCCCACATTGTCACGACTATTTACACACTTTTAAGGGTGTATGATACGTACAATCCCGCCAAAAGTGAGTTTCAGAGACAATTTCGATCACTTCCCGATGGGATAAAAATTGGAAGAAAACAATGCATATTAAACGTGCTGAAAATATTGATTTCGCATAATAATACTCGCAAAACGTTATTAACAAATTGGTGAAAAAAAAACCATCGTTCAACGAACAATCAGTCAACTTAACTTTTTTTCTAATGAAAATGATATGTTAATTTATTTGAATGCATACGATTTTTTTCAGATTTTTTTCTTTATTTTTTATTTTTTTTTTGAAAATGCGCGGAATATGACAAATAAACAAAAGTGATCGAAATTGTCTCTGGAACTGACTTTTGGCAGGAGTGTACGTATCATACTTCCTCAAGCGTAGGGTAGAAGTACCGGTTGTGGCCACTTCAAGAATTTTCCCATTTTCAATTACTTGTGATAGGGACCAAATATCATAAAAATATTCTACACTTATACTTTTCATATCCAAGAAGAATATAATTTCAGATTTCTAACATAGAAATCTCCATATGTGTCGCGAAAAGACTGGACAATAGAAAAAAAAGTAGGAGCATAGCCATTACACGAGTTCTGGCCACTTATGCACCGGTTCTGGCCACAGTAATGTAGCCGTTGTGGACATGCTTAGGATCAGAATAACTCAATATTCATTGCACTGGAAAGATTTTTTAAGGCGTGTTTAATCAATGAAAATCATATTTATTATGAAAGCATGCAATTGCTCTACACAAAAATGTCTTTACAACATAGATGTCATCTGTGAAACTAACTAATCTTTTTTGACATTCGTTTCCTTCGTTTTGCACGTTCTCGTAGCAGATTTTTTTGTCATAAATTATATTAATAGTCATACATTATATTAATATTTTACTCTTTACATTTTTATTTTTATTTTTACGAAAGTTTTTTTCCGAGAGTAGATTCTGGAATTGCATAATGATGGGAATCTTCAACATGAAAGGTGTTCCACCGCCTTATCTTTTTTTAACTATACATTTCTAAGAATATATTTTCCTTACCGTTTTTTAGTTTTTTTTTCGTTTCGTCTTCATGAATATATAAATTGATTGTGTAATAATTGACGAAAAACCAATGATTGTATTATCATGGCCATATGCGGGGCAATTGCTTATCCCATGTACCGGTTGTGGCCATCGTATTCTTTTAAATTTATGGCTTTTATTTAAAACTTTTGATACATTAACATTTGCGGTGATGCCTTTTAAGTATATAAGTGCAAAGCTGCATGCAATTCGCCAACTATATAACCCGAATATGTATCTAGAGCTTTCGTCAAAATCTTGTCGAATTACTCAAGGAGTTAAGAATTTGATAAACCAGCTGATGATACTTCAATTATAGATACAGTACTTTTTGTAATGGAGAAGAGCAGACGTAACAATGACGATAAATGATTCCAAAATATACAACGTTATGAAAAATTATGATTAAATATAGGTATAGAATTAAAATAGCCACGAAAAACGTATTTAAGTGTAGGAATGGACACAACCGGTACACCGACCACAACCAGTACCTCTACCCTATTACTTATCTATGGTAACGATACGCGAATGAACCACGCTTGTAAGTGTGTAAGAAGACGTTACAATGTAAAAGATATAACATAAAACCCTTTCAACACGCTTGGTTTTTAGAGTGTATAAGGAACGATGTAGATTTTTTCCTGACAGTATTTATTCTCAAGGTCATCGAAAAGTCTCAAACAAACCTTCAATATTTATCCACTTTTCAACCATTTTTTTTCGAGCGTTAAATCGATATATAATTCCTGGTAATAATATGTGTTAAGATAAACCATTTATTTGAATGTGTCTTTCAGACGCACATGTATCTCGTTATTGTTGATAATTAGCTGCAGGTGGCGCCCGCATGGCCGATGGAATTCCACACCTAAATATAATATTCCCTCGTCAACTTATCGTCGGTTTTATTATGCTGGTCGTTGGCAATGTCGCCGGAGAGCAGTGACACGACTGTTGGCTGTAATCGGGGCGAGAAAAGTATCGACGAAAATGGGCGAATGCTTGTTGCGGCAGAACGAAACCTTATAGACTCAGCAGTCCATCTATCTCGACGTCTTCTCGTCGTCTATAACAGCGGGAAGCTGCGGTGGCGCGTTTGCGAATTGCTCTATGCCCTCTGCCACACGGCAATTATTCTCCCGACGGGGTAGCCGGACGTGTGAGCGCTAAGTTCTGCTCGGCGTTCTGCGCTCTCTCCTCTCAGCGACTTTCGGCTGTGCGTAGGTATTTTTGGAACGAAACATTTCTGCGAATAGGCTGTGTGTGCATCACCGGGACGTATATATTTTCGAGATACGAGACAGAGAGAGGTGCATGCGTTCCGTCGTTTTTAGCACCGAGGACGTTATGCCGTAGAGTTTTTTGCATGCATATCAACCGGAAGGCCCGGGTCGTTGATGCAGCTGAGTTTCAACGCGCAACATCAAAACAATTTTTTGGCCATTTTACTTTCACACTTGTAGTGGCCTTGAAAATAAATGGAACTGTTCATTTTCATCGCGTTCGCTGTAACGTCTCGGTACAAATATTCGTTACGATTTAATCATCGTCACAGTCAAATTTTCACTGACTCAATAATTTTTTTAACCCTTCAATGACTAAGGCGGCATTTTTGCGTCATTTGAGAAATAGTGACTTTTCAATTAAAATTTACGAATTCTGGAGAATTTTCGAGATACGAGAAGGAAAAAGTACATACGTTCCGTTGTTTTTAGTATCGAGCACGTTATGCCGTATAGTTTTTTTCATGCATATCAACCGGAAGGCCCGGGTCGTTGTTGCAGGTGAGTTTCAACGCGCAACATCAAAACAATTTTTTTGCCATTTTACTTTCACACTTGTAGTGGCCTTGAAAATAAATGGAACTGTTCATTTTCATCGTGTTCGCTGAAACGTCTCGGTACAAATATTCGTTACAATTCAATCATCGTCACAGTCAAATTTTCAATGATTCAATAACTTAGTTTTTTCGATCTCTTAATGACTAACGCAACATTTTTTGCGTCATTTGAGAAATAGTGACTTTTCAATTAGAATTTACAAATTCTGGAGAATTTTCGAGATACGAGAAGGAAAAAGTACATACGTTCCCTCGTTTTTAGTATCGAGGACGTTATACCGTAGAGTTTTTTGCATGCATATCAACCGGAAGGGCCGAGTCGTTGATGCAGCTAAGTTTCAACGCGCAACATCAAAACAGTTTGTTGGCCATTTTAATTTCGCACTTGTAGTGGCCTTGAAAATAAATGGACTGCTTATATTCATCGCGTTCGCTGAAACGTCTCGGGACAATTTAATCACCGTCACAGTCAAATTTTCACTGACTCAATAATTTTTTTTAACCCTTCAATGACTAAGGCATCATTTTTGCGTCATCGGAAAAACGGCGACTTTTCAATTAACAAAAGAGGTGCATAGGTTACGTCGTTTTTGACAGTGAGGACGTTATCAGTTTTTGTATGCATATCAACCGGAAGGTCCTGTCATTTATGCAGCCAAGTTTCAACGCGGAACATCAACCCAATTTTTTTGTCATTTCACTTTCACTCTTGCCTTGGAAATAGATGGAACTGTTTATTCTCATCGCGTTCGCTGAAACGCCTCGGTAAAAATATTCGTTAAAATTTAATCATCGTCACAGTCAAATTTTCACTGATTCAATAATATAGTTTTTTAAGCCTTCAATAACTAACACAGCATTTTTCTACATCATTGGAGAAACAGTGCCTTATCAGTTTGAATTTAAAAATTTTAAAGAAATTAATCAAGCATTA
The DNA here is from genome assembly GCA_949699805.1 of Tromatobia lineatoria. NCBI lineage: Eukaryota > Metazoa > Arthropoda > Insecta > Hymenoptera > Ichneumonidae > Tromatobia > Tromatobia lineatoria. The sequence goes on along the minus strand of OX453040.1, from coordinate 6,823,275 downwards.
CAATTTGTTTGGGAATGTAACGTAGAATCAATTTCGTGAAAGAGGAACAAGCTTGTAAAGATTTAATAAGTGAATTTTTTGTAAGTCCCTTTTTTTATCGTTTTAATTTTAAAAAGTATTTAATATTTGAGAACAGCTTTTTTTTTTAGAGAAAAATGAAGTGTACCTTATGTTAAAAGTTTTAAAGAATTGTTAATCTGGAATTGTTTGCAAAAAAATTCAAGGAATGGTCAACCATTGGTGCATCTCCTTCATTTTTGCGCATATGCGTCGTTTTCGGTACATTTCTGTTTTCGTACTTGCCGAAAGAGTGTCGGCGAATGAGCAAATCGACAAGACGAGAATAAGCTCAGCGAAGGGATCTGGTCTGGGCGATTTATTTTCTTGGGGGATGCGCGGCGTGACCGGAGGGGCATATACGATCTCGCGTCGATATAACGAGCCGCGGATATTATACGACCCACAAGCGGTGGTCAGTGACCGCGAATAAAAAATTTTCTCAGAAACGTAATACGTAAATCTCGTGTTGGTGCATTTGATCACGAAAACGGAAACGTTTGCGTGAAAATGCGTAATCTCGTCGTTCGCAGAAATTTCGTTTTCTCGCATTGTGACGAAAAAGCTTATAAAAATATTTTTTTCAAATCAAAATCGTACTAAACTTCGTTCAATGTGATTTAAACGCTTTAAAATATGCTCTATCAATAAATCCACGGAAAACAATCTACTTTGAAAATTTTTACATTCGCCACAAACTATTTAAAAAATATTAAAACAGGGAAATTAACAAAATAATTAACGAGCTTATCATAAAAAATTGAATAAAGTAATTTTTCTTGTCCTTCTGATTTTGGTTTTAATCTTTCTATCGTTTTTTTTCTCTCGCAGATCATACAAAATATATACTTTTTTCATCAAATGAATATTTCGCATAAAAGCGTTGAATAATATTTTTAAAATATTCTGAGATTCTCATCGAAAAAAAAATTGATGAGACATCCAGACATGTCGAAATAAGAGAAAAGCAGACAAAAATTAATTTAAAAAATTATTTGACGTAATTTGAAAAAATGGAATCAATTTGTCTAAATACATTTTCTGAGAAATGAACTAGAAAATCCGCAACAAATCTTTCGACACATTCGATTGATGTAATATCTCAGCAGCGAAGAATCTACTGTCAGTATATCCCATCACGTTTCCCACGTTAGTGTACAACTCGTGCATCGCACAGTCTGTTATTAAAATATCATTAGCTTCGTAGGTTCTCGCGACTGGGTTACCGATAATACATTATCATTATCGTTGAGGCAGAAAGAAAGAGCGAGAGCAAGAGTTACACCGGAACGGGATAGTTTCACGTTTAGTCACGATCTAAGTCGTTGGGTTTAACCGCGAAAGTGCTACAGATACAGATCAGAGTTATAACTATCCCATTAGTATAAAATTTATTCCATTAGTATATTTATGCTATTATTAATAATGGCTAATGACTAATAAAATAAATAATAATTTGAATTTCGTAGTGTTTTTCCATTCATTTTTATAGAAATAATGTTCTTTTTTCTCAAATGCTTATGAATTTTTAGAATCACAATCCTTAAGGATGTATGATTTTTAAAAATGTTCGCGAAATAACGAACTTTGGATATGTGTTCGGCATAAAACCATCTACTAATCTCAAGATTTTTTTGCAAAACGCATATCCAAAATTTGTTATATTTTGCGCATTTTTTCAAAATAAAAAAAATCATAATCAAAATAAAGAGAAAATCTCAAAAAATTCGTATGCATTAAAATAAATTAACATATCATTTTCATTAGAAAAAAAGTTAGGTTGACTGATTGTTTGTTGAACAATTATTTTTTTCACCAATTTGTTAATAACATTTTGGGATTATTATTATGCGGAATCAATCTTTCCAGCACGTAAATCGTTGAGCGGGAGGCAGTTTTTCTGAGTTTCTTACGTATTCTAATACAGTAGAAACTCGGTAAAATAAAGCCGCCTGTATCGGCTAGGTTTTCCGCATTTTTCCTGAGCCTTCGTGCAAATGCGATACAGTAGTGCATTACAAAAACTGGCTGCGGACGACACTCTATAAGGGTCTGGAGGAATGAAATGGGGAATAAAGCGGAGGAGATAGTAAAAGTTGGGTGGTGCCAAAATAGCAAATGGCCAAAATAGTGAATAGCGAATAGCCAAATAATTAAAATAGCGAATTTCGAAATTAAGGAACGTCTGAATCTAGAATGATCATTGATCATGTCATAGGTTATGGAATGGTCATGATCATTATGAAATTCGCTATTTCAGCCATTCGCTATTTTCACCTCCACCTTATTAAATGCATTCAAAATAGTGAATGATAAAAATGGCAAAAGGCTGAAAAAGCAAATTCCATAATTATGGACATTATACATTTAGACGTTCCTTATTTTTAAATTCACTATTTTCGCCATTCGGTATTTTGACCCTCACCCTAAAAGCCAATTGGCGTATTTGAGGATTAACCAATTTAAAATTGTTTTTTAAATTCAATTTATTTAAGTCTATATAAGGAAGGAAAATTCAAATATATCTTATTTAAAAAATTGCCATAGAAAAAATATCTGGTACTTTTGAGGGTTCACCTAAGCCTACGAAAAATTACGAGCTAAATCGTAGAAGTCGAGGTCAAATCCTGGTCAAAACGGCGTGGTTTGCATATGTATATACTGGGATATTATTGTACTCGCGCTCGCAAAACCGGCAATTCAAATTGAGGGCCTTAAAAAAATTCGGGCTTGGACGTCCATTGAGGAACTTCGGATACTGATGGTCAGAGAGGTCAGCTCCACTGTACGGTTTGATAAAGAAATCTTTTGATTATATAGATAAACAAATATTCAGTAAATCTCTGAAAACCCTTGTCCCTTTTTTCACATCAGTTTATTTCTCCTTCTCTCTCTAATACATTTTACATAATCTATCCTAAGGAATACATACGGTGCTTCAGAACGTTCCAAGCAATAACGATGACCAGTCATAATCCTTATTGGGTTAGTAAATAATTAACGGCAAATGGCCATTGAAATAATCGGAACATGCCTAAGGTAGTTCACCACTTTCAACAGTTTTTATTTACATATTATAAAACTGCCGAAGCTTCCCTATACACTGATAAAAAAATTGTGGGTGCAGTGAACATACATGAGAAATGTAGTCAATCGCATATGGTTGTCCAATGAAAATTTCACTGTCTTAACGAAATAGAAGTTGACTCAACAGAATGAGGTTGGCTCAACCTCTCGGCGAGGTTATATACGGCGAACATCATGGTGAATTTGAGTCAATCGGCTAAAATGAGCTTGAGTCAACCCCGAATCGGTCAAATCAACCTAATCGAACATCACGGTGCATTTGAGTCAATCGGCTAAAATGAGCTTGAGTCAACCCCGAATCGGTCAAATCAACCTAATCGAACATCATGGTGAATTTGAGTCAATCGGCTAAAATGAGCTTGAGTCAACCCTGAATCGGTCAAATCAACCTAATCGAACATCATGGTGAATTTGAGTCAATCGGCTAAAATGAGCTTGAGTCAACCCCGAATCGGTCAAATCAACCTAATCGAACATCATGGTGAATTTGAGTCAATCGGCCAAAATGAGCTTGAGTCAACCCCGAATCGGTCAAATCAACCTAATCGAACATCATGGTGAATTTGAGTCAATCGGCTAAAATGAGCTTGAGTCAACCCCGAATCGGTCAGATCAACCTAATAGAGGTTGGCTAAACCACATCGAAAGCACTTGACTCAAATTCATCATTATGTTCGCCGCATATAACCTCGCCGAGAGGTTGAGCTAACCTCATTCCGTTGAGTCCACTTCTATTTCATCAAGCCAGTGAAATTGTCATTGAGCCATCCGTATGCGGTTGACTCAATTTCTCATGTATGTTCACGACACCTACAATTTTTTTTCTCAGTGTATATCAGCATAAAAATGGAAATGTGTGAATGCAAGCCACGCGTTGCCCTTTGGGCGCGAACGAATGCAGGTTAGCGTGCTTGCAACAGTGCATACTAAGTGTATAGCATTGTAGTTGACATTTATACGTATATTCATCACGTCTATCTATACGGTACATACTTGTACATGGTAGTACTTGTATAGTGTTACATTGTGACGACTACGACGACGCCCGGTACTTTGAGAACATCGTAAACTGGGAGCAAGAGCACCGGGTTCAAGAACACCCGCTGCCACTCCTTGATCAATACCAGCAGGACGCTGTGTCCTACAGAGCGGCTGCTGCTTGCTCCAAGCGCGTTCGAATACAGCAGCGAGTCAGATAGTCCGAGTGAAACCCAGAATGCACGTATACGGTGTATTCGAGCGTTCATAGTACCATTACTTTATTCTGTATGATAATCGACGTTTTACGCACGGTTTACTTGTGTAAAACTCTTTTTTTTCACATCTTGTAAAGTAGAATTTGCTACAGCACTCGAAGTAATAGTATATTACGCCACGAGGGCGGGAAAACTCATTCCTCACGAGTGAGAGTTTGCAGTCCGAGCCGGCGAGTGGTACAGTCACATGAGTTGAGGAAACGTTTTTTCGTCGAGTATTGTATACAATTTTACTACACAACGTGTGGGAAGCGAGCGTTTCGTGCGCCAAGCGCGCGGGAAATCTCTCTTTCGGGTGAAGGTATGCGAATGACCAAAATAGTGAAAGGTTAAAATGGCGAACTTCGAAATTAGGAACGTCTGAATCTACAATGATCATCATTATGAAATTCGCTATTTCAGCCATTCGCTATTTTGACCATTCGCTATTTTCACCTCCATCTTATTGAAATGCATTCATAACAGCGAATGATAAAAATGTTGAACGGTTGAAAAAGCGAATTGTATAATCATGGACACTCTACATTTCGACGTTACTTATTTTTACATTTGCTATTTTGACCCCCACCCTCACTTTCTATGCCGCAGGGGAGTAAAGGCTTTTTCACCACTCCTGCGCGGAAAGTTCGACCTCCCGCTCTACGAGCTTTAGGTAATTCGAACTTTCCGCTGCCGATATGGTGAAAAATAGTATACTCCACTAGGGAGTGAAAGTAGATTATCGCCGAACGCGTTTTTATCATTGTAAAAGTAAAATGTAATCTTACACGTGGTTGAACATAGTCTACTTGCTCTCCCTAGTGCCGTAATATACTATTTCTGCACTCGTATCATCGGATACTATTTTGTAACACGTGGAGAAACAGCAGTGCTTTTCATTGCAGTTTTGCGAGCCGAAAGCGGCTAGTTTCATACCAAAGTCGTAACGATAGGTTTGCGCATGCGCAGTTTGCGATTTCGTTACTTTTAACCCGAGGGTCGAAAGTTCGTAATCTCACTTTTCACTGTTCATCGACTTGTTATTAGACGAATTGTTTTTGACTAGTTGTTTCTGATGAACTGTTTTTAGACTAGTTGTTTTAGACGAATTGTTGGAGACGAATTGTTTTTCGCCGTATGGTTCTTAGATGAATTTTTTCTAGACGAATTGTTTTTAAATGAATTGTTTTTGAGATGAACTGTTTTTGAGACAAATTGTTTTTAAATGAATTATTTTTAGGTGAACTGTTTTTGAGACAAATTGTTTTTAGACGAACTGTTTTATACGAATTTTCGGCAAATCTTCAACGCATCTCTATTCAGGCACTTGTTGCAAAAAATATCGGGTGCAACAGGGTCCAAAGTTGGCATTTTCGCCTCGTGTCATTGCAACCCTCACACTCGTCGCAATCGCTAACTTTCGAGCCCTGTTGCACAATGAACTATCCAACAGGAGTCGCAGGAGTATAGAGCGCGAGGGAACGTCATGTAAGCAGCTAGCAGCTCTATCTCTGCTCATGCGTTGGCCATGAAATGCCCACGGGTGACGTCCGGGAACCATAGCGAGCGTGAAACGGACCGACGTCCGAGAGCGAACGCAACGATCCGCTCATATCCTCTTCCTCTTATTCTTCTAAGCGGTGATGAGCACTGCGACGCTGATGATGCCCTCTAAGACGTAGATTCACATGTGGGTCGTTCCGGATAAGATGCCCGATTTTTCATCATGCAATCTGGGCGTAGACTTATAGAAATATAGACGACTATTCATGAATAGTCTAGGTGACTCTTTATTGAGTTCTATTAACCATTGAAATTTTTTTTTACCGGTTACGGTGATTACATTATCTAGTCAAAATTCCTGAAATGATTATCGCAAGTAGAAAATGTTATTGTTATTTGTTATTATCAATCATTGTGACAGTAAAAAAATGTATGTTGTAAGAGGTACATCGACATGTTGGTCGTTCCAGATGAGATACCCGGCTTTTCATGCAATCTATTTATTCACAGTTCTACGACTGTTTATTGAGTTTTATTAACGATTGTTACTGTTTTTCTGATCACGGTGATTATATTATTTAGTTAAGATTCCTGAAATGGTTATCGCAAGTAGAAAATATATAATCGTTATTTGTTATTATCAATCATTGTGACTGTACGAACATTTACGTTTTTACGCACTGATCTATAAAATAATTTATTCTCAAGATAATTTTTCATGATTGTCCATTTCATCTTGAAGATCAGTAGACTTTGAGAAAAAGAAATTTTAACAATTCTCTTGCGTGTCTTATTAGCAAGTGTATGAATGTGGTTCTTGGTTATCTGTGAAAAAGTAGAATTATAAATACGACTCGTATAATTGTTTGTAAAGTTGTTCTAACTATATGAAAAAAAATCCCCCAATCTGAACAAAAAAAAATAGAAGCCGCTTAACATTTTTGATGCCAATTTTTTTTTTTTTCATTTTTTAACTGTGGTAAAAATAAATAAAAAAATTTGACAAAAATCAGTGTCATCCCCTTAAGGTATCATTACTTTGGTCGTTAAAAAAATGTATTTATCATCCTTGTCCGATATTAACTTTTCAAAACTGCATCGTAGGTCTTAAGGAGTTGAAGAACAAATCGCCTCTACAAGAGCCGTGGACATCTTGTCCGGAATAACCCCAAGATTCTACGAAGATTCGCTGTCAGCGCGGTTCATCCATCTCTCGCGAAGACTCCAGAATAATTACATTAATGGATTTCACTGCTGCTGCGGGGGGAGCATTCAGGGAGCCTCAAGAATTCCTAATTGGATCGGCACTCTTCTCATCCGCTAAAACTTTACTTTTTGCTCAACCCCGCGTCCCAATCACCAGTCAAAGGGATCACACCCATGGGTTCGTGAGCGACGTAAAAAAAAAAAAAAATCGTTCAACTTTCTAGAACTATGTACTTCTATTACTTTTATTATAGTTATCATTATTGGTATTATTATTATTGTCATTATTATTGTTATTATGACAATCATTATTATTATTATTATCATCATCATCAATATAGCTATTTGGAGCCGGGAGAATTTCACCAAAGGATTGCCAATTTCCTTTTATTTTTCGCAACTACGTTAGCGAGGATTGGACTCACTTTGGTGACTATGTCGAAAAACAAGTATAACAATAATAATAACCGGTAAAATAAAAAGTAAGAACGAAAGAGTCGAATACAAGAAGTTCTTTTTCCTTATTATTATTATATTTTTTTCTTTTTTCTTCTTCTGCTTCTTACCCTTCTTCTTAAGGGCCTACCATCGCCATTTGCCATCCGTCATTCTCATCTCTTTCTCTGTTTTCTCCTTCCATCCCGCGACAATCCAAAGTAATGGGTTACTCTCGTCCACTTTTACTTCTACATACACCGCTACTACTGATTCTCCATTCTGTATGGTCAATGTCCTCGCTGCATATATAAGGCATTTTCCGTCAGTCCAGCCGGTGCAATTTTTGAACATAATTCTTTGGACCTCTAAATATATTCAGACCAAACTGAATTTTGTTCTATAGATTGTGTACACATTATTGTATGTTACATGAAATTGTGAGGACAATATTAAATGTCCGAATGGTAAAAAAATTTATTTAAAAAAAATAGTGACTCTTGTGACGCAAAATCCCCTATATATGTCAAAATCTCTCTCTCTCAGCTCTTTTAGCAGGCACGCGCGCAAATCCCTGATGTGCTTCGTCTTTTCGGGTCCTCCGAAAGAAAACCGGAATAACGTATATATACAAATGCTGTATACCATATATATAGATGTATATATATTTATATGTACGTATATATATAGTTAGAGCAGAGAGAGAATCCTAAACAGGCTTCTACTCTCCGAGCCCTTGCTTTAAGTTCGTCTGCTGAAAAGAGGAACAGGTTTGCAGAGTTTGAGAGAGACGAAGCGAAAGGAGATTTAGCTCAGCGAATTCGGCGCATTTCTCTCGGTCCACGAGGCCCACGGAAGTCTCTCTTTCTCGAAGCGACGATTCTCGGGATCCGGCGGCTCACAGAAATCGTCGCTGTGTGCCTTACGTTGTAGAGGAAACGATTTTTTTTACGACTTTCCCGTAAACGCCTCGGAAATCTTATTGTGCCTCCTTTACCTTGTACCTAAATAATCTTTACGAAACTTTCATTATCGCCCCTTTTTTCGTTTTATTCGTATCTCGAAATTCGAAGGTGGCTATTGGAAGCTTCGGTTGATGATTGGTTCTTTTCGATTTGCAGTACGAAGTTGCCCTTTATACAACGTTTTGTGCAATTTTTTACTTAGAGAAAATCGAACTGAATATGATATTACAGCCGATTAAAGGAAGGAACAATGTTAATCATTAGTTTTTATCATTGTATCTGGATCCTTTTTGTATCAGTTTATGGTTACACTATTGTGGTTCTCTTTGCATAGTTTTTCCAACAATTACCATGAAGTTTTGACGTTTAGAATTGAGAGCAAAAAAATAATCGATTTTAAGAATTTATACTAGTAAGATCGGTTTAGACTAAATTTCAGTTGTTTTTTTTCCGTCTGCGCTCAGCTTAGTCTTAAAAATGTTTATACTAGATACATTGAAGATTTTTTCAGATTTCAAAAAGTGGGCTAAAAATATTTTCGATTGGAAAAATTGTAACTTATTCTAATTGAAAAAAAGTGAAAGGAGCTTTGTAAGAAAAACCAAAAATAATGAAGAAGCAATTTGCAAAGTTTAACCTTGCAGCTTCATTTTTTTTATCGAAGTTAAATTTCTGAAAATTTTACACCACACAACAAATTATGACGAAACTATGGATCTATTATTGGTGAATAGTACTGATTTCATGTCTTAAGCTTAACTTCGCTATCTTATATTTTGTTAAGGTTAATGCACTTAAAACTTAAAATTCTGACAAATTTAAACCATTTTGCATATTATGACAAGACTATGTACTAATCATCGCTAGATAATAGCGATTTAATTTACAAAATTTCAGTTCGTCGTCTCATGTTTTTCCAAAGTTGGGGCAAAAAAGCGATTTTTTCGAAAATTTCAAAACTCTATAAAATCTGAACCGCTTTTCCGATTTCGGCCAAATATAATACCGAATAACATCAAAAGAACCTGCACTTATGAACAATTATTTACGGAAATATCATAAATTTTACCAATGCGCACGTTCTTTTTTGAAAAAATTTCAAATAGACATGAAATAAAAAGTTCTGCATCCATTTCATAATAAACTGCAAAAATCTAAGACAAACTGCTTCTCCACTTGTGTCAAATTTTAGCTGACTCGGTTCGAACAGTGCACATACACACACAGACACACATATACATACGGACACTTTTTCTAAATCACATTTCTCAATGTTTTGGACAATTCTGAGTGTCCTGACATAAAAATGTCGAAAATTTTGTTTTTCATAAATACAAAGGTTCCTTCATGAGGAAGCAAAAATTATATTAAAAATTCGAACTCTCTTTGGAATTAGGAGAATAAGACAAGAAATCATAGAGGAAATCCGGGAGGTCGAGGGTCAGACCCAAAACTAGGCGGTGCCCCATGTCTTCGTATAAGCGACATCTTCGTACGTTGCCCACACAACAATTGGTAATTTTAATTTTTCCTAACCCCGTGAAAAAATTATATATAAGTTAATGTACATAGTCTACATAAGAAAATAGACATATAGAATAACTATACACTGTATTTAATTTATATGAAATTTATATACAGTCTCCAGATTTTATAAAACGATTTCTATAGGAACGTTATATTAAATTTGCCTAAATTATATTGCAGTTTATATAATTTTTCTACAATCTTCATAACATTTTTTACTTGGGTAGCCGCCCTTGTGTGGACTTTCCAAAAGAACGAGGGAGAATTGACGCTGAGATCGAAAGATAAAGATATCTCCGGTTTCTAACGTACTTCTATCTTCACTTCTTTATATAGGTGGATAATATAGCAACCGGTGGCAAAGGTGCGCTGAATCCTGCACATTTCCAACTCCCAAGCAAGCGAGAGGCTCTCGCGCGCCATGGCATATTATAATTGCAGCGGGAACGGCAGCACGAGAGAACTCTCGGAGGATGGCGCGCTGAGAGTTCTCTCTGTGTGTGCCGTGCGCGGTTGCGGCGTCGGCGGCCGCCCGGACGCTATTAAACCAGTCACGATCGCCCGGCCTTGGATTTCAGTTGCACATATTGTGTCGCGGCCCGCAGCGACAACCGCGTGCTCCTGCATGCTGTGCACACGCCGCAAACTCGCTCGGCCGAGTTCCTCATCACAGTTTTAGAGCCAAGAGCCCTTGCCGCCTTTCTCCTCTCCCTTAAGGTAGTCCTTGCGACCCAAACTAGTCAATTGACGCACTGTTCCGAAAATTCTCTAAATGCTAACACTTTTATATATCTACGCATTCAATTAATCACAGTGAGAATAAAAACGTATTTGTAGATGCTTCGTAAACTTTAAAAACATCAATTTTATTAACTAAAATATCTCACCAGAGTCTCGCTTGAACGCGTAGTGTATCATCACGCGATCAGAGATAACTTTGGTCGTTTCAAAAGTAAATTCGTGCCACACTGAGAGAAAAGCATATCGTTTATTTAATGATTTCACATGGTAAATGGAATATAGAAAGGCTTGCAATGTTTTATGGTTGAAGCGATGATAATATGGTTCAATAAACGATACTTGCAATGTTATTGGAAACAAAAGTTGAAATCGTATATGAAACAAAACGGCATATTTGAAACTATTAGAATAGTTTTTAAAACTATTATTATTTTGATGATTCCTACTATAATTATATTTTCAATAACCATAAAATATAGACGTTCCTCCTGGGAATTATATTAGTGGTTAATCCAACTATTTTCTTATATTTGCTATAACCATAAAATATAGACGTTCCTCCTGGGAATTATTGTTTATAGTTAGATTATCGTCAGTCCAACTATATTATTTTTGAAATTACCAGATTTTTCTCTCAGTGCACAAAACAAATAAAATCGTACACTGAGAGAAAAATACATGGTTGAAATAACAATACTATACGTTTACTATACAATATGGTTCCCAGAGGAGACGATTATACTTTATAGTTACGACAATGATTTAAAAAATACCTGCAAATATAGCTCAACTAATCAAATACACATTTTTCAGTACCAATCGATATGATCGTCGATCCTGGGAATTATATTGGTATAGTTCGACCTACTATTATACTATATTTTTCTCTCAGTGTAGATAGAAAATCTAATTTTTGCGTCACGTCTAGAACCGCCACGAAAAATCGGGTCGCTGAAACCAAGGTTAAAACGGCGTCGGTTGACGCTGGAGTTTATGTTGATTTCTATCACCGCCCTCTACATCCGCTTCTAAGTGGCAATGATGTGACGTTGAAGTTACACCGAAATACTTTGATAACGTCCCTTTTTTATATTTCATACGGAATCGTGACACTCTAAGGAATCCATAGCACATTTGATATTGTATAAAAGTTCAGGTTATACATGTTAATGTGTTCCGATGTATGAAATCAGTTAGTTTCCCATAAGAGCCCATGCATAAGAATATTACTGGTGCCCCTTAATAATTGTATTTGTCCTTTGGTGATGAATATTTTTTCAATTTAAGTGCAAATATTATTGAATCATTGTTTCGGCAGTGCCAATTTTTATTTTGAATATTAATTTTTATCACTATATGTTTCAACTAATTTCAATTAATATTGTATCGCTAATTGGTAAAATGGAAAATTAATGTTAATTTATTTTTGCCTTAGGAGAAATTAAGGTTTTTGAAAAAAAAAAAAAAAATCGATATATTCAGTCATTTTTAATTCATGTTTATTTGTTTCATTAGTTATTAGGAAAATATATTAAATGTATGACAACGCATTTATGTAATATACCCAACAGCTCGAAAAAAATTCTGTGGTAGACTATGTCCTACGTTCTTACAGTAATTAAAGCGTTTATTCGTACAGCACTTCAGAAATATGGAGTTCACGATATGAGGATTTTTCTGGCAATTGACTTTTTAATTACGTCAAAACAGTCGTAGACGGAAACCTTGATTCCATAACCTCCTTTATTGTAGTCTACCATTGGCAATATTACACGCAGCGTATGGTCTACTTGTGAAATTTTTTTTTGTCCCGAAAAAAATGTACGTCGGGAGAAAATAAAAACAGGTGCATGTAATTCCAGAAAAATAATTTATGACTTATATGTTTAGAGTATATTAGAGTATATTATTACTTTTATAGTCCACGAGAATATTTTCGCGTGTACTTTAACGTTTTCTATAGTTACGTAAGTTACGTAATATTCACGTTCACGTCTAAGCTCCTTGCAAAAACAGCAGAATAATTTCTCGCGCAGTTTTGTGTACTGCAATTCTTTTAAATACCTCATTTATAATCAGGCTTTTAAGCGTCGAAATCTCAGTTAGTGATTTAAAAAAAGTGATTTTCTGTATCGAAATATTTCTCAAAACAAATGCATCCAGACAAAAAGTAGAACCTTGCACATTGCTTCCTTATTATTTTTCGCTTTTTACAAAGCTACCTCTATGGGGAACTATGCCAATCAATTTTGACTTCCTCATAGCGAAAGTTTTTTTAAAAAGCGAAAAATAATGAGCAGGCAATGTGCAAGGTTCTACTCTGTATCCTTGTTTTAAATAAATAAATAAATAAGCGCATACTCGCGCTTTGTGAAAATACATTCATGACAAACGATCTGGAAATACCCTCGAATATGCTATCTTCTTTGTTTTTTTTCTGTATGGCTACTTTATACGATATAAATCGCTACTCTTCGGAATATAGACTGTACAAAATCGGTATAGTATGAAAATATGGTATCGTCCATCATTTTGGGCTATATCTGACGTATTTTTATCTGTTAATCATAAATCTCGCACCCATTTAACTCGATTAACACCCTTCAATGCGAATTTGGAACCAAAATTCGCATTGAAGGGAAAAAAAAATTCAAGTTCAAAAAATTAAAATCTCATAAGATTTTATCGGTTCAACCGATCTTAACCAAAGTCAAGACCGATAACTGGTGTATGGAATCTCACATTCATACCAATATTGAGCTCGATATGTTAAATATTGAAAGATTTATCGTGTTAACAGACATTTAAAAACAAATACAAATGACGTTAAAATTCACCGATCAAGGGGATTATAACAGAAATTAGTATGAACCATGAGGATTGACCCCTCTATATATGGCTTAAATTTCAGCTCGATATCCAAAGGGGTTCCCGAGTTATGAAGGTTTACATTTTTCGAGTGTGTAATAATGCACGCACACGCGCACGCACACGCGCACTCACACTCACACACTCACTCATACGCATACGCACACGCACACAAAAGCAGAGACATTTTTTCTAAGCCACTTTTTTCGATATTTTGGACCATTCCGTACTGACATTGTACTGACATAAAAAACTCGACAAAAAATTGTACACGAAAAAAGAGATTCCTCTATGAGGAAGCAGAATATGTTCTTAATCCTATGTGCAATATAATGCAGCGACGTAATTTACAAAAATGCCTTCGCGTCTGACATCCTTACGAGGAGCGCAGAAGAATTTCCCTCGCAGTCTCGTTTCCGGCGAGCTACGCTTCTTCCCTTCCAATTAATTCACCCTGTTTTGAGTGCGGCCACAGCCCTTTCTCGCAACCACGTGGAAAACGCTTTCTCTCTTGCGACGACTAGACTGCGTCGGTTTCGTCGTGCTTGCAGCTGAAATATTCCAGGATTACGAGCGTCTGGGGGATTTTCGGGTTTTACCAGGAGCGTAGTATTGATTGTGCGTACGAGACCGCCCCTCTCTTTTCACTGCTCTCTCGCGTCCAACATTCTCCCTCTTTCGCCCTCGCTCTCTCTCTCTCCCTCTCTCTACTCCGCTGCGTTTACGTCTATATACCCACACACTTATATTTATACACACATAGAAGCGTCATATCGCATACAAGTGCGAGGGGCCGCAATGCAAAGTACAATATTACGTCGTGTGCATCGCCGGTGCAGCGAGCAGAGTCAATGAGATGTGCGATGCAGATTGGCATAGGTCAGGCACGCTCGATGGTATAATTCGACGCACGGCATTCGTGCACATATTGTCTCGCCGCACGATGCGTGACCTTATTTTTATTTCTCTCTAAATGAACATTTCTTTATCTTTTGGTTACTGAGTGAAAGCAATTATTATTGAATTATTGAAAGTATTTATTCTACGCATTTCATTCATTTTTCAAACCCACTGTGTGTATTTGATAAATTATTTCCAGTCTATTTTTACCCTCTTCCTTGGCATTGACGCAATAGTGCTTTAATCCGCTATTGGCGGAGTAAAGCTCTTGCAACCGAAGGGGATTGATGTCTCAATATAGCGCTGAAAGAATTGATCGACATTTCATAATGAAAATAAAATTGAACTTCTAGAAAAATTTATTTACAAATGCTATGAAATAATAACAATTTTTTAAGAAAATAACAGAAATTGAATCCCGCACGGAATAAATCAACGAACTGTGAAATTGTAAAAACGAAGTGTTAGCCTATAAAAAATGCGTCACTATGATTTTGGGAGTTAGCTAATGTGCGCAAGTATTTTCTGTCCTCTCGAGCCCTTCGAGCAGGGTATAATAAAGAATTACTTCCAAGTTTTCGAAAAATCGAGTAACAAAAATTAAATGGCGCTCGGAATTAATAAACAAACGGTGAAACTGTAAAACTGTAAAACTGTGAAACTGTAAAACCGTAAAACACTGAAACTGTAAAACTGTAAAACTATAAAACTGTAAAACTGCAAAATTATAGAACTATAAAACTGTATAACCGCAAAACTGTGAAAGTGTGAATGTGTAAAACCGTGAAACTGTTAAACTGTGAAAACGAAGTGTAAACTTAGAAAAATTGCGTCACTACAATTCTGGGGGTTAGCTAATATTTACAACGTTTATCTTGCTCGAGGCCTTTCGAGCAGGTTTCGATGGGGACTTATGCGAGCGGGTATTAGAAACTAAAAACTGGGGGATGTTATCCCTCGCTTGCAAGGTGCTTCTCCGCCCGATAGCCTCACGTTCGCGCGGCTATAATTTGTCTAACACGAGAACAGATGTTCCCTAAGCCGGTAGATAGCTCGTGGTGAACGCGCAGGGCGGATGCGAAAGAGAGAACCTGCCGAATCTAGCTCAAAGTCAAGCCACTCTCGCCGCACTGTTTGACCTTGGTCACACGAGACTCGCCACCTTATTCGCAACTAACGCCGCTACTGCTGCTGCTGCTGCTGCCACTAGACCTCGACTGGTCGCGTCGGTTTATACCCGCGTCGTCCACCTGCGCTCTTTGCCAAAATTAAAGTGACCTCAAAGCTCGAGCTCTGTAGCTTTATTATAGCGCGCATATAGTTAACAACGCTCTTTGCAGGTTTTTGGACGAACACCGATTCATATTTAATGAGACAATTAAACACGAGCTCCTTTAACTCCTGTGACGACCAACGCGAACGAGCCAAATGGTGCCATTAGCTTTTAACATTTCAGCTCTTTTTTGTGTGTATGTATAAAATATGTGAGCGGTTGAATAACAAACGTTTTATCTTCATTGAGAATTTTGTTCCGTCCCATTAAAAAAAACAGTTAACCCAAAAGCCCCAGAATATTTTCTAAATTGGTTAAAAACATTTCATTTCTGAAATAATTTAGAAAAAAAAAATCATGGTCAGCTCAATATAAAATAAATTACTGATAGTTTAAAAGAGTAGTTCTATTCAAGGAGAAAAATCTTATAGAATTTTTATTACGTTAATGAGAAACTTCTGACTAAAACAATCTGATGAGATTAAATAGTTTCTTTTAATCGTAACTACTAAAGTGGATGGAAAAGTCTAAGCTTAAATTTGATTGTATTGAAGTTAATCAACTTGGAACAGGTAAGACTCAAAGTCTTAATTACCATGAAACGCAACTTTATTTCGATGTTAATTTTTGTTCAAATAATCTCGTGTCAAATTCCGATAAGGTTAAATTAATAATAAATCGATTTCACCAATAAATATCTATTGTGAGTAAATTGTTTTCGTCGAGGAAGTTCTCGGCCGATTTTTATGATGCAGTGGGACGAACCGACCGATGCACACGATAAGAGAGTCTGCGTGTTTCGCGAATAAACGTACATACGGCCATCAGTGTTAGTGGGTTCTGTGCATAGAGGGGACTAAGCGTCCTTAGCTCTCGGACGCTTCGACCTTGAGACGCAGCGATGCTCAATCTAATGCGTCGTTCAATCTCTCTCTCTCTCTCTCCCTCTCTCGTCGCCGGAAATTGCAATCTTCCACTGCAGCAAACTTCCAAGCGCGATGGGCTAGACTGCACGCAGAAACCTGACGATCCTTCGTGAGCCCTTCATGAACCCGATAGGAACATCGTAATCGCAAACTTTCAATACCGTATCAACGGCGATCGTGTCGCAGAAAAATCGTATCCAACTTCATATTATAGATTAAAATAGGAATAAAATTTCTGCACTTTCAATAGAAATTTTCTGATTAGGGACACACATTGTGAAAACACAAAAATTACAAAATGAAATGTATTCAATTTTGTATTTCCGCGTTACGACAATTATCCGGTCAATTTTGTACTTCCATTTTGCAAAAAATCTTTTGCCATTTTGGTAAAAAAAAAGAATAAGTTTGACGAAGTTCCGTGGCCCTTTTGATGCATTACATGAGTAGAAGAGAATTCGTCAAAATAGCAAAATATATATATGTTTAATTCTTTTAATTTAATGTAAATTTCGAGAAATGCACAAAAAATTCTGGGCTACACAAGACTTTACACATATTTTTTACTGTGTATTTTATACAATATCAAATAGCCACAAACGATTTATTTAAAAAATGAATTGACGTAGAATTCAAATGAAAAAATATGTTTTGTAAGTAAATTTTCATTCCGTGTTGTAACATAAATTCTACTTGTGGAATAAATTCGATTCTACAGAGTTGAGTACATCAACGAGAATACGTGCGTCGAAAGTAGATTTCTGTACATCACCATTTGAATATACGAGTAGTTCGTTAGTTCTGATTAGAACAAGCCACGTAACTCATCAAACTTGTGCCAGTAGTCACGACTTTTTTTTTCTACATGAAATGCATCGTGAAACATCTGAATCTTATTTCTTTAACTCTTAATCGTTGAAGTAGATGGACAAATAAAGTTTGTTGAGTAGATTTCTATTTATATGCGTAATGCGCATTCGATTCGTCAATTAATTTTCATTTCAAAGAGTTCAGTACATCAACAAGAATATGTATGTGGAAATTCAATTTCTGTGCATGCTTATTTGAATATATAATTAGTTTGTTAGCTCTAATTAGCACAAGCGTCGTGACTCATAAGATTCGTGTCAGGGGCTACTATTTTTTTCTAAGTGCATTACCTACGCTACATTTTTATTTTTATGTTACATTAAATAAGATAAAAAAATACTATATTACGATATGAGTGCGATGAAACTCTTTCTGACGAGAGTGAGTTTGCAGCACGAACCGAAGGCGAGTTAAGAAAAAGTTAAGTTAAGAAAAGTTTTAGTTAAGAAAAAGTTTCTCGCACGAGGTTTGTATACAATTTTATTTCACTTGTGCGAGAAGTGCCATTTCTCGCACGCGAAGCGGCGCGGAGCGTGTAAGAAGTAAATAATGTTACCGAAATAAAATTGAATCCGCGAATAAATAAAATATATTGTTGAATCCGCGAATAAAATATAATATATATTGTTGAGCTACAAATGAGAAGCGGCAGATTCACCAAAGTATGTCTTGATATTTAATC
This sequence comes from Tromatobia lineatoria, assembly GCA_949699805.1. Classification (NCBI taxonomy): domain Eukaryota; kingdom Metazoa; phylum Arthropoda; class Insecta; order Hymenoptera; family Ichneumonidae; genus Tromatobia; species Tromatobia lineatoria. The sequence continues at coordinate 6,805,000 of OX453040.1, read as the reverse complement.
GGTGAATCACTCTCAAAAGTCCCTAGGTAAATTGGCGGACAAAGGAAAAGTCTCTGTTATAACAGTACAAGCAATGAAATTTCGAATGGTTCATAGAGCGTTAAGTACGTCGGGTCGGGGTCGAAATAGCGAATGATCAAAATAGCGAATGGCTAAAATAGCGAATTCAAAAATAAGGAACGTCTAAATGTAGAATAGCCATAATTCAATAATTATGGTCATTCGAATTATATATAATAATTCGCCCTTTCAGCCATTCGCACTTTCATCATTGGCTATTTTGATTGCATTTCAAAAAGATGGAGTTCAAAATTGCGAATTCCATAGTGATGACCATTCGCGATTCACACGTTGCTAATTTTGAAATTCGCTATTTTAACCATTCATTATTTTGTTCATTCGCTGCTTTGACCCCCACCCAACACGTCGAAGAAAATATGAGCGTGACACATTGATTTTCTTGTGTCAACTTGACTTTCAAATATGTGATTACATCCTTGATTCCAACTAACCTAACCAGTAGTAACTCATCAACCCCGTGCGAAATCTCATCGATTCATGAGACAGATCGAGACAGGCTGAAAATATTTAGCCTCTAGTTGGGGAATCTCGTTGGCATCCTGGTCATAACTAGTCCAGGAGGTGTAGGCAAAGTTACGCGAGGGACGGAGAGTTCTCTGTACTCTGATGATGCCGATGCGGTCGCTGGTCACGAGAGAGACTTATAGCGGTGGCAAATTAAAAATAGGTCCGTTGGTGCATCGCTCGCACGATCGACGTTCAATGGCATTGGTCCAACGGTGGTATTTCAGTCTCTCCTCGGACCGCACGACTCGACTCCACTGCCACCTCTTCCTCCTCTTCGTGCCCTCGCCGCGTCGCCAATATACGCGTACACAAGCGTCCACACACAAACACATACATAATCGTTGGCGAGATCTTCGGGAACGAGCGCTCGATTTCCTCGAAGCGCCGTAAAGTCCAGACCTCTCTTGCTCTGTCAGATTCCGATGAAATAATACGCAGGAAATTTTATGGGGCCTAAATAGCCCCGATCATAAAAAACATTGCGCCTCTTGCCCTGTCAAATTTCCGCCTAGTGTGTGTATAGTGTCTATCCGGTGCGTTCACACGAGTACGTAATCCTTTAAGGAGGTTGAAGCACTCCACACTAGTCACAAAAGTGCTAAATTCATTATTTAATTTAGACAAACCTTTATGCATGTATTAATTATAACGGGTGGTGATTGTCTTAGCTGCATATGTCTTTTACTCAGAAAAAATTTAATTACACTCGATTGCCACAAATTTTAAGGGGTTCATGCTAAATTTCGAAAAGGCACATATCTTTCAGCTCTTTCACACAGCTCTTTCAAAGAATAATCCATATTTTTACTTGATTTAGGTGTATTACGGCTCATTTTCTTCGTTGAGAAGTGTTCTACGCATTCACCGTCTAGATATTTGATAGAATTACCCATTTAAAAATTACAGCCGTTTGTTTACGAAATTTTTTTATTGATGGGTAACAAATTGCTGTCATTTTTAAATGGAGAAATACTATTAAATATCTGGATGGTGAATTAGAGCATCTTTCAATGTTACTCATTCTTTTCCTTGTAATAAATGAAAGAAATGCATAACAATCGAGGAAAAAAATACGCATTATTATTTTTTTTTTTTTAAGTGAGCGAATATTAACCTTCTTTAAAGTTAGCATAAGCCACATAATATTTTTCTAAATCCATTAAAATGAATCTTTTTCTAAATCGAAGATATTTATTTCAATACAAAGCATCATTAACTATAGTCAATTGATGCATAAGATTTTGGATGTACAATTTACCAAAATTAACACTTATTTGACTAGTGTGAAGCGCTCGAACCTCCTTAACGCTCTCGGAGAATAATATTTCTCTTCACGGCCCAGCCATAAACATTTTATTGCTCATTTTCGGGATGCGAAAAACGTATCGTAACACGAATGTAAAAATTATAAATAAGATATTCTGTATCGTTAGCGGAAATGTGTCAGATTTATTGCCGTTGTTATGGTAATTCTTTATTTCACATATATGCTAAATTGAAAATAAAATGGGCTATTAATTGAAAGCATGTTTCTTTTTCAAATTATTGAGCGTCTACAAAATCTGACGTTGTCATTGGATCATTTGATTGAATCAACACAATATTCAGTAAAAAAAGAAGTTAAGTATATTGGTGCGTTAATAAAATTTTTATTCCATCAAACAAAACAAGGAACTAAATATATAATTGGTTCAAACAGACCTTGAATATTTTAAAATGACTTATTTGAAAATTCAGTGTATCCAATTATATATATTTCTTCCGCTGCGATAATCAATTTGGTAAACAAAACACCTTAAGCCCTGTTTCTATGTCCCCAATGTGATTATACGAAGATTAAGATTATCGGAAATTTGAGATAGATACGCAATAGACAGTTGCTAAGTAGTGTAGGAATACCAAACGTTCATCAATTACCCATTGACCCAAAGCTGGTTGCAGTAGAGCATTCCGGTTAATTGAAAGCACGTTTCTTTTTCAAATTATTGACTGTCTACAAAATCTGACGTTGTCATTGGATCGTTTGATTGAATCAACACAATATTAAGTAAAAAAAGAAGTTACACAGAGAAATCGTCATAGTACAGTTAACTATAAAGTGACAACTATTGGTTCTTAGTCTTCTTATAGTTACGGTGACTATAAAAATAGTTGTGACGACTAATTAAGTGCTATCAACTATGTTTGTACGAACTACAAATGAATAATTGTCACTTTATGGTTACTAATACCATAATTTTCTCTGAGTGTAAGTATTTCGATGCGTTAATAAAATTTTTATTCCATCAAACAAAACAAGGAACTAAATATATAATTGCTTCAAATAGACCTTGAATATTTTAAAGTGACTTATTTGGAAATTCAGTGTATCCAATTATATATATTTCTTCCGCTGCGATAATCAATTTGGTAAACAAAACACCTTAAGCCCTGTTTCTATGTCCCCAATGTGATTATACGAAGATTAAGATTATCGGAAATTTGAGATAGATACGCAATAGACAGTTGCTAAGTAGTGTAGGAATACCAAACGTTCATCAATTACCCAGTGACCCAAAGCTGGTTGCAGTAGAGCATTCCGGTGTAATCCTCGGGGAGCGCCACTAACACACCAGCGCGCAACCAACCGCCAGCTGAAGGAGGATCGTACAGGGCATCCAAAGAGCTTTGACACTCATTTATCATGTATGTGTCCTCTAACAGCATCATGATCCAGGATTACGTTTCTCCAGATAAATGACCTCGTAATTAAAAGAAAACAGCTTAATTACCAAACTTCAAATGTCCAAAGGATCTAAAATCCCATTAAATATCACCATCTATTCCATACACCTTAAATTTCCTCTCAACTCTGACATTATCTTCACGAGTTTCATCCTAACAAAAACAAAGAAAAAACTTTCCGGAAGGAGAATTCCCCGAAAATTTGGCATTCGCAATGCAATCTAGTTGCATTCCAGGAGCTTTACTCACCGGACTGTACCCCTCTCGTTCTCTCTCAACTTTCGCGCTCGCTATATACGAATAGCTGAAGAAGAAGGATAAATAGATAGTCACTGCAGCGACGGCGAGATCCGAGGAAGGTGCGGAGGAGAGAAGAAGCGAGTAGACGAAGATGCAGGAGACAGAGGAAGAGGGGGAAGTATAACCTTGAGAGTCGGTGAGGCGACGGCCATCTTGCCGAGATGCACTTTTGTTTTTTGCTCGGCCAAGCCTTGCTTGTATCCGTCGTGTCTTTCTCCCTCTTCTTCTTCTTCTTCTTCTTCTTCTCTCTCTGGCTTTTTCCATACGTCTCTGTCTCACGTTTTTCGCTTCCTCTTCTTCTTCCACTTCAGCTACGTCGTCTCTTCGTCTTCTCTTTCTCTGACTTTTTCCATACGTCTCCGTCAGCGTTTTCGCCTCTTCTTCTTCTTCTTCCACTTCGGCCACGTCGCCTCTTCGTCTTCTTCGTCGCCTCTCCTCTTTTCCTCCGCCATTGGCCTCCTTGTACTGTGGCGCAGCAGCGCGAGTCTCAAGCATTCTCCATCCATTCGTCCTACATGCCTCCTACCACAGATTACCAGCATTCAATGCATCCGAGCCTTCCACAGCCTCTTCGTCTCCTCTTTCAACGCGCTTCTCCCTCGTTCGTGCACTTTTCTTCATCTCTGCTCGACTATCATCCTCCTCTATTCCTCTCTCTCTATTCCTCTTGCGCTGGGAACCAGAGTCTACTACTATACTTATATCTACTCTTCTTTGCGCTTTGGTTTCGCGCTCTTGCTGCGTGCATCGTCATCGTAAATTTTTAAGCTAGGTTGCTAATTCACCTCCTCTCTCACAGTCAGAGTTCTATATTCCTATTATTTCAGAAAGTTTATTTTGAAGGTCACTTTGTTATTTACTCGGAAGACAGGCTCATAAAGCATTGATCCCTGGAAAAATTGAAACAAATGAAAAAAAAAAAAATCTAAAAAATTTGTAGGTATTAATTTTTCGGGTCAATTTTTCTTAGATTCCAATTTTCCAACGGTCACATTCTCGGAGACTAATTTTCGTAGCCTTTAGGTTGAGTCCACATGAAAATTGACCTATTGTACGTTCATTAAGATGCAAGTTCTTTTTCCATTCTTATTTTCCTGAAGATTTTATTTGCTTCAGATTTTTTTCCTGGTTTTTTTTTGTACATCTTTCTACGTGGATTTTTTTTGTAGATTCTGCCTCGTCATCATAAATTTGAAGCCTTCGTTTAAGCAAGCTGATTTGTAATTCGCCTTAGTCACAATCTCATTTTGACTATCCAGTCCGTGCCTTCTATCGATAAACAATGGACGGCGTGAAGGTTACAAGTGGCCAGTTCGTTTCTTCTTCGACCTCCCAAGTCCGACCTCTGAAGTCATTTATCAATTTTGTTCGATTCACTTGTTGGCCTGATGAATCACGAACTGGTCTGTAAGAATGTTTCATCATTAACTCAGCAGATACAACAAAAAAAGTACCAGGGGTTACATTTATCATGCATCGATTTTCGCAAAAGAGACTTTTATGGTAATTGATATTGAGATATCGTTGTAATCACGATATTTCGGTATGTAGGTCAACGAACGTTTGGTTTTATTGAAAAGGCCCGGAGCTATACGAGGCCATGTATACGTGGACGTATCAATGTGTAAGGTAAGAAATACAAACAGCCAATCGATAGGATGGAAATATACATGCTGCAATTTTCAGCGCATTCTACATTATGTAGATACCGTGGGCTATTACGGTTCGACGACGGGTCACGTGTGCGAGACGAACGAAGCCTTTCAACCCAGCCGAGCTAAACTACACAAGTGACCAGGTGTGGGTTTTACACGACAGCGTCGCCATGCATATGTACAAGTATATATAACTTACCGAATAAAATTACTACAGTCATTTCATAGCACAGATTCGATTGAATTCTCGGTCAAGTAGTCTAGTCACCACTAAGTCTCCAAAATGAGCATTTTGTGTATTATTGAAAAATCGATTATTATATTCTAATCTACTAAATCAATAAAGTTCCAAATTAATTCGAAACCTCAAGAATTAAGATATCTTAACAAGATTTAAAATGTTTGTTCAAGCTTTTCTGAAATTTTAAAGAAAGTTGAAATCAGGTAACCCAACAAAAAGTTATGGCCATTTACAAATTCCCCATTTTGGTGAATGCAATTTTTCAGAGGGTTCAGAATAAATGAGAAATTATTTTTCTCTTTTATTAAATTTCTAATCTCCATTTTTGAAGTGCGCAAAAAAAGTATTCAAATAGTGTCAAAAAAGTATGTGAAAGCATCTGAAGTATGATATATTGTACTGAATTAATACTAAAAAGTATTAGACCAGATTTTTAGTTTTCAGGGTCCAGGTCGATATTCGACTGCATTCGGTGTCCAGGTCGCCATCTTCATAACTTTCGATGTCCCGGTCGATCGGACCATAGTTATAGTTGTCTAGGTCGATTGCTCCAAAGTTTTGGGCGTCGAGGTTGATATCTTCATAGTTCTCGGTGTCCAGGTCGACCGATTCGTACTTTTAGCTGTGCAGTTATGCCTGGATACCGAAAGCTATGTAGATATCACCTGAATACCTGAAGCTATGAAGATATTGACCTGACTACCGAAAACCGTGCATGTATCGACCTAGACCCTGGAAACTAATAATGCGGTCCAATTAATTTTGAGATTAGTTTCGGCGAATGGCGGCTTCTTCAACTGATGTTGACTTTTTTAACGTTTCATCCTGATCAGAGGCCCTTCAGAAGTTTAAATGTGAGTTTACAATGTGACCACCTCACGCCTGCCGGACTCTTCGGTCCTACATACTCTAAAAATAAGCAATAATAAAAAGAAATTTAATTAATTACACATAGAATTTTATTAGAAAATAAGCAAAACACATCCAATACAGTAAACATAACCTATAAGAGCGGTCACCGGTTTTCAACAAATTATCAGAGAAATACACATTATTTGCCAACCAGCGGATATAAAATATAAAGAATAAATAATAAATTCACTGAGGTATTTTCCATAAAAAAAAAAAAAAAGTCACAAAATCAACATCGATATAAAATAAGATTAATAAACTTCTAAAGAGGTCCTAATCAGGGCGAAACGTAAAAAAATGTCATCATCAGTTAAATAAGCCGTTACTTGCCGAAGCCAATCCCAAATTAATTGTTCATACACGGCTAAAGCAACACAAAAACTAATGGGGTCAAATACTTTTCACTATTAATTCAGTCCTAATCTATTGAACTTTTTCATACTTTTCAAAATACTTTCTATTCTCTGCGGGAATAGATACCTAAAAGACCCCCTGCAAAAACAGCAGAAACCTCATTCTTTCGTATACAACCCTTGTCTCAATGAAACCCCAAAAAGCACACCAGTACTGCAAGATAACCAGAAGAAAAAAAAATGAAGCATTGTGGTAAACAAAAAGGTCTATTTGACGTTGACAGTGAGCGCATCTCAATGTGCAGTTATGGGGATGCAAGCGCGCGGTAGCCGCGGGGGTGGAGGGGGCAGACGATGATACCGGTGTAATCATGGCGTGACGTTGACCGGGCTGTTGACTGGCCGGCACACTGCACAGGAAAATCCGGAACTGGCAAAGCCGGATAACACTGACACACTACTCTACACACATCGCAAAATCCTCTGCATGTATGAGCCACACGGCGGGAGTACTCGTTATGTAGTACACAATACGGCTTTTACCAATGTGTGTTAACTCGTATATGCATTTTGTGTGTGTGTGTAAACTGCAACGAGCGGCAGAGAAGCCGGGACGCGCGGTATCCCCGATGCACGCGTTCGTAGGTTGGGCGCGGGAGCCGACGGTGGCGCTGCGATGGTCGTCCTCGGCGCATGAGGGAAACACGCCGCCGGCGCAGTATCGAATCGAGCGCCGCAGTCGCGCGCTTGCACTCTCAGCGGTAAGCGGAGGCTGTGTGTACGCACCCGATGTCCGTTCGTTCGTACGTTTCTTCGGCGTATTATAAAAATACATAAATATATATACGTATATGCACGTATATATATGTATATATATATAAGATACCCGTACGTGCCCTGTAAACGAAGCCAGCGCAATAATCGTCTGGACAGTTTGGTGATAACGCGCGTTGTGTTATCGACGTCAACGCGGTGGACGACGTCGCGTGTCCCCCGGTCCCCGCTCTCGACGCACGTCTCCCACTCGTCGTCACGTTTTTAAGGAACACACGGAGTTTAAACGCATTACGAGGGAGTTATATATTATTATATTACGCTATTTCTCCAGTGTATTTGTTATCGAATACATATATATATTATATATATGTATATGTATACACACACACAAAGTATATGTATATATAAATGCATGTTGTATACCATACTATATACATGAGAAAAGCAAAGTGACGTGCACGTGTGTACCAGTGTACTAAAGTGTTGAAATATTATAATAATATTGTTATTATTATTATTATTGTAATACGAGATACGTGAGGAAGAAATCGTGTTGTAAAAAAAAAAAAAGCATCTACGAAAGCGGAATATCACGGAGCGACGCGCGTTATGTGAGTACGATACACCTTGAATTTAGAATGTAAGATTTGTGTGATAGAAAGTCGGGATTCTTTCGCGTCGCGAGCCCAAACACGTTATTGGAGATTGTTTTTTTTATTATTTATTTTGTTCTTTCGGTGAAATTATTTACGAAGATAATTTGAGAAATTCTAGCGGGGACCGGTTGCTTTTGTTTACGTTTTGCCGGCAACGCGAAACACCGGTGACAGATCGATGAGAGACTCTGTGAAATTAATGTTGCGAGTTGAGTTGTATTGTAATGGGAAATAAAATGAGCTAGTGAACGGTGCGGAGAGGCTTTGCTGAATGCCTCGTCACCGAGCGGAGAACGTGCAGCGTTTGCTCACTGCGCCTACGAGGAACGCATCGGGCGCGGGCGGACAAACGCGCGACATTGACGTTCGCGCACACCGAAGCTTTTGCCGCTTGTCGGTGATGTCTACTTGTCTATATCATGTGTACTTGTGTCAGTTGCATATATACGAGGGCTTTTGACGTTTCCGAAGTCAGCAGCAGCCACGGCGACTATAGTGGTGTGGAGTTAATCTACCGATGGAAACACGAGGGGAGTGAGGTCGAACGCGTCTTTTTTTAGACGCCTATATGCCAGTGCGCTGTGCAGTATAGTAGTACATAGTATGGATACACGCTACTGCTCTACGCGCGCGCGCGCTCGTCTGTCCCACTCGCTCATTTCCTATCGTGTGTATACATACATTTCGAATAACTAAACAACGCGATGCGGCTTTCCTCGATATCTTACGGGACGGTTCTCCATCGGAAGGTGCACAGGTACTGATGATATGAAGGTGCGAGGTTGACGATTTTCGTTAGCAGGATTTTAGGGCTTTTATATTTACATTGGGAATTGCGGACTTTTGTGATAGTGCAGTTCGAATTGAATTCTGTGCGGAATAGAATTGGATTTATAGAAGTTGAGGATAATCATTGATGCAGGCGCGATTAGGTTTATATATACGTTGATTAAGGTAGTTGAAATGGAATAGTTGATGTAAATATGGAAATTATCGTATGGGGTAATATGACAGATATTATTCAATAGCCGAGCTGAATAAATGGCTGCCATGATAATAATTAGATGGTACTAACTTTTGGGAATCCCACCAATTTTTTTTTTCAACTTTTTTTTAGATTGTTATTTTGTTATTACGATGCATCTTTCGTCGATCTCGCGACTTCGGGTGTGAAAAATCGAAAGGTGTAAAGGTATTAATGATAGACAATCGCAAGCTAGTAGATTAAATTAAGCAGGATTTGCGAGTTCACTTCCCAAGACCCTCGCATTGGTTCATATATCGTCGACTTCTTTGATGCTAGAGATCGAATAGAAAATTCTCTTTGCAATAAAGTTAAAGTAGGGAACTATCCGTGTAAACTTTTGCGATTATCTCTATAGAAAGGAATAGTTTATGTCAAGATAACCATTAAAAAAGTTTGTAGCGGCCGCATTTGACAGTAATAGAAATGATCATCGGGCTTATTGAGCGTATTAACGCGTTAGAATTTAATGCTAACTAAAATCGTTTTTTTTTTTTAATTTCTATCTTAAGCATTTCAAAATTTTTCATTTATCTAATAAAATATTTTGCCTCATATTTGTTTAGTACGTTTCATAGAGTGTATTTTAAAATCATGATATACATTTGAGGTATTTACTTTTCAATGAGTAAATTAAACATGCATAATTGTTAATCGATTGCAGATTTTGTCATCATTTAACCGAACTATAGAAATGAAATTCTTGGAAATTTGATAGTTGCAAGTGTATTGAAATCTCTTGGAAGGCCGAACGATTGATATCGTCAACTCCTTTCATGCTGAGATCTAATAAAAAATTTCTTTGCAGTAAAATTGAATTAGAAAAGTATCCATCCAGACTTTTGCGATAATCTTTACAGAATGGAATAGTTTATGTCAAGATAATCATTTAAAAAGTTTGCAGCGGCCGTATTTGACAATGATGGAAATGATCATCGGGCTTATGGAACGTATTAACACATTAGGATTGTATCCTACCCCAATAAGTTTTTTATTTTTTTTTATTTCTATTTTGAACATCTCAAAATTTTTCATTAATCGAATAAAATATTTTTCCTCATATTTGTTTAGTACGTATCAGAGTAAACTTCGTTCCTCTGTTACGCTTACCATATATTGTACAATTATCCATAGTCTCAACAAGTGTCTTGTAAAATCATGACACACATTTGAGGTATTTACTTTTTAATAAATAAATAAAACATGCATAATAGTAAATCGATTGCAGATTTTGTCATGTTTCAAGAGAACTATAAAAATGAAAGTCTTGGAAATTTGATAATTGCAAGAGTATTGAAATCTCTTGGAAGGCCGAACGATTGAAGGGGCGGGTTCGCTGCAATTCCTCGGTACAGAGCAGACGATTTTTTTGCGATCTCACTCTGCGACTGCCTTTCTCTCGTTCTCACTTGTTATCCGCGTATACACACACCGGCTTGTTATCGGCTACGAGCAATTGCCACTGCCATCACGCCGATGCACTCGACTCTCTGCTCTGTTATTCTCGACCTCTTTTTCTCTCTCTTTCTCGCTCTCGCTCGTTCCATCGACTATGTGATCTTTCTCTCAATTCTCTCTCTGAACACGATGTTACGAGTCGAATTACTGCGCCCGAGAGCATCGGAGTCCTCCAGCGAAATCTGGTTCGCGATAACGTCGGAGAATCGGGGACAGTTGGAAGTGTCGCGCGCCCGCGCTCTCTTCGATACTCCCTCGCGATGTCGCATGACCCCTCCATATATAAGCTTTTATATGTTGCGTGTATGCTCAGCTCCACTGCACTTTGCTTCAGTTGCGTCATTATTTTAACATTCTGCGGAATCCGAGCAACCACGACCTGTGCAACAATTTTCTTCGTTTCCGAAGGCTACCTTACATTAAGCCAAAAAATTTAGGCCAAAATTAGTGACATTTATTTGTGGATATTTAACTTACTTAACTGCTCATTTTTATACGCAAATGCATGAGATTTATATTTCTGCAGTGTATTTTATTTTTTTTATCAGGGAACTTATCATTTTTGCTTCCTCATAGAGGAAGCTTTGTTTTCGTGATTTTTTTTTATTTTTATATTTTCATGTTAACATACTCAGATTCACCCAAAACGTCGAGAAAAGTGGTCTAGAAAATATGTCTGTATGGATGTATGTGTGTGTGTGTGTGTGTGTGTGTGTGTGTTCTCCAACACCGCAAATTCAATTGTCCATAACTCACGAACGGCACAATGGATCGAGCTCAAATTTGGTACGCAACTAGAGTATTGACTCCTCTGTAATTGACGTGATTTTTAATTAAATGTATCAATGTATACATATTTTATAGAATTTTTAATTTTTCAAAAAAATGTGATCGCTCTAACTTTCGTAAAAGTTCGCAAATTTAGCTAAATAGTTATTTATAATAAACACACGTTGAATGATGTTTGGTATTGAATTTCAGCGAAATCGGTAAAGCGTTTCCGATTTTATAGAGTTTTGAATTTTTCGAAAAACCAAATTTTCTCTCTTAATCACGTCGAATCTCAACAAACGAACCAAAATGTTTTACAGTCAAAAAATACCATACAGCCCTGTTCGCACGAAATTTGGTGCTGATCGGTAAAGTCGTTCGGATTCTATGGCATTTTTAATTTTTCAATAAATGTACATTTTCGGTCACAACTTCGGCAAAAGTTAAGAGAGTAAGATAAAAATTTGTACTTAATCAAAATGCGACGTGAGGGTGTTTTAACAGTGTTTCATAGCTGCACAGAGTATGGATAATTAAAGAGAAAAAAAACTATGCAAAGTGGAACTTTGCACATTGCTTCCTCATATAAAATTTGAAGACAGCTGTAAAGAGGATATTTTAAAATTTCAATTTTTAACAAAGCTACCTCTATGAGGAAGCCAAAATAAATAATAAATGTCTTCCCCATAAAGGTAGATGTGTTAAAAATTGAAATTTTTAATTATCCTGTTTACAGCTGTCTTAAAATTTTATATAAGGAGGCAATATGCAAAGTTCCGCTTTGCATCTTTTTTTTTTTTTTGAGAATTCATCAAGTTCAACAAATTTTTTTAAAAGTACTTTCGTGCGTACTTTTCTCTTCAATTACGTTGACATCGATAGAACTACCTTTAAGCATCGACCAAAAAATAATTAAAACATCTTTCACTTACTCGTTGTCTAGAAAAATCGCTGCTGAAATATGGATATTTTATACAAAACCTGGGACGATTTATCATAATCGTCAATGACAGTTGTGAATCAGCTGATCCTAGGAACATTAAATCAGTCATAACTATTTTATTTTATTAAAGATAACAGAATTCACTTGATTTAAACTTCGTACGAATTCTCGAAGCGATTGTCATTGGTCATTAATGCAACATTACGACCCTTTTCGAAAGACCCAATTTTTCTTCGAGATTTTATTAATCAGGCGTAAGAGCTGCATAGGACACCCAGTTATCCCAGAATTCAAGATACAAAACTTGAGAGAGTGCGAGAGATAACAAAGAAGTGATAAGATCGGCCCCTCAAGATAGGCTTACCCTACGATATATATGTATACATACATGCACATATGTACCGTAAAGTCTGATAAACGCGTTGTGCATTATCGACGGGCACCTCTACGGCCTCTAATGTCGTCACACAGGCGCCGTACTTCGCTCTAAGTAAACTTATGCTTGTATACCTCAACGTGTGCAGCTAATAGGGTTCTCAAAATTCCAGCAAACGTAGTTTTTCAACTATTTTACGTTCCATTGGATAATTTTTTTTCCTACGAACATATTATATTACATTTCCATAGAAATTACATTGGTAATAATCACTGAATTTATACAATAACTAGCATGTTATTGTGGGTCGCGCTTTCGCAATATTGGAATATATTCAATACAATTTACTGGAATATATTTAATTAATCATTTCGTTAAGTTGGAAAAAAATGTATTGATTCAACAAAATATTTTATGTTTTCGACCAAATCAACACAGTAGTGTTGATTTAATGAAACTGTCCTATGAAAAACGTGAAACAAAATAATCATTCATATCACATCATATTATATCGTCAATCCTACCAACTAAATTTTCCGTTGGATGAAAACAATACTTGTTTAAACGTCGACAATATTTATTTTAATGTGGACAATATTAGTAATGTTTGATTGCTTCAATTCAATGAATTTTCGAATGAAAAATGTATATTTATTTTTAAGCGACTGAGTGAATGAATTTGTTCATTTCCTGCAGATTACAATATGGATACATTTAATCTTCAGTCATTATTTTCAATTACATTATTTCATGCACGTAAGGAAATACTTTTCTGTTGTTACTAATCATTCAATTTTCTCAAATAAGGCATCATTTTAATCAATCCAATTGTATCGATGGAGACAGTTCCGCATGTATTAATGTTAAATTGAATAATTTTATTGATTCACATATATATTAAATGCAGACAATCAGTTACTTAATTGACTCAACGAAATATGTCGTTATTTTTACCGTACGTATAATTGCTTCGAATACCAAGCTATTTGCGTCAATTATATAGGATTCGAATAAATGGTTTATTTCATTCAGCGGGTTTTGTTTACGCAGTGTACCTTCCCCTCAGAAATTCCATCTGTTCAACCCTCGGGAAAAATTCTACTACCCTCAGAAAAATTCGCCCATTGCGGGACCTAAAATAATCAGGACCAGAGGGGTCAACTTCACCGTAACGTTTAGTGAAGCTGACCCGATAGCTCGACTCAGAGTCCCTCGTTGGACCTAAAGAACTTGAGAGCTCATAAGCCCAAATTTTTCTGGGTTCTTCAATTCTTGACACACTGGCAACGTCGAAATCTTTTTATAAGATAGAGAGATAAGAATAAATATAATATAATTGAAAACCACCGAGTGAACATTCAATTCAACATGATATAACTATGGACATCCAGTTTCTATCCGCAGATGTTCACAAATATTTTCATTTGCTGATTTTGAAGAAATGATTAATTTAATTCCCTTTTTTTAAAAATAAAATTGACCAAACTTTACTGCTAATTTAATAATAATATTACCAACAGATTTTTATTAAAAGTCAACAAAATTTTGTTTTTGGTTTTAATGTGTAATCATGAATTTTTTTGATTATTACTGCTAACCATAACCTGTTCAATGGTATTATATAACATTTTGAATAACATATTTGTTGTTCCCGTATTACGCAATTGTATGACTGCTCCTCGTGGGACTCACTTTCTCTCGTCGTGTTACAGGATTGTATTTTAACAAATGCAGTATTATTATTTTAATGATAGGTATCAGAGTTTTTTTATTTATAATAAAAAGGTAAATGAAGAGTGCAGAAAAGAACTACAGCGTAAAGTCGAAAATATAGATTGATACAGCACAAGCCAAAAATTAAATGTAATATATGCTACAGCGTTGACTACAGAATATTGTTGAGGGGCATCGATGACCCCATGACCCGACACTATCGCAGTGCGCAGACTGACTAGAATTTCATGATTTTTTTAGCCTTTGTTCTCCGTTCAGCTTGGATTCAGAGAATACTCATGCGGCGACTTTGAAACAGATAAGCAGAAGTTCTGAGGACCTGTTGTATTATATACAATCGATTAAACGGACTCAAAATATGCTTATAATACTTACAGAGGAATGCACTTTTCTCTGGTTACAGAGAAATGCACTTTTCGATACTTTTAAGTTCGCACTTTTTACTGATTAATCCTAGAATCGAATATTTATTATTCAATATTAATTTTCTGGAATGTATACAAATGCATTCTTTAAATTTATCTCAATATTTTTTATTTCGTTAAGTGCCTGAAAAAAAAAAAGAAAAATCTGAAGAAAAATTACGGCTGTCTAAATTTTGTCACGGTTCCATTTAACATTTTACTTTCAAATAAAAAATAATACATACATACATACATTGTGAATTTATTGACATTACATACATTTATCGTTGTAACATTTGTATTTACATTAATTTTGATTCGTTGCCATGTATTGCCAATTGGCCATCGACCGCGGTCCTTCAGCCTGGATTTTCTGTATTATTTTGCTGTCTTATATTATGTTACGTTAAAACATGGGTCTCTCTAAAAAATAATTTATAGTCCAAAGTATGAAAAAGTAGATTTTCCCAAAAATGCAAAACGACCAACATTTGAGATTTTTTATCTCGGAATGGACACAGAAGGCTAAACCCATTTTTTTTTCAATGAATGAAATGACCTCTGATCCATTATTTGGAAAATATCCCTCTTCAGTTTTTTTTGGTTGATTCGTGGATACTCGGCTTTAGAGATTTTGGATAATTCAAATATAAAGTCATACGCCGTACATAATTTTCTGAGATACATAAAAATCAATAAATTGTAAGATAAATAAATAAATAGAGCCGAATTCGCGAACACCAAGCTAGACGCAATGATTCTTCGATCATGACCTAATATCTCTGCCACAAACGCACCACAAGACATAACCAATATAAGCTCCCTAAACAAACACTCATAAAAAACCTACTGACAATGAACAACGAAGAAAATTCAACAAACTAAATAAAACTCCACCATTTCTCTGATTATTTTAGTCACGCTTCAAATGTTTCTCTATTTTCGTTCATATAGCACTTTTAATTAATCCTTTTTTTGCCCTCTTTATCGTACTCTCGTTTACAAAAATCATTACGTTCATTTTTCTCCATCAACCCAATAATCTAAAAAAAAAAGTTACTATCTCATCACCATACCGCTTTTATTTTGTATTGTACAACTAAAAATGTAAAACTGTTTTGACTACTATAATTGATAACTATGGCATAAACAATGAATAATGATAATCAACAAAAAGAGCTCATTTTCAAGGTTGTGAAAAGTGCCAATCTCTGGTCATCTAAAAGTTTAGTACATCGATAAATCGGAAATACAATGCTTTTCGGATTTTCTTCTTGACCGACTGCATCGCGTGATGAAATTTCTGCATTATCGGCCTTTTATCGAGGAATCCAGTTTGACCTCTTAACAACAACGTCCAAGTCAGCCAGCCAGTCCGCCTCGTATATATGGCGAATGCATTCTTGATCCTGTGCGCGCGCGTCGTTCTGGTATTCCAAGGCCATTCCTCGACGAGCGATATGTTACACACAAACACATACGTAGACGCGTTCGTTCGCTCGTTTGTTTCACGGCAGCGCGTACACCCCTCGCCGTACTCTCGACTAATATAGATTAGAGTACACTACACCGAGTGTACGTACGTAGTACACTCCCCTCTTGTTGAATGGAGTCGTTGAATTTAATACGACGTTCAAAACAAATGGCAAAGTTTAGACGACAGAAAAAATGGAGGCTTGATCTTTAATGAAGCGAAACGCGTTTACCGTGGCGACGAGAAATATTAGAATATAAATGTATTTTCTATACACTTCGGGATAAATAACTGCGAATGATTCTCAATGGAGACAAAATAATAGATTTTCGGAAGACAATTTATCTGAAGTTACTTTTCTAAACTGACGATAAAGTTCAAGCTTAGACGACAGGAGAAGTTGCGACTTGATCTTCAATGAAGCGAAACGCGTTTACTGTGGCGAGGAGAAATATTAGAATATAAATGTATTTTCTATACTCTTCGGGTTAAATGAGTGCGAATAATTCTCTATGGAGGGAAAATAATACATTTTGTGAAGACAATTTATCTCAAGTCACTTTTCTAAACTGACGATAAAGTTCAAGCTTAGACGACACGAGAAGTTGCGACTTGATCTTCAATGAAGCGAAACGCGTTTACTGTGGCGACGAGAAATATTAGAATATACATGTATTTTCTATACTCTTCGGGTTAAATGAGTGCGAATAATTCTCAATGGAGGGAAAATAATACATTTTCTGAAGACAATTTATCTCAAATTACTTTTCTAAACTGACGATAAAGTTCAAGCTTAGACGACAGAAAAACTTAGACGATTTGATCTGTAATGAAGCAAAACGCGTTTACTGTGGCGACGAGAAATATTAGAATATACATGTATTTTCTATACTTTTCGGGTCAAAAAACTGCGAATAATTCTCAATTGAGGGAAAATAATAAATTTTCTGGAGACAATTTATCTCAAGTTTCTTTTTTAAACTGAAGATTAAATTAATGATTACTTTGAAGTTTTTGTATAAACACTCAAGGTGTTTAAATTGAAAAATATTTATTTTCTGTAAACGAGAAAAATAATGTCGAAAAAAATATCACAAGAATAATTTGCGAGAGAAATGATGACCATCAAAATTTCTGCATCTTCAAAAAAAAACTTTGTCACGTTGTAGCGACGTGACATTATGTCATAGAGATACGTCATAGGAAAATGGTTAATCTGATAACAATCGAATCGTTCGGAAATTGTTTATAATTAGCCAAATATTTAAAGCAGGCTGACAAGCACCTGACAATCGTCATTCGAAAACTGCTATGATTATATTAAAAATGCACCTGACCTTCCAATTTTATGATAAAAATCACTTTTTTGGCCATCAGCATCATTCGCAAGTCGTATATTGTACCTCTGATAATACCTGCGGCGAAAGTCTTTGATGTTAATTTAAAAAGTGACTTCTCTCCGTTTCTGATTGCAGAAGTCACATACTCGACATATCGTATTTTCGTATTTTGATATCTTGGAAAACTTCACAATCGTTTAAAAATTGTATTTTGTACCCCTAAAAACGCCCATTTCAAATATTTTTACAATGATTTTGAACAAAAAAAGTCTTTATTCTCATTAGGTCGACAATCCAAAAAGAAAGATCCAAAAAGAGAAACCCAAATATCAACGGTAAAAAATGTTGACCGTTAATGTGCAAGAACCATCCATCACCTTTTACCAAAAAAATAAAAATGTAATTTACTGGCAACTGACGAAATGTAATGCACAAGTTCTTCAATTGACTCTGAATAATATCGCGAATGACCTTATCCAAAAATAAAATTTTACAATTATGGCAGCGATCCGAGAAAGAGACGTTGACGTCCGAGAGTTTGAATGCATGTTTATATGGGCAGAGTCGCAAGGTCGATGCAATCGGGACGTCGTTCTCGAGTCCGAATGACCAATTCGACGGTCAGAGTACTCGCGAATTCGGGACGCGTGCCTATTTTTCGGTGTCGTTGTCGCCGTCGTCTTCGGCCGTTTGCAGAGCTCCGCGCGATGATGCAATTCGGAGGCGACGGTACGATGCACCGTCGTCACGAGAGAAACAAGCTTTCGCGCGCCGCTTGGTAACCGGGTCACGCAAGCAACGAGGCAGTCGCACCGCTGGCTTAAACCAAACAGACGTATATATTTCGTATTTTTTTTATCAGTTGGTCTCGGCGCGCGAACAGTTTGGCAGAGATCGGGCGGCGATGAGCTGTCCTGAATGAGATCGGGCGGAGATAGACGAAGAAGCGAGTGAGCGATATTACAAAAAGGGGGCGGTAGAGGAGGGGCAAGAAGAAGAAACCACGGTCGACTTTACCCGCGGGCATTTGCCGATCGCAAACACGATCTCGCATCGTTTCATGCATCGCTGATCCACACAGCCCACAGACACGGACTCTCGTTTATTATACTAATTAAATAACCAGTCTAGTTGTCTCGAATCGACGGGGACAACGCTCGTTCTTTCACGCTATCACGTTTCAGTGCATGGTACGCTGCATATATCGAAGTCTCTATAGGTATACGTTGTATAAAGCAGAGTACTTGCCTATCATTTATGAAAGATACATTTATGGTCCCAGCAATTTGATTATCGTTATTGAATAATTATAATCCGCGGTGCACTCGGTATAAAGTAAATTGAAATTTCTCTATTTTCAACATATTTTTGTTGACCATCGAGGTACACGGCAAGTTCCTATTTGTATGACAGAAATCGTTGTGGCTGGTTAAAATTCGTATGTTCCACAACATCTCTGTCGGATTAACACAGCGGTTTTTATAATGTCTTTTATGTGCATTTAATAAATGTATTAACATCTTAATAACTGTGGTACTTAAATCGGTTTTGAGAAAATGTCGAATATAGTTGTGAGAAATAATAATTCTGTATTAATATTCAATACAACTTACATGGAATCAATTACTGCCAAATTTTTGAAGAATTTTGGAGAGAATTTGATATATTTGATGTATACCGGAAATGGGACTATGACTATTTTTCGCCAAGTAATTAGTTTAGTACGTACAAATAATTTTCAATATTTTTCACAACCAAAATAAGCTTAAAAGGTTATGAAACGGACCACGGATTAATAGAAATTATATTTACGATAATTCGCACGTTACTATCCATTATTCTGTAGTCGAGCATGCGAAAGGAACCTTCTTTAATCGTTAAGCGTGATCATAGCTTCGACATTGGAGGTGTTAATACCATCGAGCTCAACTCCAATCTACGCTCATGTGCACTCGCCATAACCTCCTGTAAGCAGTAACACTACACATTGTCGAGTATCACGTGAGCATAAAAGCGGTTGCTTCGCGTAGTTCTTGGGCGACTCTCTATCACTTGAATGGTGCCTATCCTTCACGATCTACTTTTCGTGATCAGCAGTGACGGTTAAATCGTAACGTAGCGAGATTAGTAGGCTTGCAACGTATCTTCTATCCCTGCACACGATTGAATTCTCACCAAGTGCTTCACGAAACGCGATGGAAAGTGAGAACGCAGTATGTATAAGACATTCCCAGTCAGTTCCACCACGTTAAGTTTTGATAACATTTTTTTCCATCGTAAAGTATTGCATGCGTGCATTGCTTATTTTTCTATGGGTTCTGTACATGGAACTGTAGGTCATATAATATTGAAAGAAAAATCAAAACTATCTCTGTGAGAGAAATAAAACTAATTGTGAAAATACTGTATAAGTTTTTTGTTCCTTCTAAATATTATCTGGCAACTTTACCAAATTTTGTTTAGGTTTTGTATAACGGACTACAGATTATAAAAAATTTCCAGAAAAATAAAAAGGGCCAGAACAAGAGGAAGAAAATAATACAAAAATGACTGAACGTACATTGTAGTCATTAAATTTTTTTGTACGTTCCACAAATATTCTTCGATGGTCCCGTTAAATTTTATATAGATGCTATGTGAGCCAATGCATGTTACATAAAATTGAGAGCAAAATGAGAAGTTCTCGAACGACCGACATTTAATAAAGAAAATAGTGTCCAATTCATGGGGAATGTCTCGCATGTAGTCTGAAAGTCAAGTTATATAGCGTCGTCGACAGGGAAAGAGGGCTTTCAGAGGACGAGGCTCTTCTTCAAACGAGGGTTCTCAACCTGTTTGTCGCCCATTCCTCGTGTCTCTATTTTTCTCCCGCCTGTCTCGGCTACTATGGCACTCTCACTCCCCCGCTTGCCCGCACATAAACCAGGCGCGCGTTAACGCCTGCGCATTCACTCCCGACGACCACATTCTCGCTGCACCGATGACTGCGACGGCGGCGGCGGCGACGGCGACGAGGTCACTGGCGATAAAGGTCAATAACTATTTATCCATCGTAGTGCGGAGTACCGCGCGCGCACATACGGCTTCGAGGAAGTATCCAATAAACTTATAGACTCTTAGTTATGCTGTGTCTTTGGTATTTATAATTTGTAGACTATCATTTTAAATATGAAGTGTCTAACGACATTACGAAGTATAATTGTTTTTAAATGTAATTATGTACGGTATAATATTGCATATTGTCATACAATTTACCAAATTTCAATAGTACATTTGAATATCAATATAATTTAGACATTGAAATTTACAATACGTTTAAAATTTGTTTGAAATTTGTTCCATGGTATGGCTTTAATTCCCTTTTACCGCCTTTCCCACCGTTACTCCCATCACAACCTAGCCGCACTTCACTAAGCTAACCTAACTTCCGAATTTAGGAAATAATGGCCGGGAAAAAAAGGCCGATGGAAAAAAAGCCGACGGAAAAACGCTGATTTAAATAAAGACCATGCAAATGATTTTAAAGACAAACATCGTTTATGCGGAAACTATATTTTTTTGATCTCTTGACATTTAAACACCCGTCTTCCGTCAAACACAGAACATATAAAACAACCCGTTTATCTTCAAAGAGTACAGAAAAATTATCACTGGACAAGTAACTCGACAGAAATAAAATTCAAAAAAAAAAATCTTGGGATAAAATAACAACGGAAAAAAGTAGTCGGTTAAAGCAATCGGTAATACATGAACACAAACGCTAAGGTATTGAGTACACTCGGACGTGGGGGATTTTTGATCCTATCTTGCTTTTGTGAGGCTCGGATTGACCTTAAAACATATACAATATCGCACCCAGAATGATAATCTATAGAAGTTCACCTGGACTACAATTGTAATACCTTTGTTCATGCGGGCCTCAAGTTGATCAGAAAATATTGTATTATATTATATTGTATTATATTTAATTAGAAGACAACAAATTTTAGAGGCAATAAAAAACGCATAGGGTTATCGCCAAAGTCTCACATCGACTGCGCAATCACGAGTACCAGTGACTGCTGACATTGAAATTTACTATTCTGTTTACTAAACACTCTTACACAATCTATCTGATCTGTCGATCTATTGAACGATCATACATACATAATTTCTAACAGTAACACAAATTTTTTTTCGATATTATCGAAAAGTCCTTGCACACGCGGCTTAAAAAGTCCCTCAGAGGATCTAGAAGCAGCTGCATGAGAAAGTATCTTCTGTCGAATTCTCTTCAACGTTTTACTTCCTTTATTTTTGCGCCAATCATCGGAAAGAACAGGTGCACGATTCTTAGAAACAGCGAGAGCTGTGAATACAAAATCGTATATATTCTCTATCGCAAGAGAATGCAGCTATAAGCGAACCGATAATATATATTCGAAGCGTATCATGAAGAAGCAGATAGGAACATGCAAAAGCTCCGCTTTCCCAGCTATTGATACAGTTGGCCCGTGCATCAACGATGTATATGCGCCCACGAATGCTACCGCGTAAAATTCTCTTCAACGCTGTTCAGAGACCCACCGCAGAGCTTCGATGGCTCTCTTCAGCGTCGCATCGATAACTGAACGAGCTCGTTAAAGGGCATGAGATAGTCCTGAAGCGTCATTCTCGATCAGATACACACGTGTACACACGGTACTCGCACGAACATACGACTTGACTGCATATAATACAACCTGTGCTTTATTCGCCTCATCATTCTTGAAGAGGCGAGAGAACAGAAAGTTCACAGTCCCAGATCTACGCCGACCCGCAGCTGTAAAGATCTCCAACGACGTTCTTTGGCGATGCATTCGCCGCGCGAGTCTCGCTGTCGGGCCTCGGGCAACACGCATTCAAAAACGACCTCGCGCGCACGATTCTATGCGACGGCGAATGAGAGAAAGAAAGAGGCGGACAAGATGCATGCATAGAAACGAAGCGAGGAGAGGGAGAATGTGAGGAAAGAAGAGGGCGAAGCTCGAAAGAACACAGCATGCATGAAAACACACACACGCTCGGTGATGACGTCATTGGGCGTATCGTTTTTAGCCTACATAATATATAGGTAGACTGAGGCTCTGACGATGTTGCGCGGAGGTTCAGCGACTGTGGGTCTAGGATTTGACGGTTGCGTTAGGCTAGGTTGTGTTATGACTTGTACAATGTTTCACTGGAGAAAAGACTAGCTTTTTGTTTTACGCACTCTTTTTGGGAGCACTGTAAAAAAAAATTACTTGAAATCTAATGTATCGGTACAGAAAGTTTTTATGCATAAACTGGTTTAATAAATTTTCTATACAAGTGGGATGTAATATTAGAGTATGGTACAGTAATTTCAATAATTTACATTAAATATAATATAAAAGTACATTACATTAATCCGCTGTAATTTTACTGAAAATTTACATAAATTTTATATCACAATTGTGATTAAATTTAATTTACGATTTCATGCATAACAACTTCCAGTCTTTTTTAACGGTGAGGATTATGCGATACGTTGGATTTTTAATGTTTTACAGGAGAGAAATATTTGGTTGAATCAACGGAATCAGCCAAATAAACCGTTTATTTGGATCTTTCCAAGGAATCCATTTACTTGAACCAATTATATATTTAATTAATTATTTTGTTCAATGGAAAAAAAATTTATTGATTCAACAAAATATTTCATGTTTTTCACTAAATATTGTGTTGATTTAATGAAACTGTCCTATAAAAAACGTGAGACAAAGTACTTATTCATATCATATCGTATTATATCTCCAAACTGACCAATTTTTCGTTGGATCAAAACAATATTCGTTTGAATGTGGACAATATCAATTTTAATGTGGACGATATTTATTGGAACCTAGTTAATATTTAATTGCTTCAATTGAATGAATTTTCAAATGACACATATACCCGATTTATCTTTGAGCGACTGAGTGAATGAATTTTATGATCAACTGCAGATAACAATATGAATGCATTTGATCTTTATTCGTTATTTTAAAATACATTTTAATGCACTTAAGGAAATACTTTTCCGTTGCTACTGAATATTTAATCGCTCAAATAAGGCATAAGTTTAATCAATCCAGTTGTACGTATGGAAACAGTTCCACATTTATATAGGTTCAATCAAATAATTTTATTGACTCAAACCTGTGTATTAAATACATACAATCAGTTATTCAATTGACTCAACGAAATATATTCTTCTTGATATTCTACGCATGGTTGCTTCAAATACCAATCTATTCGAGTCAATCATATAGGACGGATTCAATGAAGATTCAAATAAATGATTTAGTTCATTCAACAGTTTTCGTTTTCTCAGTGTACATGATGAGAAAGTCGATTAAAAAAATTCAACATTTCTGTTTCGCAGATCCATGGATCCAAGACTTTCATTTTAAAAATGTCAAAAACGATCGAAATTTTTTGGTCGTCAGGTGACTGAAAAAAAAGTTCAACAGTGCTCGAAGAGCATCAATCCACACCATCGCACAGCGAATTCTATGTAAATACGTAGTTCCTCCCGCGCAATTTTCCTCTCCTATAAAATCCTATTGACTGCAGGTGTAGATATATTCCGCTAGCGGCTCATGGGCGGCCAATGACTGCACCGCTTACCCTACATACCCAGTGCGCTCACTTGGTGCTTCGAAGGCAGTCAGTGATAGCATAGCGGTGCGAAAGACTAGTCTACGAGGTACTAGGCGCATACACACGTATATGCAGCCGAAGGGGAAGCGAGAGACGGTGCTCGGAACGACGGGGGGTGGATGGTCGACAGGCAATGCTCCGTCGGCGGTGACTTCGACGTGCAGTGAAACAGAAAAGGACGTGTTGGGAGCGGAGAAGAAAGGAGATAGAAGGGTCGATGTTTTTCGTTCGTATTTGTAGCCGGTACGTCGCTGAGCCTCGGCTCGGTGCGCAATAGCGCTGCATCGCGCTTTCCCTGGCTCTACTAGCCGTCCAAAGGACATACGTTAAGGTGGTGCTTTACTGTTGCCGGCAATCGCGAGCCACTCATTCTCTCTCTACTCTCTCTCTCTCCATCGGGAGGGAGCTTCGAGTTCCCGCTGGTTTTCTCTCGTTCCCTTCGAGCCTCTTCAGCTTTTACTCACTATATTCACTGTGTC
This sequence comes from Tromatobia lineatoria, assembly GCA_949699805.1. NCBI lineage: Eukaryota > Metazoa > Arthropoda > Insecta > Hymenoptera > Ichneumonidae > Tromatobia > Tromatobia lineatoria. The sequence continues at coordinate 6,780,110 of OX453040.1, read as the reverse complement.
GTTGGAATGGAGAAAGACTTTTTAAAGGCGCAGCGCATGTGTGACAATGTTTTGGTTTTCATGGAGAGTAAGAAAATCGGATATTCGCAGCTATAAATAGAAGTTGACGGAAAAGTTCATTTTTATTTTTCTGATTTCACTGGAGAGATTATTATTATTGAAATTAATACACTTTTGGCGGCTTTTGAGCATCGACCGGTATAGCGAATTTAATATATTGAATATGGCATATACTTGTGGAGTTGCTGCTATTCATTTTAAGACTACGCGGTTTTTTTATGGTTACACTAATAAAAGGTCGTTGCTACAAAAATTTGTTAAATCTTTGCACTGTTACCGGGATTAAATTTCGAAAAGTAAATACCGCCGATCGTTCGGAAATTTTGTACACTAATCTATTTCGATCTTTTGATTTCGAATATGATAATTAAAATTTACGCAAATAGCACTATTTATGGAAACTTTGAAAAACCACAATGTAAACCAAAAACAAATCCAACATTAAATGTTATCCTCTAATTTACCATAAAATAAGCTAAATAACCAAAATAACCTTTTCTTCATATTTTTATACTTTAAATATTATTTACGCCAATTTCCGGTATCAGATTCGTGATCAACAAGACAAAATACGTTATACCTCTTAATAGAGTCATGGCTCATCGAAATGTAAAAATATCGAAGACCGAAGCTACGATTCTTGCATTCTGATTGGTCGCCGATGGCTTTGACATAAAGCCAACTTCAGACTGTCATAATCGCTGCAGAATCGCCCGTGGCGCGCTTTTTGAATTGCCGTTTTTTTCGCAGTTGTGAAATAGAATACATATTTCTTCCGAAAATAGATTTTTTTACATTCTTTCATTCTTCTTCGTAAAAAAAAGACATAGCACATCGAAAGTCGATTATATCGAAATACTGAAGTAGCAATAGTGTCACGTAAAATGATCATAAAATTAAATTAAATTGCATAACATAAAATGTCACGCAAATTTCATGTTTACCCATAAAAAGAGACAAACTAAAGGAAAAATTTCAGATCGATCGGAGATATACGTCTTTCGGAAGTGAACCCATAATTTCCTGGACTTCCTACTTTCTCCGAATGAGTGAGCAGATTTTTATAGTAAATATTTGTATATTTCTACTATAATCATCATTCTTTTCATGCACCGTGAGGGAGCATCGAAATATCGCTGGTTTTCTCGTTCCCTGCGGGCCTCTTCAGCTTCTACTGATGCTATTCCCTGAAATGATATTCGTTGAAACGGAAAAAGACTTTTGAAAGGGGCAGCCAATGTGTAACAATGTTTTGGTTGCCACGGAGAGATAAAAGTCGGGTACAAAATCAACAAAAAAGTTCATCTATATTTTCCAGATTTCACTAGATAAATTATCATCATTAAACTTGATACACTTTTCTCGGCTTTTACGCATCGTGGTATATTTAATCTAACCTACTAAGTATCACGTATAACTATAAAAGTACCGCGATTCATTTTAAGCCTACGCCATTTTTCACAGTTACATTAATAAAAAAATCGTTGTTACAAAAATTAAAAAAATTCTATCATCGCTGCGGTCATCATACACAACACAATGGTTGACTGCCCCTGAAGAATAGCCGGCACTTTTATACTATTCAGAACTTCCTATTTTCTCCGAATGAGTGAGCTGAATTTTACAGGGCATGTTTTGATATTTCTACTACAGTCAACAATTTTTTACATACGTAAGCAGATCGTTCGACTCGATATACAACGTAGAGGAAATGTAGCTTCGAAGGCAGGGGAGAAAGGTGGATATACTCGAAGCGTGGCCGTGAAGATAGGAATACAGTAAACTCTGTAACCCCCCTCGTATACATACGTATATAGTATGGGGACTGAGAATGAGAAGCGGGGACACTCGGAGAGCAGATACGCAGCGCGCGCGCATCGGGAATGTGCCTGTCTGGCATGCAGAGAAGGACAATCCGAGGACAATAGCTAAGGATGCATTTTTATTCTAGGATGCCCGGTGAATTTGTAATGGGCGAGCAGGGAGTGGTTGCGTCCGATTGACGCGTCGCTCGCTGCTGCTCTCCTGGGTCAGCTTTGCCAGCGTTCTTCGTAAAGCCTTCATTTCTTTCTTCCTCTCTTTATTCCGTCGCTCATTCTTAAGCTGCTCGCACGTCCTCAAGAAAAACGGGGGAGAAGACTTTGAACTCTTTCAGTCAACACAATTAAACTATCTCTTCGTGGAATCTCGCTCGTCGTTGTACAATCGATCGTATTTTTTTTTTCACTCTCGAATTTACGTCCGGACATTTTAGTAAACAGTTAAAAGTCAATTGCCATTTTTTGTAGCATCCACTCATTTTTTAAACCCATTTCCAGTTTCATGAAAATTAAAGAAAGAATGTACATAAAAAGTGAATGGACAGTCTACATCCATTCACTGGTCCCCGTCCATTCACTGGCGCGATTACCCTAAGAAGAGTTTTGAAAAAAGTTGGGTGTTCATCGCATAGAATATTTTTGTTATTTGTATGAAAATATTATTTAAAAGATGTTGATTTTTTGCAATTTATTTTACATCAACATTTCTTTAATTCAGGACCATTTCTTGTGAAATAAATCGACAGTTTTTCCCAAGGAAAATGTCAATCGGAAAAAAATGATGTGGTGAATTGAAATTCCGATAAATCGGTCGAGGTTCGCAGAATTTCGTAAGAGACTCATCAGATTTATCTGTGTCTCGTCAGCTGAGACGTCGACAGGTCGAAGGTCCTTAGACCAATGAAAAGAAATTGTGACAGTAACGAGAAGATTATTAGCGGGTCATTGTGTTATATCGAGGTACGGAGTTGGCATCAAAGTGCGTAGGAAACACTCAAAGTAGAATTAGGCCCTGCATATAGAGCTGCTACTCTTGGTGCGCTGGTAGACGCTTGTGAGCCTTAGGTACGTGCGAAACGAGCCGATTGCGTAACGCAATTGGCGGACGGCTAAAACGTTCTCATTAACACTACGCGGGAAAAGAGCCGTTTACTGCGATGTGAGTGAGCCAGGAAAGTTCAGAGAGCGAACGGACGAGTACCAACACCGATATAATTGACCGCACACCCCCGTAAATATACTTCTATGCGCATACATAGGGCATTCCCTGTCAACTCGACCCCAGTCTAACACTCGACCGCTCGAATTTCTTTCCCGATTTTTTATATCGTTGTTTCATCTTTAAGAGGCAATCTTTATTTTATTAGATTAAAAATTGAAGAAATGTCTGAAAGGGTTTCTACGCATCTAACTTTGTTTTCGTGAAATTTTTGGTTTTTTCTCGAGATTATCGAGATTTTATGATTTTTACTCAGAATGGTTCAAAACGTCGAGAAAAATGGTGTGTGTGTGTGTGTGTGTGTGTGTGTGTGTGTGTGTGTGTGTGTGTGTGTGTGTGTGTGTGTGTGTGTGTGTGTGTGTGTGTGTGTGTGTGTGTGTGTGTGTGTGTGTGTGTGTGTGTGTGTGTGTGCACATTTCGTTGTTTACACAATAACTGTCGTAATTTTCTACGGATTTTCTTCTAATTTGGCACACAAGTAGGTTATCATAAAACAACGTTTGAGATAGTATTTGACGCGAATCAGTTTAAAATGTATTTTTCTACACCATTTTTTAAATTGTGAAAAAATCGTTTTCACGCTATAACTTTCGCAATCAAAGAGGCACTGGGCTGAAATTTTCTGCATAAATGGACTACCCGTGAAACATTATGTGTATCAAATTTTGCGAGAATCTGTCGAGCCGCTCTGATTTTATTACAATTTTAATTTTTTCAAAAATGTCTGCAAATACAACTCATGCAAATTCTGAGATATCCAGCTGCAATTGCCAATATGATTTTACGATTATTGATTTCCAATTAAGATTTTGGTCTAATTAACTGTTTACGTGTCAAAAAATTTCGATTTTGGTGAACAAAAAGAAAAAAAAGCTTTTACGAATAAAAAAAAAAAATTTGAATTTTTTCACAAATATATCTTAAATTTTCTTTACACCTAGACGACCATTTGAACAGATATTTGGTACAAATTTGAAACCAATCGGTCGAGTGGTTCAAATTTTATGGCATTATGAATTATTTGAAAAATCTCGTTCGAGCTCTGGCTCATGCAAATTACTAGGTATCGAGTTTCAATTCAGCTTACATATGGACTATCATGACACAATTATTAAGTAACAATTTTATACAAATCGGTCGAGCAGTAAAAATCTTACGTCACTTTGAATTTTTGATAAAAATGTCTTCCGAGTATAAACAAGCCTGAAAAGTAGAACCTTGCAAATTGCTTCCTCATTATTTTGTGCTTCCTGCAAAGCTCCCTCTATGAGGAACCCAAAATTGATCAACATACTTTCTCATAGAGGTAGCTTTGTAGAAAGCAAAAAATAATGAGGAAGCAATTTGCAAGGTTCTACTTTGCAGGCTTTTGTTTACCGTTCGTTTTGTAAAAAAAAAAACAATTAAAAAATCCTACACAAATCGTGGCCGAGTCCGGAATACTTAGGATCGAAGCTTAAAAATATTAATATCTCACACAGGATTCATGAAAATTTCGTCAGTTTTTTTAGTTACGGCCCTATGTTTGTTATGAATAATCATGAGTACATAAATTGATTTAAAAAAACGAATAAAAATGATGGTGGCTTCTCAGAGATGTAACAAGAATATAAAAAATCGGGGATGAATTCTGAAAGGTCGAGGGTCAGAACCAGTTGGTATGAAATGCCCCATACAAATGTGTGTATATACGTATATATGTACGCTAATGTTATGTGTACGGGATAACCTGGGATAGTCGTGGCAGCACCAGCAGCAGCAGCAGTAGAGCGAGTTGCAATTTTACGACGACCGCCGGCCGAGTTCTCCCGGTCGAAGCGGCGCTCGTTAGTTCGCATTTAGCTACGAGAGAAACGAGAGAACATAGAGAGAGAGGTCGATAGAGGGAATTCAATGCCGTCGAGCCGCTTCGAGCAGTCGCGCTAAGAGCAGACCCAGAGTGGACTCGTGTACCACGAAAGGATAGCTCTCGAGAACTCGAAGAACTTTCGATGTAGTCGAGCTGCTCAAACTCTGCAGCATCGAATTATCTGTAGCTGCAGAATGCAGAATGGTGAGTTATAGGGAGGCCATTATTCCCGGCGGATATTGTATTGTTATAAAATCCAATTTCCTTTTTGTTATGCATCTCGCAATGTTTTAAAGAAATATGATATTTTTCGATAGTCCATTTGTACAATGTTCTTGCTACTGTGACGAGGGCTATTCTCATACGTTTCTCTTTGTCCCTTCAACACTTTTTATTCGGGACGACTCGAGTCGTCGAATTGCCACTCTATTCCTCCGGAATATTTTTATCACTTGGTTTGGCAAAAATTGCTTGGGTGTATGTCGGTTTAGTTGATTCAAATTTGTTTTTTCTGGTGAAAATTTGTTCACCGGTTTGGTTTGAATGCTAGGACAAGTTAAAAATTTTACTTTTCACTAATGTGTCTTTACAAACTTGCAGAATGATAATTCTTGCTATGCACCTTATAATGTTTAAACTGTAAGAAACTTAGCCACCTTAACGTATTTACAATGATTAAAATCTATTAAAACAAGTTTTTTATAACGAGGCACTACTTCAACTCCAACTTAAACCGACGTGCGATTTATCCGAAGGTAAAGCAGGATAGTTAGAGCTCATAATGCTGCATTTGACTTCGTCACGTTGGAGATTCGACAGCATTTCCGTAAATCGGCTCTCGTTATTCTCACGTCGATAGTCGATACTTGAGTGGGTATTATTATCGAGATACGATGGAATGTAATTATAGTCGAGAGGAAATCAGGGATAGACAGCGAGGTATAATACCGTGGATAATAATCGAGCTCTCGTTATCGCAGAACAATATAATAGTCGACGCGATACGTACGTACGATATTATGGCTTGAACCGAGACGAGGCCAACGATGAAATTATTGCTATCTGCATGAATACTTAAGGACGTTGTTGTTGCACTGCGAAGAGTCGAAGTTGTTGCCACGTGGATGTGAATCACGCGCAATTTTTATTTATTTATGCACTTGACACCGAACGCGCTCTACATAGTATTCAATTGTGGCACATTTTTGTCGAAAACATACTTCCGCTTTTGGCGAGCGGATTCCTCTTGCCACAAATAGACTTCCGCTTGTGTCAAGTAGAATCCTCTCGCCGCAAATAGACTTCCGCTTGTGGCAAGCAAGTTTCTCTTGTTGCAATCAGATATTTTTTTGGGTGTAAGATAATCGATTATTCGAAGACCCGGAATCGTTTAACATAACTGATTTAGGCTTGAGGTCCGAGTACAAGCAGAGTTTTAATATTTTGTTCTGAGGATGGAATTTGATTCACGAGACCGATATTTAACACATGACTAATATCTAGGTTTGTCAAATCTGAGATTTACTGTGATAAGAAAATTTTGATGAACAATCAAATTATTATTTTTCAAGTAAAGTGCCACGACATAATGTATTCACAGTTCAGGACTAAATATAGGTTACAACATTTGCTATCATATATCATGGAATACTTTTTTTTTATTCCGGAATTTATACAAATGATAAGCTAATGGAAAAAGGTTCTATCCTTGCAAAAAAACGGAACTTGTCAAGTGACAAACATATTTTACAAATATTCATAAACATCCAATTTTTATTTAATCAAATGAAGGGATTATTTGGTGACACTTTGTTTAAATAATAGACACTCAATTGCTTCTCACCATTTTCCAATAATCAATGAACTTGCACTTGGCAAGCCTACATATTAACCGTGTGTGAAATCCTGACCTCGAAGTCTTTTCAACCTTCGTCAGAATTTTATTTTAAAAATCAACTTGTTTTTTTTGGGTTTTAAGGACGAGATTCATAGCCATTAAGGAGAAGGACGATAAGCTGTGCTGTGTGCGAAACGTTAAGTTTCTAGCTATTTTTTTATATTTCTTATCATACGACCCGATACTTATTCTAATTTTGAAAATTATACAAATGATAAGCTAGAAAAAAATTCTATCTTTGGAAAAAAGGAAATTTGACAATTGAAAAATCATAATAAACAATAAACTCGCACTTGGCAAGCCTATATATTACCTGTGTGTAATGTCCTGACCTCGAAATCTTTCCAACCTTCATCAGAATTTTATTTTAAAAATCAAGTTGTCTTTTGGATTATAAGGACGAGATTAATAGCTCTTAGGGATGAGGACGATAAGCGAAACCTTGAGTTTCTATCTAGCTTATACATTGCAATCGGCGTGCAGGTGTGATCAAAGAAGAAGTTGTGTTCCTTTAATTGGCTTCTGTAGATATAAGACCAGTCGTGTCGGTAGATTGCGGTCTGTATGCCTAAAAGAAGACACATCAATAAATTCTTATCCTCGGAGAGTCGATAAATTCTCGTAAGATCCTCGTGACTCGACACGTGCTTGAAACTATACTGGATATGTACTACTAGAGGGCATCTGTACATTGCGAATAGTATGCGGCGTGTTTCCGGTGGTGGATGGAAAAGGCGCAGCGGCTCACAATGTGCGCAATGCAAAGGTACATAAGGTAACAACTCTGTGCCTCCGGTGCATCAGTGTCGTAGGTACGGTTAGTGAACACTGCGGCCAATAACTACTACACTGTATGGCAAACTTCGACAGGAGGAAAATCCAAACGTGTGCGTCAGCTAATAGCTTTAATAGCCCGTAAAACAGTGGTTCTCTCCTCCTCGCTGACTCTAAATACTCGGCTATAGACGCGCGATATTTATACGTGTTACAAGGTCAATGCACCAGTGAACGACCTTATTTGTAAATAATAGGCGGTAATAAATTTCTGCATGAAATGGCAATTGAGAGCTTATTTTGGATTCAAGAAAAATGAGAATCAAGTAGAAGATAATATTTCATAAGCATTTTTAATACCAGCAAATGATATTCTTCAGGTAGTTGAGCTATTTTTAGGTCGGCTAAATATTTCGTAATGTGACCTAATTTTGTCAAAATATCAACGGACATTTTAGCTGTAAATTTTTTTTGTCGGCATAGACCAATAAAATGGATATTGAAGTTACCGTTGAAAGTTGATTGGAGGTAAAATTGGCAATCTTTATATTGGCCCTATAGCCAAAGTGGTTCCACTTTGGGATTAAGCAAAGTGTGCAATATTTACTTATTAAAAAGAATAAAAATGATGATGTTGACAAGTTGATTTCAATTGTAAAGGGAATATAAAAATAAATGTATTGATTGAGAAATGTATTATCAAATTAAGCACCATATATTTTTTGGCCAAAATAAAATTAACCGAAGATAGAAAAATTCCATTTATTGATACGAATTACTTTTACGATCGAATCGACGATATAAGCCATGTCAATTAACTAAACCGTACCAGTGTAATCGGTAAATCCGTCCAACGGATTAGCATCATAAATCCGATTATTCTCGTATATTCCATAAAACGTCAGTCGTGACTAAGAATCGTGACAATAACGAATTCGCCATTGAGAATACTTTCACGCAACACAATCGCGAGTTCGAAAATCTGCATAGCTACGACAGTCGTTGCAGGTCGCGCCGACGGCATCAATATTTATCGCGTCCGGGGTCAATCGACGGAAGTCGTAACATCGACGTTGGTATAGGTCAGTTGATTTGCTATTTTTCTGCGCGTATCAAGTGCTTCGACATTTCTTTCGTATATGGACAGCGAGATCAGTGATCGACGTGCATTTCCTATCTCCATATTTTTCCGCAAATTTCCTCCGGATCTAACGCACATAAAGATAATAATAAATTCACTCACTGATGTATCGTCTTGTACAAAGTTTCTCACGAAAACGATTGAGAGTCACTCGTGCGACGCGTAAACCGCGCATTCTAGAGCGAATCCTCTTCATACTTAATTTTTTTCCTTCACTCACGTTCTTCTTTACCACAATGTAATTCAATCCGCGGTGAGAAAGTGGAAAAAAAACGGCGCGCGCCCTCGCGATAGCTCCGCCTTTTTTACGTCGACTTTATTCTTTCTTGTCCTCGCCGACTGCGTCGACAATGACGTTGACGGAATAGTGTGCGTCTCGTGAAACGAACGCACAAGTGTCTCTTCGGAGTGAAGGAATACGACCGCAGGAAAAAAAAAGGAGAGAAAAGGACGTGGTGCGGCAAAGTGACCGCTTATGCAACACGAGTATTGCTTGCATGTTGCTAGAACGAGAGAAATGCGTTTAGTATACCTACCGCAGCCTCGCCGAACCAAGATTGGCTCCTGGCCATCGCATGCACGAAACGTTCGCTCACTCTTTCAAACTCGATCGGACGACTGAACAGTGGAGAAAATTGAATTCAAATACGCCAAATTGAAGAATTACAATTTCGACTATCTCAATTTGAACTATATTGAAAGAAAAATTGGACAATTTACTTATTGAAGCTTGTAGAATTAAAAGAAAGTACAGCTTTTTTTTTCTTTTTAAAATTGATGAACTTTGGAAAAAAAATTCTCGTCCTTAAAAAGCTACAAAATTACAGAAAGGATTTTCTAATAATATCAAAACCTTTCTGTTATAAATACGAAATTTTTTTTATTTTATACTGCGTAAAGGGCGAATGTCCCGGTCGTTAACCTATAGGACCGCACAATTAGCTAGAAAATTATGTTATCTATTTCAAATTTTTTGTTATCATATGAATCCCAGTACGTAAATTAAGAACTTTTTTTTATAACTTTGTTGCTAATTCCTACGACCAAAACTGTAAAAAACAACACGTGACCTTTTCATCACGAATGTTACTGGGGTCACGTTAGTGTTGCGATGATAGCTTGCGAAGTTAGCTTGTGAAGTTAGTATGTGATTATTCGTAATGGAACAGAAATACGAAAATGTTAATATTCTAAAATAATTGTTACAATTACCTTAAGATACTTTTTTTATTTGAAATTACTGTCGTGAAGTTTTTATCGTGAAATTACTAGAATACATTGACGAGCTGTAAGAATAGAAATTTAAGGAATTCCGCTCGCTATAATTTATTACATCGTGTTTTAAAATTCGAAGTCAAGCTTCGACACGCTGTTGCGAGGTGGCGCGCGTGTTTTTCGTGTTATCGTCGACACCGCGATAGTTTGACAAGTCGAATTAACGTTTCAGTTATCCGTAGATCAGAAGTTTCGGAGCTTGTGGTGTATATAAGGCCTTTGTAGGCTTTGGAATTGGCAGGGGACCGACTCTACACCTCCCAAGTCTACACAAAGATAGGTCTACACAAAAAGTCGACACAGAAAGACTGTACACGCAGACAGCTCGACACCGAAAACTCGGCACGAAAAACTCGACACCAAAAACTCTGCACGAAAAACTCGACACCGAAAAGTCAACACGAAAAACTCGACACGCCGAAAAGTCGGCACAAAAAACTCGACACCGAAAAGTCGGCACGAAAAACTTGACACCGAAAAGTCGACACTTTGATCGGTTTTGGGGAATTTTAAGGCCCTATCCGATGTGAAATTTTCCGTTGATTGATTTCCGTGAAATTCCGTTATTATCTTTCCTATTATTCACATTAAACATGGATTATATTACATGTCTACTTAATTAGCACACAATCCATACTACACAAAATAGACATTTTCCATGATGGATGGTTTTAGAAATCTTATGTTAATGACTAACAATTCAAGACTTTAATATTTAGTACGAATATTATTAATAGATTTCTCATCCAAAACAGTTAAATACCAGTGATGATAAAGTTGTATATCTGCAACACAATCCATATTGTACTCAATAGGAATTTTTTGTTATAAACGACTTTACAAATTTCATGTGAATGATTAAATAGCAACAAACCTTTAGCTATCCTGAATCACACACTTTTGTTCATTGCTCATTTGTTGATAAATCTCTCTGTATATGTCAGACTGAAGCATAAATTTGAGCTTGCGGTGTAAAAAAGAATTTTTGAAATTAAATTTGTTTTCTTCCCATTTAGGGTAAAGTATCAGAGATTTTGGATTGGATTTCAATACCAAAACTGGGATTCAACTGCAAAAGGCACACAAAAAATGTCATTCCATTCTATATATTTTTTCAAAAGTTATTGTGTTTCCGGACGACACAGACAGACGGACAGACAGACAGAAAAGAGTTAATGTGTATTTTCGAATCTGGGGCACTTAAAATATGTATTTCCATCAAAATCCAAGAGTCGATTCTTGTTTCGGATTGCCAAAAATGGCAGCTACTAAATTACAATTTTTCATCGTCAAATTTTCAAATATATTATTTATTCAATTTACACAGGCCTCAAGGGCCAATAGATCAGACGTTTATTAGAATACAACCAATAACGTTGTTCCTTTACGGAGACAGAGAGAATTTTTATGCGAAGAGAAAATAGAATCAAAAGAAAATAGCCTTGAAACTGAGTAAGTGGTCAATGACTGGTACGTCTGTATATGAATGGCGCCCGGAGTGATATCGCTCGGAATATTATCATCCCGGTGTCATGATACCGTCTCGCGAGTCTTCCGGCGCTCACGAGTCGACCGCACACACTCTTATAGGGCGCCCAAGCGCTAATAACACCGAAGCGACGGTCGCAGCATATCAGGCCTACACAAACAGGACGATTCTCGGCGTATACTACATTGCGTATAATATGTACGCACGAATCGACGCCGACGCAACTTAGTTGGTTGTTGTTGTTGCCGTGGTCATAGTATGGTGTCAGAGAAAGAGAGTACACCAGACAAGGTCATTCATAAGTAGCTCAAGTTCAACTAATAGTATTGTATTACGATACCTCCGCCGTGCGGCTCTCTTCGTCTCCTCTTTCCCATCGTCTATCTCTCTTCCTCTCTTCCCTGTCCGACATCCCTCTTCCGATTCACAGGGACGTCGAACAATGCAACGATTATCCGTTGCCCTTCTCATTCCTGACTTCTACTTATATTATGGTTAAATATATCGCTTATATTTTATCGTTTTTCGGACGCGAGATTTCTTACTCTTCTGCATCCCCAAGTTAAAGAATTATATGAAGATTGTACAAAAAATCTGGATAGAAGCTGTATACTAAATTGGACTTATACATTTTCTATATGTTGTATACAATACAGATGAAGATTCTATAAAAATGATTTAAAGTGCAATATACTTTATGTATCGTTTCTACGAAAATCGTTTTATAAAATCTGCAGACTATATATAGATTTCATATAAATGAAATACAGTGTATAGTTATTCTATATGTCCATTTTCTTATATAGACTATACGTATTGACTTATATATGATTTTTTCACGCGGGTCGTTCAGTACAATTATTAGTTACTGTTAGAGTATGTGCATTGAAAGCAAAAAAATCCTTCCACTACAGTATAAAGGTTTTTTTTTATAGTGACGCTTATGCGGAGAACTTATTTTTAAAAAATCGATACCAAAGAATTACAAGAAATTTTTTTTATTTTCCTGAAAAGTTATTTGAAAAAAATATAATTAATTCAATTAAAAGCTTATTGAGATAATTGTAAAAATATGTGTAAAATGTGAAAGTAACGGAGAATGTCTTATTTACTAAATATAAAATGGGAAGTTTGAAAAGTCATGTTGCAACACATTTATTCAATACCTTTTTATACTATAGAATAATTACATCATGTAATCGCCACACTTTCACGGCATATGCTTTCTGGCAGTGGCGCCGCTCGTCCACAAACTACAGGCGTATGCTCATCGCGCGCGTTGCCATAATGCACGCGTCACTCTATAGCACAGTATATGGGCGATTCCACGAGCAGTGGAACAGCATTTGGATATGCAAAAAATAGGGTCACATTTTTATCAGAAACGTAGAATCAAAAAATGAAAAAAAATTAGCAAAACGCTTTCTAAAATAATGTTAAACAAAAGCCAAATAGAAAAGAATAAAATAAAACATAAAATATAACAGAAAATTGAAATAAACGATTCCTAAAATTAGGAAGTCTTTTTTGTTTTCCATTTCCTCGTTCCAGTTTTTTCATAATAATGGACCCGCAAATTCTGCACGACAAAAATCTATTTCGCAACCCCCAGAATAGGCCATAAAAAATAGCCCATTAGAATGCCCTCTTTTATTTTCTATTTCATCTCTTGAATTTCCTTATCAAAATAGACTCACAAATTTCACACGCCAAAAATCTATCTCGCAACCCGTTGAATAGCCCATAAACATTAAATTTCAGAAACGCCTTGTCTTTTATCTATTCCATCTCCTAAATTTTCTTATTAAAATAGACTCACAAATTTAACACTGCAAAAATCTATCTCGCAGCCCATAGCTCATGAAAAATAACGTTTTAGAAAGTCGTTTTATTTATTTTCTATTTCGTCTCCTGAATTTTTTTCTTAATGTGGACCCGCAAATTTCGCAGGACAAAAATCTATTTCGCAGCCGGTAGAATAGCCCATACATATACGAGTAGTATAGGAGAGGCGAATAAGTGGGATAGAAGAGAAGCGGAAAGAGAAAACGCACAATGCGGGCCCTTGCACGCGCGCGTTCGTTGTGCGAGAGCCGCAACATCTGTCCGGAAGTGCGTGCCTCCCTTCCTACCTCTGCATCCCGCTGCGCTCAACGTTGCCATTTTCATTTCCATTTACATATTACTTACGTGCGTTACGTATAGGCCGCATGATCATGGGTGCGCTTCTCTGCCACACCGTTCGTTTATACCGGGTGCTGCTGTCTATTCATACATCATCGCGCTGAGCGCGCACACACGCCCTTCTCCAATCCTCCGCACAATATAACGATACAATGAAAAAGTCGCGTGCTGACGCGACCGCAAATTTATCGTGACCCCAATAATTAATTCCTCGGTAATAATTTCGGGATAACAATTTAATCCTCCGTAACCCTTCGCTCGACGATATGAAATATGGGTATCCTACCAATTTGGCCCTAGAGAATAAGAACTGCCATTAAGTCCCCGTTGTGACGACCAAAAAATTGTCGTTTTTTAAAACTTTTTTTCCACAATATATTTTGTAAAAATAATTGTATATTTTTACAGAGTTGATCGGGAGCTTTTTGCTTCCTCATAGAGCTTTGTCACGCGGTCAGAAATTTTCGTACGAAAGTTGAAATATAAAGTATTGGAAGTTTTTTTTGCAGATGCGCGTATATTAAATGTTCATATACAAATAGTAAGTAATATACAAAAAAATGTTTATGAAATTAATATACAGTATACTAAAAACTGCATGATTGTAGTTTATAATGTGTTTTTTATTTTCTTTACAACATATCAGTATATTAAATCAAAATTAATAAATTGTATCTCCGAAAAAACTTCCAATACATATATTACTTTTTGAAACATTTTTAACAGTGCATAGACCTTTGTTTTGATAAAAATATTTAAAAAATGTATTTTCGTGTCAGTATTCTTAGAATGGTTCAAAACGTGTATCATAAATCAAGGGGCTTGCCCGTTCACCGAAAAAATAAATAAATACGCGTTGAATGATGTTTGGTATTGAATTGTGACGAAATCGGTAAAGCGGTTCGGTTTTTGTAGAATTTTGAATTTAAAGAAAAATTGAGATTATCACTCTATTGTAACTTTTGCAAAACTTGAGATAGCAAGCTCAAATTTTGTATGTAAAACAATATTCAGCCATTATATATGTATAATTAAGTGACAAACGGTATGAAATTTTTTATATCATGGAATGTTCAATTATTATTAAAAATATACGTCATAACATTTACTTCCGGAAACGCTCTAATAATAACGAAACAACAAAATAGAAAAAGCGAATTCACAACATGTTTATTTATCTGATTAAAACAAGGATGCAAAGTAGAACCTTCCACATTGCTTCCTCATTATTTTTCGCTTCATACAAAATTTCCCTTACGAGGAAGCCTAAATTGATTAGACATACTTCCTCATAGAGGTATTTTTGTAAAAAACAAAAGAAACGAGAAAGCAATGTGCAAAGTTTTAAATTTATCATATAACCATAACATTCCTCAATTCTATCGAATTGAAAGTCTTCTCCAAGAAATCGATATTTTTTCCATCGAATAAAAATGTTCTCTCACGAAGTATCTGTGAACTTACATATTTACATAGCAAATACAATAAAAATAAAAAATATTCCGAACGGCGAAATGCACTGATCCTCCGTGCAAATGTATGCGCTTCGCCGTCAATAATAAGGAGTCAAAGTACGAACAGCTCACGAAGTGTTCATGCCAGTGCAATTCCTTAGCGACTTTACGACTTCTTCGGATGGGTGCACGCACGCGCAAAGACCCATTGCCCTCGTTAGTGCGCGTACTGGCTGTTGCGTTGCGTTGACGTAGGTCTGGGGCCCATCTGCACCCGAACGCGTTTCGTCCTCGAGGTCTTTGCGTGGCGCGGGTCACTACCTCGCCTTTTGGTACAGTAGTATACTCTACAGTGTGTTACCCACGCATATACGTCTCTGTATACTTCTCCACACATACCAGTTTCATAAAGTACGTGCAAAAACGTCACAAGTGTCGCCAGAGTATTTATACTTTGTCCCTCACAACCTATACACGTATACAAACCTTTAGTACCTATAGATACGTACATACAGTAGATGCAAAAATGTATGCGACGTTGCAGTTTACTGTACGTTGTATAGATGCGTGCACACGAACGCGCTTGTCGAGCCGAGCGGTCACGCACGTGTTCCCTCCCAGCTCTTGTCTCGAATTGCTGTCCACTACGCCGTCACAGGTTGAGGGTGACCGGGGTCAGTTGGATCACGGCAACAACTTGTGTTAAGCCCTTTTAAAAATCAGCGATTCTTCAAAACGTCATTTCCCGCTGAGGGATTGTGTACATAGACGATATATTGCTGCGACTAAAGTTACAAATAAATGTGACAAAAACTCTGAGACTTGTGCAACAAAAACTGATTGGAATGAAATGTAACATAATCTGATGGTAATTAAAAAAATCGTCAAAAAGTAACGATTAATAGTAGGTTGTTGATATTTTTCTATTCAAAAGCTCTGTTATGTAGTTATAATTAGAGCCTATTTTGAACCCATTCGCTTCATTACGTCTAGAGAAAATTTGTGTGTATTGGTTACTGAGATAAGAAGTAAGTGGGACTTTTATTAGGGTGCAAATTAGGTATAAAAATGATGAGACCGAATTTTAAAAAATGTCGATTATATAGCTAATGATCTATATTAGAAACTAGCCTTTACCTTCAATTCAATCTATGCTGCCACGTGTTTGAAAAAAATCAAATCTAAAGTTGTGCTGATTAGCCCCGGTCTCCGTCAACCCACGTAAAGTGATAGTCGCGAGGGACGGGAACGCAGAAAACGATGCGTACGTACTGCGTGCATACAGAGTATAAAGGGAAAGAGAGCCGCAAGGTATAGGTAAAGGGTCGCATTAAAAATAACTCAGGACCATAACCCTCGTCATTTGTCGAGCTAAGACCTTGCGTGCGACTGTACACAAGAATATACATAACATGATGTAGTAGTACTAGAAGGTAGTCATTATGTGTGGACGTAGCGTTTTTGTCGCGCTCAAGACAGTCGGGTACGATAAAAAAGGGTGAACCGAAATTATATGGCGGAGACGAAAGCCTGCCACGATTATCGAGGTTACACGGTTCGTGATGTTGCGGTGAAAAGGGTTCACGCACGTAATTTATAGAACAGCTACAGGTGCGCCCGAGCGGTTTTATTCACTAAAGCTTTTGTTATTCGGAGGGATGAGTTTATAGCGGCACGCGTCACTGACAGTGACGAAAACCCACTTTTTGTCATATGTTATTCGTAGTTTGAAGGTTCGTTGTACGCGTTTTCCAGCCCTGAATAGAACTCTTTTGTCGGAGTCGAGTGGAGACCTTAAGAGGATCCAGTTTCCGGGGTTGTGATTTTTTAAAATAAAAAAGTGTCGGAGGCTGAGGATTTTCTTACCTGGAATTGTAGCTTTGAAACGTTCTTACCCATACTTAGTTCGGTTCAGCAAATATCCGGCTTGGATACGTTTTTTTCTTATTCTCTTAAGGCGCCAAAAGTCTTTTAGGCAAAGAGTTAGTCACTGATTTCTTTGGAGGATTTTATTTTTACGAGATCTCAAGTTTCCTGAAAGGTCTCGTAGCAGAGTGGAGGTTTACATGACTGCCGCGTACTTTTTCCCCCACCACGTTGATATACAGATGGCGCTGGGGTTCCGGTCTATGGATGATAGCTGCGCGTTCAATTTGAAAAGGAATTCTAATGAAATAGTGTTGATACCATGAACTTGTAACTTTAAGCGAAGTCTTTTTCATCAGAACTACAAGTTTCGTTTGATATATTCATTTGTAATACCACAAGAGCTTCGAAATTAGCGGATATTTCCCGATAGGTTCGTTGCAAACAAATGACCGAGCTTGGATACTTTTTTTCTTATTCTCTTAAGGCGTCAAAAGCCTTTTAGGCGAAGAGTTAGTCACTGATTTCTCTGGGGGATTTTATTTTTACGAGACCTCAAGTTTCCTGAAAGGTCTCGTAGCAGAGTGGAAGCTTCTGGAGGTTTACTTGACTTTTACGTTTACTACAGATGGCGCTGAGGTTCCGGCCAATGGATGATAGCTGCGCGCTCAATTTAAAAAGGAATTCTAATGAAATAGGGTTGATACCATGAACTTGTAACTTTAACTTGTAACGATAGGTTCGTTGTAAACAAATTAACGAGTCAAGCTGTCCAGGCTAAAAAATTACGAGCGCGTGATTGTTCTGGAAAACTTGACGAGCTCATTTGTGTGCAGGGACCCTTGAGGGAGATATTGGATTAATTTCGAAGCCCACGTGACGTCGAATGGTGCAATTCTATTGGTCGAAATTTGGATGGGAAAAATAATCAATGCAATTATAATTAGTTATAACAAATAATATTTCAAATCTACGGTTACAATGATATAATTAATGTGACGATTTTAAATACTCGTTTTATATCGCTAAGGATTAAAACTCATACTTTAAAAATTATTGTTGTTAAATCTGCATCAGCGCTTCCGTTACTCTGAAATGTTTTGTTATGTTGTTCCTGACAGATTCCAATGTGCTTTTATAATACGTTCGAATGCAAGAAAAACATTTATTTAGATTTGAACTTTCAGATCTGTATATCGTACGTGTTACACGCTTCGTGCAATAAGTCTTACACTGTTGTACGTAATAAAACGCACGTTTTACTACTTTTATTAGCCTGGAGGAAATCCCTGAGTCCTACAGTTGTAACGCAACAATCGCGAGTGCGCTATCCCATGAAAGGAATATATATATATACATGTATATAAGATAAGAATGAGAAATGGAGAACAAGGCAAAAGAGAAATGTACGAAAGAAGCCGGCAGCATCAGCAACGTGCGAAGTACTTTGTAACACGTCTACGACTCTACCTTGCAATAGAACCTACGTTTTTATGGTGTATGCGTGTCCGCGGTATTATACAGTAACTTCTCTTGCTCTTCCTTTAGGCAAATTCTCCATCTTGCAATATCTACTGCGTAAATAATATACTGCACGAAACTATTTGCATACGTATATCTACAAATATATATGAATATATATACATTTATATATATTTCTTATTTTATATATATTCTATATAATCATATTTCAACGGTTTTTTTTACATATCCGATAAAAAATTTATATACATTAAAAACCGTAAAAATAAGATTTACTGAGTCTGTAACTTATAACTGTTAGCAATATGTAAAATTTCACCCGGACAATTTTTTTTTTAATTCCGTGTTCTAATAAATTCCTATTGACTTTTTTGTACTAACATCAGTAGGTCACTTGATAGAAGTTGAAAATACAAAAACTACGAATTTGTTGGTCTGTAACTTTGTAAATATCAACGATACGAAAAACTCGCCGACGACTTTTTTGTAGTGTGTCAAACGGACGACAAAATTTTTCTTTAACTTTTTGTCCTAACTTCAAGTGTTTAGCTAAACAATATAAAAAAAACGAAAAATTTACAACATTGAAAATTTAAAGGCTACGTACAGTCCCACTAAAAATGAGTTTCAGCGACAATTACGATCACTTCCCGATGGGATAAAAATCGGAAAAAAAATTATGCATACAAAACGTGCTGAAAAGATTGATATCGCATAATAATAATCCCAAAATGTTATTAACAAATTGGTGAAAAAAACAATCAGTCAAGCTAACCTTTTTTCTAATGAAAATGGTATGTTTATTTATTTGAATGCGTATGAATTTTTACAGATTTTTTTCTTTACTTTGATTTTTATTTTTTTTATTTTCAAAAATGTGCGCGAAATAACGAATTTTGGATATGTGTTCGGCATAAAACCATCTACTACACTCAAGATGTTTTTGGAAAACGCATATGCAAAATTTGTTATATTCTGCGCATTTTTCAAAATAAAAAAAATAAAAATCAAAATAAAGAAAAAAATCTGAAAAAATTCGTATGCATTCAAATAAATTAACATATCATTTCCATTAGGAAAAAAAGTTAGGTTGACTGATTGTTCATTGAACAATTGTTTATTTCACCAATTTGTTAAAAACATTTTGGGATTATTATTATTATGCGAAATCAATCTTTTCAGCACGTTTTATATGCATAATTTTTTTCCGATTTTAATCCCATCGGGAAGTGATCGAAATTGTCTCTGAAACTCACTTTTGGCGGGACTGTACGTATCATATATCCTTAAACACAATAATGGACCTCTTAGAATTGGAATTATGAGCTCCGCTTTTGACAGAATCATTATTA
The DNA here is from genome assembly GCA_949699805.1 of Tromatobia lineatoria. Classification (NCBI taxonomy): domain Eukaryota; kingdom Metazoa; phylum Arthropoda; class Insecta; order Hymenoptera; family Ichneumonidae; genus Tromatobia; species Tromatobia lineatoria. The sequence goes on along the minus strand of OX453040.1, from coordinate 6,760,248 downwards.
GGACATATTCTACGATATTTTTGGCGGAGAGCAAAACAAAAAAATATCGATTTTTTTTTGCACACCCTAATATACACGTATACGCACACAGCGCTTGATCAAGCGATGCACTCATGTTGGTATAATGATGTACGATGTACCACTGCGTAAAGCTACACATACATATTTACTCTCACGCACACATGTTTGCGTTAACGCGTACGCACGCCTGGAATGTTTCATTATATCCGCGAACGCGGGGAAGGCGAGGATCATTCGCACCAACCAGTTTTCGCGACAACACAGAGAACTTGCAGGAGCGAGAAGGGATTGAAGATGAGACCCGGTTTCATCTTTACGACACGGATATACTTACGCGTCGATGGATAACTCAGTATCTTGCATCGCTCATACGTTGCGGAAAGAATCGATCGCTTTTTTTTTGCAGCGTAACACAGACTGTATTATCGGTGAAAGATAAGGAAGCGATTTCTCATGTAGAAATTATTCATGCAATTTTTAATCAATGAGTGAGATTAATCCGAATTAATTTTGGATCACCGAATGGTTACTTACATTTTTTATGATGCAAATTAATGACATTTGATTAATGTGTAAAAATGTCCACACGTAGTCTAATCTTGATATCAAATTTTTATGAACAAAACAGAAATATTTATTTCTTCATTTTTTTTTATTGAGATATTTTTTCCTTGCACCTTATTCAGGCTATTATGTAGCCCCTCTCCCCTTTTTTTTCCGTTTTTACATAGTGACCTTCAAAATTACGAACATTATATTTTTTTTTTTTTCATTATCTACTACGGATTTCTTTTTTATGTTAAGGTACTTGAGATATTGAAAAATCAATTGAAAATGAATTTTTCCTTGCCGTTGCAAGCTTAAACATCTTTTCATAAGCGCTAAAGGTTATTATTGCGAGGGATAATTATCAAAATAATTTGAGGATAAACATTTTACGAATTAACAAGGTTTTGTAACTACAGGCAACTGAAAGGGGAAAATCTCTTTCAGGAGAATCCGCAAAATGGTATCCGATTTCATATCGAATACTGTTACGGTTCATAAATATATATGGGCATCCATTACATGGAAGAAATTCAAGTAGGTGGTGTACGTGATGTGATTCACGGAAACCTGCGCCCCGAGTATCGCAATCTAATGGAATATTTCGATATCGAGATAGCCTCAATTATTTTGAAAAAATCAGTGAGTTATCTCGAGTTTTTTTGTTGGAAATGCGAGGAAGCGTTTGTTTGCAAATGTGCCAGATAAATGATCTAATGTTAGATGTAATCGTTGATCTCATTTCATGGAACTAATAAAATTGCCTGACTTGGTTCGCTGTTGAATCAAACGGCGTGATTTTAAGGATTTACTATCTTCTTCTAGAGCAAAAAAAAATCGGTTCTCATTCAACATATCTATTATTTTGGGAATTATCTAAAAAACCAGAATCTGTTCGCACTGTCAAATAATTCAACGTTTCGGAGGAATAAGAAAGTTTCTTTAACATTATTTTCCGTGAACTGAACACAGAAGATTAGTTGAAGATTACATTGTAATCTTTTAACTAAAGCCTTAAGGTGCATCTGAATAAAAAAAAAATCGTGAAGTGAACTGCATTCTAATTTATATAGATTTCCAATTAAACTATATTCCAATTTATATAGATTTTTAGGAAAAAAAACATGGATGTTAAGTAAAACCTTCACATTGCTTCCTCATTATTTTTTGATTTTTACAAAGCTCTGTGAGTAAGTATGTTAATCAATTTTGGTTTTCTCACAGAGGAAGCTTTGTAAATGGCGAAAAATAATAAGGAAGCAATGTGCAAAGTCCTACTTAGCATCCTTGTTTTGATTAGATAACTATAAACACGTTGTGAATTCGCTTTCTCTATTCTTTTAACTAAAAAAGTCAAAATCGAAATAAAGAAAAAAATCTGAAAAAATTCATACGCATTTAAATAAATTAACATATCATTTTCATTAGAAAAAAAAGTTAGGTTGACTGACTGTTTGTTGAACAATTGTTTTTTTCTCAGAAATTTATTAATAACATTTTGGAATTATGACTATGCAAAATTTATCTTTTCAGCACGTTGAATATCGCTTCTTTTTATCGATTTTTATCTCATCGGGAAGTAATCGAAATTTTCTCTGAAACTCACAATTGGCGGGACTGTACGTATCATACATCCTTAAATGACGGTGAAGAAGTACAAATTACTTGACACAACTCGAAAAAAGTGCTACGATCCTTTCTAATATCTGACTTTAGATTAGGAGTTTGGCGTAGGATTCTTGTTGATATAATAACCGAATTTCCTTCCTTTTGTGGTGAAAACTAAAACGTGATTTGTATTTGTCCTATTGCAGATGGTGGTGGAAGTCGAGCTCTTGCTAGAGGTGGACGGCTCGACGAGTAACTGCAATGTGGTTAAGTGGGGAAACGAGAGGAGGTGATAACGACTTCTGACCTTCCGTGCGGATCCCGTCGCGAGGGGAGGGGCTTGTCGTCGTGGTCGTTATTACTATTCTTCTTCTTCTCATTATCATAATAATAAAAAAGTGAATCGTAACTCGGGTAAAAGAAGAACGTGAGACAAAAACTGCCCCCGGAGGTTCGACCGACCGTTATAATAAATAATAACAACAACAACAACAAAACAACAAGCGCATATAACGCACGCATATAAAGCCACACGCATATTACATCTACCTTGAAAAAAATACCTCGTACCTACAAGTACCTTCAAACATATATAAAAGAAAGAAAGAAAAAAAAAACAAACAAACAAATGATAAATAATAACAAATAATACTACTACTCTACCTTTCACAGCGCAATAGTGCCTGGCCCCCGAGTCAAACTAATGTTATTGTCGAGAACAAATATATGCGGAGAGTAAATTCATCGTCGTTGCAAATTGCTGCAATCTAAATATCTAAAAAAAAAACGCTAAACGATCTCCCACGCACATCGGCAATTCACTTGCACGCGTAATAAATCCACCACTTTCGCGTCAACGTTGTGTACTCTCGTCGCGAGTAAACGCGCACTCGACGCCGCGTAATAAAACGAAAAATTGAGATAAGAAATACAAATGAATAAATAAAATCACCTTCCCCTTCACAAACAACCCTCTCGACGACACTTAATCGAACCAGGACAGCGAAGTACCTGCAGACAGATATATTTATAATTATTGATAATATAACACTTAACAGTAACAATAACGAGAAAGACACAGAGAAAAAGATGGTTAAGTATAACAGATAATATTGAAAATAAACCGGCAAGAACAAAATAAATAAACAAAACAACAAGAATAACGTTAACCGATAATACAGAATAGTGTTACACCAGTTATTTAATCGCGAAGGAGGGTTAATGAAATTATATAAAGGAATATACATACAGATTAAAAAGAGCTGCGTATAACGAACTGTGGATACTTCGACCGACGAACGTTATACCATTCTATATTCTTCTTCTACTCTGGGCGATATATGTATACATAGATATATACTTCTTCGACACAGCGATTGCCAGCTACCGTCTTATAAACGTTCAAGGTATGTACTCACCATTTTTAAAAAAATACGCTCGCTCTTTCACTCGCTGCGTTTCGCGGCCATTTTTGTTTTATTCTTGAATTCGGCTTTGATAGCAAAGCGGGCTGATCACCGTTACTCAGAGTTCTAAGCGTATTATAAAATAAAAAATAATCGTTTCATTTGTTTAATGATTATAACCACAATAATAACCCAAAGGTATAAAAATACAATTTAATTTGAATAGTGTTAAAACAAATTTATTTTCAATAAAAGGTCACAGAAATTTTTGCAAAAAAATTGGAAGTCAATTGTGTGGCAAACGCTCACCAAATTATGTTTGATGGAATGGCAGAGAAATTTTATTTTAATAATACCGAAATGTAATAACTGCATTCAACAGTAAATACAGGATCGAACACGATTTTCTTGTATACTTTTGAATTAAATGGTTTTACTAAGGGAATGAAAAACTGTTAAAAATAGCGTTTTATCGTTTGGAGACGAAAATTATTGATTTGAAAATACCATTTATGTTCATTTTGTGAAGAAATGTGATTTTTCTTATTTTCCGATATTCTTTGCGTGCAGGAAAGCTTTGAGACTACTAACTCAGAACTAAGATTCTAAGATAATCAGCCTTGAAAAGTCCCACAAATCCAGCGCCCTTGCTTTACTCGAGCGTAAGAAACTTTGTTATCGCACGAAGTAAAGACCAAACGACTCTACCACGTGGTCATAAAATATCGGCGCAAGCAATTCCAAATATTTCGTACATTCATGACTATACATTTTACGATTATTGCTCGACATTCGGCAAATTTCCCTCGAACCAAGCAGTTGCCTGCCTTTTTGACATATCCTGCCGCAGAATTATTCGAAGACTACAGTATCAAAGAATTTTTACTTACCAGTTCTGAAAATATGGCTCATTTTATTCCTCCAAATTTGATAAGTAAAATCAGCAAGGATTTGACCACAAAATAAAGGAATATTTTCCGCAAAAAAAAAGGTTGAATCCGATTTAAAAAATAATAACAAATTTTGAACATTGATTATCTTGACAGGATAATCATCATGAACTCATCAGATACCAAAAGTAAACAGAATTTCAATATGAGAATGGTAAAATGAATCAAAATATTGATCAATAAAATGTTGTTACTTTTGTTCGAAAACAATTCATCGAATAGCAATTCATCGTAGTATCACGAGAAATATTCACATGATACTATTTAGATTAAAATTACTACAGCAGAAAACAACGATAATTACAGCAGGATATATTGATAGACTTCAACTTGTATCACGAGGAATATTCACGGATTGAAATTATTACAGTGGCAAACATTGATAGTTACAGCGGGATATATTCATAGAGTTCAACTAGTTTCACGAAAAATATTTACAGATTCAAATTACTACAGCGGAAAATATTGATAGTTACAACAGGATATATTTACAGAGTAGTGCGGCGGTATATATTCAGGTTTTTACTAGGATCACGAGAAATATTCATAGAGTCCAATTATCATATAGCGGAAAATTTCTATAGTTTGTTATAAGTACGCTGTCGATACATTGTATTTTATCGCAACAATCTTTTGTATGATAGGCCCTTATTGAATTAGACCGTCGATATATTCTCTACATTATTCGATGAAATGTTATTCGATGAATTGCTATTCGATGAATTGTATTTAACGAACTGGTTTTCGACAAATTGTTAGTCGATGAATTGTTTTCGATGGATTGTTTTTTTCGGTGAATTGTTTTCGAAGAATTGTTTTGGATGGATTGTTTTTTCGATGAATTGTTTTCGAAGAATTGTTTCCGATGGATTGTTTTCGATGGATTGTTTTCGATGGATTGTTTTCGACGGATTGTTTTCGTCAAATTTTCTACTTCTGTCGGTATTGTGTTTCACTAATAAATTGGAACAGAAAATAAAATTCAATTTTACAATAAATCGCTCTTCGGATCGTTGTCGAACTAACGTTTATATCTGATTCGTAGCGAAAGGGTTACGACTGATTGTGCGTTTACCTCTTACGTGACGAATTTTCACGGAGTAGCAACAAAGGTGCCATTGGCAATGTTCGACTCGGTTGAGCCTTCGAGTGGGCATAGAACGTTCGTTGGTGCCTATCGCCTTGCCTCGCACGCGATTTGCATTTTAAAATCGCTTCTGAGAATCGCGAACGAACGAACGAACGAACTACCGAGCGGTTCAATGTGTGCGGTAGCGGGTACGAAGCTGCTCGGTAAAGCGGGCGCGGCTTTCTGCTGATCCCTGCCAAAGCCAACTTTGATTTTCCTCTTTCCCAGTAGAACGGGCCTATAACTATCGACTCTGTAGCGGTCCGCTTCGAAGGAGAACTCCCGGTAAACGGGAGGAGAGTGTACGTATACATTCGTAGCCAAGTGCGAGGGAAAACGTTGCAAATCGGTTTTTACAGTTATCCAGAGCTCGTTGGCATTCTCAATCACACTCTCAACATCGCACAGCGCGCGTTGGATTATTGGCGCCCCGACGACTCATCAGACAGTCCCAACTTTTAAATGACCCTGAAGATTTCTGCATCTGCAAATTTCATACTTGTGTCAGTCGTTACTAAGTAACCCGAAGGTAAATTTTTTTTTCCTCAAGCAGAATTGTTCGTTTTACGATTCTCTGATGGCGCTAATTTTTATTATTTTTATTTTGATGATTTTGTAAAAATTGCCTTATCATATGCAGTTTTTATACTGATTGTCAGCTGTACCGTTTCACCTGTTCATTTGAAAAAACAATTTCCAAAACAGATTTGTTCGTTTTATAATTCTGTAATGGCGCTAATTTTTTTTTTTTTTGATGATTTTGTAAAAATTGCTTTATCATATGCAGTTTTTATACTGATTGTCAGCTGTACCGTTTCACCTGTTCATCCGAAAAAAAATTTCCAAAGCAGATTTGTTCGTTCGATGATTCTCTAATGGCGCTAATTTTTATTTTTTTTATTTTGATGATTTTGTAAAAATTGCCTTATCATCTGCAGTTTTTTAATGATTGTCAGCTGTACCGTTTCACCTGTTCATTCGAAAAAAAAAATTCCCAAGCAGATTTGTTCGATTTACTATTCTCTAATGGCGCTAATTTTTATTTATTTTTAAAAAATGATTTTGTAAAAATTGCCTTTTCAGGTGAAACGGTAAAGCTGACGATCATTTAAGAAACTGCAGACGAGAAGGCAATATTTACAAAATCATTTTTAAAAAAAATTAAAAAAAATTAGCGCCATTAAAGAATAGTAAAACGAACAAATCTGCTTTGGAATTTTTTTTCCGGATCAACAGGTGAAGCGGTACAGCTGACAATCATTAAAAAACTGCATATGATAAGTCAATTTTTACAAAATCTAAAAAAAGAAAAGAAAGAAGAAAAAAATCTTTCAAAATACGTATGCATTCAAATAAATTAACATATCATTTTCATTAGAAAAAAAGTTAGGTTGACTGATTGTCTGTTGAACAATTGTTTTTTTCACCAATCTGCTAATAACATATTTTACGATTATTATTATGCGAAATCAATCTTTTCAGCACGTTTTACATGAATTCTTTTTTTCCAATTTTTATTCCATCGGAAAGTGATCGAAATTGTCTTTGGCACTCACTTTTGGCGGAACTGTACGTATCAAACATCCTTAAGTTAACTCAAGTTCGTTCGTAAGCTGGGTTCCTATTCTACGCTCCAACCGCAGCTGATACTCCGTGGCATAAAAAAAAGTAAACACATCAGATTTAACCTTATACCTTTTTTGAGATTTCTCAGACCTCCCACGAAGAATTTACCTGTCAATTTGGCAAGCATCGCCCGCATTGGCGACACGTGTGTGTAATGTGCAATTGTTAGCCGGGTCACAAAGAATTTTTACTTACCAGTTCTGAAAATATGGCTCATTTTATTTCTCCAAATTCGATTAGAAAAATCAGCAAGGATTTGGCCACAAAATAAAGGAATATTTTCCGCAAAAAAAAAGGTTGAATCCGGTTAAAAAAATAATAACAAATTTTGAACATTGATTATCTTGACAGGATATTCATCACTTTTGGCGGGACTGTACGTATCATACATCCTTAAGTTAACTCAAGTTCGTTCGTAAGCTGGATTCCTATTCTACGCTCCAACCGCAGCTGATACTCCGTGGTATAAAAAAAAGTAAACACATCAGATTTAACCTTATATCCTTTTTGAGATTTCTCAGACCCCCCACGAAGAATTTACCTGTAAATTTGGTAAGCATCGCCCGCATTGGCGACACGTGTGTGTAATGTGCAATTGTTAGCCGGGTCACAAGCCTCGCGTTCATCGATAACTAACTGGCGGGGTGAGGGCAAGGCACATGCTCGACTCTCGGCTGCGCTCAGGAGTTGCGACACTTGTTTTGTGACCTGGATCTCCTCGGGTGCGCGCGCGAGCTCGTCGTGTGCCGCCTGCTGCCGCCTCTACCCACTACCACGCAAACCCACTTGCCCGGTGAGCGAGTGAGGAGGAACTAGCTATCCACCTCTCTCCCTCTCTATATATACACACCTTTTGCACTACGTCAATGCGATTGGAATATCTGGATCACCCGGTGCGCTACCAGCCCCTCTTTATGTGCAGACGACCACGTGGCGTGCCGAGGGCGCTTCAACCCCCGTGCTTGCGAGCCACTGCACCGCCCCTAACCCCTTTCTCTAAGAACTTGTCCGGGGCAACTCCCCAACTCCTTCATTCGTCTTGCAGTACAGTGAGAAGCCGCCTACGAAGACGAAGAATCGCAGCGCGCTACTCGTAAGCAGATCGATAACGACTTGCTCGCCTTTCTTCGCTCTGCATGCATCACTTCGTGCACTCGGAGAAATATATTTTGTATTTAATAATATTTATTGAAATCCTGGAATATGAAATTCTTTAAGAACCAAAGATGGAGTAAAGTACAAAAACGATAAGAAAAAGCAGGTGGTTACAAAAAATAATCGTAAAGTTTAATAAGGCGAGATATTTAAGTAGATAAAATATCGTAATTTGATAAGAAAAATAGTTAGTCTGACGATGATCTTACTATAATGTAAAGTTGCCAGGAGGAACGACTATATTTTATCATTGTAGCAAATATGAGAAAATAGTTGGATTAATTATTGATATAATTCCCAGGCGGAACGACTATATTTCATGGTTATAAGTTCATGGCAAATATAACTATAGAAGCAATTATCAAAATGATAATAGTTTCAAATATGCTGCTGTCAAGTATCGTTTATTGAACCATATTATCATCACTTTAACTTTAAAACATTGCAAGCCTTCCTATATGCTTTTTATCATGTGAAATCGTTAAATCAACAATAAGCTTTTTTCTCAGTGTGGTTGAGGGTTGGGGATTGGGATGTGGACGATGGGGATCGGGAAGGGAGACAAGGAAATAATGAGGTTATATATTTGAGGCATTTCATATGAATTTAGCCACGCAAAAAAACAAAAATGAAAAAAAAAATTTAATAATCATGTTGAGTGATTACCATAGACACACGAAATTTTTATTTTTTACAAAAATTTTCTATGGCAAAATATGTTATGTTTTTCATTTAACCTATAACATTTCGGAAAAATTAATTGTATCAACCTCTAGAAAAAACAAAAATGAGCGTTCTTTTATAACGCGCTCGCCTTTCTTTGCTCTGCATACATCACTTCGTGGTTGGAGGTTTGGGGTTGGGTTTTGGGCGATCGGGGAAGGGGGAAGAGATGATAAGGTTACATATTTGAGGCATTTTATATGAATTTAGCCACACAAAAAAAAATTCCCAAACCAAGTCTAAAAATCAGGTTCAGTGATTACAATAGATACACGAAATTCTAATTTTTTAAAATTTTTATTGGAGAAATATGCCATGTTTGTCATTTTTTATTTAACCTATGATATTCCGGAAAAGGTGAATTGTATCAACATCACAAAAAAACGAAAAAGTGCGTGTTTTCATGGCTATTTCTATCCAGATCTTGAAAGACTAAAAATAAAAATTTAGGTCAAAAGGGAAAAAAATTAATTTTATCGCATTATTATAACGTTCTGTGACTTTTGATCGTTCAACCTTAACGATCTGTGGGACTGAGCATTTGTTTCCCCAGTTCTCTACAATTCGTGGAGTTTTCGTGACCGACGCTCTTTAAATTTTATTGACTATAAACGATATATTAAAGTCAGTGAAAATTATTACCTGCTGAAATCCACCTGAAATAAAATGTATACAGAAGCATATTCTTACCTATATTGAAAATACTTTTCCTAAAAATGACTTATTATTATAATGAATATTGTTACTAATTAGAAAAACTCCAACTCAAGACCAATGACTATTAAAATCATGAAATTCCTGGTGTAGATTCCAAAATCGTCACCGTTTTTATTCATTAAAAAAAAAAAAATTGAATGGTAAAAATTTCATCGACCATACCAATTAATCAATTTAATGAATTAAATTCACATTAATTCTAAGAGTGCAATTTAGCGTGTTTTCAACTTTCAATACTTTCATTAAACTAAAAATTTTTTTTTTACATATTGTACCACCCTAAAAAATGTAAGATAAATTACGTGTACTCATGAATTAACCAGTAGTAACAGGACCGTATACAGGACGTCCCACATTAGCAAAAGCCCGAGAGAACTAGTTTCGAAAATTGAGGACACTTACAATCTCACTCTGTCTAAATAATTTAATTTTTATTACGAACTGTAACGATGTACTTGAAACTTGATTTACTAGTCTCTCGTACAGTCTTATCACCGCCTGCTGGCATTAATTACATATGAGGCATTCCACATGATTTCAGCCACCCAAAAAAAATCGAAAAAACGTCAAAAAATCAGGTTTAGTGGTTGTAATAGAAACACCAAATGTTAATTATTTTGAAATTTTTTCTGGCAAAATATGCCATATTTTTTATTTTTCATTTAACCTATGATATTTCGAGAACGATTAATCATATCAACATCGCAGAAAAACGAAAATGTGCGTTTTTTAAGTCCCACGAGAAAATAATTAATTCAGAATTGATTGTGTAATTTCAAAATATAATTTACTACAAAAGAAATGAAATTTTTTTTCGTTTGCAAAAAGGACTTCCGAAAGTGGCATCGAAAAAATTGTTGCCAACTGTATATGAAAATCTTCAATTTTTAGTATTGTTTTTTTTTTGGGACTGTGCGAAGTTCATAAGTTATCGCAGTTTGAAATATTAAAAAAAATACAGTTCACGAAATTTTACGCGTTTCTGCTCCGGTCGAAACATTTCCATAATTATTTTCTTGTGGGCCATTAAAAAACGCACATTTTCGTTTTTTTGAGATGTCGATACGATTAATCCTTCCCGAGATATCATAGGTTAAATGAAAAATGGAAAAATATGGCATATATCGCCAGAAAAAATTTCAAAAAAATTAGAATCTGGTGTATCTATTATAACAACTGAACCTGATTTTTCGAATTTTTTTTTGGGTGGCTGAAGTCATGTAGAATGCCTCATATACTTAGTTACTAGTGCTGCTCAGCGATGCTAGGTACTACATTATCAGGAAGCATGCAAAATGTCACTTCACCCTAACACCTTTTTACATGTGGAGGTTAACTCCATCATGATATACTTTTTAAAAAATCAGAACCCGTGGTCAATATGTGTAGGTACTTATTCATGAACGTCGCTTATGAGTTAAAATTATGACGCGGAAAAAAAGTGGACGTTACTGCTTGGGACGCTCGATAAATGTCACCAAATGACCTTCTTACGATATTGTCTACTCTTCTGCATCGTTACATCACTGAGTGAATCTTTCTCTTCTTACGTACCTTTCCACCTCTCGACAATATAATTTGCTCGATTGTACTCGCCAGGAATCGTGTTGCTGAGCTCTCGCCCCGAGAAATCGTGACACAATAATTCTCTCCGTCTCACTCGGAACGACGACAACGACGACGACGTGATCACCGATCTCTGTACAAACTTCCCCAGACCCCGAGTCTCGAGACTCAGCACGCGATTACGAGAGACTGAAATACGAGCTCCTTAAAAGGCGATCGGTGTACTCTCGGTGAACGCCGCAGAGTCGAATCTGAAAATTGCTAAGTGTTGCGATCCCCACCATAAAAGGAATCGGAGAGCTTCACATCCGCGAATGAAAATTAGGGCGTGACGTCCTTCAAGTCTTCTGTGATTTTTCTGCTTTATTACCCGAACGTATCTGAAGTATTTCTTTTTATAATTATAACGAATGCACTGTTCAGAAAATGTAGGTAAGATTACTAGACAGTGTGTGAAGCTGGTTTACAAAAACGGGTATAGGACATTTACTACACGAGTATAATTTAAAAGTGATGTACAATTCTTCGAAATTCATTACAAAAATCGTATTAATTATGTACCGTTTGCTTAATTCGTTACAGGAGACGTATTAATTAATGTATAGTATACTAAATACGCTATGCAAGTCTCATTTTTAATATTTGCTAACTTCAACTTTGCAATAACCTAGTCTGCTGTTAAATATATTCGAGGTCAAATTACTACACTTTTGGTGGAAGCCCTTTTACAGAAACGTGGAAAGAAAATTTATTACACGAGTGTAAACTCAAATTGTTGTACACTTCTCATCAATTCGTTATAAAAGTCATTCAGTTAATACACATTCTCCTAAATTCGTTAATAAAGTTATGTTTCTGTTATAAGTTATCTTCAATCTTATCACACGTACATTGAATTTTCATTTTGTCTTATACATTAAATTGAATTTCATGCACGTGTTTAGTAAAAATACATTACACAGGCTCAGTATAAATTACTGTACAGTGTGTAAATTTCCCAAATATTTTTTATAGTGTGTAATAGTAAAGATTCAATCTCGATCTTTGTGAAGGAAAAAGTTACTTTCATGGCAAAAACCTATTATTATAATTTCTCGAAGAGAATATCATAATTTTTTTTTCACAATGAAGAGTGCATTTGGAAATGCTTGTAAATACCAATAATAACAAGTGTAGATGATACCTAAATACTCAAAAATATTAACTATATCGTTGAAATCGATTCGAGCATGAAAAAAAATAATTTAAACCAAATATTCTATTTTCGTAGTAAAAAATATAAATTTTCCGAATCCATCTGTCTACACGAAATTAAATATTCAATTACATGCAATGTACAATCGTTGTTGGAAATTCTTTTAAATAAATGTGGTAATTGCGGTTGACCTCTGAATTCCATTGCGGTGATTAAATTTTTCGATGCTTTAGTTTAGTTTCAGCGTTGAAACACTCCGTCCGCCAGCCATTAATGCGGAAGTTCGTTTAAGTACTGTGACCCACCGTTACAAGCGGCAACATTTGGCCTATAAATAAAAATCACGCTATAAATGAAGGGCACGTGTTATTGCCTGACAATGTGGTACAGAAAAAAGGAAAACAATGAAAAAATTTCCACGTGTACGCGAGACAATTTTTATGCTAACAGTTTTTTTCATAATGAAAAAACATATAATAATATAATAGAATATAATATATATCTTTTTTTAAATCGTAAGGATCCAATCCATATTCATTTTTCGTTAAAAAGAATCACCTACATGGTAAAAATTCAGTTTTCAATATTTGTTAAAAGAATATCATTATTATTCTTTTCATAATGAAGTGTGCATTGGGCACTGCATGTCAAATATTGATAATGTCAATATATGTAATACCTTAATACTTAAAAATATTGAGAATATCGTTAAAATCGATTGTACAATTGAAAAAAATGTATCACGAACATAATATTTTTATCATTAAAAAAAATAAAAAACGTGTCCATTTTTTAAAAAATCCACTGGCAGAAAATAAAATATTAAACTAGATGCAGTATAATTGAAACAAAATGTTTTGAAAAGGTGTAGTAATTGCAGTTGCCATTTAAATTGCATTACGGTGAATTACATTTCCCGATGTTTTATTGTAGCTCCAGCGTAAAGACACTTAGTCATCCACTAATACCAAAATTCGTTTAAGAACTGTAAACCGCTGTTAGGAGCGCTAACATTTGGCCTATAAATAAAAATCACGTTATAAATGAAGGACACGTGTTATTGCCCGACAATGTGGTACTAAAAAAAAGTGGGGAGAAAAAAAAATTGTTCCACGTGTACGTGCAGTATAAAGTAAATACGTGAGGGGTTCTCGTGAGAGCGGTCTAGTTGAATAAATAATTTCCCCTCTTTCCTTATCGTCCCGTCGACGGCGAGACTTATGCCAGGGGCTCCTTCAAGTTGGACGCTTTATTCTACGTCCTCCGTCTGCGTTCTCTGCTGTGCGAGGCTCGTACCTTTTCGCTTATCGCCCGAACGCTCGAGATTCGCGTGCGAGACGCGTTATACGCCAGCGAAAGCTGCGAAAAAAAAAAAAAAAAAGAAAATGGGACACGGAGCGACCGAGACATCCACATACGCAAATACGTATAAGGTAGTGGTCCCAATTCTTGCACATGCTTTTATTTCCGAACTTTCGTTGAATTTATTGCGTTCTGAGTCACAATGCCATATATTCTCCTGCATTTTATGATATTAGAGACGGATATAATAACAGTTCTGTTGATTGCAACATTTTCGTTCCACTGGGTTTGCATCATTTTACGATAAAATTACCATTCCAAGGAAATAACTGTATCCGAATCAAGCACAATCAAAATTCGGATGGAATATTCACTTAACTTTTTTATCCATCTTTATTTTTTTATCATTTATGGTTTTGCAAATCTTTAGATAAATGATTTTTTTGAAAATATTCCAATGCAAGACTCGTTTGAACCAATTGTATCATTCCTTGTTTTGTATAATGACTAGGGTGTCCCAAAAAAAATTTTTTTTTTTTTAATCTCTTGGCTGTTGATTAAGGATGTATGATACGCACAGTCCCGCCAAAAGTGAGTTTTAGAGGCAATTTCGATCACTTCCCGATGGGATAAAAATCGGAAGAAAATTATGGATATAAAACGTGCTGAAAAGATTGATTTCGCATAGTAATAATCTATGATTTTATCTATGATGAATTTTCTCAGATTTTTTTCTTTATTTTAATTCTGATTTTTTTTTATTTTGAAAAATGCGCAGAATATAACAAATTTTGGATATGCGTTTTACAAATAAATCTTGAGTGTAGTAGATGGTTTTATGCCAAACACATATCCGAAATTCATTATTTCGCGCACATTTTTGAAAATAAAAAAAATCAAAATCAAAATAAAGAAAAAAATATGAAAAACTTCGTATGCATAATAATTCCAAGATGTTATTAACAAATTGATGGAAAAAAATATTGTTCACTAATATATCCGTCAACCTAAATTTTTTGAATTTATCGTTGCATCGAAACAATATTTCTTTTAATATTCATTTTTGATTCTCTAATATTCATTCGCTCTAATTAAATGATTCACGATACGTCAATTTATTAATTTAGTGAATATTAAAAAATAGGGCATACTACCTTACATTGTCTATGTTACGTCACTAAGGGAGAGAAAAAAAATCAAGCGAGAGTTTTAGAATGCTGAACTTCACTGAAGGTGCTACTTCTACTACACGTGTATATTCGCATCATATACTTTCACATATATCTCCACCTACACTCATACATAGCAATATAAAAAAGATGGTAGACACAGGCGTTCGCACAGACGGTGGGAACAACGAGCGGGAGCCAATGACGCCGTGCGTGAGAGGCTTAGGAAAAGTGCGCTCGTGGATGAAGGAAAAGGACGAGGAACTGTTGGTTGTAGAAAAGCGGGACGGAGAGAAACCTACTACGTATTGATTTCCATTCCGGCTTGTCTGGCTGCAGTCTAGTCCATATCCGGTACTCTTCGCATATTCTCTTTTCACCCCGATCTCTTCCCATTGTAACGCACACACGCACACACACACTCGTCGACGCAAATCCATACAATAACTGTCATACACATGCATATAAATCTGAATACACATAGACATAACCACGTATATTCCATCACTCATATATACATTCAGTCTCATCACTGCCTCCTTCCCTCATTTCTCTTTATACCTCATATGCCCTTTCTCTCCCTCTCTCTCCCTTCCTTTCTCCCTCGGTAGCAAAAGCAAACTCAGCAAATTTCAACACTCGCACACGACTCCATTCATTAATATAGCAAAGAGGCTTCGCTATTATAACATCATGCGTTAATGTGTGAATGTGTGTACACGCGAACTGGGAATGTTATTCTCGCTTGAACATTTGTGACACCTCTGAATGTATATATATTTATTATATATATATACCTCATATATGTATGTGTATATTAGGGTGTTCGTTAATTTCGATGTTGAGCGATTTTGTACGAGACGCCCCTTCATTATGATCGAAATAAATTTTTTAAAAATCTAGTTAAAATTTTTCGACATATCGAAAAATATATAAATAATGTACGTGGTGTTTTTCTTATATACTTTTTGTATACTTGGCAATATCCAATATTTCGTCCAAACGTACATTTGGCGAATATACGTAAAGTACATTTTTTATACAATCGTTATTACATCTGGCAAATATACGAAAAATATATTTGTTTGGATATCTATACATGTATCTGGCTAATATACGTAAAGTATATTTTTTTGTATTTTAGTGGTATATAAAAAATGCATCAACTCATAAAATATAAAAACACGATATCTCGACCACCTAGATTTCTTATATCGACAAAGAATCTAAACAATTTGGTCAAATGTTCTTCTAACTGATTCAAGTGTTAAACATCTTTTTACATAAATATATATATAATTTCTATAGAAAAAATATACATTCACATATATTTACGAAAACTTAAAAAATGGATTGAGAATTATATGAAAAATGTAAAAACGATATATTTTATTTCCCAAAAATATGTATGAACTAGTAAACACCATCGTATATACTTTGTAAGTATACTAAAAGTTATATCCGATATATCAAATTTTTCGTTCAAAGTATAGTTGGTATACAAAATATATACTTTTCGATATTTTTTCGAGTATACTTTTTTTCCATGGGTGTCTCAACGAGAAAGCGTGCCTGTAAGCACAAACATTTTCCCATTGAAGTAACATGGGAGTTTTGGCACAATTTCTTTGAATTTTTTTCCGAGCCTCAAAAAGCGGGAAAAATCCAAATACAGAACAAATTGTACGTCAAGTAGTTGTACTTTGTACACAAATTTTAATGACCATCTCATCATTATATTCAACGCACTTAAGCCACTAAAGTCATTCAAGCCGGCAAGAGCCTTTTTTTACAACTGAATTCGAGTTCTTTTCATTCGGTCACTTAACGTGAAAAATAATTCGAAACAGCTTTTTATTACGTCTTAAGAGTTGCTCTTGTTGATAGTGCCAATAAGAAATTTCGGAAAAACTTTATAGATCACAAAAAAATTGTTTTTTTGAAAAGTAAAATGATTTAAAAAAAAATTCAAATGGTTTTATCATGATATCCCAAGTGTATTTTACCAAGATGTACTTACACCTTAAACACCTTAAATTTCGATTTCCTAATCATTTATTCTGAGCAATGGCAGAAAAAAGCTCTAGTACAAAGAAAAATACTTCTCCAGATTCGGAGATGTATCATTTTTCCAACTGGACGCTACCGAACGTCATTAGCGTTGATTAAATCCTAATCCCAATACTATTCTTAATTAACTCAAGAAAATAAAAAATATTGTCCGTCACAAAGTGTTGATATTTTTATATCAAGCCTTTATAGATTTAAACACTGAAAATAGTTTTAAAAACGTTGTATTTTGTCCTGTAAATATTTTCCAAACGATATAACGTAAATATTAAATCCTAATCCCAATACTATTTTTAATTAACTCAAGAAAATCAAAAATATTGTCCGACACAAAGTGTTGATATTTTTATATCAAGCCTTTATCGATTTAAACACTGAAAATAGTTTTAAAAACCTTGTATTTTGTCCTGTAAATATTTTCCAAACGATATAACGTAAATATTAAATCCTAATCCCAATACTATTCTCAATTAACTCAAGAAAATCAAAAATATTGTCCGACGCAAAGTGTCGATATTTTTATATCAAGCCTTTATAGATTTAAACACTGAAAATAGTTTCAAAAACGTTGTATTTTGTCCTGTAAATATTTTCCAAACGATATAACGTAAATATTAAATCCTAATCCCAATACTATTCTCAATTAACTCAAGAAAATAAAAAATATTGTCCGACACAAAGTGTTAATATTTTTATATCAAGCCTTTATAGATTTAAACACTGAAAATATTTCCAAAAACGTTGTACTTTGTTCTGTAAATATTCTCCAAACGACTGTTTCACTTTGCCCCGTGTTCCCTCATTACATATCACCATACGAATGTATATTATATGCTCCCGTCCGTGTTTCGGGGCGCCGCAAGTCTCGAGCGCTCTTCCTCCTCTTTCGCCGGGCCAGAGCAGCTAAAGCAACCCGCCACACTTTTCTGCGTTATAGTGCATAGCGAGACGAGTGCATACCAGCAGGTTGGCTGGGCTTTCCGCGCCTGATATTAAAAGGGACGGGTAGAAGAGTCGCTAGAAGAGATAGGTTGAATAGAGAAAAAGAAAAAAAAATAAATAAAGGTAAAAAATGTAGAAATAAAAAGGGGAAGCAGCGCCACAGACATCGCACGTCGAACGCTGCGGAAAACTCACCTCGGCAAATCCACGGAGCTCCGTAGGTATACCGCACATCGTGCCCGACTCACCGCCGCCATCCTCACCGTAATTGGCGTGTTCTTAATTGCTCGACGCGAGCATACGCTCGCGCGCATCATCCTCATCCTCGTGTTTCTCCTACCCCCTTTACTGCTTCCTTAATTGCGCCGTACTACGGTGAAAGTCACCGGTACGGGAGAATGTAATTGAAAATTTACTCGATCGCATGATTCCACGTCGTTCTCCGGATACAAAATAAAAGTTTGGTATTTTGAATTGTTTTTTTTCCTGTAATTGGCGGATTCTAAGCAGTGGCACCTGAAGGTTTAAAAGATGTTGCGGTGACACTTTCAAGTACCACACTGCTGTTATATTACAGTTAATAATACCACATGAAAATACCACGGTTACCAATATTGGATGGCTTCACAACACTTGTAAAGTTTACCACGCGACAGAATAATACTGGTAAAAGTTGTCACATGCAAAAATATCACAGGTTATATTGATGCATAAATAACTACAATTTAAAATACCACACGCTTAGCCTTAAAGTTTCTGAATCGTTTATTACATTATTTGTTACTAATTATATTATTATATGTGTTAATTATTGCATAGATCATATTAATACAGACATACATATTACATGATGTTAACAATTACATTATTCTGAATCGTTTATTGTATTATTATTACATAGTATTTTATTTACATAGAAGAAACGAGCATGTGCTGCCCTTTATATTCGGATATTGTGGCCTGTGACTGACAAATGTTGGAGAGGATCGCTGTTTGGATCTTTCGTGACAGTTGTATGGTTATTTAAATATTATGATTTTTAAAAAAAATTTCGAACTGCGATAACTTATAAACTGTGCATGATCCGAAAAAAAAACTAAGAATTGGAGACTTTCATACACAATTGGCAACAATTTTTTCGATGCCACTTTCCGAAGTCCTTTTCGCAAAAAAAAAATTTTTCATTAATTTTGTAGTAAAATATAGTCTAAAATTACACAATTAATTCTGAACTAATTATTTTCTTTTGAGCCATAAAAAAACGCGCATTTTCGTTTTTTTTAGATGTCGATACGATTAATCGTTCCCGAGATATCATAGGTTAAATGAAACATAAAAAATATGGCATATTTCGGCAGAAAAAATTTCAAAAAAATTTAAATTTGGCGTATCTATTATAACCACTGAACCTGATTTTTGGACATTTTTTCGATTTTGTTTTTTTCGGGTGGCTGAAGTCATGTGGAATGCCTCATATATCAGTATTATTTTTTATGCATGCAATTTTCAAGCATGATATTTTGACGTTGTGATTTTTATACATGTAACCAATCAATAGAATTTTCGTGGCACATCTACAATTCGGAAAATGGATTAATATAATAACGAAATTTTCAGTGAAAATGTTTATTCCTATATTATATTGTAAATTTTAGATCGTAGCACACTTAGGTCATTAAGGTCATTGAAGTCGCTTGCAACATCTCATTTTCAGTTACTGGAGAATTGGTTTGGTCAATTTATAGGTATTTCTATTGCAATTGTTTACCAGGAGAATGTAGAACATTTATTTTAAAATCTAAATGAAATTGACTACAAAAGAAAGTTTCATCTTCGGCGTAGAAGCTTCAAATGGAAATTACTATGCTTTAACCTAACCGTGTTTTCTTCAAAATACAATACAAATTCACAAATTTGCTTTGGGCCATCGCGTATCAACCTCATCATCATATTTCTCCTACATCTACTGCTGCTACTTTAATTACGCCGTACTACGGTGAAAGTCACGGTGATGAGAGAGTTTAATCGAAAACTTACTCGACCGCACGATTCGGGGTCAACTGCGGGACACGTAATAAAAATTCGGGGTCGATGTATATATTTTTTTATTATAGGATTTAATTGAAGTGACCTAAACATTTTTTTAAATAAATATAATCGCGTGCTATACATTTTTACAATATCATGAAAACTAGCTTTGTAAATTCACGAATGAATTAAAAAATTTCATGGGCGATATATTTTTTTTTGTAAACATGAGCAGCAACATAATTATATTATGTTGCTCGTCATGTTTACAAAAAAAATAATTTAATTATGTTGCTCCTCGTGTTTGTGTTGATATTATATTATTTCTATTAGTCGAATTTCCATTTATACAAATTTTTCTATTTTAATTAGTCAAAAATCCCTTCTTCTTTCCAATCTGTGCCAATTATCGCGTTATTCACCATAAAAAGGTACAAACATAAAATATACGAAAGCTACGATAATCGTGTTTCAAATTATATCCTTCGTAGGAGGTTCACCATAAACAATACTGGTTAAGCTCGCAAATCTCGCCATGGAGAGCGTCGTATCCCTTATCGTATGACCTGAAACAGTATACTATAGTATCTACGTACAATATATAATACGAAATCACGGAATGTCTGGTCGGTTCGCTCGAGTTACTTTATCCTCTCGGTCTTCTTCCTTTTCCAGCGTCGGTGTGACTCGATATGCTGAGACAGCCACACGTGCGTCCTCACTGCCGACTGGCTAACTTCTCAGCTTACTCGGTGAATATGCGATGCGCCAAGCAGTCGAGAATTTGCCTGTATGATCAGACAACTTTTCTAAGCGTCGTCGTTATTTATTTCCTTCGTTTTCCCGCATGAACTCATTATTTAAATTGTAAGAGAAATAATAACATATGGGGCATTACATACCGTTTCGACATGGGTCGGACCCTCGACCTTTCGGATTTGGTCGAAATTTTTTTATATGATTGGACCAACCCCAAAAAGTACTGGAAAATTTTTTCAGATTTTTTTATTCCAATTTTTCTTGCAATTTTTAGAAGCTAACACTCTTTAGCCCAAATTAAAAAATCTAAGAATATTCTCAAAAATTCTGCATGAAATCACAAAATTTTTGAGCCTTAAACCAAAATGGGCCGGGTTTCGCTTCTATTTTTTTTTCTATAGAAAACTATTTAAAAATTTAGAAACGAAAGAGGAAGATTTATCAAGTTTTTATAAAATATTGCTTTCTCCTGCAAGTGCTTTTGTTTGCGTGAAAGAAAAATGCGATTCATAGAAAATATGTTTAGAATGTTACGTTAAAAAAGAATATCTGGGAAAAATTTCCGGTGCATGTATATGTGCAAATGTGGGCGTGTGTGTTTATGGGTGTGTATTTCGTGAAAGGCAGTGAAATTTGGGACACATGTCGAATGATCACGAAAGTAGATTGCTATTGAAATCGGCTTAAATCGATTGTCAGGAAAATAAGCTATCAAGATTTGAACTTTTTCTCTCTACAATCGAAAAAGTTTAATAAAAAAAAATCTTGATACCTTATTTTTCTGTTATGGATAGAATTGCTTCGGCGATTGGCGGCCCTTCTTCCCTTCGCCGAAGAAATTTTATCCATTCCTAACTAACGGCTAAAGCTACACCAAACTAATATTTTCTTGTTAATCGATTGAGGCCGATTTCGATAGCAATCTACTTTAGCGATCATTCGACATGTTTCCCAAATTGCAGCTAGATTGCTGAAAATTTGAGACCGTTCTCGTGTTCACGGCCTTTCACGATATACATATTTCCGAGAAAGCAATATTTCAGAAAAATTTGATAACTTTTCCTCTTTCGTTTCTAAATTTTTAAATCATTTTTTATAGAAAAAAAAAATAGAAGCGAAACCCGAACCACCTTGATTTTAGGCTCAAAAATGTTGTTATTTCATGCAGAATTTGTGAGAATTGTTTCAGTTTTTTAAATTTGGGCTAAAATATTTTATCTTTGAAAAATCGCAAAAAAAATTTGAAATAAAAAAAATCTGAAAAAATTTTCCAGTACTTTTTAAAGTTGTTACGATCATATAAAAAAATTTCGACCAAATCTGAGAGGTCGAGGGTCCGACCCAGGTCAAAACGGTATGTAAAATTTCCCATATGTTTGTTATACACTAGGACGTTACTGGGTTCTTGTGACTGTTTTTATTGGATCCACAATTTTTTGTATAACTGACATAACACCACAAAGCACCAATTTTATTTACTTTCAATCATCTACGATTTGTTTCAAAAAATTCTCAAACGACACATTGTTAAAATTTGAAAGAACTCTTAAGCACGGTTTTTTATTTCGAATATACCTGTGGCCCGGGTTGGAATTTAATATTTAAAAAATTCTCCCATTCCATTTTTTTATGGCCGAAAAAAATAGATGAATCGTTGGCCAACTTCGGTGACAAAAAAATAGATTTTTGGAAAACCTGTTTTGCAGTTTTTTGGGGATTTTTTTATTTTTTAAGTTATGTCAATCATATTAAAAATTGTAAACTCACTCAGAAGGGTCAAGGGTCAGACTCAGATCAAAATGAGATGGAAATCCTGATATTCTTAAGAAGATACGCGCACTGATGATCATTATTTCGAAAGACTCTTGAAAGCGAAGATAGTTTCCGACCTACCGTAATGTCCACCCACGAGATATACACCAGATTGCCTTGCTGCTTTTCACTGGGTTTGGCCAGTCGAGTAGTCACGCGAGAGCGCCTCTCCTCTCCTCACCAATGATTACGTCAACTCGGGGCTTCTGCATATTCCACTAACTACTACTATGTATACATTGAATCATGTGTAACGCGTTGCCCCAGCTGTTGCTTGTTACGAAGAGCAATTGAGAGTACGTTGATAGTTCTCAGTAGCCAGGCGTTGGGATCTCCACTCCGACATATCTATTACCAGCTTTGATACGCAGTCATCCGTTTCCATTTTCTTGTAGTCTTGCGAATTTCACAATTGGTAATTACATCATTATTTCATTTAAAATAACCGTCTAGGATAAATGGAACGGAAAATAAAAAAAGTTTTGAAATTGTTAATAAAGATAATAATGTTTAATAAAAAGCATCGAATCTTCCGTTTAAAATTTTTATTTAAATAACTTACATAGCGGATTGACGTCTGAGAGATTAAAAAAAAATTTCAATTACGAAAACCATACGTTTCAATGCTTACAGTCACAGGATAAATAAGTATTTTTTATTTTTTCCTGATTAAGTGAATTTTCTCACTTAGTGATATTCTTACTGAATTCCTTTTGTAATTTTGTAGCAATAAATGTTATCTTGCGTAGCGACTTTCTGGCTACGATTTTCTGTAACTTACTTAAACGATTACCAAGTAAAAGTTCTTACGTTTGACACGCATAATAAGTTTTTCTTAGCGCTGCAACTTTTTAACTCAATTTCCTGAACTTAGCTACAAAACTAAACTAAACATGAGAAAATTTCACTTTTTTCTCCAACAGAGATATTTTTTTAGCGAGGCTGAGATATGTTATATGTGCAATTGCAGCACCATGTCATTTTAGTACGTTTAAGGTTGTTGATCACGGTCCCCGCGGGGATAGAGGCGAGAGGGGAGGCTCCTATGATTTTACATGGGGTGACGTCATCACTACCAACTTCGTAATGTTGTATGTTAGTGATACGAATCACGGCACTACGTGATTATTATAGTAATTCGAACGATTAATTTTCATTATTTATGCAAAATAATAATTTAGGATTGAATTGCCTTTAATAAATTATAAATATAATCCTGTTTGAACTCGAGTATATTAGCGTGCGAGACCTGGCAACGCCGCGTCGTAGTTTCGAGTTTTAACGTTTCGAGGTTGGCGGTCGTGACGCCTGAAGTCTCTATGCGTGTTTTGTTTGAATTTCGCGCGCTCTGTTCTCGCGGCTCACAGTTGATGCGGCGTTGCCATGTTGTGAGAGAGCTATTTGATTTTGCATAATTTTCTCAACGTTTTACTTTATATTCTTGATGATTTCTCTCTTATTTCCATTATAATGATATATCAAACGTATATGAGTGTGATCGGCATATTCTGGGCTACGTCTGGTGTGTTTTTTATAGGGCTGACATCAATTTGACCATACATATGGGTCAATGAATACGACCGGTATCGCCTCACGCCATATAACCGTTGCATCGTTGTGCTAATTCGAGTCAACTTTAGAATTTAATATCTCGGAAATAAAGATTATTAGCAGCCTCGATCGAATTTTGTGATCAACAACCTTAATACGCCTTATTTCCTCTATAAAGTGAGCCGACATCTGCCGTCTCTTCCCTTGCGATTCGAAAAAGGAAATATTGCTGGATATTGTCGTCCGATGGAGACCGTTTATGCACAATGTCGGAGACGCAGTTTCGCTTCCACGCCAAGGACTATTTCGCTCCATGGAAAATACAGACGCATCTGCCATTCGTCGAGCAGCAACGCTTTAGAAGCAGGGTAGAAGAAAAAGAGAGAGAAGAGAAGAGGTTCCGCACAGCTTTCGAATCGACTCGACACACTGTTCAGGGCGACTAGTGTGTGCGACGGTGGAAGCGCTGCTGCATCTTGAATAATAGAGACTCCGCGGTCTATTTATGCCCTGAAATCAATACGTAGTAGCTACATCACGAACGAAACTCCGTCGAGCCGAGCCAGAGTCGGTTCGACGAGAGAGAAAGCGAGAAAGGAACATCGAGGAGGGTAGCTGAAGAGCTGGCTCCTCTGATGCTGCTGCTTCTGCTTTGTGGTGGTCGACCGAGCTCGCTAACTCGAGCAGAGCGCCACCAACCGAGTAGTTGCTTGTGCGCGTGCGCGAACGCTAGTACATCGCTTTTGCAACGCAAACTTTGTACGTTAATGCAGAAACGGCATTTTAGTCACTGTCTCGTGTCGGTCCGGCAATTCTTTCTGGCCCTCAAAGCTTAAGGGGTCGAAGTCAGCACGTTGTGCGCGTGCGCGAACGCTAGTACATCGTTGTTGCGATCCCGTCTAATGCGCACTTCGTGCGTCAACGCAGAAACGGCGTTTGAGTTACTGTCTCTTGCTGGTTCGGCAATTCTTACTGGCCCTCAAAGTTTAAGGATGTAGGAGCGCGATGAGTGCCCAACTTCCTGAAAAGTGAGAATTCTGAGAAAAATTCGAACACTTCTCGATGAAATAAAAATCTGAAAAAAATCAAGCATACAAAAGACGCGGAAAAGATTCATTTTAAATATTAGTAAATGCAAAATGTTCTTAACGAATAGGTGAAAAAAAATTGAGCAACAAATTATCCGTCAACCTAATTTTTAAATAAAATTTTGTCATTATTAATATGCAAAATTAATCTTTTTCGTGCCTTTTGTATGCTTGATTTTTTTTAGATTTTCATTCCATCGGGAAGTGTTCGAATTTCTATTTGAATTCTTTCTCTTGAGCACATTGAGCACACCATCACGCTCCTACATCCTTAAGACGTCGAAGTCAGCTAAAAAATGTCAATATTAAACATTAATTAAAAAATACCCATACTGTCAACAAACAAAATTAATTTCGACCACTTAAAGTATACATCAAGCATTGTAATTGTGCAATTTTGTGCAGTGATATGGTGCACCATAGGATTATGGGAAAAATCGTAACTTTTTTCATTTGTCGTAAACTTCAAATCAACCCTAATCGAAGAAAATTCGTTTTAACGGATCATTTTGTTCCTAAGAGAAGGCATTTCGGATTGAATATAGGATTCTTTTCTGATGCTGTAAAATAAAGTTATCAGTTTTAATATGTAAATTTTTTTTTTCTTAGAAACTTGCCACATATTGGACTTTGATTAATTCAATTTTCACTGCAGCCCGAAATCCTATTTTCAATTCTAAATGCCTTCTCTTAGGAACAAAATGATCCATCAAAACCAATATTCTGCCTTTCGGTTTGATCTGAAGTTTGCAACAACCAGAGAAAAATGTAGATGTCGCGGAATTGACCTCAAAAATTGCTGCAGAATAAAATTTCTTATTCACATCTCTTCCATGCCACATCTTTTCTAATATTTTTCCTTGCTTTAATTTTCTGTCACGAAAAGATATTAAAACTAAGCAAATTATTTTTATTTTTATTTTTATTTTTATTTCAATATAAGCAATTTCGATTCTAGTTAATTACTTTCTTGGTAAAAAAATATTAAATAAATTAACACTTCAACGAAATATATCTGGGAGTTCTTGTGACATTCCGCTGAGAGGTTATCCATAATACCGGTCATTTCTCAGCACTTTATTTCACTTCCAAAAACTTTTTCCGCACTATAAAAAAAAGCGTTAAAAAGAAAGTGAACTGTGTTGTTCACATGCGTCGTCATACGTGTAATGCATTATGTACATAAAGAATGGCAAATTATTTTGCAATGTTTAGTAGCCGCTGTACTTTTCTACTATTCATAACACATAATAATTTCGATGCACGCGTCAGCGGCAAAAATCAGAAGTTGTGAAATCATTTACAAAATCATTCAAATGTCAGTATTTTTTGTATTCTTTCGAATTTCGGTCTGAAACTTGGTGAGTATATAGTCATGATATAGAATCCAATAATAAAATAAAAGTAAAAATGATTTATATTATTTTTTGGGTGAATTGGTCCCCTTAAGGAAATCAGTGTTTTAATTTCTGGATTGTAGCAATGATAATTATTGTGAAAGTTAATGATTTAAATTTTTTTTGAGGTTATGTCTGTGTAAAAAAAAACAACCATTGTCAATTAGTAAATGCTTATACGTCCGGGGTAATTAAAATATCTATTTAAAAAGTTAGTATTTTACAGTATTTTCATTTATAAACATATCCAAGATTCCAGAAATTTATTTTTTATCAAGTCCAATGCATCGTAGATAGAACTCGCCGCCGGAGACGCGCGCACACGGATAGTCACGTCGCTTCGGTGGATATGCACCAGTAAGTTCGGCTCGTCGTCTTCGTCGTTCGATAAACCCGAGAGCGGCGTGTTGTAGTTCTTCCCTCTCGGTCAGTGGTTCGTCCCCTCGTGTTTTCGAGCTCCGTATAGTAACTATGCAGTGAATGTACATGGGGCAATCCACGTCAAATCGACCTGGGCCTGATTTTCGACCTCTCGTATCTGGTCGGTGATTTTTTTCGTTATTGTTCTAACTCTAAAAGAAAAGCCTTTTTTACACACTTTCCAAAGAAAAAGTGTTGGCCGTAATTTAAAATTTTTTAAAATTCTTAAATATTCTTTGCCACATTCCAAGCCTTTGAATTCGATTACCCCATATGTATTCACTGTACTATGACAATCTGGATATATATATATGTATATATAGCTCGTGGACGATGAAGCCTTCCACCGCCACGTGACTTTTGTACTTAATAATCCTCAGACGAGGCAGGCTAGACAACCAGACACACTCTGTGCTATTAACATAGAATATTTCTCCTCCGCTTTTTTCCGTCCAGATTTAATTCCCTCGCGACGGAATATATACATGTATATTTTTCCTTTTTGTTTAAAAGGGTACTCAACTCGTAAGCCTTGATAAAAAGTGTTACATGGCAGATTACGATAAAGTAACTACCTTTACAGTCTGTGTGCACGCTGGCTTATCTACATTTAGTGACTAATGCAGTTAATAAATATTACACAACCCGCAACAATTGCAGAGCAATAGACTCGTAAAATAGACGTAATGGAAAAAGCGCGTAGACTACTGGAAAAATCGATCGTTTCATAAATATTAATGTATTTTCTAGGGAGATTGCAGTAATAAAATGAACACCGGATGAATATTAATCTTACACGTTGTTCGTATTTGTAGTAAAGTATCGATAAAAAATATAGCTACGAATTGTTAATGTGCGAAGCGAAAGAAAAGTTTTTTGTACAAACGACATAAAAACGTCCGTAAAATCATAATATGAAATTTCTAAGTACAAATTATTTTGTAAATTTTATATTTTTCGTTACTGATTATTTCATCAAATGTTTGAAGTACTAAATAAAAGCTATGATTCTACATATTGTTACGAAAAAATAAGAAAAATTTTGGACATTTGTGGGGATAAAGTTTTGCTGAAAAGTACAAAAAATTCAATTAAAATTCTACCATACAGATTCTAGATACCGTCATGGTTATCGGTTGCTGTCGAGGGTCGTGATTAATCGAAGAATCGCTTCACCTTGGCTCACTCTCTTTCTACTTTTCTCCTCCGAGAGAATAATCTCACGTAGGCTTTCTTTTCTCATTCTCAAAAAATTTGAAAGAAAATCCATAGAATTATAATATAAACATTCTAAGTACAACTTATTTTACAAAAGGTATAATATTTTTTATGAGAATTACCATCGTACTTATTCTTTTGTAAAATTAAGTAAAAAAAAATTGTGGGTAAAAACTTTTTCTGAGAAGTACAAAAAATGTAATGGAATTTTTACTATATTCAAAATACTGTCATGGTTAATCGAAGAACCGCTTAACCCTGGCTCACTCTCTTTTTGCTTTTCTTCTGCGAAAGCATAAACTCACGAAGGCCCTCTTTTCTTATTCTCACAAAGAATGAAAAAAACATCCATAAGATGACAATGTAATGTATGAAATCCGATGTAATGTAATATTTCTAAGTACTAATTACTTCATAAAATTTATAAAACTTCAAGTAAACATTATTTTATAAAATGTAGAAAATTCTTAATAAAAATTATCATTGTCCTTATTGTTAGTAAAACAAACAAAAAATTGAGGCAAAACTTTTGCTGATAAGTAGGAAAAATTCAATTTAATTTTAATAAACTTTATTTCATAAAATATAAAAATTCTGAATAAAATATATCATTGTACTTATTCTTTTGTAAACTAGAGAAAGAAATTTGTGAGGAAAAATTGTTGCTCAGGAGTACAAAAAAATTAATGAAATTTTTACTATAAATGTATTTGAAATACTGTAATGGTTATCGGTTGCCGTCGAGGGTCAGGATTAATCGAAGAACCGCTTCACCTTGGCTCACTCTCTTTCTGCTTTTCTCCTTCGAGAGTGCAATCTTACCCCCGGCCCTCTTTTCTCTTTCTCAGAGGAGAGTGCAGCACGTTTATGTATCAATGTATGCTGGTGTTGCTTGAACGTCGGGGTTCGCTCCCGGAGCTCGCTCGTATTCCTCTCTCGGTTGTCTGACACTTTTATAGCGGCCGAGTCCTTGAAGCTCACGTTCACCTCGTTCTCCCGACTTTCTCAGAGTCAGCCAACAGCCACACACTCGCGTCCACATATAAAATGTATACAAACTCTCAGCTGTATTTGTCCTCTCTACACATATCTGTTTATTTGTTTGTTTACACGAGACACCAGAATCACCTCCACCGGGAATGAATATATACAAGGGCTTCGTGCATATAACCTCGAGAAGCGCGGAACACTGCGAACCGATCTCTGTAGTCGATCGACCGGCGAACTCGCACTTTCTTCGTTTCGTCTCTCTCTTCGGACCTTTAACCCTTTCGTAACTTGCTGGACATCGAAAAGATTTAATATCAATGTTTTCTCTTTGACCCAATAGCTTTTTGCAAGAAGGTTGCATAGATTTTTTTTTTATAACTAATACATAAATTAGGCGAAAATATATTTATTCAAAAGCTAAGTGAACGATCTAAAATGTTGTATTATCGAAATAGATATATTTTCTGCCAAAATCCCAAAGTTCATTTTTGCAGATTTGAAAAAAATGTAAATGGCACAATTTATGATAAAATACCATATTTCAAACATAAAAATTCATTGGCATTATTATTCTTTAAACCCGGGCTACTTTTTCACGATAATGAAGATCAAGAGCTGCCGAGAAAATGTTCTCTTAAATGTTCAATACAATTTTGAACCGAAATAGTGAAAAAAAGCATTTTTTATTTATCTGAACGTTCTTTTTTTTACCTAATTAAAATGTACGTTGCATAGGTCCTTACTCAATTCCTCGGCTTTATCAGTTATGTGGGAAATTTTTTTTCACGAAAGTTATTGCTCCGGAGGAGTTTTTTTTTAGCCGTAAAGATAAATGAAGAAGTCGGGATTGTATGTGTAGAGGAAACTAACGTGTATCAGTGGGTTCAACGATTTCATCGGGAAGATTATACTCGAGATATTTCGTGTTTAGTGTGGTAAGATATGCGATACGACAAATATATACGTATATATAAAAGCAGCATTGGTTTCACCGGATTGAACCGGTTTATATCGCACCGTAAATCAATCGTGCCCTGCGAGTCTATAGATGCAACACTCCTCTATCGTCCCGCGCCGATGCATGTACGCAGGGAGCCCGAAGGCCGCGGCGAGGAGCGCATTCGCCAGCACTAAGCTCGAGCGCATTAAAGGTTTCCGCCGCTCGTAAGTTCGGCTGCTGATTAGGTCGGCGAATCGTAAATCCACGTCCACCAGCACTCGTTTGTACTTCTCGCTAACTCCCTCGATCTCTTCCTCCCTCTCCTCGGTATGCTTCACTTACGAATAACAACTTGAGAATCCACTTAGCATGGACTCGGACCGAGTTACATCGCCAAATTCGTCAAAACGATTTTTTGATTTATTTTATTTTTAATAAAATATAATCCTTCTAGAAATCTTCTAATTGACTTACAAACGACAACTTGAGTAAACGCTAAGCATATGCTAAGAGATTTTTTGACAGAAAATTCAATAATCTATCAAAAAATATTGTTAAAATAAATAAATAAATATATTTCTTGTATATCTATATAATAGGGTGCATAAAAAACATTTTAAAAAATTCTAATTTATTTTTTCACTGCAAAAGTATGTATTCTGAACTTAATATTCAGCTTCCCTACGGAGCACATAACTTAATTTTTATATGATTTTTTTTTTTGAAATTTTTTGTAAGACAATATACTTTTTTGGATCTTCATGGCTTAAGGTCAGTATATATATACTGTAGCAGAAAAAAATGCATTTCATTGGATTTTTTTCTGCTTCTTACTGTTTAATATTACACTTCTATTGGTCTTCATGGCTTAAACTCGAGGGACTGACCTAACTATCGACTGTGCCAAAGGAATTGACTGACAAATGAAGTTTTGAGTTGTCGCAATTGCGATCTTTGTTTTTTAACAAATTTCAAATGTAAAAAACCATTTAAAAAAGGAGTCGTGTAATATATATACATATATATACATATATATATATATATATATATATATATATTAAGAATACAATATAAAAAATGAGTTAATTAAATTCGTTCTCAACGTTACACGATATTTTTTCCATTGATAATTGTAAGTTGTAATTTTTCGAATAAACTTCCAAAACACTTGGAACTAAATAAATTTACCAATCGATGAAAAATGTAACACACACACACACACACAAACCTTATCAAAACAAAAACAATAGCCCGGCCCAGCCACTTCCGCAAAATTATATACAGAAACAGACAAATACAGATCGAGCATGCCACGAAAATCTATAAATGTCGTCCAATACTCGAATACGGTTATACAATCTGCCTCAACCTCAGGAATGCCGCCACAAAAAATTTACAAACAGCAGAAACAATAGCGCTAAAAAAGCCAACACAAATCAAACACTCTAACAATCCTCTCCACGATCCTTCAAATATCCTTTTGTACGAAGCGTCCAAAATACCTCCTATTGTCAAGAGAAACGACCAAATCAGCGTAACGTTTGCAATCTAGAAAAATAGAGGAATTAGCAGAGTTATGCCGGACAAGGCCGCCTAATCCAACCGCTAGACGAAAATTCTCGACAGACAATTCATGAACTTTTATATAACTTGCAAACAGCCCCATAAACACCAAATAGTCGAATCACTACTTTTTTCATTATTTTTTTTCGTTATTTCTCTTTTCACGTAACAGATACAAATTTAGGCCGACTCATTCACACAGAATACATCTACCATCAGTTATACAGATTCGCTTAAACAATACGTGGACTAACGAACTTCAGTCGATGGCCCATTGGTCAGCGATTACAAAAACTTGGTTGTAATAAATAAAAAGATCACTCTGTAAATATGTATGGCGAATAAAAATCTCGGTACCACTACTAACTATTACCTCAATTAAACCATAAATATTTATTCAACAAAACATCAGTACCCAACAAAATTCCATCTCTGGAAATAAATATGAATCTATTTGTTTGGAATGGAGGCTCGGTCGAAAAATAGTTATCTCGGTATTGGCGACGTAACGACGCATAACGGCAGCACAGACGACGACGTCGTTCACGACGTCGAGTGCCCGTGGCACACTTCTTTTTCACCTCTCCCCCTCTATCTCTTTCTCTTTGCGCACATCACGCATATACGAACATCTTCACATACACATAAGTACGCATATATATGTATGTATGTATATATATTTACATGCTAAGTCCACACGCAGAAACGAGCACAGCACTGGGAGGTTTGAGTCGTTGTGTATCGTGAGCGTAGGGCAGGTCGCGGGCGCGTCTCTAAATCACCGCGTCTGTAATTACGGGAGCGCTCTCGCGGCCGCGGAAATAGACACGCGTCGAGGGATAAATAAAGCTCGGTTTCACTCTTTTCTCCGTTTCTCTCGCTCGTTCGCTACATAGCAACGATGAAGTGCGACGTGAAGAGCGAAGTGAGGGTCGTTACGTTGTAGTGGATAGCGAGAATCGCACAGTTGCAACGCGACAGAAACTTTGAATCTCGTTTCTGTAGTCGGTACTGCTGTTGCGGCGAGACGCACTCGTCGTAAATTGACGTCGCGATCTTTTTACCCTCGCTGCTGCATTACACACTCGATGTGTATATATGTGTGTATGTATGTATGTATGTATGTATGTATGTATGTATGGATTTATGTATGTATGTATGTATGTATGTATGTATGTATGTATGTATGTATGTATGTATGTATGCATGTATGGGGCATTTCATACCAACTCGATCTACACGGAAAAAAAAATATCATTGAATAAATAAAACCTTGGTTTGCGGGCTGCCAAAAACAAGCGTTTTCAATTCAATTTCACTTCCAATTCCTAGAATTTCATTTGATATTGAAACGATAACTTCAATACAGGCAAAAAAATATTTTATTGTTTCAATGTTAAATCAGATTGTGAGAAAAACAACTGGAGTTAATTTAAAAACATTGTTTTTGGCAACCCGGAAACCGTGGTTTTATTGAATCAATGATTTTTTTTTTTCTGTGTACGTCTGACCCTCTCCCTCAGGGATTTCATCCCCGATTTTTTATGTTATTCTTCCATCTCTAAAAAGACCCCACAATTTTTATTACTTCTTTTTCAAAACAATTTATGTGCTTATGGTTATTTATAACTCATATATTGAGGTGCATAATTTAGGAATCTGACAAAATTCTCATAATTCCTCTGTCAAACATCAATATTTTTCAGCTTCGACCCTAAGTGTCCTGGTCCTTGGTTCTATTTTTTTAACGAATTTTGTTCAAAACAAATTTTAAAACAAAGTTGGATGTGTAACAATCCCTTTAGTGCATACTATTGCTTGAATATTTTTATACATGTCAGAAATTCGGACAATTATTCCAGATTGTCTCATAGTGATTTTTGAAAATTTATTTACTTATTTATTTATTTTTCAAAATTTAAATTAAAATAAATCGCTATAAAAAATTATCCTAAATAATTGTCTGAATTTCCGACATGTATAAAAATACCCAAGTAGTAGTCTGCAGTGAAGGGATTGTTATACATCTAACTTTTTTCAAAATTTGTTTTGAAAACAATTCGTAAAAAAAGAATAGCAAGGTCTGGAACTCTTATAGTCGAAGCTGAAAAATATTGATGCTTGACAGGATTTATGAAAATTTTAGCAGATTTTTAAATTACAGCCCTCAATATATTCGTTATAAATAATCATAAGTATATAAATAGCTTTAATAAAATTTAATAAAAATCGTGTTTGCTTTTTAGAGATGGAACAATAACATAAAAAATCGGGGATAAACCCCCAGAGGGCGAAGGTCAGACACAGGTCGAGTTGGTATGGAATGCCCCATATATATGTTTTTATGTGTGTATGGATGTATGTATGTCTGCATGTCTGTATGTCTGCATGTCTGTATGTCTGTATGTCTGTATGTATGTCTGCATGTCTGTATGTCTGCATGTCTGTATGTCTGTATGTCTGTATGTATGTCTGCATGTCTGTATGTCTGCATGTCTGTATGTCTGTATGTCTGTATGTATGTACGTATGTATTTATGTATGTACGTATGTACGTATGTACGTACGTACGTATGTATTTATGTATGTACGTATGTACGTATGTATGTATGTATGTATGTATGTATGTATGTATGTATGTATGTATGTATGTATGTATGTATGTATGTATGTATGTATGTATGTATGTATGTATGTATGTATGTATGTATGTATGTATGTATGTATGCATGCATGTATGAATGTATGTGTATTCTGCTTGCAAGCTCTCGCAAACTCTCCTCGCGTATTTATAAATATTTTTCTCCTTGTTCCTCTTTTGATCCTCGCTTTTTATGCCTCTCATGTTGTACCGAATCGTTTAATTTGTTTTATTCCCTTTATGTCTTCCGGTCTCTTACGCATATACGTGTTACGATAAAAAATTCGGGTCTCAAATAGCCTAAATTCTGGTGTTTTTTTAGGTCGCTGTGGGAAAGAGAAAACAATGAATGAACGCATGGATATATTGCGCATTTTTCTCGGGATGTAGAAATTGGAAGTTTATTTATTGAAGCGAGCATTGAGAGGGAGAAAAGGTATGCCTTTGACTCTGAACGTGAAATGTCAAACGCACTTCCCATTCAATTGCAGAATATTCATCGGAAGTTTATGATAAATTTTCTTTACAGGACAAGATGAATATTCGCTTAAATTTATACCTGCATTTTCATTTCAAGATTATTTGCATTTCTTGAAAAAAAAATCTTGAATTTATTTTCTAACTTCATTGTGAAGCATTTTGTGTCACTTTAACAAATTTTATTTCTCCAATATTTTTCATAATTGGTAGATCGAATTTTTTTAATTTATTCCGATATCCAAGTCCATTTACCATAACAATTGTATTGTAATATCAGCTTTTAATAATATGAAAAACTGATAACAGTATTAAAAAAACTATCTATCTTGGAAAACGCTTTTAATTCTCTAAATTTTTCATGACTGATACATGATATAAGAAGTTTCGGAATGTCTTTGATGTTACTGTAATTTTCTTTCCATTTATAAAATCCAAAAAAGTAATTAAAAAGAACATCCAGGATATTAATTTCCCACAATACCTCCTGCATCATTTAAACTTGGCCTCAAATAAAAGAGTACATGAAGATCTCTTTCGAGCCCATATAAAGCCGATGTACATTTCTTACAAATCCGTTTACCTCACTATCCATTCACTGGTCTTTTTATTCCTCGCAACATTAACGACCCGTCTAAAAATGAATATTGAGCGATGACTGCTGCTGAAGTTTGCGCTTCTGTTCGCTTAACAAACAAGCGTCAGGTCGTTGCTATATGCTTTATACTGTCGTGTGAAGGACGAAGGTCGAGTATCTTTGCAGTATACACGTATGAATATATGTACTCAAAATCCAACTGCATAATGAAGAGAGCGGTGTAATAAGTAACCACGGTAAGACTACATCTGTGATTCCAGCAAGAAAATCTGATTTTCTATTGAATGCATTTGCTTTAAAGTGGAAACCTCAAACGTTACGATATTCTGTGCGCCAACTTTATGTTAATAATGTTGATGTCCTGTCTGAAACATATTGTGGCGACGAGTTCGATGCTTGAACGACGTACGTTGATTGAATGTGAGGTGGTAACGGTGTAAAGTCGGCGATGTGTTGGATCCGGACTGTGTTGAATACGATTCGTGACTGTGTTGCTTGTGTAAAATCGGAGCTGTGCAGAGTATTGCCGTCGTCAATGTTATTCGTTATAGTTGTACCTGTGTAGAGTACTGCTTGTGCAGTATATTGTTATGTATGTAGCTCGTGACTGTTCTGCTGTTCAGCATTCCTGTTTGTGTACAACAAATGGGGTTGTGCTGAATTTCAGGCATGTGTAGAATCGGTTTACTGTACATTTGAACAACGTGACAGTTCTTGTTGTGTTGAATCGAGCCACGTGTAGACTAGTAGTTGTGTTGAATCGAGCCACGTGTAGACTAGTAGTTGTGTTGAATCGAGCCACGTGTAGGCTAGTGGTTGTGTTGAATCGCGCCACGTGTAGACTAGTAGTTGTGTTGAATCGAGCCACGTGTAGACTAGTAGTTGTGTTGAGTAGTAGTTGTAGTGAATTGAGCCATTTGTAAAGTTGGTCGTGTAGATTCCGTTGTGTAGTGTCGTTAGTGCAGAGTCGGTTGTGTAGTCATTGGTGTTGTAGAGTGGGTTGTGTAGTCATTGGTGTTGTAGAGTCGGTTGTGTAGTGTCGTTAGTGCAGAGTCGGTTGTGTAGCCATTGGTGTAGTGTCATTCGTGTAGAGTCCGTTGTTTAAGTCATTCGTGTAGAGTCCGTTGTTTAAGTCATTGGTGTAGAGTCCGTTGTGTAGTCATTGCTGTAGAGTCCGTTGTGTAGTCATTGCTGTAGAGTCCGTTGTGTAGTCATTGCTGTAGAGTCCGTTGTGTAGTCATTGGTGTAGTGTCATTAGTGTAAAGTCAGTTGGTAGTCGTTGGTGTAGTGTCATTAGTGTAAAGTCATTGGTGTATAGTTATTAGTGTAGAGTCGGTGGTGTGTAGAAACGACGTATTGCCAGTAAATCGAACCGGACTCAGGCTGACTCGGGTGACCTGCAAGTCGCATACCTCGGGATTGTTAGCCCCGATATCTAAACCGGTATGTTTTCCTCGCTGTTTCTTTTTCCCCCCTTTATCTCACCCTCTCTCTCTCTCTCTCTCTCTTTCTCTTCCTCTCTGTGGCGTCTCTTTCATCTTGTTCCGAAAGCGCGAGTGAAACGAGAAGCCGTTGAATACGAGACTACGAGCTAGCTAGTTGGTAAGGTTGCTGGTGCAGTATCGATCCCAGGACGCGAGTACCGCGCGTGGGCGTCTCAACGAATCTCTGGCATTGTCTCTTCCTATAGTAGCGCATTTTGCGCCCGCGACGAGCAGCCGACCGTCGAGAGTACAATGTACTCATGATCAATACTCCCTTGAATCCACAACGGTACTTGATAAAAATAGATATTTACTCAATAACGATTTCTGAGTTGTTTTCACAACTGAGAGAAAAATCTGGTATCGGTAATTATAGATGATGGATAGAAATAATTCAACTATAATTTTCAGTTAGTTGTTCCGTAATAGTTGCAGTAATTGCTTCTAATAATAACAGACTAATTGGTATTTAATACTTGGAAAATGGCGATGTAATTGTTTCTTAATAAACACGTGACAGCGAGAGATTATAATTCTTCGTTTTTTATTAAATTATTAGATCCCACAATTGGGTAAAGGTATTCGAATTTTTAATAATTAAGATGCCATGTCAAGGTTAAAATTTTTTTAGCTAGTCTTCAATTTCAATACTTGCTTTGCAATGCTCGCCGTATTAATATAGATTACGTAAGATAATAATCACATTCATCACTTAACAGTGAATTCATAAAAACTAAATTTATCCAAGTAAAATTTTTTAAATTTTACAATGCAATATTTTTTTTAGGCTCTATCTTGTGAGACAAGTAGATGAATTGAGTCTTGTCATCTCTTCGATTGTTAGTTAATTCTCAGGAGTCTGCGAGGTGAAAGAGACCAGAAAAGGTGAAATATGCATATTACAGTCTCGACTTATGAGGAAGATCGATAGTGCGAGCACGTATTCATACATAGATACGTATACAGCTAACACTTTGCTGCTCATTCGTACCTCGTGCTGACTGCCTCGCATTCGTCAGGAAATGCTGCATGCGAGTTACGTTGCACTAGCTGCAAAGGGTCATGACACTGCAGGCCTTTCTTTTCCTACTTCGTTCCTTTTTTTCCCTTTCGTGTTTTCTCTACGTAACAACGATTGCCAGAGCGTAACATTTTTTATTCCTTTCATTATAAATGTCGAAAAAAAAATCAATCCACATCAAATTCCTTTTTTTAATACTTGGCTTCGAGTCGCTACTGCAACTTTTGATTCTTGCGAAGGTTTACAAGTAGAAGTGTTCAGTGAAATTCGGACATGCTAACAGTATCATTAATACTCGAATTAAGGCGGCAATTAGAAGAGAAAATCATAGTTCCGTATTTAATTAAATGAATTGTTTTCTTCTATCCGTATTTCTCGAATTTTTATAAAATTCGAATTATTGATGTGGTTTCAAGTTGCATCGAGAAGAATTCTATGAATTAATCCTAAGTTTTTTCTAATCGAATGATTACTTTTGATGATACAGCCAAACTTTTCGGGTTTTAGAAGTTGGTCGTTTTTTTTCCACGTGGATTTTTAGGTGGGACTCAAGTAAATCGACACATTCATAAACTAGTCGAATTAAGAATGATTTTCTCGTTTATTTGTGATTACTGATTATTACCTCAGTGGAAATATATTCAAGAATAAATTTACGTAACTTACGGTGAAAAATGTGTGTTTTACCGTTAGTGTGCCACGGTAAAGCAACGAGAGATTCTCCTTTGCGGTGTGCAAACGTATAACGCAAATGTTTACAACCGATTGCGATAGTAATAAAGACCGTTAATCTCGTCATTCGCGATAAGCGAGCGAGAGAGCGCGAGTTTCTGCACCGTTTTGTGTCGTAGACTGGGTATGGATATTATATCTATATCAGCGTAATAGCACACGCTCATAGTGGATGTTGAAGAGTCGTCATCCCCTTAAGATTATAACCGCAAGATTGGTGAAAGCTGTAACGAAACGAGTATCTCTCTCTCTCTCTTTCTCTCTCTTATTTCATTGCTGCTATTCTGGTCGATCTGCGTGCGTTTCACGGGGAAAAGTAGCGACAATTTAGCTCGAGATACCAAGATTCTGTTATAAAGTCGTAATACGCGCATAGTTGTAATTTGTAATTCGTAATGAGAGGAGCAAGATTGCAACTTGCAATATCTATGGCTGCTGGAATGGTGACTACACTGATTAGGAAACCGCCAATCGTCGCTGTAATCCGCAACATCCAGTAGAAAAATTATAAACTGAAAAAAAACAATGGATCATTATTTGTCGTATACCACACTGAGAAAAAAAGTAGTTGTAAAAACTGATAAATGCGTTCTGACAACCACTTGAGGGAGTTAATGAAGCATCAACTACTCGTTGGGATATGACAACTAAGGTGAACGACCCAATTACTGACCGTGGTCTAATTAGTCTCTGTTCTGTATATTATTAACGATAAAAAAATTTCTTTGATGTGCAATACACATCTAAGTTTTTGTTAATATTCTTTGATTTTTGCATTATGCGATATAAGAAGCGGCGAAAATTAATTTTTGATAATCGTCGATTTAAAAAAAGTTATCTGCAGACTTGACAGAAGTGAGCCATCGGAAGCCATTTTCTTGTCTTTGTCAGTAAGAAGATACCATCTGAAAAATATGGTTTTTTATGTTTTTCAAATGTATTTAAGAGGCAAAGTTTATTCGTAGAGTATAATCAATAACCAAAGAAAACGTTAGCATGTGGGAAAAGACCAAATAATTACTCATAGTCCGAAAAATATATAGGTGAGAAAACGGTTCACCGAAACGTTGGGTTGTTGTGATTTGATCGGACTGATACATTGATAAGTAACCCGATCGGACTGATACATTGATGAGTAACCTTGTTATGTTATTCTTGCATGAACTACATGAAACAATTATTGAAATGCATAATTTCTTTGAAAGCCTCTTTCGGGCGAATAGGATTATCCATACCCCCATGGAAAAGAGTATACTCGAAAAAATATCGAAAAGTATATATTTTATATACCAACTATACTTTAGACGAAAAGTTTGATATATCGGATATAACTTTTAGATTACTTACAAAGTATATACGATGGTATACTATTTCATACATATTTTTGGGAAATAAAATATACCGTTTTTATATTCTTCATATAATTCTCAATCCATATTTTATGTATTCGTAAATATATGTGAATGTATATTTTTTCTACAAAAATTATATATATATTTATGTAAGAAGATGTTTAACACTTGAATCAGTTAGAAGAACATTTGACCAAATTGTTTAGATTCTTTGACGATATAAGAAATTTAGGTGGTCGAGATTTCGTGTTTTTATATTTTATGAGTTGATGCATTTTTTTTATACTACTAATATGCAAGAAAATAT
Source organism: Tromatobia lineatoria (assembly GCA_949699805.1). Lineage (NCBI taxonomy): Eukaryota > Metazoa > Arthropoda > Insecta > Hymenoptera > Ichneumonidae > Tromatobia > Tromatobia lineatoria. The sequence goes on along the minus strand of OX453040.1, from coordinate 6,719,746 downwards.
ACTTTACGTATATTCGCTAGATACATGTATGGATATCCAAATAAATATATTTTACGTATATTTGCCAGATGTACTAACGATTGTATAAAAAGATGTACTTTACGTACATTCGCCAAATGTACGTTTGGACGAAATATTGGATATTGCCGAGTATATAAAAAGTATATAAGAAAAATACCACGTACATTATTTATATATTTTTCGATATATCGAAAAATATACTTTGTTAGCATACTTTTTTCCATGGGGGTAACCTGTAAAAAATCTGACAAGTCCTTGTTTCTTAGATACTAATCGGGTCTAAATGTAGGACGGCGTTGGTCAGTGTTTGGGTTTTCGATACACTGAGAAAAATGAGTAGTTGTGATTACCAATAATTGGTTGAAGCTACCAATATGTTCGTGAGCGTTACCAATACTATGGTTGTTTTAAGCAATTATTGGTAATCACAACTACTCATTTTTCTCAGTGTAGGACATAAAATAGGCTATACGAGAAAATCGTGGGACACTAATCGGGTCTTTTGCATGTCGCCGTATATTTAAATAATAGTAAAGTCTTTATCAATATACTCATATATTATAAAATGTCGAATAAAATAAATCATTTTTCAAAAATAATTTGTTTATCATTTAAAATAATGATAATAATCGTTATAAAATAATAATAATAATTTAAAATAAAATTGACATAATCCAGATTCCTTTTATTCAAAATCCATATTAAACGAAAATATATCTGGTTAGAACTTAAAAACGAATTTATGCAATAGCCGGCCCAATGGAATTTATGTAATTCGATTACACTCTTAAGCCCACTTTCCTAAGTGTTACCACACAATTGACACTTGGTACCGGTTTTTTATGACGTTTGTATGTTTTTCATCTACGACCATTTACGGCCTAAAAATATTAATGCTTAACAGCCATTTTTTTTTCAGTAAACATCACACAAAAATACAAACACTAACTCATATGGAATAATAAAAGAAAGCGGAAAAAATGTGTTTATACTCGTGAAGCCGTAAAGCGTATTATCCCCAAAAAGTGCAGTGGCATACGACCGTAATAAAAGTCGATGTTTTGAATGGACGTGTCTTTCGTGAGCTTTTATTTTAACGTGGACGTTTCATTACCGCGTGGGAGTGGCGCACGTAAGAGGTCCCAAAAGCACCGAGAGGAGCTCGTAAAATCTCGAGAGCCTGACGCTTGTTGTTCCGATCGAGGCGGTAGCCAAAGTAAAATGATTTCTTGGGGGAAGATGTTTCGGCACGCGACTAACATGTCGACCATGAGCTCCCGAAGAGAAGCTCTTTGTATGTAACACGATACCTTGTACACTCGCAAAGTCATTCCAACGATCCGCAGGTCCTCTTAAGGGTAACGAGGTCAGACCCTCGTCTCTTCGTTTCTGCCCTACTGACTTGACTACCTATTCACGACACTCGCAGAATTCGTGGTCTTGACAACTATTCAACTAACAACTATTAATCAATAGTCTACACGAGAATTTTCTTTCGTGATAATAATTAATAATAATCAACTTATCGCAAAAAAGTTGCACACTTAAATAAAATGTTTTGCAGACGTTTGTAAGATATTTAAAATTGTCTCGGACGTCAAGAAAGTGGTCATAAAAAAAATATTAGCGATTACAAAAAGTGGTAACCCCATGAAAAAGAAATATATACAAAAATATATCTGACATATACAACTTTTCCGACGATAATTTAACAAAAATATGTTTTCCATTTATTTTTGATGTATCATAGATATTGTAGTAATCGTGCTTTATTGACAATATAATACATCTTTTATTATATCTTATAAATTAAACATTTTTAGTACACACATTGCCAATTGGCCATTGACCGAAATATATATATTTTGGGATATATATATTTGGGATATATCCCAAAATCTATCTCAGTTATAGCATTTTTCGGACAAGATATATATCATATATCTGAGATATATTTTCAATATATGTTGGATGTAAACTGAGAGAAAAGATTTCATTGGCGGCAAAGAAATGGTCGGTTTGATTCTTTTTTCATTGATTTCAACGAAATATCTATTTGATTTCAATGAGATAGTGCACTTAAATTTTAAAGAGAACATTTCATTGCCTGTAAAGAAACATTTACTTAATGGGCATAAAATAAAAAAACGATTTCATTGTTTTAAAGAAAAGTTTTCATTGATTTAATGAAAACATATACTTGATGGCAGCAAGTGCTGGGAATTTGTCGTCCAATGTTAACCGCTTATAGGACTGTCTCTCTTGCACCTAACCTCACTTTTTTGTTTTTCGGTTCTCCCGAACGAAAGGCTTCGAGTTCCAAAGAGCCAGTAGTTTAGCCAATTCCTGCCGTACTTCTACACGTTCTCTCAAAATGTAATCTTTATTTGCCGAGTAGTTAAGGAAAAAATAGGTTTTAACTTTTTAAGCTGTGGCGGGAGAAGTGGGAGAAAAGAACAGAGACTATTTCTTGGTTTAAAGAAATGTTTCTTTGAATTAATATCACTCCTTTTCATTGACTTTGATTCATTCAATGAAAAGATAGTATTGAAACTCGACTATTTCTTTTCATTGGCGCAGATTGGCGCCGTGAATCAATGAAATATTTTCTCTCGGTGTACTTTTCTTCCATGGGGGTATATAAAATGAATAAATTTCTTGTAGATAGATCTACTTTCTTATACGGAGTTCACCTAATGAACTTGAGGAATATAGGGTACATATATGTATACATTGAAGCAAATGTCGCCATAAAATAACATCTATGAGAATATATTAGGAAAATAGCCATTTTGGCACGGTTCTATTAAAGAAACGTCATTGGGAAATTTATAGTGATTGGCAATATGGTAGTCACTCCAACAGGCGATGTACTAAACTCTCACGTAGCCATAAAATCCTAAGTACAGCGAGTTGGCGGTTTCTGTTTCTCCTTTATAATAGAGAACATTAAGTCGTTGAGACAGCTGGCTACTTGGGCAAGTCTCTATATCTGCTGGTCGACTTTTCAAAGACTTTGCGGACGGCTAGAATGAAAGGTACTGCGCGAAAGTTGGTGTGCCAACGTCTATAGCCTCTGTGGCCGACAGGTGGTTTAAATAATTCAGTAGTTTATTAAGCCAAGAATTGCGCTCTCGCCGTTCACGACCCGACGACAGGCTCTCTGCCTCTGGGTGCTAAGGAAAAACGTGTTGTTTGTCAGCTATACTAGCCTATCCACCCCCGCTGATAGTTTTTGCCAGCTGTAGCGAACAGGGGTAACGCTCGACCTCGCGTGATCACTGCTGGCTGCACGCTTTCGATTCTCACATGAAACATTGACACTTTTAATCGAGAAATGGTCTTGAACTCAGCCAACTTAGCTCCGCATATTAGAAAGCATTTCTGAGGAGACATATGATAAAAACTTTCGCGCTTGACATTATTCTTCGTAAAGTATGTGCAGTTAGGCTCAAATTTTTAGTTTTCAGTTTGACTTCAAGTTGAAACTTAATATTCAACTCATTTTTAAACTCAAGTTCCAGGTTAAACTCTAACTCGAGTTATATCCAACTTTAGATTCGACTCAAGTTTCAACGCAAGTTCCAACTCAAGTTTAGGTTGAAGATTTAATTCAAGGATGTATGATAGGTATAGGCCCGCCCAAAGTGAGTTTCAGAGACAATTTCGATCACTTCCCGATGGGATAGAAATTGGAAAAAAATAATGGATACAAAGCATGCTGGAAAGATTGATTTTGTATATTAATAATCCTAAAATGTTATTAAGAAATTGGTGAAAAAACAATTGTTCGACAAATAAACAGTCAACCTAACTTTTTTTTAATAGAAATGATATGTTAATTTATTTGAATGCCTATGAATTTTTTTCAGATTTTTCTTTTTATTTTGAAAAATGCGCAGGATATAACAAATTTTTTATATGCGTTTTGCAAAAAAATCTTGAGTGTAATAGATGGTTTTATGCCGAATGGTTATATCCAAAATTCGTTATTTCGCGCACATTTTTTAAAATGAAGAAAATCAAAATTTCTTTAAAATCAAAGAAATAATATTCTTGATCTAATATTACCATTTCTTTGAATGATGAAAAGTCAAGGAAATTGTTTCTTTAAGGATGTAGGAGCGCGATGGGGTGCTCAAAACGTGCTCAAAAGTAAGAATTCAAAAAGAAATTTGAAAACTTCCCGATGGAATAAAAATCTGAAAAAAATCGAGCATAGAAAAGGCGCGGAAAAGATTAATTTTGCATATCAATAATTGCAAATTGTTATTAAGAAATAAGTGAAAAAAAAATTCTTTAACAAATTATCCGTCAACCGAACTTTTTTTTCTAATAAAAATAATTCATTAATTTTTCTGAATACGTACGAATTTTTTCAGCATTTGTTCTAATCATCAAAAGTTCGTTTTTTTTGGAATTTTTTTTTCTTAAAAAATGCATATTAAGCCGCGAATTTTTTATATGTGTTTTTCACAAAATCACCAATTACACCCAAGAAGTTTCCAAATGATTGATCAAATAGATTTGCAAATACAGCTCATACAAAAAAATAAAAACCGCAATTTTCAAACATTAGACAAAATTCTGAAAAAATTCATGCGTATTCAAAAAATTTAGCGAATCATTTTTATCCGAAAAAAAAGTTAAGTTGACGAATAATTTGTTGCACAATGTTTTTTCACCTATTTGTTAATAACTTTTTGCAATTATTAATATACAAAATTAATCTTTTCCACACCTTTTGTATGCTTGATTTTTCTCAGATTCCATCGACAAGTGTTAGAATTTTTCTCCGAATTCTCACTTTTCAGGAAGTCAAGAAGTAGGAAGCTCCTACATCCTCAAATCAAAGACACTGTTTCCTTGAATCAATGAAAACGTCTCTTCGATTACGCTCCTCAAGCAAATGTTTCTTTAAAGGCAATGAAATGTCCTCTTTGAAATTCAAGGAGAATATTTCATTGAAAGAAAGTAAATATTTCTTTGAAATCAAAGAAAAACATTCAATCCACCTATTTCTTTGAATCAAGGAAACTTTCTCTCGGTGTAACACCGAGAAAAAAATTTAGGACAGCAGCGTTTGATACCGTGGATTTTTGACAGTGTAGAAGGGACATATTGTTGAGATTTCGAGGCACTAAAGATAGTACGCTCGCAGAATGCTCGCGGTAGCCAGAGTTGGAACATAGCAAGGGCTGAACTGTGGCCTATTAGTATAGGATGGTATATGAGGTTCGTAGCAGTGCAGCAGCAGCAGTAGAAGCATTCAACGGGCTGCATGACCGGCGCGTATACCTTCGTAGCCGTTGCCGTCGTCGCCGCCATCGCATATGCCGTGGAGAGTTGACGACGGAGGCCAGTGGTCGATCTTCGGATCGATATGTCGGTATTTCTGTCCGTGTTGTCGACGACCACGCGGACGTCGCTCATGACGATGACGATGTATGTGCGGCTGCACGTCGCGAGTGAACGTGTAACCGCTGACCGGCAGTTCTACGTCCTCGATTCGCTTCTCCAACCCGACGTTGTCTCTCCGCCCTCTTCTCTTCGCATCGGCGTATATATTCTCACTTCTATAAGCAGCCGCGCGGCGTGACATCATCCCGACTTCGTTGCGTCACTCTGCACGAGTTTCTTGCCGGCATTCGCGGGTCTTCCACTTTCTGAATTATTTTTCACTTTCTGTCAATCTCACTCGCTTCTACTTAACTATTTGTCACTCGCCGGTGATTCATTTGCTGGTCCGACGGGAACCTTTTGGTTTGGGTGGAACGGAAATGTGACCAATGTTGTCTAGGATCATTCAAATTGCCGACAGAAAGTGGGGGAATTTTTTTACGATTTACTAATAATGTATTCTTGCGGAGAGAAATTGAATTACTTTGTTTTTACGGGAATATTTGGACTTTTGTTGTATGAGTTGTTCTAATTAAGAACATTTTTTGGTCCATTTATGGCCTTTGTTATAGACGCTTGATTTTTTTTTAATATTTGGACTTTTGTTGTATGAGTTGTTCTAATTAAGAACATTTTTTTGGTTCACTTATGGCCTTGGAAATAGACGGTTGATTTTTTCAAACTTGATTTACTTATAAAATATTATGGCATGGCAATTACAGGCATATGTTTACACGGAATAATTTTTTTCAACCATAATGCTTATTAAATATAATGAATGAATATATATTAAAATATGATTTATAAATATATAAAAAATATAATACTGAATTAAGTGAATTTTCGGGAATATGTTATGATTTAAATAGTTATGCATCTTCGAATATTCTGGTTGCAACAGAACGACATATTACAAAATGAAGTAATTTAGTGGGCCATATTCCTCGGTTTTATCATAAATACATGTTTTAACTTTTTGGCAGTAATCGCAGGTGGAATCGCTCACAAGACAAAGTTCTATGTCCTCTGCTATAATAGACCTGTGAGTGACCTTTTCCGACATTACACTGCATTGCGAGAATATATAATAGACACACGTGTCCACGCGTTTGCTTTAAGTAATTGTATATGTATCTATATACTATAGTCTATAGTCTATTGTCCATTGTGTATAAGGCGTTCCGTTTCAATTCATACAGTATTTTTTTTCAGGCTGTGAAAATTGAAAAGTTTTCCCGCAAGACGAGCCATAATAATATCTCAGTTATATTATAAAAACATGTAGAATTGAAGAATGCACAGATTCGACATCCGGTCGGCCCATCCGAACAATTTTTTTTTCTTTCGGATATGAATTTTGGTCATCACCTTATATCATGTGAAAAATTGTTTTCCCGTTTTTTGGTAATGAATCACACTGAAAAAAAATTCCGTTGAGTCAACTAAATGCGTTTTATTGATTAGAGATTTTGTCAAGTTGTTTGAATCAAATGAATTTTAAATGGATCAACGAAACTAGTAATGTTCACTTTCAGACTCGGGTTAATTATCGTGCTTAGTTGATATGATATGAACTTAGTTTACTTCAATAACTGTTGATTAATTAGAATAAATGCGTATTTTGGTTGAATCAAACGGACGGTTCCGTTGGTTTATCTGATATGACAAAATATTTCGTTAAACTAAAACTGAAAATACGTTTGGATATGTCTGTGATTTGATTTAAGCATGTAATATTTTTGATGAAATATCTGATGCAATTAAAATACATCATTTCGCACATAAATGGGTATATTGGTTATATAAAAGTCCTCCACAATTGGACAACTTTTTTTCCAAGCACGATTCAATAAAGTCAACAAATAATTTTTTGATTTCAAACAAACTTCACATTTTTTAAAGAAATATGTATTTGAAAAACATGATCTTCATTTCTTTGAACAACAAGTTAATTGAAGCAACAAAATACTCTATTCAAATAAATATATATGACAAATTGACAAAATATTTGAGTATCACAAACCGAATTTGATTTAAACAACTCAATATCCTATTGTAAGTGCTGTATCTTATTTTGCACAAACAAAAAAAGATTTTGTACGTGGTACATAATATTTATTCGAACGTATAGACTCCTGCGATTTTGCTAAAGCGAAAAAAATGTATTCGATTCAACCTAATGTTTTTTTTTCAATCCAGTATTACCAGAATGTCAAAATTATTTTAATTGTCCCATTAAATTTACTGTTTTAAGGTATGCGACTAGATTCAAAAAGCGCGCGAAAATCGAAGCCCAATTCAAATTTCATAAATCCGAATCTCTACAAATACCGATTGTAGCTGCTTCGTTAATTGAAATTAATTAATCAAACAGCCATACTCTACCAATTTTATCTCGAAAAAATTGTGAGAAAAAATTCAATGTCCCATTGAATAGCTAACACGAAACCACAACTTTTATGCGGAGACATTTTTTCCGGTAACTTCAAGTTTCCGAGATATGTTCACTTGAAAACAAATGTGTTTTTAAATATTGGATTAAAAAATCTGAAAAAATTCGAATAGAGTCCCTTTCAGTAGTACTTTTACATGACCGATTATGAGTCGGATCTGAAACTGTCGAAAAAAAAGTGGTCGTCTTGAGAGAGAATACTTCGTATATGGTATAGTATAGTCGGTGGGAAGTGGGTCGGGGCTCTGCAAATCACCGGCTCACCGAGGCCTTGTGCTAAAATCGTGTTGATGCCCACGTTGAACGTGTGCTGCTGGTTGCTGAAATCACGTTTCTACGCTCGGACACACGGCGAAGGATAAACGTGCGCGCGATCGTTGGCTACACGCGCACGACTCGAGCGCAATAGCCCCGCTCGTAAATACGCTATCGCGCTAGGAAAACCTAAAACCCGCGCGTGTTTGTGTCTCATCTCTGTCGCTCCTCGCAATTCGCCACAGTCTGGGATGCTTGTCGGGCGAAACGCCCGCAGAGCTCAGACGTTAAATATTATAAACTTACATGACTACGGTCAACGTAAATATAAATGCGTTGCGAGTTTAACGAAGCTTGAAACGAGTGAAGTACAAAGCGCACGAAAAGTTTGGCAATTTTGCAAACAGCTGCCAACAACCCTGAACATAGGATACGGAAATTCTCGGAATGCTATTGACTCCGCTTTTGCATCATCATTAAAATGATATAAATGTACCTTTGTTGAAAATACTGCCGGAAAACCGGTGTTTGTATGACGCATTTTCTCGAGTGGCAGTTTCAGTGAATTTATAATTCAAAGACTTTACATTTGGGTATTTGTGATGTTTGAAGAAAATTCTTCTATATTATTTTGTTTCGTCGGTATATTTGCAGAATAAAAATATGTGTGATATGAAATATCTATTTTCTTTGGTTGAAAATACTGCAGGGAAACCGGTGTTTGTATGACGCATTTTCTCTAGTGGCAGTTTTAGTGAATTTATAATTCAAAGACTTTACATTTGGATATTTGTGATGTTGGAAGAAAATTCTTCTATATTCTTTTCTTTTGTCGGTATATTTGCAGAATAAAAATATGTGTAAAATGAAATATCTATTTTCATTGGTTGAAAATACTGCCGGAAAACTGGCTTTTATCTGACGCATTTTCTCTAGTGTCAGTTTTAAGGAATTCATAATTCAAAGACTTCCCATTCCGATATTTGTGATGTTTGAAATAAATTCTTCTACATTTTTTTTCTCGTCGATATATTTGGTGTGACTTTTGCATAACAAAAATATGTGGCATATGAAATAACCATTTTGTTGGTTGAAAATACTACCGAAAAAGTGGCGTTTGTGTGACGCATTTCCTTTAGTGTCAGTTTTAATGAATTCACAATTCTAAGACTTTAAATTCGGATATTTGTGATATTTGAAAAAATTCTTCTACAATTTTTTTTCGTCGATATATTTGGTGTGATTTCTATAGAATGAAAATATCTGTGATATATAATAAGCATTTTGTTGGTTGAGGTCGAAGGGAATAATTTCTCTTTGTAAATTGTATTTTCATCCAAGTGATCAAATTGTCTGAATGTATGAGGCTGAATTTTTTTTTTCATGTAACGATAAAAGCTGAATATTGAAATTCAGTATCAATACTATGTAATGGTACAAATACAGATTCGCTCGAAGAGAATATTACATTGTTCGATTGATTTGAGGAAAAAAAAAGTGAAAATTCGAGATTGAAATTGACCCTGACCCTTCGCCCAATTGCTCAATCATGAAGCAGGCGATACTAAAAAACGAGAAAGTGATGAATTTAGCACAACGGATTTCTTAATTTATTCCAAAGAGATGTGGGTATTGAGCTGAAAAAAAATAACGATAATCCTCCACGAAATATTTATCAACTATAGACCCTCATCGTTTACTTCAAGATGAATTAATTTAAAAAAAAACATTATACCTGTTGTATTATTTCTGTTTATTCTTCAATTGAATTATTATCTACATTGTGAAAAATATCTCGAAAATTCATATACTGCATAGTAATTTATACTAAGCCCGTAAAATGTATTTTTTACTAAACCCGTGTAGGAAATTCAATTGAATATACGACGGAAAATAAAAATTCAATGTACGTGTGGTAACATCAAAGTTAATTTATAATAAAAACATGACTTTATTAACGATTTTAGGAGACTGCATATTAACTTAAACGACTTTTGTAACGAATTGAGAAGAATTGTACATCTATTTCACGTTACACTCCCCTAGTCAGTTTTCTGTACTCGTTTCTGTAAACGAGCTTCCGAAACTGTGCAGTAATTTTGCCTGAAATTCGTTTAATATTGTAATTATATTTTTTTAACCAGCAGCAATACGAGAATATATTTTGGGGCGTGACAAATAATGTATATAAAATGATTTATCTATATACGTAATACCAGACTATTTATGAACATAAATAATAAAAAATTGTCAATAAATATTTTTATCAATACGATAATATATTTATTGTCATCAATATTGAATTTCTTTCCAAGAGTCCTATATTTCAAAATCACTCCACAAAAACCTTGACTCTTGCAAATCTGTCTTAGTTCCAGGTAATGCCATAAATATAGAGATGCTGGAGAAGATATTGCACGTTTGTTCGTTGGGTTTGGAAAAAAAAGCTGCAAAAATACGAGATTGAAATGGCCCCTGACCCATCGCCCAAGTGCTCAATCATGGTGAAGACAATGCCGAAGAACGGGAGAGTGATCGATTTTGCACTACGGTCCATCTGTATACCCACCTATAAACCGACAACCCTCTGCAAACCTTTTGCTGCTGCGGCGGCTGCCAGGACTTTTCCTATGAATCAGCAATGAATAGAAATTTATGCAAACGTAGCTATAGCCTGGAGACGACGACCGTAAACCTGTCTCGTGGCTCGATTCTCGCCTGAGTATATATACGATATATAAAGCATTTTATGTCAATTCAGTCACTCTTATTCGACCATCTCAAATTTGTCCCATACACAGAAAGAAAAGATTAATTACCATAGCCAAAAAATGAGTTGACACAACCAATCGATTATTCTATTTCCCTCACAACTCAAATGATAGTGTCATTTAGATGGTAATAAAGACAGTTCGAATGGTAGTCCCAATAATTCGAGTAGAAGTCGCAACGATTGGTTCGGTTAACCTCACTAATCTCGCGAAGATTAATCGTAAATAGTTGAGGTTACTATTCGATATGGTTGAGACAACTAATTTTCTAAACATTCTGAACATTTCTTTCCGTGCAATTGGTCATATCAAAATACCCCTGAAAAAATACCTCATGTCGATTTATCCAAATTTTTGAATCCAATATCGTTAAAATCATCGTTTCTTTTTCAAGTGATCATATTTCGGACACTCGAAGTTATTCAAAAAACTTTCAAAAAGTTAATTTTTTTAAAATATCCTATTCAAAAGCAAACACAAAACTACAACTTTTATGTGAAGATATTTTTTTTAGTAACTTGAAGTTTCCGATATATATTAATTTGAAAAAAAAAAACAGGGTTTTTAAATATTGGATTAAAAAATCTAAGAAAATTTATGCAGAGTGCCCATTAGTGGTACCTTGATGTGACTAATTATGGGGCAGATCTGAGACAGTCGAAAAAAGTGGATGAATTGACAGAGAATCCATATTGGGATATATACGATTACAAAAATAATCGCGTGTTGGTAGGTGCACGGATATATACTTTTAAGGATGTATGGTACGTACAGTCCCGCCAAAAGTGAGTTTCAAAGACAATTTCGATCACTTCCCGATGGGATAAAAATCGGTAAAAAATAATGCATATAAAACATGCTGAAAAGATTGATTTCGCATAATAATAATCCCAAAATGTTATTAACAAATTGGTGAAAAAAACAATTGTTCAACAAATAAACAACCTAACTTTTTTTTAATTGAAATTGTATATAAGATTTTTTGAATGCGTATGGATTTTTTCAAATTTATTTCTTTATTTGGATTTTGATTTTTTCATTTTCAAAAATGTGCGCAAAATAACGAATTTTGGATATGAGTTCGGCATAAAACCATCTACTACACTCAAGATTTTTTTGCAAAACACATATCCAAAATTTGTTATATTCTGCGCATTTTTCAAAATAAAAAAAGTGGGAATCAAAATAAAGAAAAAAATCTGAAAAAATTTGTATGCATTCAAATAAATTAACATATCATTTCCATTAGAAAGAAAGTTAGGTTGATTGATTGTTTGTTGAACAATTTTTTTTTCACCTATTTGTTAATAACATTTTGAGATTATTATTATGCGAAATTAATATTTTCAGCACGTTTTATATGCATTATTTTTTTCCGATTTTTATCCCATCGGGAAGTGATTGAAATTGTCTTTGAAACTCACTTTTGGCAGGACTGTACGTATCATATATCCTTAAGTACTGTATGCAAACTTTGCTTCAGCAGCTAGTTCGCCGTTTGCATAGACCGGTGCACACGTCACCTCGGCCATCCATTCAGCATCGAGTTTTCACTGTTTATCCTCACTCGCTTCATTTCGCCTCTTGGCTTCTCTCTCTCTTTTCACGTTCTCGTCCATACAACGTCTGCCTCACTGTCTGCGGCTTATTGTTCGATCTACAATTCTAAATACTTAACATTCCAGACTCTGACAGGTCAAATAAAAACTTTTTAATTTGCGCACTAAAGAATATACGGAGGGAACGATACGTTCTCCATTTATAAACGTGCGATCGATTCGTTTCTTCCGCTCGGAAAATCTCTTTTGGGCGCATTATAAATAATTGAGATTTTTCTAACGAATAAAAAATAAATTATTCTTTATGTTTCGTAAATAATAATGGAAAGCTATTGAAAAGCTGTTGCAGAATCTTCCGCGAAAATAGAACAAACAAATGTGACCTACTTGGGATTTAAAAATATGTAAATAGTACTAGTAATACTTAAAATGAAAATGTCAAGCTTGGTGTCTTAATCTCTGTTTTTTTTTCTGTTACAGGTAAGAATACCAGAAAAAACATTAATTTCACTGTCACCGACAGTGGCAAGATATTCGTTCTCTATCCAGTGATTCATGTATTCAGGTCAGTATATTTACCATACAATTGATAGTTCAAACCTCATGTTCAAGTAGAATGTTCGAATTCGCAGGACATGGCAATGAAAAAAAAAACGATGCATTGCATCCACAAATAATTTCTTATCGATATGAATAAATAAGTCGATATGACGTAAGGGTTACTTCAACTTCTAAATTTATGCTGTATATATAAACTCACAACGAGATAATCCGAAATTCAGTTGAACTAAAATTAAACATGCCATCCAAACAAATCGTTTTATTACCAAAAAAAAATATATTCATTGGCAAGCATCAGATAATCATCTACAAAACGTTGAGCCACTTACATAATGTGATTGGAAGCTGACGAGGGTTTGATTTACTACAATAAGAACGTGAGATCACTGGTCGCTCCGTTATTCTCATTTAAGTTCAAGGTTTCATCCGGCTCTGTAGAGTAGATCACGAACGTAGAATCAATTGCTATTTCATATCCTGATCTTTCACCTCCACTTTTCAAACATTCTTTTGCGTGAATCTGTTTAAAAAATTGAACAAAAGCTAATCACAAATTAATGGAAAAAAGCCTGCAAAGTAGAACCTTGCAAATTGCTTCCTCATTATTTTTTGGTTTCTACAAAACTACCTCTATGGGGGAGTATGTTAATTAATTTTGACTTCCTCATAGAGGAAGCTTTGTACAAAGCAAAAATAATGAGGAAGCAATTTGCAAGGTTCTACTTTGCAGGTTTGTTTATACTCGGAAGACATTTTTATAAAAATTCAAAGCGACTCAAAACTTTTACCGCTCGACCGATTTGTGTAAAATTGTTACTCGAAAATTGTATAATGAAAGTCCATATGTAAACTAAATTGAAACCCGATACCTAGTAATTTGCATGAGCAAACGCTCGAACGAGATTTTTCAAATAATTCAAATAATTCAAAAAATTAAATTTGAACCACTCAACCGATTGGTGTCAAATTTGTACCAAATATCTTTTTAATGGTTGCCTAAGTGTAAAGAAAATTTAAGATGAAACTGTGAGAAATTTCGAAAATTTGTTTTTCTCGTAAAAGCTTTTTTTCTTATTGTTCACCAAAATCGAAATTTTCTGACACGTAAACAGTTAATTAGACGAAAATCCTAATTGGAAATCAATAATCGTGAAATCATATTGGCAATTGCAGCCGGATATCTCAGAATTTGCATGAGTAATAGTGTTTGCAGACATTTTTGAAAAAATTAAAATTGTAATAAAATCAGAACGGCTCGGCAGATTCTTACGAAATTTAGTACACATAATGTTTCACGGGTATTCTATTCATGTACAAAATTTCAGCCTGGTGCTTCTTTGATTGCGATAGTTACAGCGTAAAAACGATTTTTTCAAAATTTTAAAAATTGTGTAGAAAAAAAAATTTTCAACCGATTCGCGTCAACTACAATCCCAAACGGTATTCTATGATAGCCCACTTGCATATAAAATTTAAAGAGCATTCATCGAAAATTGCGACCGTTATTGTGTAAACGACGAAATGTGCACCACACACATACATACAGACATTTTGCACAAACCACTTTTCCCGACATTTTGTACCATTCCGAGTGTATTGACATGAAAATATCGAAAAAAAAAATTTCACGAACACAAGGTTTCCTCTACGAGGAAGCAAAATGGACGTTAAACTATGGAATGTCGTGTTCCATTTTATTTTACTTTATTTTACTTTATTTTATTCACCTCTGCAACTTTTTTTCTCCTACTTTCTTCGACCACTCTCGAGGAGCCAAACAATCCTGGCGTCCTCACTCGCTCATGGTCAACGACATTCCTCCAGGATGCTCTCCAAGGTGTTCTCTCCGACGCAACCACTCTCCTCACTCCCTCTTGTAACCCTTTCCTTTTACCCGTATAAATCCTTTCGAAGAAGGATGCGAATGAGTCTTTTTTTTCCTCATTACTGAGAGACTCCAATCTCTCAGTTGTACACAGTTTATAGATATATTTCATTTCCTTTTTTCTACAATATGGACGACACTCCGCATGAGGATATCTTCAACGAGTCCTGAGGGTACGTCAGGATGATCCTCCCATCCTGTATTTTTCTTTCGGCCTTTCTTCATCCTTACTTTTTTTTCCAACCCTTTTTATTTTCTCCGAAATGATCCATCTTTTTCGAGGCGTGAGATGAAACGTCTAGACGAATTAGACGAGCGAGATATCGCGGCGAAAGATCCATATGACTTCTGTAACGCGCGTTATCGGGCAATACACATTGGAGGCAATTCAGTGGTCGCGCTGATATCTTCAACTTGCGATCGAGTCGGACGGTCCATGAGATGGGAAAACGAGAAAATATTTATATGGTACGTTCCATGACATCGTAGATATCCCCCTTAATTTTGAAAATCAGAAATCTTAGCCGTAAAATATATGAGTATTTTTTTTAGTTCTTTTTAACTCTTCGTTTCTAAGATATAATTTTTGTATGGAATTTTTCATATTACCATTTCATTAAATATAATTTTCAAGTCTTAAAACAGAAATCTTCAAAATGATTATTCATATTTTGTGGAAGTATTTCATTTCGTTGTGAATTCAAAAACAATAATAATAATATTGTGAGCGAAAAAATGTATATCTTGAGAATAACATTTTTTTCACATTTTATAACACAGAGGTTTCTACAATATTTAAAAAAGTCTTGAAAACCAAGCAAGAAAAAAACCGAAAATATCGATACGCCTTTTTCAACAAGTGAAATTGTATAAAAAATAAGATTGCATATCTGAGTCATCATAGCCTTAACGGCAACATCATGGAATGTCCCATATATATGCATGGCAGATGCATCTCCGCCAACCTACGCATCGCCTAACACACACACACCGTCATCCAAAGTTTCTTAGCACACGTTTAAATAAATTCTTTGAGAAACGATTGCCTCGCCATACAAGTACGTCTTATTTATTATTCGCATTTCTCGAATCAGATTTTAATCCGATTTGCCATGTCTGCAGCGCCGATAGATCTGCACTCCGGGAAGTATATATACATATACATATATACGAGATAGGAGCTCTCATGTAAGCCGAGCAGTTTCAAAATATTTAATATCATCTCTATACACTCCGGCGGTTTATTCACGTATGCTTAATATGCTGATGTATTTTCTGCTTTGAATTCTTCGTGCAGTGCGAAGAGAAATGCAGGACAGGAGAATAGTTGAAAAGAAGAAAAAAAAAAAAAAAAACCGAAGGGAAGTGTCTGCCAGAAATAATTTTATCTCCGATGTGTTTTCATGCACACGTTACTGTATATTTCTATGTCTATCCGGTGTGTCGCTCACGAGAAGAGACATTTCACGAGGTATTTTCAAAAGGCCCCTCTATCGCAACACTTCTACCGAGCTGTCGAGCTGCCCGAGAGGAAGATGCGATTTTGCCCGTAGTGAGGGTTGAAGCGCCGGAAGAAAATCGTTCCCCCACATCCACACATGTAGTGAGCAACACGTTCGACGCTATATGGGGATATCATATACTTACACAGGCGAAATTTACCGTGCGAACTGCGAGACTCGTGGTTGCTATACGGCCAAGAGGCAATCTCCCGGGTGTCTCGACACTGTCTCTCACTCCTGACCAAACTCTCATTCTCCGTCTCTCTCTCTCTCTGTCTGGCAATCGATGAAATTGAAATTTTTCCCTCGGGGAAAGCCCCGAAGGTGGTTTCTATTTATGTTCGGTTATCCTACGCCTCCACCAAACGCCGTTTCATCGCCTCGAGACCACAATTCACCAAGGATAGCTAAACCGGTAGCTCGCATATTTGGTGGTATTGCAATTCGTGGAAATGCATACGAGATCAGGCTTTTGAAGGATACATATGAATAATTTGAAATTATATGGGAGTTGTGGAAGATATTTTGCACTTATCACGAGTGAGCAGGAAATAGAATTTCGGTACTTATGTGAAGGATTGTTCATTTATCAGCGGGTTATGCTGAAGTTTCGTTGGACGCAGTGTTGATTTTTCTATTCCTGATTGCGGTGGTATAGACTTGGTCGATATACATTTCGATACCCAGACGGAACACAGCAAAACCGTACACGTACCGAACTCGACATTGTTATAGCGTATATAAAAATGGTTCCGTTGGTTGATTGGTTCGAGATCGTGACATGTATGGTTCTGCTGTGTTGAGTTGAGGTTTGTAGCACGTACGATTCTATTATTTTGAGTTCAAGACGTGTAGAGACTCATCGTGTTGCGTTGGTAGTGTGTAGATTTACTGTGTTGGATTTTGATCGTATGCGTTTTCGTCGTGCTTAGTTCGAGACGTACAGAGCCTGGCTTTATAGAGTTTGTAGCATGTTCAGTTGCACCGTGTTGAATTCGGAGCGTGTACAGATACACCGTATCGAATTCGTAGCGTGTAGAGTTCTACCGTGTCGAAAACCGTGTCACATGTCTATTGCTTTGTTCACCGAACGGTTCTGTCGTGTAGAATTCGAGACGTGTAGAGCCTCGCTGCATGGAATTTGTAGCGTGTAGACTTTCACTGGGGCGAGTTTTCACGACATGCGGTTCTGTTGTGTTGAGTTCGAGACGTATCGGGTTCGTAGCGTGTAAAACTTTACTGTGTCGAAAACCGTGTTTAATTTCTGTTGCTTTGTTCATAGTATGCAGTTCTGTCGTGTTGAGTTGGAGACGTGTAGAGCCTCGCTGTATGGGATTCGTAGCGTGTCGAATTCGTAGTGTGTAGACCTTCATTGGGGCGAGTTTTCACGATATGCAGTTCTGTTGTGTTGAATTCGAGAAGGGTCGGGTTCGTACCCTGTAGAACTTTACCGTGTCGAAAACCGTGTTAAATGTCTATTGCTTTTTCCTCAGTATGCGGTTCTGCTGTGTGATATTGGAGATGTAGCGCCACGTCGTGTCTGATTAGCAGCGTGCAGAGTTTCACCGTGTCGTGTTGGTAGGGTGCACAGTTTTACTGTGTCGAGTTTGTAGCTTGTAGAGTTTTACCGTGCCGCGTTTTTTATGTATATTCTGCTGTGTTGACATTGATTCGTTGTATCGAGATTCGTTGTATCGAGATTCGTTGTATCGAGATTCGTTGTATCGAGATTCGTTGTATCGAGATTCGTTGTATCGAGATTCGTTGTATCGAGATTCGTTGTATCGAGATTCGTTGTATCGAGATTCGTTGTATCGAGATTCGTTGTATCGAGATTCGTTGTATCGAGATTCGTTGTATCGAGATTCGTTGTATCGAGATTCGTTGTATCGAGATTCGTTGTATCGAGATTCGTTGTATCGAGATTCGTTGTATCGAGATTCGTTGTATCGAGTCGAACCGTGTATATTCTTAGCTTGTCATGTTTACGACGTATTGTGACTCATCGCCTCAACTTTAACACGTGCACAATTTCACGGCATTGCGTCTCCTCGTGTCCAATTATTGGCGTGAATGCAATACATCACCCAATGTGTCTAATTTTGCTCCCAAGTGTGCAAACTCGTGACTTAGACTTTCCACTTAACAAAGTTTCCAAAACCTCGAAACTTCAATGTTATTTCCAATTATACATTCCTCGTCGAGAGAATGAACTTTCGCCCTTCCCGGCCAACAAAATAAATCACATCCACACCAACTTCTCGAGGCACCGATTCTGTTGAACAACTTGTGGCTCGCCGCAACTTTGAATAACCCTTCGGGAAAAGTGCATAGCATTGAATGCTTCTCTGATACACTCTCGACGCAGTTGCGGTTGCGGCTCCGGGTTATACGGCACATTATTTACGAGCTTCGAGCGATCTAATTGACTCGCATCGGGGCCACTCAGCGGTGCGAGTTAAAGTACGATAAATCTCGTTTTACCGAGAGAGCTTCCTATAGAAGCCCTGCAATACTATCTTCGGGCACTTCTCTCTCATTCACTCTCTCTCCCTCTCTCTATTACAGTGGGCATCAATTCCGATGAAGCGATCAAGAGCACGCTTCGCAGACCCTTATGCTCAGGCACTTGGAACTTTCGTCGAGCACGTCTCGTCCCAATGGGGCTTATATTATCCTACCACTTTAATATACTCTGAAAATACGCGGCGAATTTTCGATTTGGCGAAAGGATATATAAAATACTTTTTCACCGACAGCGCCGAGAGAAAGAGGACTCGAGTCTGAAAGGCAGTTTCAGACGATAGAGGCGGAAAAGACGAAAGAGATTTTCTCTCTTTCTCTCTGCACTCACACGCGTGCGCTGCAGCAAGACGAATGAACCGGCTGTGCGATGCCGGTTAGCATAAACGTCTGTTCACCAACTCGTCCTTTATACCGTGTTTGATGTTGAACGTTTGTCGCCGGGACAATAAACGCTCGTCGCGGCTTTCGTTACGAAAGATCCGAGTGCAGTTCTCGAGACTGATATGCAGCTTCGCTTCACAGTTATTCAGCTTTTCCCGCGAGGGAGACGGACGCGACTGTTTGTATGTGTATACATATATGGATATATATGGCTGTTGTTAGTTTCTGTTCCTTTTCGTATTGCCACGGAAAGAGTTTGTCACTCGTGGACAGGCGAACGAGCGCTGGGACACATGGACTTAATTTTTTGTTTTCTTTTTAACCATTTTGTACCTCTCCCGCCTTCGCATATACAGAATACGAATACGAGTGACATCAGTGGAGAAAAACGGGCGGTTTTCGTAGCGAAATGAGACGTTAGTGCGCGAAATAATTTTCAGGACAGGTTGTTAAATGTCTCTTGTTTTCGAGGTGAATCAAGAAAGTGTGAAGTAACGGGTTATAAACAGGCTTGAAATTCCGCCGTCTCTAAAAATATTTTTTTTTGTTTACATTTTTATACTTCATTTGTTAGAAATACACTAATTTTTAACATGAACGTTAATTTATGTTATTAGTTTTTCGGAATTCACGAAATATATTTTCTCTAAGCAAAAAATATATATATTGATATAACAACATTTTTTTTATCCCGATAAATAACACATCTTTTCACTTTATCACTTAAAAATTTCGAGGAAATTTTGAAATGAGATTAATTTCCATTAAAAATTCACTGTCCATTATTTATCTAAAAAAAAAAAAAAAGCATATAAAATTTGAAATTTTCGAAATAATTGAGATGACGTTTTTTAAACACTCAGGACATTTTTTTTCAAGTGTAAAAAGTCTGACCGGTAAAAGCTAACGAAATTCTTAGCGTGCGAAAAAAATGTTCATGATTTACACAAACATTATTATTGCAGAGAAATATGATGATTCAATATGGAAATTCTTTTTCATATTACTTTTTAGGACCTGATGCAGCGTTCACAGCTTCAGCTCTAAAGAGTGACGATGCTTGAATAATAATGTTAATGACCGTCTGTATGAGGTGCTAAACTCTCGCTAACGAGCGTACCACGTGTCGAATGTTTGCACAAATCCGTCGCCGTTGGCAATCGTTTGCTTTACATCACGCCGCTGTGCGATATTCGATACGGGCGTCGCGAAGAACGAACTGTGAACGTACTGTAAACGGCTACAACGAAGCTGTACAAACTCCAAATGAAAATGTAGCTTCTTCTTGTTGAATTCAGCTACTTTGTATATTGATGATATCACTATAGACTGAAAAATGTATCACACATGTCTCTGATATTTTTTATCTTGGTAATACAATCTACATGAGGCTCTCAATTCAATCTCGGCTATTTTTTGCCATTTTTATCAATAAATCATGATACATAAACATTTTACCTGTTACAATCTTCCGACCTTTGAAATAAATAGCTTCAATTCTAAAATTTGTTCAAGTTCCTTACAATAAATAAAAAAATTCGGTAAAAAAACAGTAGAAACACGAAATCATAATATTAAAAAAAACGCAATGAATCATTCGTCCGATAGAAAATTACGAAATTGAGAAAAATATCTGTGTTCTAAATAATTATTTAAGAAGTAGATCAAACGAAAAGTCTGTGCACTGTAAAAAAATTTTTGTTTGAAAATTAATATACCGGTATATAAAGCTTCGATGTATATTAATTTTCGGATATATTCGTTATTGACAAATACAATACTGGTTTATTGGAAAAAGTCATCGGTTTTGAATATTGTTAACCACTTGGCTTTTGATTTTCCAAACTCTTGGATACTTGGTACCTGGAATTTACTCTACCTGCGCCAGATTGTACAACCTTTGTCAAGTTAAATTGACATCCCTTTTTTATCTTTTTTTTAAATTAATTTTTTCGTTGGAACATTCCTCCGTACACTGTAAAAAAAACTACTTGAAATTTAGTGTTTACTGGAAGTTTTCACTCATAAACTACTATATGAACTTTAGTATGCAAGTATAATGTAAAATTAATTTATGGTACAGCATATTTAATAATTCACTTTAATTTTACAGTAAAAGTACTTGAATTTTATCAATTCGCTTCAATTTTACTGGACAAGTACATGAATTCTACACCACAATTGTTTACTAAACTTTGATGACGAGTTGATGAATAAAAACTTTTAATCGTTTCTAACAGTGTATGCCTTATTCAGGCTTTTACGTTGCCCCTTAACCCTGTCCGTCATAGAAGCCCTTTGAGAATGTTATTCGCAGCCTCTCATGATAATGTAGCACTGTATTGCATTTGCATCAGAGCACAAGGAAACTTCGGTAAATGTAGCCAGTACAGGTGACTTTATTTTTTCTGAGATACCGATGAGCCCCCCATGATCAACAGTACGAAAACCCCACGTCAGTACATGGGCACCCAGTAATTCACGATGGCCCGTATTTGTACTCAGAACGCCGAAGAATCGCTTGTGAGAAACGTTACAGGTCGTTCGCCATCTAGCGGAGCTGAGCTGGGTTCCGCGCGGCAGAAGGAAAGGGGTCCACTTTTTTCATTTCCTATACCTGCCGGTGAATCTACCACTCGGCGCATATCATTTTCTAATTCATATACAGGATATTAAAATGTCATACACTTCGAGAAATTACTTTTATTAACATTTTTCAGAGGCAGTGGTACACTTTCTTCCGACAAACGAAGGTCGCGAAATTTCAAGAACTGGAATCCCGTATCTACTATGCAAATGTGCATTAAATTCTAACTTGGTTATGAAATGTCCTAATCCGTATATTAAGTTTCGTTCACGTAGAATTCATATATAATATTAGATAGAATTTATATACCGGATTCATAAATCTCGTATTCCTTTGTATATTGAATTCAGGTGGAGGTCGAAATAGCGAATGAGAAAAAAGGCGAAATTTGAAATTATGAACGTCTGAATCTAGAACGGTCATCATTATGGAATTTGCTTTTTCAGCTATTCACCATTTTTATAATTCACTATTTTGATTGCATTTTAATAAGATGGAGGTGAAAAAAGCAAATGGTCAAAATAGCGAATGGTGAAATAGCGAATTCCATAATGATGACCATTCTAGGTTCAGACCTAGTTCAGTCCCTAATTTCGAAATTCACTATTTTAGTCATTCCCTATTTTAACCCCCACCTTGAAATTCGCTTGAATTTTTTACAGTGTATGTTTTAATGAACATTCTCAAAAGCAATGATTTGGGGTTGAATTCCAGTTCGATTGGAAGGAAAATTAAACGGAGATAAAAGTCCAGAGGGTTTATCATTTCGTCGGATGATGTTAGTCATCGCTCGAGTATTCACGTAAAAATATCTCGCGGCCAACGTCCGTTTCGCGAATAGACACGTCTGAGAACACCGGAGTATTGTTTTCAACGCAACGAGTCCAAGCTCCTCACGTCCTGGGCACGCGCGTTTCAGGCTCGAGAAAATGAAGATGAAAGCGGCGATTCCGTGTCTGGAATTCGTTTCCTAACGACGAGTTCCCGGCGACTACAGGAATTCCCATGGTTCTCGACTTCACCCTGGCCCGGATAAACTCTATATTTTTTTTCCCTGTGGTCCTATAAAAAACACTCCATCCCAGTTTCGCCCCGATTTTTCGCCTCACCTTGAACTTTTCTTCGTAATATCACTGGAGAGTTCGAATCGTGAGACCTTCACTGAACCTTTAAAAGCGGAGCTGTAAAAAGGAAAGTAAATTCTTCTCGAACGTAAATATTAATAAAAATTATTCAAATATGGCACTTATGAAAATCACACTTTGAATTATTCCGGCTGAATGTGTTTTTATTGTATGGAATTAAAACCTGCGATACAAACCTAATAAAATTACATTGTCGATTTTTTCCAGAATTTTCAACATGCAATTCACAAAGTTGTGTCGAAAACAAGCTGTTGCTTAAATGTTGAGCAATAGTGAAAAAATCCATTTTTCAAATTTTTGCATCTACAAACATTTTGTTATTAAAAGTAGAATCCAGGATGACCTGATAACTTTCTACTGCGCATTAATTTTTTTCAGAATTGTCCAAACAGGATTTTAAGAGTTGTTTAGAAAAAAATATACATCATTTCAATGCAGCAGCAAGTACGTTACGTTGACATTTAGAGGCTTCACATGTGCGTGCCTAAGTTGTCACCCTGTAAACTTTTTTTTTCCGCCACTGGAAGAAAAGATAAATAAACTTGAACAACTGCAAGATCTAAGTATTCATAGATTCTATTTCCGGCGGGTTCCAATAATAGAAATCTATGTTTTTACTGCTGGCCTACATGAAAACATATACCACCGAATTCCTAATGTATTTACAGTTCAATATCACCGAAATGTTTCGGTAGGTCAGAGAAAAAAATTCTTAAGGTGAAACATGACCAAATAATCGATATTTCTACTAGTACTTGGCGCATATTTCTCACATTTTTTTTAAATTCTGGAATTAATTAGAAGTCTCGAAGTCTGTCGATCAAAATTTTCAAGGAGATACTGTTAAGGCATCGTAGTCAACTAACTAGCTGTGATGAAAATACTGTGAGCTGAGAAAAAATAACTCGCTTTCTAACGAAGTTATTTACATATAAAAAAAATTAGTATGTAGAAGTTCAATGTTACTAAATTAACTTATCAGTCAAAACAGTTTCAGCCTGAAAGTTCATTCGATTTTTTATTTTGCTTATCGGCGTAGGTTATGAAACAATACAGTCCGCATAATTCATCTTTATCTAAGCTTTAGTTATTAATCAGAAAAACCCGGTAACATATTTTTTCAATGCCATGTGCGAAATCTTTGAGTTTTGACACATCCGCCTTTTTAATTGAGCAAAGCACCTAAAAAATCGGTTTGACGGCTTTACCTGAATCGAATACCAGATTTATTCAGAATAAATAAAATTTTATTTCCCGTAAATTGAACTTTATTTAAAAGCAATACAATTTATTTGAATGAAGTTCAATCTATTTGATCGCAATAAAATCCTATTATGCCAGTATTTACAGGAAAAAATGTATTAAACGGCAAACCCAATAGAATATTATTAAAATCAAATGGAATTTATTGCACATAAATAAATCGTATTTATTACGAATAAAATTTATTTTATGTCGAATACATCTCATATTTGATGGAAATCAACCCATCGGATCGATTTCTCTGTGTGAAGTTGACTTTATCTCTATGAATTTTCCCATTTAAAGCCAAAATTCGGATCTCTTATCATAAGAAGCCACACATGTTACCCTATATTCAAAGTTAAATTTCTCAGCAATTCATTTGGTAACAAACGCTCAAACTTAGTAATCACATTCAGCATCGCTTAAACAATAATCTATACCTTTTCGACCCTAAACGTTAAAAATACCGACACTACCTCTTCAAGGTGACTCATGGAGTCGAAGCAAACAATTGCTATTTCTACTAGTGCCTGACGCACGTTTCTCCAATTTGTTTTATTTTTCTTTTTTTCCTATTGAATTAATTACTTCGGTAATCGTATATCACATATGTATGTATATAATCGAAGTCTGGCGATCGTGAACGTAGTGGAAACGCGCCTTGTTTGAGCAGCTGTGTTTCTGCTGGTAGTGCCTGCCTCACTGCATGCAGCGGCTGCTGCAGCAGAAGCCGCAACAGCATCGCCAGTTTATTTGTGCCAACGTCGAGCGTTCAGCCACGCTCCGTACCCGAGAGCCTCGCGCCTGTTAGTCGGAGCGACCGCGACCAGGCTATGAGCGAACGCAGCGATGCACGAGCTAAATATGTCCGCGTTACGTGCTATTTCGAGAGACGGAGCGAGAGACGAGACAACCCGGTACGTTAGTCGCGACTGTACGCACTCGTCTCTCGGTCCATCCGCCCGTATGAGTCTTAACTCATTTTTCCCTTCCCCTCATCTCCTGTCTTCTCCCGAAACTCGTATCTGATTGCTTCTGAATTGAGCCAATCTGCTAGAGTTATTTTTCTGGCACGGTTTATTGGTTTGGTATTCGTCGGAATTTTCGGGATTTCACCACTAAGAAAATTCGAATTGGATAACATATGCGCGGGAATGTATTTTTCATATTTCATCAGTTATTTGAGTGCAGTTAAAACAAAGAAGATATAAATCAATTGAATAAAATGATAGGGTTGTTCAACTTGGAATATTGACAATTTTACAGTACATTTTTCGGCATAACTTTATTAGTTTGGTTTTGTAATACTGTAATAAAGATTTGGTTGATTCAGCTACGATTTTCTGCAATTATTTTTTAATTTAATACCCGGGGAAAAAATTGGATTAGATTTATCAAACATTCATAGCATGAAATATTTCAAACTGTATTTGAAGTCGAAGTATATCATAAATTAATAGTCCAAGTATAGATACAGAATCACATTTTCTCGAACTCAACTTTAAATTAACGACTCGTTGATTGAAAAAAAAAACAAACATTTTAGTCGATTTACAAAAAATGAGTGAACACAGTTACATTTTTTGCTGACGTTATACGTGTTGATCTGGTGAATCAGTCACAAAATCAATCGATTCCAGAAAAAAATTGTCGTTCCACCGGCTAAACATTGAAAAACATTTTTTCTGATTAGCGGTTCCATTGAAAAATTCACAACTTTTTTCACCTATAAAAATACGGTTTTCTTTTGGTTCGTTTCTCCATATCACGTAGATAAGATTCTTCGCAGACATTTTCAAATAGCTTCCTGAAAGATACCCGACCTATTTTCAATGACTTTTAATTAATTCAGCACTGAACGAAACTTTTCTTCATTACATAGCAGTACTCGAAGAAATGAGTATAGGAGTCGAAAGCTCGTCGTACCTCCTGGAAAAATATCTGCTGCGACGCCAAAGGAAAATAAGCGCAAGCTTGTTTTGGAGAGCACGTTTCCTGTAACTCGACTAATTCGCTTTTTGCCCCTCTCGTAACTTGACTTTTACTTTTTTCTACAGCAAAGCGTAGACCTTCCGCGCCTCATCCTTACCTCTTTGTTTACGAAGTCAGAACAGAGCTGCTAATTAGGTTTTCAGTGTGTGGGTAGCATCCTTTCAGCCTTTAGGCAAAAGGGATCTCCCAAAAGCTGTGCCACACGTTTTGACACTTGGTCGCCATTGTTGATCAATCAATATCGAACGTCTTGTCTTGGGAATCCAATTTCTATGATTATCTTGAAAAGTAACTTGGAAATACGTGACCTTGCTACGTGTCAGAGTCGTATTTTCCATATTAGAAGCCTGACCTCCTTTAGCAATTTGTGACTTCCCGAAAGTGATAAAGTGGCAACATGTAAAATTCGAACTTCGAT
This sequence comes from Tromatobia lineatoria, assembly GCA_949699805.1. Taxonomy (NCBI): domain Eukaryota; kingdom Metazoa; phylum Arthropoda; class Insecta; order Hymenoptera; family Ichneumonidae; genus Tromatobia; species Tromatobia lineatoria. The sequence continues at coordinate 6,693,046 of OX453040.1, read as the reverse complement.
TGATGTATAAAGAAGAAGCGAAGTAAACCCTTGCGTATTGCTTCCTTATTAAATTCCGCTTTTTTGCAAAACTAACGCTATGAGTATGTCTATTTGGCTTCGTCATAGAGGAATATTTGAAAAAGGCTAATGTAATGAGACAACTATGTGCAAGTTTCTACTTTACATCCTTGTTTCATGTCGGATATTTCTAGTCGGGTATCTTCACCAAATTCGATGTCTCCGAGACTGAGAAAAAAATTCAGTTGATTTAACTAAATGCGTTTTGTTGGTTGGACATTTTGCCAAGTCAACAAACGTCTGTTTGAATTAAATAAATTGTATAATCATGTAATATTTCTGACGAAATATCTGATGCTCATAAACTAGATCATTTCGCACATAAAAGTGTATATTGGTTTAGATGAAAGAAATTCTATATTAAGGTAACCTAAAACGATGTTGGTAAAAACTCACCTATCCACAAAATATTTAGTTTTTTCAGAATTCTATTAACCAATTATTTTGATCAATATGAAGTGGCCACGATGATAGACTTTATACCATTTGCCATCGTTCATCGAAATAATTCGTTCATTTCATTTACACTTCAATTTAGTAAAAACAAATAAATGCATTTACTGCTCAGTTGTTTGGATTTTTTCTATACCCGAATTTGGGTATAGAAAAAAAAAATTTCGTCAACAGAACCCGTTACCTCTCATCCACGGTTACTGGCAATGTTTTAATCAATAATCCTCGATTTTCTATTTATTAGGTTTTTTCTATTATTCACTAAATTCAGAAAAATATATATGTCAAATTGACAAAATATTTGATTATTATAAATTGAATTTAATCAAGCAACTCAATATAATATTGTAAGTACTATATTTCATTTTGCACAAATAACAAAAATACTTTGTCCGTGGTACATAATATTTATTTGAACGTATAGACTCGTCCAATTTTATTGAAGTAAACAAAATTTTGTTGATTCAACTAAATTTTTTTCTCAGTGTACAACGGGATATTAATTCGACCTCGTCGAAGTTATGAGCGGGTTCGGTCAAAGTTAACTTGAATTAGATCGAAAACAAACAACTTTCGAAAATTCAAAATTCCATAAAATCTAAGCCGCTTTATGGATTTAACTCAAATTCAATGCCGACCGTCATTTTCCATTGCTTTACTTATCGAAAACTATGCAGCTTATTAGCTAGACAATTAGAGAAAATACAGAGATTTTTCAAAAAATCAATAGTCTCATAAAATCTTTAAAAAAATTTCAATTTATCATCCCTATATATAGGGAAACTGGTCCGTTACCAACGTACAAGATTTCAGCTTAATTGTTAAAGTCGTTTTCGAGTTACAGCAGTTTTAATTTCGCAAGCATGTCACACACACATCCAAACATTTTTTCTAAATCACTTTTCCCGACATTTTAGATTATTTTCAGTGTTCTGACCTGAACAAATCGGATTAAAACGTTGCGCGAAAACAAAGCTTCCTCTGTGAAGAAGTAAAAACTAAAATCAAAACAAACGTCGCAAATAAATACATTGAATAAAAAAAATATTAGATCGTATTTATCGGTATACCTCGGCATTTGTATACGTCTGACTTTTGTCCCAAACTTTTTATATCCCAGTTTTATTATCTACTTGTCGTGTCAAGGCCGCAACCCAAACAGGAAACAAAAAAGGGCATCAAGCGACGAAAGGAGAGGTTGTTACATGAGAGCTCGGAAATGTCCGAGGAAATAGAAGAAACGTGTTTATTTACAGACGACCTTGAAACCGCTGCTGGCACGACGAAATAAGAAAGTATCCAGACGTGCCCTTTACTTACCGTCTCTATTTTTCTTTCAACGATTCTTATACTTCTTCTTCTCCTCTCCTTTTACATTCTCGTTTTGTGGACATCCGTCTTCGTTTCGTCGTCAGACATGGCCGCTTAATTTCAGCGAGTTTAGCCGCGATTTCGAGAAATCTCGCGGCATCTTCGGCACGCGTTTAACAAACTCTTCCACTCCGGTGAAAAAGAAAACAAAATAATAAAACGATAAAAGAGTCAAGGAAAAAAAAAGTGTTGGAAAGGTGCATTAGGCGCCTGCGGTTCGTCGCGCCTTTGCGGTCTGTGCGCATTTCAAATATATTTTTAAACCGGCGCGGGGACGAAACTGTAGTGCGATGATCACGTGCTCGGCCTCGAAGTGGTTTTTTCATTTTTTCCACGGTGAACGTCAAGCAAGGTCGCGATATTTCTCCCAATGTACAACCAACAAAATATATTGAATTTTTCCTTCTGAATATTTATTTTCTTATTTTTACATGAAGATATCTTGACCCGTAAATAACAAAAAGTAAAAAATATTTTTTGGCTCTTCAGGAAAAATGCTGATTTACGTTAAAATGAACGGGAGAATAACAAGATACATTGCGGACTTTCTCCTGGATATTTATATCCACATTTTTTGTGAACCTATATTTGCAAGAGAATAAACGGAAAATACAAACTTTCATTGGCTCACGATAAATATGGATTCTACCTAAAAATGAATAGCGAGATTGCAACTCCCTTGCATATTCCCTTCTGAGTGTTTTTATCAAATATATTGCATTCAATGTGTATTATATTATATGTAATGAATCGCAATTTTCGCTGCTTTGAATTTAAGAAAATCCAAAATTTAAACCTCAATGTGTCCTTATCTGCCATGTGACATGTTGAAGTTTCCTTACTTCGCTATCTCATCCCTGTTCAAAGTTATATGGAATTTACGAAAATATTCAATTTCTTACCAAAATGTGCAAATAAAAGAAATTCTTTTTTCGTCATGAATTTGAAGAAACCCGATTTCACGTGAATTTGCTATCCATATTATCGAAAAATCACAATTGTTATGACAGCTTTTTTTTAAATTTTAACAATTTCGACAATTTCTAACAACAAATAAACTTTTGCATCCATATTGAAAGCTACTCTATTAGGGAATTTCTTAAATGGACCAACATTTTTTTGAAAATCTTGCCTAAAAGTTGTGTTCACTCAACATACAAGTAATTTGATCTTCACTTTTAAATAATTCTTATTACAATTTCTTAAAGGCCAAGAAAGTTTCTCATTGTTTTCAACTTTTTAACTCGTCGTTGTTTCCCAAATTTTCTGGCTCTCTTTTCCTGTCGGCTCGGTCGCTTATCTCGGCGATGTAGATATATTTCTGGCATGTTTATGTGGCTCTCGAGTGATTTAATGCTTATAAGCTGAGCAGACTAGTGCACATAGCAAAGCCCCAACTCACTTCGCTGGTGCATTCGCCATCGTCATCCGCGGAAAATGGATGGCCGAAGCTCGCCGAGGGCGAGGGCGTCGCAGACCCGCCGGGGCTTTTCATGAACATCATACCTTTCATATATTTTCCATACGCGCTTTTGCTGAGCTCGGACGTTGGGATATACGCGTTTACTCGTACACCACACGACGCAACGCAAACTAAATATCTTGGCTCGCGTTCAGATTTTCGCGCTACGCTTGCATTAATCATAAAACGCGAATATACACATGCGTTTATACTGTATCATTATTATTATATATCACAGTGTGACGGCGGAATGCGCAGCGACGTTGCACCAGGTTTTAAAGAAATTTTCGACTTAAAAATACAAATCTCGACCTTTGGTTCATGTCGTAAAAAAAAAACTAAAAAATCGAACAGAATGTATTTCGTGTATTTATAAAAAGCGTGCAAGCTGTATTTGTACATAAGCGATATTAGATAGTATGAGCCAAGAGGAATATTATATTCAATAGTGTAATAGTAAATAGACAATGGGTTTAGTGATTTACTGTGTTAATGAATAAAAAATTAGATAATTTTTTTTATCATTTTTATTCCGAGGTGAATGTGGTTTGAATTTATTCACTCAATATTACGTAAGGCGACGTAACCTGAGATATATTGTAGTCCTGCAATAGATTTTATAGCGCTTTATTTCAGAGTATATAAGAAAGAAACACGAAGTTGGTTTTTTTAAAAAAAGTTTGTGTAAGGAAAAACGATTCTGCATGTAGTATAAAAAGAATATGAAGACATTTTCGATCATTAAAAAAATGCACAAATTATATTTTTAATGCAAGAAAATCTGGCGGTGCTACTCTGGTGATTTTTTTGTTACATATCAGCAATTATGCAAGAATACTCTGTAATTTTTTCTGCCCGGAAAAAATATCCGTTTGGAATAAAAAGAATAATCCCTCCGTTTTTCGGTGAAAAATCATACTCTCTGAATCGTAAAAATCATTTCATATATTCCGCTCGAAAGCCAACAAAAAACGACAACTTTTATGTAAAGACATTTTTTTTTTAGTAACTTTAAGTTTTCGAAATATTTGCACTTGACTAAAATACGGTATTTTCTGAAAAAAAGTTTTAAAAAATCTGAAAAAATCCACATAGTGTGCTTTTTATCAGTGCTTCGAAATATCCAATTATGAGGGAGATCAGAAGGGGTCGAAAAAAAAGTGGCAGAACTGACAGAGAATGCTTCATATATTAGGATGTTATTGTGGCGTCGGCGGCGGTGACAACGAGACCTTTCTATATAATACAGATATGTAGAGTAGAGTATATGTAGAGTAAAATTGAATTCTCGACGGGATGAAGATTATTTGCGAATTCGTTTTATTTTCGTTGTGTATGCTATCGAATTCTTTACTGAAAAGTTTCATATAGTTTAATCTGGTACGTTATAGTACGAGAAAACACTGGCGAGCGAACGATAGCCTTGCACCATGAATTAGGTCGAGCGTCGACGGCGCGGCGTCAGGCTTGGTGCATTGACAGGGATGAGGGTAGCCACCCTTCCGACTCTCGTGACTGGCCACGCGGTTGCGTGCTTCAGAGCTTAGCTGTGTGAGTATCAGTGTGTGTACTATTAGTTCGCCGCTTTCAAACGCTCGATCCACCCTCGCAGCTCTACGGCCGCCGTCGTCTCGAACGTATATGTATTAGTATGGATGTTATATATATGGGGCATTCCATACGAACTCGGGGTCTGACCCTTGACCTCTCGGTTTCCATCCCCGATTTTTTATGTTGTTGGTCCATCTCTAAGGAGCAACCATAATTTTTATTATATTTAATTTTGAAAAATTTTGATAGTTATGATGGATTGATCAAAAAGTCGACATTGAGATATTTATTATCTTGATTAGTATATAATCTCAACTATTTATGTAGTTATGATTATTTATAAAGAAAACGAAATTGAGGTATTTATTATCTGAATCACTATATAATCTCAACTATTTATATAGTTATGATTGTTATAAAGAAGCCGAAATTGAAAAATCTGGCAAAATTCTTATAAATCCTGTATCGGATACCGATATTTTAAAGCTAAGACCTAAAGTAAGACTAGCTTCTATTTTTGTGGGATTTTCTTCTCAAAGCAAAATTGGTAAAGTAACATCTCTGAAAATCTTTCTACTGCAGACCATTGCTTCAACATGTTTATGCATATATCAAGAGAATTCAAAAAAAATTTCAGAATTTTTAAAACGTTTTTTTTTTATTTCAATTTTTGTTCAAATTTTTAATATTAATTCGAAAGATCGGCTTAAATATTTTTGGGAAAATTCTCCGAAGTTCTGATATAGCGAAATGTTCAAGCAACCGCTCACAGTAAAATGATTTGCGATTAAGGATGTATGATACGTACAGTCCCGCCAAAAGTGAGTTTCAGAGATAATTTTGATCACTTTCCGATGGGATAAAAATCGGAAAAAAATAATGCCCGTAAAACGTGCTGAAAAGATTGATTTCGCATAATAATAATAATCCCAAAATGTTATTAACAAAAAAACAATTGTTTGAACAAACAATCAGTCAACCTAATTTTTTTTCTAATGAAAGAGATATGTTAATTTATTTGAATGCATACGAATTTTTTCAGATTTTTTTCTTTATTTTGATTTTGATTTTTTTAAATCTCGAGTTTAGTAGATGGTTTTATGCCGAACACAGATCTAAAATGCGTTATTTCGCGCGCATTTATCAAAATAAAAAAAATCAAAGTCAAAATAAAGAAAAAAATCTGAAAAATTTCGTATGCATTTAAATAAATTGACATATTTTTCAATCTATTCACCAATTTGTTAATAAAATTTTGGGATTATTATTATGCGAATCAATATTTCCAACACGTTTCACATGCATTATTTTTTTCCGATTTTTATCCCATCGGGAAATGATCGAAATTGTCTCTGAAAACACTTTTGGCGGGACTGTACGTATCATACATCCTTAACTTCTATTTATTTATTTATCTTTTATTTCGTAAATAAATAGAACCAAGGGTCCGGACACTTTAGGTCTAAGCTTAAAAATATTGATATCTGATATAGGATTTATAAGAATGTCGTCTAATTTTTAAATTACGGCCCACAATGAGTTCGTTATAATTAATAAATTTATCAGTTATTTTCAAAAGAATCTATTAAGATTTGCGCTTGCCTCTTGAAGACGAAACAATAATATAAACAATGCGGGATTAAATCCAAGCGTTCGAAAGTCAGACCCAGGTCGAGTTGGAAGGCCCCATACATATGTGCACACACATACACATGAATAAGTTGTCGGGGGTGGCTCTATGCCCCAGTTGCAGCGCGCATGCACCCCTTGGTTGCGTCGTTGCAGCGTGTGCTGCTCTGGCAAGAGGGACGCGCGAGGGAAACGCTGCAAACGAAAGAACAATCGATTTCAAAGCTCCGCGCAACCGAGTCACGTTGCTCTTCTGCTTTCCCGCTCGCTAAAACCGGCCGGTATTATTTAACGAACGTTTTGATTCCCCTACGATGTTTAACTGTAAGAGCATTTTTTTGCCGCTGATAAATTGATTAATTTAATTCAAAATATTAAATTTTATCGTTTGGATAAATTATTTATCCCTGGGATTAATTTTTTATAAATTGTTTGATAGAAGATATATTTTGGAAATGACAATTGTATTCTCGTAATATTTAAATATGAAGTAAAATTTTAGTTACGATTATAAGTCGCGAAACCATGTAATTGTGATAATGGTCATGAAAAATTTTTGCAATTGTAATATTATGTAATCAATTGTAAGACTAATTGATTGTAATATTACAATAATTAATTACGCCATATATTTTTAGAAAGACACGGCAATTAAGTGATTGCATAAACATCATGGATTCTAGACAATGATTATCCAATTGATGGTCACTAAATTCTGAAATTGACAAAAAATTTCAATAAGAAAAAATGTGATTGGTTCCTTATGTAAAATAATTAAAAATAACGAATTTCGATCTTATCCATTGTAGCTCCAAGTTCTATTCTCGTAACGAATTACCTTAAAGATATGAAATTTTTTTTAAATTATTCATATGTATCTTCGTCTTTCCTTAAACTCAGTAATTTTCTCAATCCAGGAGAAATGACTATAATATTCAGAATTGCAACTTTTGAGGATCTGATATTACAATAAATAATTTCCTCACATATTGCTATCCATATACATATATACATATATATATACATATGACAATTTATTAATTGCATAATCGTCGTGGATGGCCATAAATATCTTAGATGAAACAAAATTGATAATTATACATACCTTTTTATATATATTTTTTTTTTCCAAAAGTAATTGGCATTATGTATCTGATTTTGGTGATATCAATCTTACTTCCTTTCTATTCTCGTACGAAATTGCTGTGTGGTTATACAATTTTCGTTGAATAATTCACCGATATATTCGTACCTCTTTGAACTTTGTGAATTGTACTCTGGACGATGTTATTACCTTCTCCGCTTGTACGTCGGTATGTGTAACGTGTTATCGATGACAGGTTTACACATGTATATAACGCCCCCCACGTGGATTTAACCAGGATGAAACTAAGCGGTTGTAATCGAAGCTTAGACGAAGTTGCGAGGTTAAAGAAACTTTGCTCGGTTACATGCTATAGAGAGATAATATTATATTGGCTGGGTTGTAGCTCAAACCAGCAGAGTCTAATTTAAGCATTCTGTTACGTGAGGGCTATCGACTCGCTCGATGCATCTACAAGTTTTCTATATTCTATATCGTAACATGTACACAGTTAAAAAAAAAGCTTACTTTTTTACTTGGAAGAAAAAAAAAAATAGGTATCGCGGGGCTTTTTTTTTTTTAATTTGCCAGAAGCAACATAATATAAAATGACCACAACTTTCTTGTCTATATTTGGGTGTACGAAAAAGATTAAAAAATAATTCGTGTGCAATGTTGTATTTCTATTTTACAAAGAAAAAAAAAAACAAAAATGATCAAGTCTTGCGGAAGAAATTAGTGACATACATTATTTTGCAGGAAAATATTTTCCGAAATTCCAAATATTTCAAGTGTACTGCATTTATATCGTATTTTATATCGTAACGTGTTCGCAGTGAAAACAATGTACAATTATTTACTTTAAAAAAAATAGGTGTCCGACCGCTTTTTTTTTAATTTGCCAGGAGCAACATAAAATAAAGTGGTTACAACTTTTTTGTTTTTTTTTGGGTGCACAAATAAGATTCAAAAATATTTTGTGTGCGATGTTGTATTACCATTTCTAAAAAAAAAGTGGTCACGTCTTGTGGGAAGAATTAGTGACATACATTATTTTGCAGGAAAATATTTTCCGAAATTCCAAATATTTCAAGTGTATTCCATTCTATATCGTAACATGTACGCAGTGAAAAAAATGTAAAAATTTTTAATTCGTAAATTGATGAAGCTATCTGAACGGACGATATTTTAACAATAAATTTTTAATCGTGAAAAAAATATTGCCACAGCCCGGGATCGAACCGGAAACTCTAGGTATCCAGCCTAGTGCGTTACCGATTACGCCAATAAATAGATTCCAAATGTTTGATTTTCCTATACAGGAAGATCGATAACAATGGAATCTTCGGCATCGTTCGACTCAGACCCGAGTTACGATTTGCCAAACTTCCATCAAAATATTAAAGGCTGGCATCGTCGAAGCATCAATAACATCTATTCAATATATACATATTCCGCCAAAGTCAAAGAAGAATAAAGCTTACAAATATATGCACATGTATATTTCGTAATGAATATTCGTGTCCCCATTTTTCCTTTTTTTAATTTGCTAATCTCTCAAATTTTTTAAATAACTTATGAAAAACGTGCAATCGCGCTGAATTTGGATAATCTTTTCGTTACATTGACAGATACATAAAATGAAATATCGTAATACATACCGAAAATTTTGCCAGATAAAGAAAACGGTTTTGTTTGCATTACTTTTAAAGGATTTTTGACTCTCTCAACTTAAATTTTTTTATTCCAACGTGCTCGTTTCGTGAGATATCAAGCAAATTATCCATATATTTCTTGAGAATGGGCTGGATTTTTACGGCCTACGAAAATCTCGAAAAATCCCTCGAACGAGATAAATTGACGTATTTGGACGTGTTTCGTACATGTTACGCTTTATCCTATTTGTCTTCGTCTTGCTCGCAACGTGCACGTGAATATCTCGTGTAGATTCATGAATTTTGCATCCAGGTCAAATCGACACGTGCCAAAGACGTTTCTCGTTTTTTATAGGCACATATGTATATATGCTACTATATCCATCTACATATATATATATATAATTTGGCGTTTGTCTCTCGCTTTCATTCATATCATTACGGCGCTCGCGATTGCTCAATTTATCGAAGCATTGGGAACGTAAACGAAAATAAATATATCCGATCACCTTTGATATATTAATTTTTCAGCACACATAAATTATGAAGAATAGTAGTAGTAGTACAAGACATTTATTGGACAGAATTTTTACAATGTTCTCATGTACATTTTTGTTTTGTTTTTTTTTTCCACTTAAACTAGCGTGTTCTTCGTCCAATGGGTCATCGATCGGAGACCTTCAGACCGTGATTGTTTTTTTTTTCTTTTTTTTTACATATTAAAGTGTATTCAAAGCTGTTAGTAGTTTTAATATTGTATGGCTGAGTGATTCAAATCTGTATATAATATTGTTGGAACGGCTATTACATAATGTGGAGGATAAAGAATATTAAATATTCAAATTAAAAACATATGTGACGACAAATGTCATAACAAACATTGTACGCCGAGTTTTTAAAATTTTTCGTTCTTATAATTAAAAAAATGTTTGGCAATTTTCAGTTTGACATTATTTTTGTTAATGAATTATTTTTTAACTTTTTTTCTAGGTTATAAACACAACGATCTTTTCGATTATGTAAAATTAACGAAATGATTGTGAGGACAAAATTTTTTCAAAAGTACAAAAATTCAGTTTTTGGCTTGTAAGATATTTTTTTAGGGGTTTGTAGTCGCAGTATTACAAGATACAAAACAATCGGGCTAAAACGACGAATAATATAACGTCTTGGTTTAGGTGAGAGTGCGACGTGCAAGCATCGATCTGATGCCCTAGTTACCAACAAGAGTGTTATTCAAGAATTCTTGCCGTATAAAATGCATTGTAGACCCGATTACAATGCCCTTATTTGCACAATATTAATTTTGAAGTGGCATTATTACGGTTAAAACTTAGCTCAGCATACTTAGCGAGGTAATAATGACCACCATTATTTAGAAATGCAATTTAATAAATCTTTCGTATTTCTTCTTCGAATATAACAAAAAATAATTTAACGCCATGAGCAAATATAATCAAGTGTCTCTTCTTTTAAATAATTGCTAAGAAGATAACTTGCAATAATAATTTGGCCAAAAAGTATATCATAAAATAAAGATTTACATCCTACATTTATTTTTCAATGTATTTTAAAAATGCCCTTCTTTTTTCACACAAAATTTTATGGCATTGTACCAAAAATACTTCCTATATAAAACTGCAGATGATTGTTAAAAAAAAATCACACGTAAACTAATTATACAATAAATCCCTATGAAATGGATAATGGAGGTTTATAACCCTGTTGGCAACCAACCAATTTGGTGTTGCGACCAACGAACTTTTTCAAGTAGCAATTGGTCCCATACATTTTGGTCGTTCGGAGCTTATTTAACTATGCAATTCGGTTTCGGAAACTAATTAGTACTCTCCGTGCACCAGACACGGGCATTAATTACATGGTGTAATTTTATAACTTAACAATGATTTAAACTATTACATCTTTTAAATATAAAAATTTATTATGACCGTACAATGTAACTGATTTATCGTATTGTTTATCGTTGCCTTGTATGTGAAAATTTCAAGCCTCGCACGATAGTCTATTATATTTACCTCTTTCAAAAAGTATTCCAAATTTCCATGTGAAAAATGCTCCGAATATCGATTCGTAAATTTTTAAAAATAATTATTTACATTACTGAAAATGTTAAACAACTATCTACTCAAACTACGTAATACACGTTCTTTCGAATCTACGGAAATTACCAAAGATTCCCTGCGACACAAATAGATACCATCAAGCCTCTTTGTATACAATCCACAACAAACCATCTATTTATACACCCCACACAGACAATCTACCAGCAACTAGAAAAAATAAACAATAAATAAACCAATATATAAAACCTAAAATACACATTAAAAAAAACCGACACTGGTGGTTGGGCGGTCGATGTGCGGCTTTAGCGATCCCCCGAGTTAAGCAGCATTGTTTGCGGCCATAACTTGGATGGGTGACCGCTTAGCCGTGCACTGGCTGGCTCATTAGCCAGTGAGCGGGAGCCGTTTTTCTGAGGCCTCGGTGTTTATACTTAAGCAAGTTACTTTCGTGTATAATATACCGAGAAGTCAGAAGAATATACGGCCGGCTGTACTGGTACGGTTTATCCGGAGTTTTTCCTTGTCTTCGGCGAATGCGGTACAGTGTCTAGCTAAGTCGACTGCGGGCGCATTAGAGGTTAGGTTAGCTTAGTTGAAGTGCGGGTAAGGAGTGATAGGAGTAAGGGTGGGAAGGGTGGTAAAAGGCGATTGAATCCATACCATGTAATAAGGAAGGAATAAATAAAAAAATAAATACAAATTAATAATTAATACACAATGAAAGAGCGAAAAAAATGTAGAGAATATTGTAAAGCAGGAGCTGAAGGACTTCAGTCGATAGCTAATTGTCAATGTTTATATATGAATATATCGGGCATTCCATGACATCTCGATCGAGATCTGGCGATGACATCTCAGATCGGTTTTGTAATTTTTTATACAAAAGTGCTTGTCGAAAAACACGTACGAAATTTTTTAAAGATTTTTCAAACACTTTTTATCTGAGATATAGTTTATTGGAATTTTTTGAAAAACCTCTATTTTTAAATATCTGAAGAAATCTGAGAAATCTTATAAAATATTTAAAAAAATTTGAGTCCTATGCGAAGAAGGAGATTTCGCAACTGCCAAAGGCAAATTCAAAAGAGAATTTTAAAAATAGGATAAAATATTAGAATGCATTTTTGCAAGTAAAAAAAGGAGGTTTTTGAACAATTTCAAAAAATTGTATCTCAGGATTTGATCTGAGACATCATCGCCAGATCCTGATCCAGAATGAATGGAATGCTCCTGATACTATTTTAATATAGTCAACATCCCGCCATTTTTCGATTTATATTATAAGGAACTTTTTTGTTTACTTTCTTCCTACAAATGCATTCTTATCTCTTATCCTATTTTTTAAATTGTTTTTCAAATTTGTATTCGGCAGTTATGAAGTCTCCATCTTCGCACAGGGCTCAAAAATATGTTATATTTTATAAGATTTTTCAGATTCTCAAAAACAGAGGTTTTTAAAAAATTCCAAAAAAATACATCTCAGAAAAAAGTGTTTGAAAAATCTTTAAGAAAAATGGTACGTATTCTTCAACAAATACTTTTGTACAAAAAATTACGAAACCTATTTAAGACGTCATCGCCCGATCTCGATCAAGATGTCATGGAATGCCCCATATATACATATATATTTTAAGTTTGTAATATATCAATAATCTGTCCAATGTTATATATTGACAATAAATGTACTACTACTACTGCTATCCATTCAATAAATAAAAAAGTATAAAAAATATATATTCAAAATACACCATGTATTCATGGAAATATCTACTTAAAATATTTTCACAAAAAGAATTCCCCCACGTCCGATAAACTCACTGTAAAAAAAAAGGTAGAGCGATGAAAAAAAATGAAGCCGTCTCAATAATGACTCGGTCGTAGAATTGTTGTAAGCTAGGAGCGAGGATGCGAACCCCGGGGCGAGGGCAGGCATTGACCTAGATGCCCTCTCGGTCTTCATCCCGCTCAGTTGCGCACACTCTATCAAAAGTTCAGGCTCTCTCTCTCTCTCTCTCTCTCTCCTGCGAGGCTGTGAACTATATGTATGCACGGATGCAGGGACGAGACCCTGGCCCTGGATGAAGGTGGTTTCATGCTCTCCCGCACAAGGAACCAGGAGTTCGATCTCTTTCTACTCTCCCTCTGTCTGCTGACTGACGCTCGGTGATGCGCACACGTTGGCTAGTCCCGTTCGACGTGCAGTAGCCTGCCCAGCCAGTGCTACTGGCCCTGACGCGGTTCGTGCTGTGGGTGGGAAAGCGCATGGACGTTTTCCGAGGGGTGTGCTGCTCCTCGTGATCCTGGAGGCTCCACTACGCTGCTTTAACCGTTTCCACCGCTTTCCCGTGGTAGTGGAAGTCAGCTCCGGGATCAGGCTCGCAGATTCGACGAGGAAGAGCCACCGCCAACTACACCACAACGAGCACTACCACGTACCCTTGCCAACGGGCTCTTCGCGGGCTGCACTAGCGACGTGAGCTATGGTGGGGTGGTTGTGCTGGTTATCTCGCGGTATGAGGTTAGCGCCTCGCGGCGAGATTACTCGGCAACGGCCAGGGTCGTATTGATCCTGTCTGGGTTCCCGCGCGAAATTCTTCACGCGGGCATTCGTTCTGTACACTGTTAAAAATCCGGTGTTGAAAACAACACCGAGTCGGTATCTATATAGACAAATTGATAGTGTCGTGACCGATATATATATATATATATATATATAATATATATGTATGTTTTGCAGCAATGTTCGGTCGTAGAGATATTAAAAATATAGTATCCTTTTTAATGTTTCGACTCACGTCGGAGTTCCTTTCAGAATGTTTATTTTCCTTTCGATATACCTTAGCTGTAATGTTTTACGAAAGTAATAATAAATAATATTTCCCAAGTCTTGTTAGCTTATACTAAATCAAAACTACAAGAGTATAATTAAATACTTCAAAAGAACAATACATGAATAAATAATTAATTATACCTTAATTTTATCACTTACCAAATATGCATCAGCAATGATGTCATTTGACATCCTAACATAGAAATAAATATGAGGAATGTTGATGCAATTTGTTAAGTCCACCGTCAATAATAAAAAATTTTTAATTATAATCCTTAAGGGAGTCGGTTTACTTATAACTGGATTATCCGGTTGATATTGTTTATATGGTGTTGCATGTGTGAAGGTCAATGATTTAAAAGTGTGGTTATGTCTGCGTGAGAGAACACAAGCGTTAATGAGAATAAATTAATAAGTCAAGTGAATTAGCATTAATAAACACTAAGGAAAATTGGAAGATTTACCAATCGTTGTGTGTGTCAAGAACATAAAAGATAAAAAATTAAATTATCGCATTTTCACGAGTTTTCAACCGGAGAATCCGGTTGTCGATTTGTCAGCGTCACTAGTATGAAGCGGATATCTTCGGTGATACCGATCGATGCTTCTAGTGGCTATAGTAAAATCAAGGATTTTAGTGGCGCTAAACCAATATGAATTTAAATTTTTATTTTTATTAAAAAAAAAAAAATTTCCCTTTAAATTATTAATTCTATTTAGCAACACAACAATAAACAGTCTACCTAAATCCATTTATTTACATACATTATTTTATATTATCGAGTTATAAATGACACTTAGTTTTTCGATATCAGTCCTGAAATTAATTGAGTTATTATCAATTTTTATGTTAATCATCTCCATTAACAACCTTTTACATAAGACTGGTTCTGAACATAGTATCCTCGCACGTTTTCAAATTCAAAAGAGACAATCTGGGTGATACTATTTTGGTGGCAGACAAGTTTTCTGGGGAAGGAAAAAGATTTTTGGAAAAAAAAATCACACTATGAGATCAGAGAAATCGCACTTCTCGCACTAGTATCGTAATATACTAATATAATAACCGTAACTATAAAAATAGTTGCATGGAATAGAAATTGATAGTCGTCACCATGTGGTTTACAGAACTACTACACTGAGAAAAATCGTCATAGTACAGTTAACTATAAAGTGACAACTATTGATTTTTAGTCCTTTTATAGTTACGGTGAATATAAAAATAGTTGTGACAACTAATTAAGCGGTAGCAACTATGTTTGTACCAAATACAGATGAATAGTTGTCACTTTATGGTTACTAATACCATAATTTTCTATCAATGTACGATTTCTCTGAGTGAACTTTTAACAAAATCGATCGTTTTTAGAATAATATAACTTTTTTAGAATGATAGAACTAGAAAAAAAGTATACCATTTTTTTTTAAATTTAAAAGTCTCAAACTTTAAAAAATGTATAGAACATCAGTGGCTGCGCTTAAGAGCAGAAGAGCAAGGGAAACAAACAATTATCGCAGTCACCTTTTTTTAAGTCAATCAATGTCCCTCCTACGGGTCTCGCCATTAACCCTCGTAACTGGTAAACTAGCATCGTTAGTTACGATTTGCATGTGACGTTCCTCATGCAAACCGTAAATCACACAGCGGTGTTAAAAAATTTGCATTGTTGAATAACAAAGTTCGAAGCACTATTAGTGGCTCTCGCGTGGGTGGGACGGTTGTAAACGCTGTAGGGTCAACGATGAAATCGATTGGTCACGCACTTTGAACGGTGTTAGCTTAGGTGAGCCAGCATATTGCTTATAAGGTAGTTGAACGAACCGGAGTTGGTGCAGTAAATGTTGAAACGACTGCCGTAAAGTAAGTTTTATTGCTCAGCAGAAATGCGACTTCTTGGTGTAGTTTCTAAACATATATTAGGAGAAAGCATGTTATATATTAAAAAATTTGATATAATAGTTTTCTATAAAAATTTGGGTAGAAAAATGAAATTTTATGTAATAGACTGAGATTTTTATTTTGTCAATGAAAATTATTGTAAATGTAATTTACAGTTTTTGTGAAGTAAGTATTTTATGAAGATTCGAGCGAATTAGTTCGTTAATGATTTTTTGAGTTGTTGCTATTGAGCGTCAATGAAAACCCATCAGCATTTTTATACGAATTTCCTGAATTTTTTAGGAGCGCAAAATTTCCTTTATTTTCGCAATATCTGCTGAATTTTTCAAATATTTGCTCAATTTCCTGTACTGAGAGAAAAATCTGGTACTTTTGAAAATAATATGGCTGGACTGACGATAATTTAACTATAAACTATAATTCCCAGGAGGAACGTCTATATTTTATGGTTATAACAAATATAATTATATTAGCAATAATCAAAATGATAATAGTTTCACAAACTATTCTAATAGTTTCAAATATGCCGTTTTGTTGCATATACGATTTCAACGTTTGTTTCCAATAACCTTACAAGTATCGTTTATTGAACCATATTATCACCGCTTCAACCATAAATCATTTCAAGCCTTCCTATATTCGTTTTACCATGTGAAATCGTTAAATAAACGATATGCTTTTCTCTCAGTATGAATTTTCGGAATATCGACAGAATTTCTTGAATTTTCGGAATACTTACAGAATTTCTTAAATATTCAGAATATATGCTGAATTTTTCGAATTTTGCGGAATTCTCAGAACTTTTTGATAATATGCAAAATTCCCGTATGTTTTTTCAAAAATTAAACTTTCAAAGAATTACCTCTATCATTATTATCTTGCAGAATTCCTTCACATCCCTTGAAATTTTCAGCCCGGTAGAAATTCCAGGATTCTCAAAAATACCAGCCCGGAAAAAATTCCACGATTCTTACAAATTCTAGCAAAAAAAAAATTCCACGATTTTTCTCTGTTGTTCATAAGCGTATACAAAATTATTGATATTTTTCATGATTAAAAATAAATTGTTAAAATATCGTCCGTTCAGATTTCAAATATTCGATTTTCCTGCACGGAGAAAACGGTTTTGCCATGCCAGCAAATCGTTTGTTAAAACAGTGACAACATTGCGTTATCTGCTAACCCAGCAAACAGTTTTGAGGTACTAGCAAAAAAAATCTATTTTTCTAGCAAAAAAATATGTTAATCGAGCAAAAAAAAATGGTTAACCTAGCAGATAACGCAATGTTATCACTCTTTTAACAAGAGATTTGCTGGCATAGCAAAACCGTTTTCTCCATGTGTATAAGAAGGAAAAAAAAAGAACACAACAAAATCATCGTATACAAAAACGCCAAGATTATTCACAAGAGGCGCTGGCGTCGACTTACACAGAGCGAATAGCGCGGATTGGCTGTTGAGTGGCACTCGTGTCACAGGTTACGTCCACAAAACCAGACAAGAGAAAAACGTCTGTACATAAATAGGAAAGCCTCTAAAGTCACTTCGCCTTTGGGTGATACAGAGAACGTAATTGAAGTGCTGTAGCGTGGTGTAGGGTGCGGATCGAGATTTTCGTGGCTCAGTGACTACACTGACGGGTTACACGACGATGTAAAGGGTTCGACGACGCATGTACCTCCGCTCACTGCTATTACCATACTGTACCGTCCTCTCGGCCGCATGGAAAGCAGATACGCACAGGACCGTGAGACGGAGGCTGTTACAGAGTGAGGAAGTGAGTGAAGCATCCACGGGATGTATAATAATGCCTCGGAGAAGCAGCTCTGAGATGAGACCAAGTGTGTACTCATGATAAGAAAATATCCGCATACTCGAGGGTTGCTTCATTGGCTTCATTTTATGAACGCGACGGCTTCATAAGACTAGCTACTGTCGTTGATGGAAAAATATGGAAAAGAAAAAGTGAAGAAAAAAAATTCAAGATAGACGTCATTTAAATCCGTTATCTGCACTTGACATGAAACGAGGCGGTTTATTGAATGCGCCATTTACATACATCAAACATCATAAGATTATAAACTGTCAGTTAAAGTATGAATTTTGAAGTAATGACTAAATTTTCATTTATTGTTTTTAATCGTGGAAAGATAATATTTATCTCATAAATACGGGCGGAGAATCACTTATCCGATATGAATTTCATTGGCATAAGTGGCAATGAATATAGTCTTGTTATTGGAATTATATAATTTGATGTGAATTTCTATTTTGTGAGGTTGTAAAACATTTTTGTAAACCGCGGAAAGAAATTGGTATTCTATGGAATGGTGAAGAATTCTATGGAATCTGACATTTTGATAATTGTAGGCACAGTTCAATGGTAATTCAATAACCTTATCTAAATTATTTTATACTAATTTACCACCTTCAGAATTAAGGCAGTCAGCAGCATCTACTTGACATCAAAAACGTACTATATATTGAATTTTGACTGTGACAATTACAATTGCAAAACTAATCAAGAATTTTTTTACATTGTTGCAATCAGGTTGATACATTTATTTGCAAGTGAATGATTTTCTCAGTGCAAATTTGACTTTCTTTTTACGACGACATTCTAAAAATCGGATGTCAATTAGGTTAGGTAACGTCGTTTAGCCCGAAATCGTGCACTTTAATATTATTTTGCTTCAACAAAAGTCCCGTGACCGCACTTTTTTATGATACGCAAAAATTCGCAAATAACATATATTTTCCATATCTTTGATTTAATTATGTTAATTAGTGATGCCGCACAAGATTACGATTCTCGTCTTTCCAATTGACAGGACCTTTCTCACTTTCTCGACTTGCATTCTCCTTTCTCACTTTCTCGACTTGCAATCATTGCGCCCTTCGTTTGTTTATATCGTTTTGTCTCGTTGTTTCGAGAAATTACACCAATATATATCCTACAACTCAACTTTGAAGAAAAATTTATTGCAGTTTGTAAAAGAATTCAAACATTTATTAGAACTGTTTAAGATTATACAATGATTTTTAAACGCATTAAAAAACGAAAACGACGAATTTTAACAAATGCTGTGTAATATAATACACAATATTTAATACTTTCGGTTCCTAATTTTCATCATTCTCAGCTTCTTTTTCCTTCATAACTCCGTATTCAAGGAATCTCTCAATATTGTTGAAATGTCGTTATGCCGAGATCTTGATACATTGAACGATATCAAATGAGCATCTTGTATCTCGAGATTGTATTCACGCCTGTAGAAAGAAATCGAAATTCATTTGTTAACGAGACGATTTATTGACGACATAATCTCTCGAATTGTATTGTCTTTCTTTAGGACATCACTAACGTTAATTCTTGATTAAAAGACCGATTTCGCTAACACGCAAATAAGTGCCGTCCAAAAAGATCGATTTTTAAGTATGCATTACTTATTCAATTTATCCATAAGAACCATCCAAATTTTGGAGAAGTAAAGCTGAATTTCTCAATTATAATATATATAATGATATATATAATATATAATAGGCAAAAAGTTGATTAAGATCCGTTTGATTTGCCTTCCTGACATAACTACCTGAAGTTCTTTGTTCGATTCGTTTAAAATGTATTCAAATTTAACCATAAGAGTTACTTAGTCGCGTTTCGATAAAAACGCCGGTTATTATTGGCCCACTCACCTTACGTCATCTTATGAAGACGAATATCATGCTCTTATGAAAAATTCAGAATGATTGACGTGTGTGAGTTTTGGATTAATTACCCAATATCGTGTCATTTCCGTATACCAGTTAACCATCACATCTCCGGAGCTATAAATAGTACTCATATTTAAAATTCAATATGATTGACGTTCTACGATTCCTTTGCCATTAATTACCCACTACCGGAGATATATTCGTACATAAGTTGAAGATATCTAAATCAAATCGCGATTAAATTCTGTTTATCTGTGAACATTTCAATGAATATTTGCGTCACACATATGGAAGACAACGAAAATTATTACAAATTTACTTTAAAAAAAAAAAATACTGCTGAGAAATGAGCAGCGACAAGAAAAAAAGTATATTCATCTAGAGTGGAAAAAAAAGGATGTAAACCGTCATTTTTGTTTTATTAAAATGTCAAAAAGACTCTAAAACATCCTTATCGATATAATTGGAGAAAGTTCAATTTTATTTTACACTTAACAACAACAAAAATCACGTCAGACAGTAATTTTAATTTTTCTATAAATTCATAAATTCATAAATTTTTGTAATCTTGTTTACAGCTTCCCAAAACCCTATTCTACACTGAGAGAAAAATTGATTCAACGATTTCACATGATAAAAAGCATATAGAAAGGCTAGCAATCTTTTATAGTTGAAGCGATGATAATAAACCCAGAGAAATGGATTTGAAGGGTTTATTTGAATCGATTATTGGGTGTATTTGAAATGAATAAAATTTTATTCAGATCAGATGGAGTTTATTCCGATCACATGAAATTTTATTTACATAAAATAAAGTTTATTTCGATCAAATAAAATCCTATTAGGCTGGCCATTAAATTAATAATTTATTTAATGGTCGGCCTAATAGTTTTTTGTTCAACCGGAAAAGATTCTATTTGATTGAAATAAAATTTCATCTGATCGAAACAGACTCTATTAGATTGGACTGAGATTTCATTCATTCCAAATACACTACATAAATAATTCAAATAAACCTATCAGACCCATTTCTTTGGGTGTATTCCGACAAACTATACTTGCAAGCTTATTTAAAACGAACGTTGAGATCGTATATGCAACAGGCATAGTCGAAACTATTAGAATAGTTTTTGAAACTATTATAATTTTGATAATTGCTACTATAATTATATTTGCCATTACCATGAAATATAGACGTTCCCCCTGGGAATTATATCAATTGCTGATCCAACTATTTTTTTATATTTGCTATAATCATAAAATATAATCATTCCTCCTTGCAACTATTGATTATACTTAGATTATCGTCGGACTAACTATTTTTATTATAAAATCCCAAAATTTTCTTTGAATTTACTGATAGGCCACATGATAAGCCATACGATACAACCGAATTCGTGGAAATAAACGTGACCAGTAACGCGAGTATCCCGCACGTGACCAGATTCCAAGTGAATTCAAATGCTCCACTTACACAATTCATTGTTATCCCTGCAGCATTCGCACAAGTGAATTCATCGATCCCCTTTCGGAATATAACGTGGTTCGTCGTAATAAGATCGAGGTAGTTTTTCGAAATTCGTTATCAATTGGATTGCAATTGGTTTATCAAAATATTTATCCAGTAGATGAATTCACGTGCCAAAAATCTTACAACAACGTTCGAATCAATATATTACTTTACGTGGCACGAATATTTTTCGAGGTCGATTACGTGACTGGAAAAATGCACCGCTATGTAAAAAAGAAAAAGCAAAAATTGCGGGCATAAAACACTGATGACACGTGACAAAAATTCGTCCAGTATACGCGGTCACCGAACAAATCAGCAAGTGCGATCTCTTCACTTGACGGTGAATTGAAAAGCCACCACAGAATCAACCGGAAACGATCGATGCTCTGTCGTAAAGTTTCTTGGACTGAAGTGGAGACCCAATAAACAACCCAGTGGAATTTCACAGAACACATGAACTCCTTCTTCCATGTTCGCGAACTATATTATAGTACTATATACAAGCCATTCTGTGTCATTTCGGCCAATGTAACTTACAAGAAAATTTTTGTCAATTTTCAAATTTTTCTTTTCTTTCCAATTTTATCACAGGTTCTAAATATAACACTTCATACTCTATAAAAAGATAGATAAATTATTTAGTCTCTAAATGGTAGGAATAAAATACATTTACTGAACATTATCAGAATTATAAAGAAATAACGGAACGTGATCAAAATGGTCAAACTAATTTTGATCATCAAATAATAAAATTCGTCCAAACCGGTAAGAAAATGATTGCTTAAATTCATCGACCACGATTCATTGAGCAGAATAATGAAATTCATTGAAAACAATTCCAAAAACTCAATCCATTCAAAAATATCACAAATTAACAACATTCGTTTAAAATGCTCACAAAATAGTTTAAATTATTGAGAACGGTTGAAGAATAAGTAAACGTTTCCAAAAATGTTAAAACATAACAAAACCTCTTCAAACCGGTCACAATACAACTAAATTCGTACGAATCTGTCACAAAATAATTAAGTTTATCGAAAATATGTACAATTGAGAGCAGCATAGAAATTCTACGTGTAAGTAAAAAAAAAATTGAAATTAACTCAATCGAATAAAAAATGAGTGGCTGAAGTCACAAAGAATGCCCCATACTACGTACTTTTTACAATATTGAGGTGCAGTGCTATATCTATATGTACTGTAACCCGATGAGTATATAGTGACGTTGGGTTTGTATACAGCGACGAATTCTTGGTGGGGATCGTCGAGAGTGCTCCGGTTGGCTAACCTCTTCGTGCTTGTTTGTATCCTGGATCCTGCGGAATATCCTCTTCTGGGTCAACCGTATGCGTCACGAGTGCGCGCTTCAATGCAAGGGGTAAAGTGAACCGAATGATAAAGAGAGACGGAAGAACCGGACGAAGAAGAGAGTCAGATATATATGTATAAACGTATGTATAAAAGTAGTAGAGGATAAACCCCACGCGATTTTTAATGTACGCCGCAAACTCTGTCGCAGCAGATCGTAGTACATTGCTCTCGGTATTATGAAAAATGTAACTGTTATATATGTATATTAGTTGGTTACAGTGAAACACAGGCTGAAAATCGAGGAAAAGTGAAACATTTTTTCAATTTTTTTTTCAAATGGTGCGAGTGACTATTTTAAGTTTAATACTTTCAGTTTGATTTTCATACATTAAATACATGATAAAAATAAATTGAAAGTTCCGTTAGTTTCTTCTGTAAAATTAAAGCTTTTATAGTAACTATTTTTTGTAAATTTTTGGTTTAATATTTTTTGTTATTTTGACACAAAATAATATGCACATCAAACATAATATAAAATCAATTTTATAGTTATCAAAAATGCTCAAGCCACTGTTTGACTGTTTTTAGGTTTTTTAAACCTAAAAAACCTTAAGAGTTCATGACCCCGTATTTTTCGGAATCCCTCAATGGATATTCAAGCCTGAATTTTTTTGAGTCCCTCAATGGTGTCTCGAGCCCGAATTTTTATTAGTCTCTCTATTTAAATTGCCAGTTTTGCGAGCGTTAAGTGCGTGGGCCACAATAACCTCTTAGTATATTACCAAATGCCTGTTAGTGTTAAAGTGGCTCGCGCGCTCGATTGGAGAACACAGAAATATCTGGTCTTTGAGGTCTCATAAGACTTCCTGAACTTTCGAGCTTTGGGGTGAATTAAGAGTTTCAGAATAATTCGGGTTTGGGGGCCTATTTCAGTCTCATGGACTTTTCCACCCCGTCCCTCCTCCGAGATGTGACCCCCCTTCCGGCAGCGACATTTGGACATTTTTTCTCGATTTATCTCCATTTTTACATCATTCGTACAATTTGGGACCCAGTATAAAAAATTTCCGAACGCTTCATATAATTTTTTTTCTTTTTTTTTTAATTTTTTTCATGTTTTGTTAAATTTTTTCCCTATTTTAAATCGAATTGGACAGGCGTATCAAACGTTTTGAACAAAGTTGATGATTTCTTTTATTTCTCTCTTAAATATTCGATCTAATTCATCATTTATTTCGTATTTACAAACAAATTTGAAACATCCGTTTAACAGTTGAAGGAAATTTCACTTATAATTAAACTTCACGACAGACAATGGCTCCAGAATTGACCTCAAACTTGAAATTTCAATTGAAACTGACCTTACAGGGCGGAGAGGGCGATATTCTGAGCTTTAAAAATTCATAACTAGAAAACTATAGATTTGAACGAAAAATTTGTAAGCACTTCTTCTCTTCTCAATGATCTGAAGATAACGAAAAAAGATACGCGAATGTCAATATATCGTATCTGTAATTCAGGGACATGAATTAATTGAGAATCGCATTCATCTACGTGTTAATCAAATGGGAAATCTATTCATCGTTTGAGCTAACTCTAAAAAAATTTTTATCGCGCTAAAATTTCGGGAAGAGTTGCTCAAAAGGTGCAAACTATACATTAAAACGGTGAAAAACGAAAAAAGAAAGAAAAAAAAAATTTCGACGTACCCTAATATATACAACTATGTATACACTCTGACGGAGCGTTTTTTACCTGCCGAATCTTATTCTTCTTTCAGCTTAGCAGCACTGAGAGAAAAATATGGTTATTTTAAAAATAATATAGTTGACACTGACGATAATCTAACTATAAACTATAATTCCCAGGAGCAACGTCTATATTTTATGGTTATAGAAAATATAAGAAAATAGTTGGATCAACCACTAATATAATTCGCAGGAGGAGCGTCTATATTGTATGGTTATAGCAAATATAATTATAGTAGCAATTATTAAAATGATAATAGTTCCAAAGACTATCCTAATAGTTTCAAATATGCCGTTTTTTTGCACATACGATTTCAACGTTGGTTTCCAATAACCTTACAAGTATCGTTTATTGAACCATATTATCTTCGCTTCAACCATAAAACATTGTAAGCCTTCCTATATTCGTTTTACCATGTGAAATCGTAAACGATATGCTTTTCTCTCAGTGAGGGCCTATGAGTAGAGGCGATCCTGCTTGGCCTCTGGTAGAAACCGTGTCGGCCAATCAAAACTAACCGGCCGAATGAATTCGCGAATCGTCCCCTCCCCATTTCGGTGGGGTGGTTGGCAATGCCGTGGATACGACGATCGTGACCTCTCTGATCAGCGAGGGTTACCACGTGCCCTGCGACCTTCTCACAATTCACCCGCCTCTCCCACCCAATTTTCCTCCAATGCCAATTTTCATCCGTCGGAATTGCGAATCCGGGCACATCACGACAACTATTGAAACGACGCTATATAGCGTTCGAATTTGACCATTCAGCAAAAGTTTATTCGCGCAGTAAGACCGAATATCACTTGCCGACTGTAACTCTTCCGAGGCTGATCGATATTCCAGCACAGCATTCCGGAAATTCTAATTAAAGCGGAATTATACGTATTCCGA
The DNA here is from genome assembly GCA_949699805.1 of Tromatobia lineatoria. NCBI lineage: Eukaryota > Metazoa > Arthropoda > Insecta > Hymenoptera > Ichneumonidae > Tromatobia > Tromatobia lineatoria. The sequence continues at coordinate 6,667,789 of OX453040.1, read as the reverse complement.
AAGTTGCATATTGACTTGTGGGCTTATTACAGAGATTTCATCGTCTCTAGATTTGCCTGATCTTGCTCTTCGTGATACTGCTCAAATGATCACGTTTTTTATACACACACTGAGAGAAAAATATAACTGGATACACTAAATTTTCAAATAAACCTTGCACTTGAAAATATTCAAGTGCAAGGTTTATTTATACCAATTATATATTTAATTTCTTGAATGGTTAAATGAAATAAAAACTTCATTGAATCCAAGGAATATTAATATTTTTTCTAATAAATATTCTGTTGATTCAATAAAACTATGTTATGAATACGTCAGACAGTATACGTATTCAAATTATATCGTCAATTCTATCAAGTAAATGTATCGTTAAATACATTTGAACGAGAAGTGGACTGTTATCAAATAACCATTGGGATAAAATTTGGTGTCAATTCGTTAAGAGGTTTGCAATTTGTCATTTTATATTTTTTTGAAATTTTTTGTTTGTGCTGTAACTTTCGCAGTTTTAAAGATAATCGTGCTGAAATTTGGTCCACAAGTAGACTGTTATTTAATAAAATTCGGGGGTGAATTTGGCGTCAATACGTTAAGAGGTTCAAAATGTGTGGCATTAAAATTTTTTTGTTCGTGCTCTAACTTCCGCAATTTTTAAGATATCTGACTTAAATTTGCTACACAAGTAGAGTGTAAGTAAGCTAAACATCAGTTCGAATCTGGCGAGATTCTGTCTGAGGGGTTAAAAAATAATGCCATTGAAATTTTATTATAGGAAGCCAAAGTAGATTAACATCCTTCCACATCGAGGTACACTTTTAGAAATCCAACAATAATGGGAAAGCAATTGGCAAAGTTCTACTTCGCAGCCTTTTCACAGGATGCACTTGCAATGGAAAATAATACTAAATGTTATTAACAGTGTATATATGCATACGAATTCGATCAATCAGCATAAGTTTATTCGTGCAGAAAGGGCAAGTGACATTTTTAGACTATACTTTTTCGGATGCTAATTGTTATTCCAGCACAAGATAATTAATTTTGATGAAAATGGAATCATACGATTTCCGGAAGTTGTGAGGCTATTACACAGATGTGATCTCGTGTAACTTTGCGTGATTTTGCTGAAATTGTGGCGTTTTCATGCACATTTAACAAAAAACCAATATGTAATGTGATATTATGGCATGTGTGAGTTTACATATGTATACATATATATATATATGAATTTATATGTATTGGAGGGCAGATAATCTACGTGCATCGAACCGAGGATCCATTACATGTTAGGCTGCGATTTTTATCGGTACACGGTAATGACAGAGAATTGCTTTTGAAACATGGTGCGTGGCTCCCTAGCTCGCAGATCCTTATCTCCTGTCGTGTTCCATCGCGTCATGCCAGACTGGCCATTCTTCACTCGGTGATCCCCTTGTAAAGGGATTGACGAAGATTCAATGACCCAACTGACTCTGGCAAAGTGACTGGCAGCTCACGCTACGAGACTGTCAATCTTTGGGAATTCAGTCATTATTCAGTTCTTCATGTAGAGCCAACCTTGTATGTTTTATCTTGCACGCTTCGAGTGACCTTACGCTTGCAGTAATCCATTAGCAATTCCATATGAAGCTGGACCAAAGGAATAATACAATAGTCTTTATGATTTCGTTACATACAATAGCGATGATATTATTACTAAAAGTTGAACATTTGTTTTTCTACCAAATGAAAAATTAAAAAGTTAAGTATCGACTTGTGGGTGCATCTATATTTTATTGTTCTGCAGATTTTTCGATTTTTATGGAAAAGTGCCTGATCGCTGCAACTTTCATCGAACTTGATGAAAGTTGATTAAGTTGATACTTTCGGTCAGAGATTCAAATATTTAAAAAAGTATTAAATGAGTATTAAATTCTTTTCCAAAAATACGATTTAATACTTTTTTTGATACTTAATACTATTCAATACTGTTTTTAATACTCAAGTCACGGAAAAAAGTATTAAACTGAGTATTAAAAAGTCCAATACGCGGGACTCTTATTACTTTTTTTTAAATGATTTTTTTGATACTTTTTTTTTGCGCGGATGTCCACCTTAAGCACCTCGGTGTCCAGACGATCCATGGATGACCACTTTTACTACGTCAACAGAGGGTAGACTTCTCGTGTGTAGTCGAACTCAAAACAGCTTTCCAGTCTTATATACGCTGAAGCTTCAAGTCACTTGCGAGAAACGCTTCGACCGCTCGCCATCTAGCGGAGCATTGTGTATCAGTGTTTCGCATAACACGCAATAGAAAATATACGAATTTTTCTATGTGTCGGAAAATATATTTTACTTACATACAAAAATATATGTAACATATCTAATTTTTCGTAAAAAACATATGTATTATATAAAAAATATATTTTCGAATATATTTCAAGTATACTTTATTTCCGTGAGGGACTTGTTGGATTGAAGTGTGTAGGAACGACATGTGGAGAAAAAAGCGCGTGAAGATTAGAAATGAGAAGGAATATACTGGCGCATAGTATCGGCGTTGTGGAAAAACGCATGTGGTGTAGAGTTGTTAAAAATAAAAATAATAAGTCAATATAAAAGTTTCCATTTCGCTATCTACTTTTAGATTCAATGTTATAATTTCTTGTAACCGGATTTTTGTGGAAGGAAGTTTTGCACAATGTGAAGAGGAAACAGATGCCGGATTATTGACCCAGAAGCACGCGGATAAAACCGCATATCCGACGTGCCGTTAGTTCCGTCGGCGCGCGTTCGCCTCGGAAATGTGGAAGTAAGGGAAGGAGCGGTGAATTCGAGGCCATTCGCGGTCGGAGTTGTGGGGTGGGTCAGGGTTAGGTAGTGTCGGAGGTTAGGTTTCACACTCGCTCAGTCGCTCACTCTACGTTCCTGAGGACGGCATCGACCAGACTAGGGGCTTCGTTTTGTCAATTCTATTTTATACAGGGTGGCGAGGTAGACCGATGTCCGGACTGCTGAGAGGGAGAGTGCCAGTCGAGAGGGAGAAAAGCCCGGAGTGTACGAATAATAGAGAGTTGAAGCCAACGACGGAGGCGAAGGAGAAGGAGGGAAGCAAACGAGACCGAAGTGGAGAAACTCGATCGATAGTCCGACGGTTTACGAGCGCAGTGCGGCGATCGTGAATCGCATTTCGCGCACGCATTCCCAGCCTATGGCGACCTACAGCAATGGCAGACATCTGAGGAATTTTTTTTTCTGCCTAAGCGATGATGAAAAATGAGGCTTGAAATTTAGTACTATTTTTGAAGTCGATATTGCGCCATTTTGGATAAAATATCTATGATAAGTTCAGCAGGTCCGGTTATAAACAAGGATATTTGGCTCTGGAATGATTTGTGTCCAAAAGAACCGCAAAATATCTGAATGTGGTCAAAATGATCACAGTACAATTAGACTAAAACGATCACGAAATAAGTAAATTTGTCAAGAACACAATGATTGTGTTTGTTTGAAAACGGAACTACATAACTCATCTAAACATAACTACATAAGTAAACGAAACAAGAATAATGTGCTCACTGGTTTTTTCTGGCTCAAGAGGCATGAAAAATGTAGTGCCTAATAATATGAAAAATAAACAACAAAACAAGGTAAATGATACACTAAACACAATAAATAAACGACATCTTTAATAACAAAATGGAATAAAATCTTCCAACTTGGCCGCCAATAACCGATCATCCATCTCAACATCTACAAAATTTGGCCACAGCATCAATAACACATAACTAAACTTATCCGAAAGCATCACAAAGTAACAATATTTGTCCAAAAACGTCGCAAAATATAAGTATGCGTAAAAAAGTCACGAAATAAGAATATTTGCACGAAAAGTCACAAAATAAGAATATATGCACAAAAAATCACAAAATAATAATATTTGCACCAAAAGTCACAAAATAATAATATTTGCACCAAAAGTCACAAAATAAGAATATTTGTACCAAAAGTCCCAAAATAAGAATATTTGCACAAAAAGTCACAAAATAATAATATTTGCACAAAAAGTCACAAAATAAGAATATTTGCTCAAAAAATCACAAAATAAGAATATTTGCACAAAAAGTCTCTGAATAAGAATATTTGCATAAGAAGTCACAAAATAACAATATTTATTCGAAAACATCACAAAACAACTGAAGTTCTTGGATTTTGATATCGGTCGGTCTGAAAGTTATTACACCTCCTTAAAACTGAAGAAAACATAAAAACAGTCTCGAAAATTTATACCTAGTCCATTACCAAATATCAATTTCCTCATAACACGACTACAAGATCTTCAAAGTATTTTCCATTTTGTCTTACCTTTACACATCAGCAATTCCTGAAGAATTAATTGTCAATTCCATGCAAAAGCGAATGTCGTCGTCTGCTCAGCGTCTTCTACAACTAAAACAGGATAACCAACTGGCCTAGTTTACCATCAAGTCAAATATTGGATACCTGATAACTGGACCACTCTGGATCTATCATCGTAAAGCCCTTGAGCAACCGAGTTTCTGCAATTAAGCGTGTAACTAATGGATCCGCGAAATTCAGTGATGACAAAGTCCCAAACTGTCAAAGACACACCAGTGCATTACCGTTGACCCTGTACCTCTCACGAACATTCGGGCCACGAGTACAACTGCATCCAAAGCGCCTCCAGCACTATTCTACATTACACACGACTGGAGGTCTGTAATTAATTAATTGTTAGATCAACAGAGTGTCAGAGACAGTGGCTTGTTGTGCATAAGTTCCGTCTGTTATTCCATACATAGTCTATGGTCCAGTAGATATTTCGCCGTCTAAACCATCATGAATTTCATCTGAAATCAACATGCCAACAGCATCAATAACACAAATTACAATAGTTTATCGCTACATGCAGCCTTCCAACCTATTGAACCAATTTCAAAATTAACATGCTAACCAGTGCTCCTCGTTCGAGATTAATAACGCGAATCATAATTGTCCATTGCACACAATATTTTTTTTTGTAATACGTGCATGGACAGTGGTGCTTTCGATGGCAATTTTTCGGGCTGAAAGTGGCTGCTTACATTGCAGTATTTAAACAATCGATCGACGAGAGTACAGCTCGCATTTCTTTGACTTTCATCCTTTCGCTGTGTCACTTTTGTCCCTAGGGACGATTTAACGTCCCTAGGGACGAAAGTTTGGAACCTTACTTTTCACTGTGTTTCCCGGAAAACTACCATCCAATGCACCACTATTCATGCACTCCTTACAAACAATATAGTGTGTAACATGGGCCGAAATTAGCAATTGCGACTCATGTGATTGCAAACCTCAAACTCGTCGCAATCGCAAACTTTCGACCCTTGTTGCACAATATACTAGTGTTATTTATCGTTAAGAACGATTAACAAATCAGTACCACATCCAGAGCTATTCTTTAAAATTAATAACGCAAATAAAAATTTGTCATTACAGCCAACTATTTCCCCCGTTTCGGAAATCAACAATTGATCATCACATCGACTTTTTTTTCCTAAGTCAAAAATCTACATGTCATCCAGTGCCATTTTCTCGGAATCAATACCGCACATTAGAAGTGATCATTACAGCCAACTATTTACTTCTGTTTTAAAAGCAACATTTCCTTTAGCGCCCTCCTTTTCGAATTAAAACACGAACTACAATTGATCGTCAGATCAAACTTGATTAAAAAATCTATATGTCATCCAATGTCATTCTCTAAGGATTAATGATGCACATTAAAATTTATTATTACAGCCAACTATTTTCTCCCGTTTAGGAAATCAACATGTCTGCCAGCGCCCTTCTCTTGAAATTAATACTACGAATTACAACTGATCATCGTATCCAACTACTTTTTCCCTGCTTCAAAAATCTACACGTTATCCAGCACCATTCTCTCGAGATTAATAATGCACTTTAAAATGTATCATTACAGCTAAATATTTTCTCCTGGATCGAAAAACAACATAGCCTCTAGCCCTTCTCCTGAAATTAATAACACAAATTACAGATATTCATATCATCCAACTATTTTTCCCTGATTGAAAAATCTACACATTATCCACTACCATTCTCTCGGGATTAATAATGCACATTAAAATATATCATTACAGCAAACTATTTTCTCCTGTTTCGAAAAACAACATAGCCCCTAGCGTCCTTTCCTTGAAATTAATAACACAAATTACAACTAATCATGATATCCAACCATTTTTCCCTGATTCAAAAATCTACTCGTCATCCTGTGCCATTCTCCCAGGATTAATACCACAAATTACAATTGATCATTACACGCAACCTTCTCCTTCCCATTCGTCTCTCACAGCCCGCTTACATTACTTAGCGATTGGCCACGCGAGCAAATAAAAACCGCTCCATAATCAACGAACAGCACCGCCTTCGTAAACATAGTGGGTCACCGAGTGCGCCATTCGAAGCTAGCAATAACATCAACGAAACTTTTATTCGACGCACGCAGAGCCCGAGATAGTGCCCGAAGCGATGCGGGTGACCTGAGAGGTGTAAAATGGTACGAAGTTACCTCAATTGCGACGCGCGTTACGAACTTTCTTCTCCGCCTCAAACATTCACCGCACTTGATACCAAACCAACTGCAAATTTATCTGCACCGTCAAATTCCACGACTTTTGACGCTCGAAGGAAAAATTACCATCGTTTGGCAATTTTGCAAACCGTTAGAATCACTCGAGTGAAATCGATTGTCGCAACATCGCGCCGTCTGAGTCGTTCGGTCTACCGGAAAGTTTCCAAATCTGTCGATACTATTTTTCTTTCTCTTTTCCTCTCGCGGTTAACGATTGTTTGTTAACCATTCGCTATTTGTAAACTCAACGTTCCGGGCCAACGAATCCACGAGCCAGTCTCGATTTTTGTCACACCAGAAGGACTTGGTCATAGCCTTTGCCGATTTACTTGTATACCACTCGTAAAGTTCGCTTTTGCGTCACAAACGAAGCCTACGAGCACTTGAGAAACACGTCTAACTTTAGATAGAGACGGGAAGTGGAGAAGGAGAGAGAGAGAGAGGGGAAGGTTGTCGGCGCGTGGATCGTAGAGAACGGAAAGTGAGACGGAGAGAAGACGTCGACGAGGGGGAGTGAAGGCTCTTCGCTACTGGTGAAGGTGTCAGGAACCGGACGCGACGTCGACAGGCGAAACGCCGCCACGAACCAACCAACTCTCCGTGATCAGAATTCACGTCTCGAGTTCACAGTCCGCTCTCGCATGTTCACCTTACGTTCCCGTTGTACATCTGCGTCTGTGTTGATCACGTGGCTATCTCCTCGATATACACTTAGCTTCACGTACTTTGTATATGAGGCATTCCACGTGACTTCAGCCACCCAAAAAAAAAAAATTCGAAAAAATGTCAAAAAATCAGGTTCAGTGGTTATAATAGACACACCATATTTTAATTTTTTTGACATTTTTTCGGGCGAAATATGCCATATTTTTTATTTTTCATTTAACCTATGATATCTCGGGAACGATTAATCGTATCGAATTCTCAAAAACACGAAAATCTGCGTTTTTTATGGCCCACAAGAAAATAATTAATTCAGAATTAATTGTGTAATTTCGGGCTATATTTTACTACAAAATGAATGAAACATTTTTTTTTGCGGAAAGAACTTTGGAAAGTGGCATTGAAAAAATTGTTGCCAATTGTGTATGAAAATCCTCAATTTTTAGTATTTTTTTTTTTTTGAGTTATGAATTTAAAGAAAAGTTCTGTTTGCTTGGGAAACATAGAAATGAAAAGGTGCACGCGCAGAAAAATCTTGCAACCAGCAACGATGGAGAAATTCATTTCATGCAATGTAATATTTTTTTATTACCCCAAGATTGTGTCATAAGTGCGCCGACCATTAGTGTAGTAATAGGTTTAGGTGATAGCGAGAGGAAAATTTAGAGCTGGGTATTTCCAAGATTGGATCGCCTTTATACGATGTTTATCCGACTCCAGAGTCATTTTAAACTCGTTTGTATGCTACAAGATGCTTGTATTTATTGTCATGGTCCTGTGCTTATATTTCTGGTAGTTTTGTGGTTTACGAATGGAGCCATAATATGTTTTTTTGAGAATTCCCGAATCTGGGTATTTTTCTTGTTTTGAGATAACGTAGCTGAAATTTATGTTGCAGACATCATTTCTGTAACAGGCCTCGATTAGCAGATTCCTACAAAAAAAGTTTCGAATAAAACAGAGAGCTATTATTCTGTTAAAGTTAATGTTCTGTCATTGTTATTGGTTACAATAATAATTATTTTTCCTTGCATTGTCCGTACACTCAATCCTGCGATAACGAATTAAAATTTTTATATAATAACTCGTAAATTAAATGTCATTGTGATAAGATTTTCATTTTGTCGACTTCGGATTGAAATGCAACGAATAAAATTTTTTTCTCTTAAGAAATCGAAATATTCGTTAGCATTAACTCAAGGCGTAAGATGCATTTCTACCTAATATAGTAATTATGAAGTTCAATATGAATTATTATGGATTTTTCCATGGGTTTGAACCATTCGATGTTCATAATCACTTCTCTCAGTAATAAATTGGTACACGTGAGTGTATCGACATTACTCGGCAGCCACGTCACAACTTTCACCACACTTATCCTCCGAGCGAGATGATATTGAATAAATTATTAGCGACCAATACAGAATTATATCAACAACAATACCCACAAACGTCATTAAATTCCCTTATCCAATTTTCAACTAAAATCTATTTAACCGTTCTACAATTCCACCCAAATTGGCATCCGTTATTGAACCCCGACTATTGACCCGATTGACGACCATAACCTCAATGGTTTATTTTTAACAGCACTAAAAAAAATGTCACTAAAAATAGCACACGAAATGCTTAATTCCGTGTTAAAAAATTTCTCAAACATTTTAATGTAAATTAACGTTCCCTCTTTACTACGATCCAAGAAAATGCGCATTAGTTGTTCCCGCTACGCGACACCTTTGCCATCGTAGCGGGACTGTGCGAATAGTGCCACGAGTTCCTGAGTCCGGCGATAATAAACGAGTCATGAAAATTCTCAGACCTTCTAATGCTCGCGTCATTCGTCTCTGTCGCTCGCGCTGGGCTCAAGTAAACAAGAGATTCGTAGTGCGACGGTAGGATTTAAACATGGGGCAGAGTCAGCCTTTTTTTTTTGGGCCAGGCGTCCAACTCTCATTCTCGTCTCTCTCGACTGCGTAGAAAGTCGCGGGGACCATGCGCGCACCTTCCCCTTTCCCTGCGTCTCTGCTGATCCCTTCGTGCCGCTCGTTCCACTCTCTTCTATCTCACTCGGTCATTCGCCGAATTCCCGGGGCCCAGAGCCACTCTCGCGCGAAGGAGGGGGCCTTGAGTCCCGCAGTTTGGGCAACTGCGTCACGGTACCAGGTACCCATCGTGTTCTCTCCATATAGTATAGTATTCAATGGATTATACCATAGCGCTAACGGATTCACTCGTGATACCGCGATTTGTTTCGTTTGGGCCTTACGTCGATAAATAAGTCGTGAAAATGAGTGCCTAGTGAAGATAAGAGGAGCTCAGTTTCTCGGGATAATAATCGTACGCATGAAAAGACGTTTAATGCATCTTAGCAGATAAAAAGATATCTCTGGATAAAATTTTTAATTTCTTTTCTCTTCCGCATGTTTCAGATACCTCAGAACAGCGGCGGCCAAAAATCATCAACGGCCAGCAGCATGCAACAGCAGGGATTCGATACGCATGTAAAAATGCGATAGATGGAATATAAATACACAAATAAATAAACAAATAAGTAATAACAATAATAATGAGTGTGATAAGAAGAGGCGGTCAAGATATTAAGTGCGAACCAGGAGACCTCCAGTGCAAAGACAAGAGAGACCTCGCCCTATCACAGAGGCGGTGAGAACATTATTTTTCGTCGACGAAGATCGAAGATCGGTACAAGAGGAGCAAGAGATAATAGTGTGTATTGTGCATTGTAAACGTGTGTTCAAGTGTGTTTGTGCGCGAGGGAGATTAAGTGGGAGGGGAACTAGCGGATGTGGATAAGGAGCTTTTTCGAAATAAAAGTACAAGAAGGTTCAAGGGACAGTCAGTGCCTCCGTGGTGTTACAGTGATCGAATTTAGTTCGGATTATACGTGAAGAAAGTAAAGGATATATTAGCCTATATATCCAAGAATCGAAACCAGAAGCGAAGGGGTGAACTTTGCGGAAGGAAGAAGGGCACGAGGGTAACGAGCGATTTCCGGTGTCCCGATTTTTCGTCGTCAGGTGAGGTAAAATCGTTCCGCGAGGAATTGCGCGAAGGACGAGCGGTGGCGACGAGCCAAATCGCGGTGGTGGCGTCGCAGAGGGTCAGGGCCGGTGCTGAGCAAGCCAACCGGAAGTGAATCGTCATTGGGCACATGATGGAAAAAGCCGAGTTAACGTCGCCATTGTATACAGAAAAAAAATCCGATATCCTGTTGTTATCACCGTCGATCATAAGCAAAGTCTTACTTAACGATTTCGAGATCATTTCTCTGCTCTCTCAAGAGGCCTACAACTTTGGATAAGAGAGAGAAATCTGTTGAATCAATCTCGAGAATCTTGCTTTTCATCAGATTCCACGAGATAAAAAAAAGGCCACTGCTATAAGAATAAATGCCGAGGAGTTGACGTTCGATTTACAACCTATTGCCCAAATGTGCAGTTATAATCGGCAAGCAGTCAGCGCGTCGAATGAAGCTAATCGGGTAGTTTGATCGACAACAGGAGAGCAGTGTTACTGAGCTCTTGAATGTGCTTAGTACGTCGGGTACATGAGACTGTGCCCGCCGGTGACGACGTCATCCTCAACAATATGCGCGGAGCTGCAAGTGGTGCTTCACCCTCGTCAGTTTCCATCAAAGTCGGCAGAACACGTGTCACGGTGACGAGCTTGGTGAGCAGCAACGTGACGGTGCGATACAATGAGGCGTCGCGCGGCGGTGTTCCCGGCACGACGACAAATACGACTAACCCTGGTATCGCTAGTGGTGGCGGTGGTGTCGTCGGTGCTATCGGCGGAAGTGGCCCCGGTGGCCAAGGTACAGGAGTCGTTCTGGCGCCATCATCGAGAATGAGCCCACCCTCGAATATGGACACCTCGGAGGGTCCGACGGTTGTCGGTGGTCCTGCGGTTGCTCTGGTCAAGGCCGAGACCCCGGAAGGACAGCACAGGGCGACAACTTCGGCGTCTACGGTTAGCGGTCCAGTCGGCAGCGGTAATAGCCTCTTTGCTGGTATCGCGAGCAGCAACAAGCGGCCAAGACCGGACGATTGGCTAGCCCCAAGCAGTCCAAGTTCGCCCCAGGGACCGCTGCCGAATCAACACCTCATTTACACGACCCCCCAACAGCAGTTGTCCGCTGGGCCACATCAACCGGCTCAGCAACAGCAGATTCAGCAACAACCTTCTCAGCAAACGGCGCAACAACCCCAAGCGCAAATGCTGCAGCAGCAGCAACAACAAGCCCCACCCATGGCCCATTCGACCCCCATAACGCAACCCCAAGTGCCGCAACAGCAGCAGCAACAATCTCAACAGCAACAACAACAAGCCCCGCCGAATAACAACGGTTACGCGAGCCCCATGAGCTCGGGAAGCTACGACCCCTACAGCCCCAATGGGAAAATAGGTAAGTGATCATGATCATTCATTTGGCCTTTGAATATGGTAATTGCATAGCATCGAAGAGCCCCAAGATCCGATACACCTCCTGACCGCTCGGGGGCCGCCGTATTATTCGACAGGCTATGCGCCGAAATACTTTCGGCTGATCCTCTTGATAGCCGATACTGCGCGGAAAGACGCATATGGGCCCAACCGAGCGGAGAAGGTATATCAGCTCGATCAGCGTGTTATAACACTCTCGTGCGAAAGAAGCATGGAGGCGGTCCGACTGACCGCAGGGCCGCGCGAGATCGTGCCTCTTGATCGCCGTTTATAGGACGCGACCACTTTCTCCCGAGGGGCACATTTGCCTCGCTGGTTCACATGCGGCCACAACTTCTACCGCGTTACCTCCAAACTTTTGCAGCGCCGAAGAAATACTGGAAATCAAGACGGAGCGGAATTTCGCTGTGAAGATTAACATTTATTGAACGTGACTTTGCGAGAAAAAAAAAAGAAAATGGCTTCGCGATCATACCGTTCTTTCATTCCCTCTTTTTTGTTTCTCGGTTCGAATGCACCGCATGCCATTACAATTCCTATGAGCTCGAGTCCAAGAAGCCGCAAACGGAAGAGCCTCGTCTCTCGTTATTAGACAGCCGCACAATCTATAATTAGTTGAGATGAAGCGAGATATAAAGCTACGATTAGAAATGGGGGGGAGTGCATGTGCCGCGCTGACAGGCCTATAGAAAGTACTGCGCGTTCGATGCATAATGGACGGGAGATTAATCGCTCAAGTACTTCAGCATTCTTTCGGTTTCTTCCGTTAGTCTCACCGTACAATTCCGATTGTCTTTGCAACCGCGGAACGAGGCGAAATCTTCGGGATAAGAAAATGCAGGATTTGCTGCGGAGATAAAACCTTTCGTCACCGATGTCCGACCATTCGATCAATCAATATTGAAATCTCTGAGTCAATGTGCTTATTACGGTTCTAGAATTGAATGAATGTCAAAAGTAGCTTCTGGCGAATCAACTACTAACGCAATAGTTTACAATCGCTCACTGCTGACGAACCAGAAGAAATTTCGTATTTGAGAATAAAATTAAAAAAAAAATTTGTACTAAAAATAATGTACAAATTAGTTAAGGAAATCGTAGATCTAACTTCTGATCTAAGATAATTAGAATCACTCGAACTTTTGGTCTGCAATTATGCTATCTACACAAAAAAGAGATCAAAGAATCCTTTATTCCCGGAAGTACTAATTATACAAAATAGCATAGACTCGCGCAACGTCTTCCTGTTAATTTAGGCTGCATGTGAACAAAGCTCATTCGCTCTATGCAAAAGAAGAGTTGAAAAAATATCGTTGTTATTAATAATAGATTTGATAACTACAAACATATAACAAAATAAGATGCAATTACCTGGCATACTCAAAACTAGAACCAATAACAATACCAATATCGAAATTTTGTCATCGACTTGGGTGATCTTGGTCTCGCCTCTGCGAGATCAAAGCCGAGCAGCGCTTCAGTAGCTGCCGCGACTCGCTAATTTCAATTTCTTCGTCGATGATCTCGGTTCTTCCGAGAAGGATTCGATTAGTGTCGCCTAATCTGCAGGGCAGACAGAAGAAAACATTGTGCGCGCGTAGTGAGGTCGACCGCCGTTTCTGAATGCTCTCCGTCACCCTAGCGTTCAGAGGCGGCAAAAGCCAGTAGTGCGCGCGATAAGCCAAAGAAGCGAAGAAGCAAAAGTACCACCGACAACGTAGAAACAGAGCGAGGAATACTACGAAAACTCGCTTGGGAAAGGAGTCTAACGCGGGCCGGGGAATTATTATTCGTGGAAACGGGTTCCTCAAATGTAACAGCAGCGGCGGCATGGCCACGTCGGAGTTGCTATGCCGCGACTTCATGGTGTCTTTACTCCAGTATCTCTTAGGTCGCTCCCGTCGCTCTTTCACGGTCTCTTTGATGCGACGGGCGGCGTGTAACTGGCAGCGGGTGCGATAGCATGGATAATAACGCCCTGTGACGACGTTAACCCTCAGCGACCTCGTTGATTCGGGACACCGCGCCACAAACGAGCGAAATTTCGGTTTATATCACAGCGATGGGCTTCCCTCGATGCATTTTTGCTCTATATAATGAGGATCATCGCACTAGACCTTTATTATTTCAAGTCCTACTATTTGTTTAATATAGTTAAGGCTAAGTTGGATACGGTGATGTCATATAAGGTCAATTTAAACAGGTTTGAATTACATGCGAACTTTTTCGATCAGATCGATTCGGATGTGATCAATTTAGATGAGGTCAATTTGAACGTGATCAATTCAGATGAGGTCATTTTGAATGAGATCCATTTATATGAGGTCAATTTAAACGCGATCAATTCAGATGAGGTCAGTTCGAACGTGATCCATTCAGATGAGGTAAACTTAAATGAATTCAATTCAGATAAGGTCAATTTAGATAGGATAAATTTAGATGTAATAATATTTTTTGAGATAAGTTCAGATGAGGTTCAATTTGATGACATAAATTCAGATGGAGTCATTTTATACGTGTTAAATTCAGATGGAGTCATTTTATACGTGTTAAATTCAGATAAGGTCATTTTAGATGTGTAAAAATTTCGATAAGGTCAATTTAGAGTAGGTCATTTTACATGAGCTTAATTTAGATTGGGTTATTTTAGATGTGTTCAATTCAGATAAGGTAATTGTAGGTGAGGTTCCGTCGGATCAGGTCGATTATGATAAAGTCAATTTGTATGCGATCAGTTTAGATAGGCAGTAATCAAATATTTTCTCGTTAAATAATCAACAACCTCACCTATATGATTTCAATAACCCCATGAGAATTTCTTAAATGATCATGCAACATCTTTATACCTTGGCACACTTGATAATGTAAATTTTGCATTTGTGGACCACCCAATTATGAAGGAGCCACGAAAAACTGCGTCAAGAAAACAAGATGCACGAATATCCTTTTCTTAGGTTGCCGATCACTGTGCCAATTATCGTGCACCTCTTCATCAAGCAACCGCGCTCAAGAGTTCGTCCTTGAGAACTCGAGCTCGCGTCGTAACCGATAATGGCACACTTGATAATGTAAATTTTGCATTTGTGGACCACCCAATTATGAAGCAGTCACGAAAAACTGCGTCAAGAAAACAAGATGCACGGATATCCTTTTCTTAGGTTGCCGATCACTGTGCCAATTATCGTGCACCTCTTCATCAAGCAACCGCGCTCAAGAGTTCGTCCTTGAGACCTCGAGCTCGCGTCGTAACCGATAAGATCGTTCCGGCCGCACGCGGTGTCTTGGCGCGGCCAATTAAAAAGCATATTGCTCTAGTGAAATACCGGGCCCGGAACGTATAAACCACGGTTCCCACCCTGAGAATCAACCATGGGAACGTCGAGTGTGCCGCCTCGGCAATGTGGAACGACTGCGATACGCTTCTATTAATATTTCATATAGTCGCGAGCGACTGCTTCATCCGCCGGTCTATATGTATCAGAGTTGCGTGAGGGCGTTACGGAAAAGTGTGCGTACACGTACAGCACACATCCGTTGTCACTGAGTTATCGTCATGCGTGTCATCGTCACGCACACGAAGATTTTATCCGTTGCTCCACGATCCTTGGTACGCACATTCACCACTACGCATATACCGTCTTAACCTCAAGTGTAAGACTGCCACAAATAGAGGTGACTGGGACTTGTGTAGATCAATTATGCGATTTCACCATTTCTGCAATGGATGCTAATTCTCACTCCGTGCGTTTACGGATTACATACTCTTTGTAACTTTACTTGATTCAGTTGTTACTACTTATCAGTTAATTTAGCTTCAAAAATAGTCCCGAAGCTCGCCAATTATAGCCGCCAGAACAACTTTAATTTCATGATGTAGTTGCTGCGGCCGAATATCGACGTTAATATATTAGAGTTGGCGGCAAAGTAATGATTACTACTTCTTAAACGTTTCAACCCTGATCTGAGTCCTCTTCACTAAATAATTTACTTAAAACTAGATAAGCAAATATAAAAAATATATAACCGATAGAAGTGGACGCGAACGCGAAATAAATTAAAAAATCTGAAAGAATTCGTATGCATTCAAATACATTAACATATAATTTTCATTAGAAAAAAAGTTAGGTTGACTGATTGGTTGTTGAACAATTGTTCTTTTCACCATTTTGTTAATAACACTTTGGGATTATTATTATGCGAAATAAATCTTTTCAGCACGTTTTATATGCATTATTGTTTTCCGATTCATATTCCATCGGAAAGTTATCGAAATCGTCTCTAAAACTCATTTTTGGCGGGACTGTACATATGATACATCCTTAAGTCCGATAATATCGCTGAGAAAAAATCTGTAAGATAATCGATCTGATCGCAATGCAGCATCAGAAGTCGTCAGTCAATATTGCCAGATTGATTGGCATTGAATCCCGATCAGCGAAGCATATGCACATCGAACCGACATCAACATCGAATGCACGAGTGCACCCAACGGCGTCGAACCATCAAGAGCTAAGTGTCTTCCTGTTTTCGAGCTAATGTAGCAAATCCATTGATCTTGCGATTACACGACGTGGACGCGGGTGGTGGTCTGATCGTCTTTGCTTTGCTTTCATACCGACGACAGCGCCGATCGAGATGAAAAAGAAAATCGAGATCGTCGTACGCTTTATCTATATTTACCTATTTACCATAACCGCATAGTTTCATGGAGGTCTCGAGAGTCTCCAGAGCCTAACCCGCATTTTAGTAAAGTAGGTGTTCCTCTTCGTGGTGTATTTTCTCCTCTGTCTCATGCGCTACTCATCGGACATCGCGATCGTTCGACAGACCGAACTAATAGTTAGCTGTGGAAGTTATAATCAGAGAGAGAAAGAAAGGATTGAATGTACTCTATAGTGAGACCGGTGCAAATAACAAGATTTCATGGAACGATCTATCCAACAAGATCTATACCTCCTCCACTTCTCGATACGAATTCGCTAGTTGCAGTAGCTCCTTTCTCAGCATCGTGCTGCACGACCTTCAGCACGGCGAAATGTTGTTGTGGCTGTTTCTCTCTCTTTTTTTTCCTTTTTCGTAACAAACAACATTCTCACACTCGACCGGTTATCATATAAATCATTGCTCTTTCTCATAACTCGTATCTGTTCATCTACTGGCAAATTCACGAGCACTGTTTGTGCTCTTGAACAATCTCATCGAGTTGAAACCAATTAATTAAGTTGATTGCAGAAGCACACGGTCCGTCGTTATATTGCACTGTTTATACTTTTTGTTTTTTTTTGCGATGTAACCAGGATGAATCTCTGCTGTATGATTTTCTAAATGATAAACGACTTACTCTAGTAACTCTAATCGGAATTTTTTTGTCGACGTTAATTGCGAATTTAGATCGAAGATAATGATTTAGTGGTGTAACGTAGAACTTGTTTTGAAATTATACCAAGAACTTGGGACAAAATGTACAAACTTCGTAACCAAATATTTACCTTCAGCTTAGGAAATATGCAATTATATCTTTTTCATCCAAGTTCTTGGTCGCACACTATCGATCCGTTTTGTCCTTGCCAAAATTTCCTGATCGCATTATTTTCCATGCTACATGACCTTTCGAGACTTGAGGTCTTCGCATTGTTCAATTTTTCTTCATTTTTCGCAACAGCAAACATTTCCACATTCAACGATTTTTTTACCATATATAAATCATTCCTCTTCATCGTATCCCATATTTGTTCACCTCAAAGAAAAATCAACAGCCCAGTTTCTGCTCTTCAACAATCCCATCGAGTTAAATCCAATTAATTAAGTTGATTGCGGTAGCAAACATACAGCCTCTCGTAACATCGTACTATTTACCTTATTTCTTGTAAATACCCAGTATGAGCTTCTGCCGTATGATTTACTCGTGTATGATAAACGACTTACTCTAGTAACTCTAATCAGACTCTTTTTTTTCCACTCTTTGATACCGATGCTGAAGAGCTCACGCTTGCGCTTCTTTCCCTCATACATCAACATTCCTGTGTATATAAATACATATATATGTGTGTATGACGATACGCTCATCGTCCGCGAAAAAGGGAGCAAGCTGAGCAGAGCGGTAGCTCGAGTCGGAGCGGATGTGACGTCATTCGACTGAGGCGGCACTTCTCCTGTCTCTCTCCCTCTCCCTCTCTCTTTTTACAGCCCCTTCTCCATCTTTATCGTCGTGTCAGTCACTCCGTCTTTCTTGCTTGCTTGTTCACCGTCTCGCTCTTCAGCTACGTCCACTTCCGTCAATCGAGCTGCAGCACGCTTGCACTACTGCCATACTGCGCTCCCTCCGGCCTCGTCGAGTTACTTGCCCGCCGGCATGCGAATACGCATCCGTCAGTGGTGCAATGACTGGCAATCTGTCAGTGAATGGCAACTTTAGCCGTATTAAATGCAATATTGCGACCCTTTGATTGTTTTTCAACTCTGGTAATTTTTTAAAATAAATTATGTATTATTCGTTATTGTTCTGGCCATTGAAAAAAATATACATCATATTTTATTTCATCATATGATTATTATTTGTAAACGTAGAGTGGAATAGATCTGGTAATTTTTTTGGTAGATCATAAACATATCTATGAACTTTGGCATTTGGATTATTCAATTAAGAATCGATCAGTCAGGAAACAGAAGAAAATGCACTTCTATTAGGCAAAATTTTGATTGTTCCAAACTGTGGTATAAATTGTGGAATTTATTGATAATTAAATTGAATCTTTTTGAAGTTGTGATGAGTGTTTTTATTGCAAATATGCATTTTTCTTAAACCAATTGGAAAAATATCCGCTGACATTCAAGTTGATATTTATAATTTAATGAATTATTTTTGTTAAAATTGAGATTGAGAGAACCATTTTTGAAAAATTACTGTAGACAAAAATTTTCTATGGGAAATTGTAGACAAAACTCTTCAGTTGGCAGGGCAAGAAATTTATTTTACCTTGAAAGGTAAATTATGTAGGTCAAAATTGTTAATGATTCGAAGTTTTCGAAACTAAAAGAATTTCCAAATATTTTAATTTTTTAATTGTTACCACCTCATGGAAAAAAAAGCTCAATAATTTGATTTTTATTCTGATATTTATTAGCCCCCCAAATTTCACTGTAATGATAATAAATTTTCAAAGAGATTTATAATAGACGTTTATTTTCGTTAGCGATGCAATGACTCTTAGTCAATGTCAACCGTAGTCAATTCAGCCGTATGAAATTCAATATCGTGACCCTTTAATTGTTGTTCAACTTCGTTAATTCATTTTATAAATTATGTATTATTATTGATTGTTCTGGTCATTGAAAAAAAAATATACATCATATTTTTCATTAGCAGTGAAATAACCTCATATTTAATCAGCAGTGAAAAAACGCCCATCAAAAACCAGGGAAATATGTTTCAAAAAGTTATTGCTAACTGTGAATGGCCTATGACCTAGAAATCAATATTCATAGCTTTGTCTAGTAAATTTTCCCATAAAATACATTGTTTTTGTGCTGATCGACACGTTTATATGCACTTTACTGATAATTGAATTAAGTTTGAGCCGTTATTCCATAGTAAATATTTTACGAAGTAAACAAATTTGTATATCTATTGGAAATCAAATATCTCAACATGACAGGAAATAAAAATCCAATATTCATAGAAAAACGGCATGAAAACGTAATCACTCATCACATTATCCATTAATCCAATGTTGATAACCTTTTTGAATTACGTTTCACGTAAAAACTTTGTATAAAAAAAAAGTTAACACATCTACATAATTTATTGTTGAGTCGTTAGAAGAGGTAATTAATATGCAATAATTAGGGCAATAAATGCACAATTAAAGTCATATAAAACTCCCATTGAATATCCCGAGACATAAATTGTAGAGAAATAAATAGAAGCATGCTAACGACTAACCAATGTCGTGTCTTAAGTGGCCAATCACTGCACCGCGTATTTTGAGCACGTACAAGTTTTCTTTTCCTCTCAGCGGCTGCATGCAGCTGATGTTGATTTCCATGTTTCTTTTTATGCTCATCTCTCTCTCTCTCTCTCTCTCTCTTTTTCTCCGTATTTGCTTCCTCCTTTTTCCGACACCATCGCCACTGCAAAAAATAAACTCCAGGCGAGTCTCGAGTGCCTGGATGCAGAGCTTGTTAGAGCTGACATGGGATCGTCAATGCGGAAACTACACACATGTTAGCACTACCAACCTCCTATTGTAGATACGTAACATTGTAGACTTGCAGCCGTTCAGAATACATATTTCTCGCACGCTCTCCGTTTTTACTTATTCCTTCGCCTCGCTTCTGATTCCACTCAGGTTTCCCGTGATCTTTTTTTTTTTTGTTCCTTAAGAGCCCTGACACGCTTTCCACGGATGTGACTTTTCCTGTTCCATTATAAATATAGCACAGTGTGCAACTAATTTAATTCGTATTTTCTCTTTTCGAAATAATCATCTACCTGGGAATTTTTGAGTGAAATTATCTTGATAATATCTGAGAAGAAGAGGATGCTATTATTTTGGTTGTATTCAATGTTACAAGTTTCGCATCGAGGTTAAAGAAATTTAAATCCATCTATCTGAATATTCCAGTGAGAAAAATCAATACCCAGCTTATTTATCATCACGGAATAATATTGATTCTTGAAATGTCTTCATGCCGGGATCTTGATACATTGAACAATATCAAATAAGCATCTTGTATCTCGAGATTGTATTCACGTGTGTAGAAAGAAATCGAAATTCATTTGTTCACAAGACGATTTATTAACGACATTATCTCTCGAATTACATCGTCTTTCTAGAGGACATCGATACACCCTGGATTTTTTAAGGATGTATGATACGTACAGTCACACCAAAAGTGAGTTTCAGAGACAATTTCGATCACTTCCCGATGGGATAAAAATCGGAAAAAAATGATGGATATAAAACGTGCTGAAAAGATTGATTTCGCATAATAATAATCCCGAAAGGTTATTAACAAATTGGTGAAAAAAACAATTGTTCAACAAACAATCAGTCAACCTAACTTTTTTTCTAATGAAAATGATATTTTTATTTATTTGAATGCATACGAATTTTTTCAGATTTTTTTCTTTATTCAAGTTTTAATTTTTTTTATTTTGAACAATGCGCAGAATATAACAAGTTTTGAAAATGCGTTTTGCAAAATAATCTTAAGTGTAGTAGATGGTTTTATGCCGAACACACATCCAAAATTCGTAATTTCGCGCACATTTTTAAGAATACAAAAAAAAATCAAAATCAGAATAAAGAAAAAATATGAAAAAATTCGTATGCATTCAAATAAATTAACAAGAAAAATTCAATGTATTCAGTCAAAGAATAAGAACTTCGAAATGTGGAAGATTATTCTGATTCTAAAATAGCGGCTAGCAAACCATCTAAATTATTTACGCACTTCCACTGAGACGAATTTTCGCTTCATGATGCCGTCAGTGGCATGAACATCATGCTTCTTCTTCATGACAGATCGAACTATTTGTTAATCTCTGACAGTTTGCGTAGATAAACAAAACAAGAATAATTCCGCTTCTGTCAGACTCTCTGATTCGTATGGGAACACCGCAACGTTGCCAAACCTTAAATCGTAGTTATCAAGTAGTGAGTCAAATGGAAGACAAAAAAAATGATCATATTCCAAACCGCAACAATGCATGTTATAACTAGACTCTACATTCATTATAAAATGGTATATAAATATTTTGTATATTATAATATTTCCATTTCTATAAAAACTGAAAAAAATAGTACTTCGCTTGACTAGTCTGATGGAAGGACTATTTTAAATCCGTGGTTGAAATGCGATTGTGAACCACGTTTGGATGACGTCGTCACTGAGCCAGACTCTCTTCCTAATGAAATTGAAATAAATATAAATACACGAGTGACTCTCGTGATGGTGCAAAAGTCTCGTTAGCAGTATTTCTCTCCTCGAAACTCTTCTGCCCGATCGATTCTTCTCCTTGGCTGTCCTCTGGTTCCACACGAAAGGTACTCAAAGCGTGTGCAGCCGACTCGGTGGCTATGTGTTCGAGGTTCGCGCCGTTCAACGTCGTGAATTAATTTGAATAATTCCGCTGGTTGGTGATGGCGGTGGGCGAAAGAGCCAGCCAACCGACATCAGTGGCAGTGCGACAGTGTGGCAGCCCACAGAAATTGGGTTGGTTGCCGTTGGTGGTTTATCGATCGCTTTCCAGCAAGAACTGCGGACTACAACGGCACGACGATTGGTCTGCGGGTCACGTCGCTCGATTCTCGAGATTCGGACTAAATTCCAAATTCCTCATAGTTACTAAACTGCCAGACGGCGCGTGTTCATTTGATCCATTTACCGTATTTTCATAGATACATACTCAACTCCGAAGCCTAATTACCAACTGCCAACTATTTCCATAAAATTTCCGGTAAAATTCATGCACTTGAATTTATGAAATCCGATCATTTGCACATAGTACAAAAGGATAGCGTTGAAGTACCGGTAGTGGCCATTTTAAGAATTTTCCTAACTTCAAGTACTTGTAATTGGGATATCATAAAACTGTTTTCAACCTATACTTTCCAGATCTGAGATGAATCTAATTTCGGATTTCTAGCATTGAAATATTTGTATGTGTCGAGAAAACGCTTGAAAGTAGAAAAAAAGTAGGAGCCATTTCACCAGTTCTGTGCGCAAAATAACGAATTTTAAATATGTGTTCGGCATAAAAGTATCAACTACTACTAATCAAAATCAAAATAAAGACAAAAATTTGAAAAAATTCGTATGCATTCAAATAAATTAACATATCATTTTCATTAGAAAAAAAGTTAGGTTGACTGATTGTTTGTTGAACAATTGTTTTATTTTTCACCAATTTGTTAATAACATTTTGGGATTATTATTATACGAAATCGATCTTTTCAGCACGTTTTATATGCATTATTTTTTCCGATTTTCATCTCATCGGAAAGTGATCGAAATTGTCTCTGAAACTCACTTTTGGCGGGACTGTACGTATCATACATCCTTACGGTTGTTCTCTAGCCTACGATAAAAGAATCTGAAGTCCTAAAGAAAGTATACCCCAAGTTCATATTATCGCAAAAATTTGCTCGATTGGACGAATGCGGATTCATATATGTATATGCATAGATATACACATGCATATATGTGCATATATGTGGATGTGTGGAATTAATATAGGTTCGCAAAGATACATACCCACGCAAAATACCCACATGCCAGGAAGTGCCGGCGCAATAGCCCGGCAGCCTCGTCGTTTCCTACCACGGAGATGCAGTGCTTTCGCAATTAACAGCGAACGGCCCACATAAAGCGCGTAATAACACACCTTAACAGGCGCCGCGTGGTTTCAACCCGCGCGCGGACCTCGAATTACAGTGTACACGTTCATGAACTCGAGACGCTATCGTTAGATCTCGCGAAAGCAAAAGTAAACGCGGCCTCGAATAATTGCGGTAATTTTTTTGGTGGATTATACACATATCATTAATTTTTTGCACCCGGATTATTTTTCAATTAAGAATCGATCAGTCAGGAATTCATGCACTTTTACGGATACCGAATTCCGGCAAAATTTTAATTGCTTCAAAGTGTGAAATTTATTGGTAATTGAATTAAATATTTTTGTACTTTTAATGAGTGTTTTAATCGCAAATATGCTAAAAAACGTTTCATTGATTTTATTGGAAAATTCTCGCTGACATTAAAGTCTATATTTACAATTTATTAAATTATTTTTTTTAAACTTGACATTGAGAAAGAAATTTCTAGAAAATGTCTGTAGGCAAAAAAATTCCTGTAGGAAATTGTAGACAAAACCTTTTTGTCGACAGTCTAGAAAATGTAATTCACTTTTTAATACGTCCTTATGATTTTTACGCTAAAATAACGATTCGAGGTTTTTGAAACTGAAAAGTTTTCCAAATATTTTAACTTTTTAATCCTGACCGCCTTAAAAGAAAAAGAAAGCTCCATAATCACGGAAGATATGAATTGACATTTAATTTTTATTCTGATTTTAATTGGTCCCCCTTTTTTCACTGAATTTATAATAAATTTTTCCGAAATTTATTTCATTTTCTGAGCAACAATAATTCATGAATGGGTTGTTTCACACCCATAAATCGACTGTCAGTAACAGTGTGTGAGTGCACAATGCGCAGACTTGCTGACAGAAGTTTGATGTCGCCATTGGCTGAGCTACTGTTGCTGACTGACGAGATGTGCAGGATGCAGATACGGCCTTGACTAACTAAACGTCCAGTACCGTCAGTCAGATAAGCGCACATGCAGAGATCAAAAGAGAAAGAGAGGGAGAGATACCCACTCGCCCACCAACTGTACGAACCCGCGTGTATGGGCGTTCCATGCACACTTTCATGAACATTCCTAATAACAAAATCAATGTACTTGGCTTTAAAAGCCAATATGCGAAGACGTTCACGTGCTGCATATTAATTTATTCGATTATTTGATAAATATTGCTGTTATTTTTAATAAATGTTTATAATATATGGTCCGTTGTAATAATATGTAAAAATTGCAAAAAACAATCGAATGCACACTTTCATGATCATTGCCAATAACAATACAAATATACGTGGCTTTAAGAGCCAATACGCAAAGACGTTCACGTGCTGCATATTAATTTATTTGGTTATTTGATATATATTCCTGTTATTTATAATATATGGTTATAATACATGGTCCGTTATAATGATATATAAAAATTGTACAAAAAAGTCGAAGTTCACAAATTAACAGAATTTATTCTGCTTTATCTGAAATGAATCTTCAGCTTTTGATACAACTTATAATATTTTGCGAAAAAAAATTTGACACGTGACATGTAAATAGGAATTATGAAACCTCGTTAAGCGACCTCTAAATCTTGAACAGTAATTCCGTTTTACGAGAGATCATTATCCGTTAAACTCGAACGTTTAATAAATGCCGTAGGAGGGACTTTTTTTTTATACGTCAATTTACGTGTTATATATGCATATATGAACGTGTCAGAAATGCTAGTACCAGGAACAGAAGCCGCAACGCACTCCGGCTGGGATACGAGGTTAATGCCAATGAGAGTCTCCCCGTGGTCGTCCTACACGCGTCTCGTGCACTGGCCCATATAGTAATTGTTGTTATGTGCGTGCTTCGCTGAGTTGCAAGCGCGAGGACATAACTTCCAGACGACATCGTCCTCGCCCCTCGTAACGTAGCGACAATTCAGCCAACGCCATTTGACACTTCGACTTTTTTTTTGTTTTTTAACTCAGACACTCGAATATTAAATGCAAAATTATAACGTAAGCATCGTAAGAAACGCTTTGAGTATTGCTATAACACTATGTTTTCCTGGCGTTAACCTGACTGGACCCTAATATGTAAAATAATGTTTATAGAAAGGTATACGCTTAAGGTAGTCTTTGCGACGGATACTAGTCAATTGACGCACTGTTCCGAAAATTCTGTAAATGCTAACAGTTTTATATATCTACACAGTTAATTAATCACAGTGAGAATAAAAACGTATTAGTAGATGCTTCGTTAACTTAAAAGACATAAATTGTATCAACTAAAATATCTCATCAGAGTCTCGCTTGATCGCGTAGTGGTATTGTATCATCACACGGTCAGAGTAAAATTTGGTAATTTTAAAGGAAAATTTGTGACACGAAACAAACAACAAAAGTATATAGAGAATCTGATTTTTGCGCCACGAAAAATCGGGCCGCTGAAACCAAGGTTGGAACGACGCCGGTTGACACTGGAGGTTATGTTGATTTCTATCATCCTCCGCTACATCCGGTTATCCGTAACTTCTGAGTGGCGGTGATGTGTTTGACGTTTTAATCACACCCAAATACTTCGATAACGTCGCTTTTCGGTATTTTATACGGAATCGTGACACTTTAAGGAATCCATAGCTCATTCAATATTGTATAAAAGTTCAGTTTATACATGTTAATTTTCATTCCGAAGTACGAAATCGGTTAGTTTCCCATAAGAGCCCGTGCATAATAATTCTTTTTTAAATATTTATTTTGTCGGTAATTTAGTCGATAACCCAGCTTGAAATTTTGCAATCGCAATACGGAGGGATTTAACTATTATATAAAAAAATGTTAAGTCTTAAAGTTCAGAAAGGTTAATGTGCAAGGACTACCTTAATACTGGACGTAACACTGCATTATGAAATAAATCCGCGTTCCATAATATTTTTCACAAAAAATAAAAGGTAATTGAATTGCTACTGATATTGGTTTTATTTTATCATGTTCAATTCAATAGTATTGAATTTTCAGAAAAAATATTCTCCACTAATGCATTAAATACTGAATGGAAATTTTTTATATTTTAGGAAAAACAAGTTTCGCTACAACCGCCTACATCATTTTTTTGTTGATGTTTTTTACAAATAGAAATTCAATTTTATAGTTTTAACCCGAGAACAGGAAACGTACGTGAATACAGACGATTGAATTATTATGAATATATTGCTAAATGTTCGACGTTTTAAAACATTCATAATATATTTTATTGAGATACATTTATGCATATAATCAATATAATTCGAATAAAATTTCTTCCACATAAATTTATTCGATTTGAAAAAAAAACGCCTTTCTGAGTGCACTGAAAGTCGGTTTTCATGCCATCTCACATTCGTTCGATTCACTGTGAACATTTTCGTGATGTAACGCGAGTCCGTCCGTCTGTGTTGCATCTCAAGGTCCGCGGAGTTATCGTTGCAACGAGGAAAACGCTCGGGGGCGAGATTAGACCGAACGACAGGTTCGGTTGACCTTCGGGTCGCGGCCTGCTGACTCTAAGTAACGAAGCTTTCCGGAACGACTCCTTGCTGCCTATTCCATTTTTTTTCGTTCACGTGATAGTCTGGTATCGATTGCCACGAGGCGACCATTCATCTTTTTATTCAACAGCCCGAATACTTTCCTCATTACAATAATCTATACAAATAATGTGTGAAGGAATAAATGCACAGAAATATGAAAAAGTCATTTATATTCATTTTATGCGCACGCTCTATGAGAAAAACTCATTTTTCGCACCTTGTCAAAGAAAAATTTCCCCAGGGTGTAGTAATCGTGCTCTACAAAACGCAACCGATCGCGACTCGTTTCATGAAGTTAATGCCTCAATGACCACCCACGCTCGGCGTTCTAATACACTTTTGATGGCCTCGCTAGCGGCCCAAGCTTTAAATGTATCTACGTTACAGTGTACACTATATTATATCACACATACAACACTCGGGAGCTCGACTCATCCGTCTCTTACGTAACCCACGACTGTACTATACTAATACATACACATAAATATGTAGATATACACATATATGTGTCCACATAGACGACGGAATACGCAGAACGTTCGTCTAGGTCAGTGTCGACGGCGACGACCGACTGCGACGTCGGGCGCTGTGAGATAACGAAATTGCGATAGTTGAATAGTCAGAAGAAAAAATGTACATATGATAGTGGCGCACACTTGATACATATACATGTAATATGTGTGTGTGTATATACATACGCGTACATATTGACTATCAGTGATCTGGATACGATATAGTCTCAGAGTCACAGTCACGGTCATGGCTATTCGCTCAAAAAAAACATAGTAGGAGAGAAGGAAAGTGAGGAGTGAACCGTAGGTAGATAAATATAAGCAACGTTTCAGAAAAACGCTGTCACGATCATTGGGCGCGTTAGTTTTTTCATTTGTGTTATTTTTTTCTCACATACCTTGGTCATTGGTGACCTTGAATATAACCCTCGACGCGCTGTTTTTCCCCTCCGTCTTATCCCATAATTTGCATCGTTATCCTCGAACACATATTCTGTGTCTCGGCCGCTGCGAGCTTTGTCGCCGCACAATAAACACTCGGCGCAGATATACGTGTGTGTTATAACAAGCGTTCACCAGAGTAGACGTGACTTATCGTTCGTTGCAAAAAAATGCAAAGTGCAACGCAGCGGTCGTTGAGGTGAGTTGGCGTGTCGGTGCTTTTTCAATCGTCCTGTTATTTTTTTGCAATTTTTTTTCGATTTGGGTTTCCCGCTCGGCGAAACAAGAGCACTGAAACAGAAGAGATTCATTTGCGCTTGCTTCTGCCGTATTGTCACTTGATAGTACGAAGCAATCTGAGTCAAATCGATCTCGCATGTCCAAGAGATTTTTACGTGATGAATTCAAGGCATACAATGTGTTCATATATCTAAGAGAGTAATAAATAAATTTCCTATCAAAATTTAGAACAACACAAACAATATACTATATATGATTTAAATAAAGATATGTATTTAGAAACAAAAACATAAACATGTCGAAATAATTAGCCGAGAATTCCTTCTGCGCTTTACCGAATTTTTATAAGATCCGTGGTAATATGTTTTTTGTTTGAAATTATATTAATTGGTTCACATTCGAGTCTCTTATAGACTAATGAGACAAGTCGACCGCAATCGACTTTGAGACGCGCTGTGTTTAACCGAGTCGTTGCACAATATCAGCCGACATGGACGGAGCACTAAAGGCGAAACCAAGTTCTCGAGAACGACCTTTTGCTTACACTTCCGGTGCATCCGTTGGCTTTCTAGTCGGCCAGGAAACGGAAGGCCAGCGTTAAAACGACTCATCTGAGTTTAAGGGAAAGGATGAACGGATGGACGAGCAAAGAGCAAGGGAATGGTCAGCAGTGAGCTACAGATATAATCCGTGTGCAATGCATTCTACGTTGACCTCCGTACTTGTGGACCTCGCGTTTGATGGCTGAAAGACGTGACACCATTTATCTGTTAGAAAGCTTTCCGAGCTCTGAAACGTTTGCGACAACTCTTGAGTATTGAATTCACTATTCAGCTCAAAGTTCGACTGCATACACAGTCAAAGCTAAATGGAAATTGATTAACATTAGAAGAAAATTGCGACTAACGCAATCTCGACAAATTTACAACTTCATTTTCCTTCTAATCTGAGGAATAAACATTTTTCTACACTAGCAGGAAAATGATTTTTTTGTCTATTCATGCCAGGAATAAAAATAAGGCTGTTGAACGATCGATTTGTTAAAAAAAATGCGCTGCTTTCCGTGTCCCAACGACGAATTGAAAATGAATGTTTAATTGTTGACAAACGTATAAACCGTAAAAGCAAAACGAGTTAGAGGGTCAATAAGCTGGATTTTATCGGCTTACATTCCCCGTTGCGTTCCCTTATCGTATTACTAACTGCCCGATAAGAGTCGCAGGTTCGCCGAATTTAGAATAGCAGAGATAAGGTCCCGCGAGTTCGTTTCAGTAAGCAGAGCGTATCTCACCTTGAACTTCTCTTCATATCGAAAATGCTTATGAACGCATATTAGCTTTTATAAATATTCGCAGCTTGTAACCAGAGCAAAAAGAGAATGAAGAGAAAAAAAACGTCCGCCTGCAGCTGTTGGTCATAATAGCTTGCGACTTTCTCTCTCGAATATTATTCCACTGGAATTAAGCTCCCCTCAGAAGACATAATAACACAGTGTGCTGCATGAACGAACGCCTCCGCAACGATTGAGTGCAACGTGACCAAGCCGCTGCGCTCGCGGAGACGAGAGCGACGCTCCCTCTCACTTGCTCTATCTATATTTACCGCGTCTGGTGTTATCAGCGGTTATCAACTCCGGAGACGCCGAGGATGACAGCAGCCGTTATAGAATAATTCAGGCTCATTGTTGTCCACCTTCAGTGACTGGCAGTCGCTATTGACACATATATGCCACTCTGAGGAAACAATCGGGTCTTATTGACAGTTTTATAGAACCTGTATAGTATTTTATAGTTACCGTAATTAATTAATACAATACTTATTGTTAAATATTCAATAAAAGATATGTACATTGAAAATATGAAATGATTATTGATGTGATAAATAAAAAAAAAAATTTCCGATACCGGGAATCGAACCCGAGCCCCCTGGGTGAAAGCCAGATATCCTAGCCACTAGACCATATCGGATTACTTGAAGTTGATGCATTCATAAACTGAGCGCTTAAACATTTTTCTAACATACTCAGTGATGCAAAGTTACGATGATTTCTCTGATGCATCAAAGAATAGCGAGATTATCATATTTCACGCTCTCATAACATCATAAAGCGGTACACCTTTGACCGTAATTAATTATCACAGATAAACCAAGTCAAATATAGAGAACACGAAAAAAAAATTTAGTTTGAAGTTTAAGTAAAAAAAAAAAAAATTCCGATACCGGGAATCGAACCCGAGCCCCCTGGGTGAAAGCCAGATATCCTAGCCACTAGACCATATCGGATTACTTGGAATCTACGCATTCTTACCCTGTCATTAAATATTTTTCTAATGTACTTAGTGATGAGATGCAATAAATGAAAATGCCCTTTAAATACTATCTTCAAATCAATATGTGACTAATAATTATGCAAAACTTCACATAATTCCACTTCTGCAGTTATTAAAAATAACTTAAATGAATCGTTCATTTACAAAATATTCTAGTATCTATTGAGCGTAAAATTATTAATCATTCAGTCATGAAAATACCATCAATGCATGAATGTTCATTCCTGTTTACACTGTCGACTTCGGCTGCCAATAACTGCCATTGATCTGCCCTATACGACGTGTACACCGCGTGAACACGTCAGTAGAGAGCAGGGCGAACTACAAATAAGCCATTACGTAACAGTCAGTTAACAATTTTCTTGTACGGTGTGTGCATGTCGCGGAAAAAAAGTTTAACTGTAAAAATTGAGAAGTGTAGCTAAATTTTTCCAGAGGAGGAAACTCATCTAGTAACACGTTTTGTGACTCGTCATATCGTCGGGATTCCATATCGTGGTCGTTGCCGTGATCTCGTCTTTCTCGGTTGTGAAACACGCGCACATCAAAAGGTCGGAGCTTTGCGCAGCACGTGACGCTTCGATATTTGCACCAGCGAGCAGCAATAGCTATTAGACGTCATAGTGTCGTACGTATTACACGACATAGAACATGGATTTTATTGCCCTTTTACAAGTAATATGTCTATGAATATATATGTAATTTAATATTATATATATTCATAGACAGACAGAGTGCAGCAGATAGTATTTCATATCGTATATTAAATCTAGAAACTATGGCTACTATTTTGGTGATAATAAACATGTATTTTCTAAGAGCCCAAAACTATTGGCAGTATTCAGCAGGTGAGGCGTGTGAAGTTGTACTTTACGCGTCGTGGTTGATGTAGGTCGTCGGTTCGTAATCTATCTCACTTTGAGCGAGGTAACGCTCGCGGTACTCGCGTTATCTGTCAGCGTATCGGTTCAAGCCGACCTACTTTACTTACATCAAAGCTGCGTTAAACTTGCAAATACTTTAAACCCTTTGAAAATTATTTTATAAAATCAAGTCAATAAAAAGGCTTGTTTTCTCAATGTTTAATGCTTCCTGTGGTTCAAAGGGTATTTCTGACTAATCTTCTTGAAGTTTAAAGCCGTTTGAATTCAATAGCGAAAGCAGAACGGACTTTTAATTAGGCTGAATTATGATGGAAAATTTTAAAGTTTCATAATTATGCATTAAGTACGAGTAATTTTGATTCATTTCACAATGAATGCAAATAGATTCTCACATAAAGGTAGTCTACATGAATTTTTATTAAATTCAGATATCCACAACAGAGTTAATAAAAAAATAATCAATTTAAAAAATCACTTTGTCTTTCGTTTGCTTTTCCGGTTAAAAATTCCTTGTACCAACAAAAATGCTTTTTCAATCTCCTCGGAATCTTGTTAGCATGCAATCCTTTGTAATTGGATATTGTGTTGATGGAAAAGATTACAGTTGAAAAAACTTTTCCTTTGTATTTCTTTCCAATGTTTTTTGCGATGGAAATTGAGCTGTCAAAGAGGATCGTTTACATACTAGTAATCTAGTGAACGGGATTATCTTGTGTTCGATACTAGTTTAGTTAGAATTTTAATGACCACGTAGGAAAAACACGCGTTTGCGTGGCACGTTCGTTACCATTCCACTGAACTTATAAACATATTATTAGAGATTCCACGGACGGTATGCAAAGGTGTGTAATACACGATACGGGCATCCAAATAGGAACTTTCAAAAGTCAAACTCTCGAGACGGCGCACAGGGCCAATTAGAAGGAAAATCGTTCGCACGTGGAGCCTCATGGTGTGTAACATGGAGTCCGTCCGTCACTCTCTTTCACGCTAATAATATCTCTTTCACTCTTGTCCCGCAAGCGTCAGACCGGGTTTTGTTTACTTATTTGCCTCTCTCCTCGCATCAGCGCGTTTTCCACGCTACGATATTACGTGACGAAATATTGGTTTTGCCAGGAGCTGGGAATACCAAGGATATATTCCTGTAATATTCGACTAATATTCAAACAACATATCACATTGTTTAATAGATCCATTTTCCAACACGATAGAAATGTTGTACATTTTTCAAGCATACATCAATAATTTCAATTTAGTCCTTTTGTGTGTAAAACAATTTTTTTTTTCTATTTCTTTTAATTTGTTTAAGATCTTGTCGCAACCAATTAATTCTGTTGGCACAACAAATAAATTATGTGACATATGAAATCATCTAGAGTCAATTTAACCAATTTATCTCAGGGTGATAATCCACCTACAAATGACCTGCAATATTGCGTAATTAGAGCACAAATCGTGGAGAAGACAAATGCCAATTAAGTGGATTTGATGTATATCTGTGCTGTATTTATAACTACACTGGTACTCGGATCACCGAACAACAGAACTCGAGCTTCTGTCGCAGTGTGCAATGCACGCAAACAAGACCCGGGTGCCCATAGTTTGTGTTCCGGAAGTCGATGTTGGCCGAAGATAGCAGCAGAGCTTCCTGGCAGATCTAATCGCACGTATATTATGTCGCTAAGCGGAGGAGGACGAGAAAATGATGATGAGGGAGGAGGATAAAGGGAAGTGTTGAAGCGCGCGTGAATAAATGACGCGTTGGCGTCCCAAGCCTCACGGTGTGGGATGAATCGTCAGGGAATTCGTTACGATCTGCATCTTTGCATACTAACACGCATGTGCAATCCACATTATTACTCGGTGCAGAAGGAAAATCTTATTACGTAGCGTTTTTTACATTTTTCGACTTTCACGATTCAGGTTTCCATCTTGCGATTCAGGTTTGCCGAAGGCATTACAGATTTAGGGGTTAACGGATGAAAACCGGTGATACTTATCGATGCATATTTGACTTATTTTGCTGTTGGTATTATATTTTTTTAAATGTGTGCTCATGAGCCATTGAAGAAGCATTTTTCGCCAGGGAGTGATTTAGAAAAAATCATAACTCTCGGTAAGCTACAATAATTTATATTGATGTACCAGATTTTTCATACCTTAATGGAAAACCGGCAAGTTCGAAATTCCGAACTGATTGTGTCACGAAACATGTGACCTTCCAGTATGTGTGCTGCTATTTAAGGTAGCGTTTTAATTGGAGATATGTCATTGATTAAAATAGTGATGAAAAAAAATGTTACATAAATTATAAGTTCACTTATTTTTTAAATAAAAAATCAGGAAAGCTGATATGATGGAAGAATATTGGTTGTGCAGGAATGAGAATTATTATAGAATTTTCTGCATAGTTTCCTCTTACAAGAGTATGAAAATAAAATAAAAAATTGTAGGTTATCCACACCAGTCATTTATTTTTGCAAACTACCAATAAATTATTTAGTACCGAGATCAATGGCTCATGATTTTTGTACAATAACAGCGAAAAAATAAATGAGCTATTAATGAATATCACTAATTTTTACCTGTCTGGGTTAAGATTTCGCGAAAAAGAGTTGAAAGAGTTTAGCTAGTGAGAGATGCAGGGCAACGATACCAGCCTTTGGAATTAATGAGGGATCAATATTTCGTAGCCCGCACGCCTCTCTTCATATAATATATACCCATATACAGCACATGAAGCACTACATGGAGGTCGTCGTGGTAGCAACCGACAAGTGAGAATGCTCAACTAGCTTATTAGCCCCCTGCTCTTGAGGTTTGGAGCGGCGCGCCAGGAACGCGAAGCGCGAAACACCGCGACGGTGGATTGGTGCCGATAATTATCTCTCTATATTATATCAAAGTTTCGCCGCCATGTCACGAATCGAGGGACTTAGAAAAATTCAGGGCGGTCTGTAAGACCCCAAGTCCGGATTATTCTAAGTCCAACATCAGGCCCTGGCCCGGATTATTCTAAGTCACTCAATGGATCCTGAGCCCGAATTATTCTAAGTCACTCAATGGATCCTGAGCCCGAATTATTCTAAGTCACTCAATGGATCCTGAGCCCGAATTATTCTAAGTCACTCAATGGATCCTGAGCCCGAATTATTCTAAGTCCCTCAATGGATCCTGAGCCCGAATTATTTTAAGTCCCTCAATGCGAGCGCGCGCAGCGCGCGAGCCACAATAACATCCTAGTATTCGTATATTAGGGTGTGTAAAAAAAAATCTTCTCAAAAATTGTTCACTTACCACATCAAAAAACTGTAGTCCGAATCCGAATAGTGGCCCTCGTTAGAGGAAAGCTACTCCCAATTTTTTTTAGAGGTGAATCAATGACCTTTTGAATTTCCCATTTGATTAACACGTTGAAAATCGAATTCCTTCGCTTGAACGGATATCATTATTTTTATACACGATGGGAAAATATATATGTGTGTACACCTGATAGCTTGAACCATTACCTTTAATTCTGTGCATCGTACTAAATTTTTGGCCTGATGGTGTCTGAAATATTCGATTTTGCGTAAATAAATGGTTTTCACCTTTTCAAAAAACGATTAAGAAAGACAAACTGCCACTTTTCTTGATAGGAATATTGCGAAAATATATATAAAATCTATCCAAGACATATATCAACTATTCTTCATTCAATTTAGCGAAATTTGTGATTATTATTCTTATTATTATTATTTGATAATAAAATTCTTATAGAAATGTCTAGACATTCTTTGTTATTTTACTGTACACGATCGACATTCACAGGGATTATACTATAATATTGAGTCTCGTAAAGAGCGAACACCGTGTGAATGTTTCCAAGAGGTAGCGTAATTAATTCACATTCTCACCCGATTTATATTTAATTGTTACTAAAAGCAAAGAGATAAAAATCTTCATGTCACCTTGTACAAAAATCCGTTTGGTGTTTTCTTGTTACGAGATTCAATATAATGGTATAAACTGGGATTTTTGGCCGTGACGGATTTAAAAAAAATTGTTAGGCGTTTTAACAAGCATTTTATTGTGAAATAAGGATAAGAAAAATAATCATCACAAATAACGCTAATTTGTATGGAGGATAGTTATTATACGTCCTTGACAAATTTTATACGAATTTTGACAGTATTACTACCAAGAAAAATGGTAGTTTGTCTAGTACAAACGTTTTTTGGAAAATTGAAAAACACGTCTTTACGCAAAATTGAATATTGCGCACACTATATAGGCAAGGGTTTAGTACAATACACAGAATGGAAGACAATCGTTCAAGCTAACAAATGCTACCACAGATACTATCGTTCATCGTGTACCAAAAAAAATGATATACTTTGAAACAAAAGATTCGATTATCTACATGTTAATCATATGGGAAATACAAACGGTCATTGAGCCATCACTAAAAAAATTCGTACGAAGATTTCCTTCAACGAGGACCAATATTAGGACCCAGAGTTTTTTGATGTGCCAAGTAAAAGAAAAAAAGAAAGTTTTTAACCGCAACCTAAGAAATTAACGCTTTGCAAATCTCTCAATATTCACCAGTCATTGTTGCGTATCAATGTACTAACATACAATCTCAGTTTGACTGCAGTTTAGCATGGATTATTTAAACATGTATAATTACGATAATCAGTGCAGGAAATAACGCGAATAAGGTCAGTAACTTGGACTTGTGTGATCAGTTAAACAATAGTATCGTCTTAATATTCACCGGTTATTTTTGCGTATCAAAGTATCAACATGTAATTACGGATTGTTTTGAAGTTGGCATTAATTATTCTAGCATGAAATCACGGCAATCAATACAGGAAGTGAAGCAGACATTTTCAGTGAGTCAAACTGAATCGATCAGTTGAGCAATTCATTGGCATTAAATAATGGCACGGAAATTCAACTTTTTAAAGATTTCGTTACTGATTATTTAAGGCCCTAACTCTTAAACAGTAAGTAAAACTAATCATTTAGGTCATCAAAAAGAATACACGAAAGTCGCAACTGTTCTTTCAATATTTATCCGTCATTTTTGCATATCACGGTGTTAGATCGTATTGTCCATTTGACTTGAAATCGTTGTCATTCATTATTTACGCACGAGCTCACAGCAATGAGTGCAGCAAGTAAGACTGAAATTGAGGAAGGTCAGTAACGGCGCTCGGAGAATAATCTAGTGCTGGCGTTAAGTTAAAAAGATTTACTTGAATCCATGCGACGATTTCGATATATTTCTTCTAATATTTTTATATGCTAAAATGAACTGTTTTCGAATTTATAGTTTTAAGATCTCCGAAAATTGTTTCTGAGTGTAGGACTAGCCTGATCGCCTATACGTATTCAAAATTGACAATAAGTTACATTTTTATCTTGCCAAGTAATGACTATTAATTACTTAAACCCCAAACGTTTATTATCAAACACAAAAAACGCTTACTGTATCTAACCGATACAGTAAGCGAAACTGAAGGGGTCAGCAGTTAGCCGGTCGAAAACATTTTTTTTTAAATATACACTGTTAAAAAAGAACGGAAGTTTTTATGCATAAGCTCGTCATCGAAATTTAATTAAACAATTTTGGTATAGATTTCATGTACTTTTCCAGTAAAATTAAAGCAAATTATTAAAATTCGAGTACTCTCACTGAAAAATTGAAGCAAATTATTGAATATGCTGTACCATACATCAATTTGACATGACACTTTTATACTAAATTTCATATAATAATAATAATAATAATAATAATAATAATAATAATAATATTCATTTATTATAACTAGGGGGCGATACCCGATAAGTACAAAAAGGTACAGATTGCTTAGAACGACTTGTGTTCGTATATCGATGATATGACAGAAAACAAAAAATAAAAATAGAAAGTAAAACGCGTACAATATACAATATATATAAATCTCATAACATTTGAGACGCAGCCTAATCTGTAGGATCCTAAGTGAGACAAAATTCTGGGTTTGAGCGCAGGAACGTGTACGGCCGTGATTTAGCGACATTGAGCGAGGAAGCAGAGCGAATCTTCGACGGTAATTTATTCCAAAGCCGAATTCCCGAAATTAACGCTGATTTTTCACAGAGGGATAGGCGATATTAAGAACAGATGAGATCGTCTCTGCACGATCTACTAGTTTACGAATACAAACTTCCAGAAGAAGTACACTAAATTTCAAGTAGATTTTTTTACAGTGTAAAAGTGCTGAAAAGATTGATTTCGCATAATAATAATCTCAAAATGTTATTAACAAATTGGTGAAAAAAACAATTGCTCAACAAATAAACAGTCAACCTAACTTTTTGTTCATGAAAAAGATATGTTAATTTTTTTCAATGCGTATCAATTTTTCAGATTTTTTTCTTTATTTTGATTTTGATTTTTCTTATTTTGAAAAATGCGCAGGATATAACAAATTTTGGATATACATTCTGCAAAAAAAAATCTTGAGTGCAATAGATGGTTTTATACCGAACACATATCCGAAATTTGTTGTTTCGCACACATTTTTGAAAAAAAAAGAAAAATCAAAATAAAGAAAAAAATCTAAAAAAATGCATACGCATTCAAATAAATTAGCATACCATTTTCATTAGAAAAAAAAGTTAGGTTGACTGATTGTTTGTTGAACAATTGTTTTTTTCACCAATTTGTGAACAACATTTTGAAATTATTACCATGCAAAATGTATCTTTTCAGCACGTTTAATATCGATTATTTTTTTCCGATTCTTATCGCATCGGGAAGTATTCGAAATTTTCACTGAAAGTTACGATTGGCGAGACTGTACTTATCATACATCCTTAAATATTAACATTTCGAAGATGTAAAACATCCTACAAAGCGCCTTATTAATTATCAACAATCCGAACTTATTCCCAATGCAGTAAAAGGTCAGTAACTGGGACATTTGCCTTACGCAAGTTCTCGTTCGCTTCGCGTAACGCAGATATTTACGTGCATATACACATACATAGCCGTCTACGTTTTAATTTCGATCCACGAGCGCTGAATTCGGGTCAACCGCCAGTCCGCAACTCTCCGGTTTCACGGGTACACTCTCGACTTTATTTTAATCCACTTTTACGACAGCTCGTTGTCGTAGTCGTCGTATAGTACGTGCTACCTGCGAGAATACACAACTATAGCTCCGTTTCTCGTCACTTTACTATTTCTCAGAGTGATACTACGTTACGGTTTATAGTACGGCATTGTAATAGTGTATACACAGTGCGTCACCGTACATTGTGCGGTTTATCGCGGGCACAGCGGACGATAAGAGCTGCAACGCCGTGCTGGCCGCGTGACACCGAGCGCTGCAGTCGTGGACTCTCTTGAACGCGATTATACAGTATTATGCACTTCGAGCCTCGGATTTAACGCAACGATTTCCGTATATTCGTCATTGCCCGTGAACAATATCACCGACGATAATCGAGCTCAGTCTCAAAGCTTCCGTGTTATTCCTAATTTCGTTTGCTTAACATTTTTCGAGAGTTTCATTACGACGAAAAGTTTCCACGATCCGAAGGGTAATCATGGCGTTTTATTTATTATTATTTTTTACCCCTCTCTATCGCTGTTGTTTGCTCGCATTCATGTAATCTAATCTCGAAAGTATGTTTGGGCAATTTTTTAAATGAACAATTAACAGCCATTGTTTTTGCATGTTTTCTGAAAATTATTGTTTTTCATTGGGATCTTGATTTTTTGCCGATTTTTTTGCCTCCGCTGAATCTCGCCAGGACGAGAAATCTGTGCTGGTTTCAACGAGAACGTTCTTACTTATCGATCCGAACGCTCGGTGAATTTATGCTGCCACCGCCACCTGTAGTGGCTTTACAAAGACGCACCGAATCTCTGCAATTCTTGCTGCAGGTGGCGCCATGCATCCTCTCGCGCGTTTCGATTTCTGCTTCTCTACCCCCATATAAACTGCAACGCTGAAGAAGTTCACGGTCTGAACGAC
Source organism: Tromatobia lineatoria (assembly GCA_949699805.1). Lineage (NCBI taxonomy): Eukaryota > Metazoa > Arthropoda > Insecta > Hymenoptera > Ichneumonidae > Tromatobia > Tromatobia lineatoria. The sequence goes on along the minus strand of OX453040.1, from coordinate 6,628,686 downwards.
GAACCTGAACAAAGGGGAAACGTCGAGTCACGTTGAACTTTGGATTTATTAATGGAATATGACTTTTTCGAGTTGCGCTTCGTTTAATAAGTTTTTTCGCTATGTATATTCAAATGGATTGTAATTCGAGCTAATTTGTTCCGGAAAAACTAAAACCGAACAAACGGAAATGGCGAACCATGTTGAACTTTATATTTATTAATAAAATGCACTTTTTTAGACCTGCTGCAGAAATTTTCGTTTTATGTCCACCAAATTTGATATAAACCCGTGTACAACCTGCAAAATAGTTTCTTGATCTTTTGGACTCTAATTAATCGAGTTATCGACTTCAAATTAGCATATTTTGTATCAGCAAGACATTTCTGATCAGATCGACTCTGAAAACTTAGTAAGAGTCAATACTTTTCTTTGGGGCCACGGATTTTTTATTTTATTTTCCCGTTCAAAACTGATCGCCAAAATGAATAAAATATTGCCAATATCATCACAACTCAAATTTTGCACCCATTTCATCACGTCGAAGAATGGAAAAATATGCAAAAAAATAGAGTCAACGAATCAACGACAAAACATTTTTTATGTTTTTTCCATTCATTTATACGACATACCAACACTGTAAGAAAAATCTACTTAAAACTTGATGTACTTTTACTGGAAGTTTTTATTCATAAACTAGTATATGAAATTTAGTATACAAGTGTAATGTAAAACTAATGTATCCTACAGCATATACAATAATTTGCTTTAATTTTACAGTAAATGTACTTGAATGTTTATAATTTGCTTTAATTTTACTGGAAAAGTACATGAATTCTATTCCACAATTCTCTATTCAACTTTGATGACGAGCTTATGAATAAAAACTTCCGATCTTTTCTGACAGTGAATATATGTTTCATTTTCCATTTGTTTTTCCGGGTAGTCAAAATTGTCGTTGAAACAATCTCATACATTTTTAACATACGAAATATAGTGGAATTATCTTGTATCACATTTTTCACAAAAATAAATATGTCGATAACGACTTTTCAAGCAGCCAATCACATCACGGACAATATTGTGATGATGAACTTTGAAATGAACGAATTTTAATAAATTATGTCTCTAGAGTGAATTTATTACATATAAATGTACTCTAGTAATCCGGAAAGTCCTAATGTAGCATTGATATTATAGAAAATCGAGTTATCGTGTCTTAGATTCCTAAAATGGAAGAACGGCAGAGTCCGGTAACTTTCCCGAACGCTTGTCGTTGATCCTGTCCTCGGACTTGCCAAAGCCCGAGAGCCGTCACGCAGCGACTCTCGCGCGCACTTGCGAGACCAGTTTTTATCCAGTCTACCGTCGCATTCTGAAAAGCCGGACACTCGGCAATGTTGTCCTTCCTCGCTTGTTCCTTAGATCTTCACGTATCCCACTTATTGTTGATGTGTTGTTGCACTTTTCGTCCGTGCAGACTCGAGCTGCACTTTGGAATTCCCATTCAATTCGATTAGTCCAGTCCTCGCTTGCAGATTGTTGTTTGCAGACGCAAAAATATTCTGCCAACGATAATAAAATAAAGTCGTTGAACATATCTGTTAATTCATCCATATCAATAAACAATGAAACTATATTTTAATCGGTTTCATTATTCATACTTTTTTATGTATGGAAATGGTTTCGACTCATCTTAAATATGTACGAGCACTGGAAAAAAAAAAAGATTTCGTTAAGATAATTTTCAATCACTATACAGATCGGAGAAACAAAATGTTAACTGCAATTTTATCGGGAATATACATCTTACATTTTAGTTTTTTAAAAGAAAAACGCAGTTATCCGTAAACATAAGTAATCTCTTTTTTTTTAAGTGAAAGTATTTGTTATTGTCACTCCAACAATAAAGCCGTCAGCGTTTGTTTTCAAATTGTACCAATGCATCAATATTTAAGGTCGAAGCTCAAGGTGAAATCGACGTGGAAAAAACATTTTGTCTAATGGACCGGACATATGGAAATCTATCGCTTTATCGAAACAGATGGTAAAATATTCATGAGATTTTGATCTTCCATATATTTCGCAATTACTTTATTTCCCTGCGGATAGAATTTAAGAGACTTTGGTCTAGAGATTTGATTATCGGTTCCACGTGTCAGAAAACAAGTAGAGCATCGAATCAGGCTGTGAACGCGTTAGCGTCGCATGCGTTCACTGCGACGACGCGGCGACTGTTCGTCCATTCTTTTCCCCTTTCTCCTTTGGCAGTAGGAGCAACGTTTCTTATAGTCACAGTGGCGCAAGTCAATCGCTCATTTTTCATGGGTGTATGTCCATAGATCATTGCTCAAGCGAGTTTCAAAGTATTCGAGTAACGCATGATCAACCGATCCACATCAACGATTCGAATTTTCAAGATTTTATCCCGGATACCGCGGCTACCATGTTGTATTTATGTTTTTCGCTCTCGAGTGCTACTTTGGGCCCAGTTTATATTTCATTCGAAGGTCGAATTCCGGATCGAATACAGGGACCCATATGTTGGTATCCAACTTGATGTCAGTACACACGCATATTCTATATAAAGCGAGATTTGGCCAAGGTTCTGTTTACCGAAGGTCGTCGATCTCCCGGATTATTATCCTTTCTCGAATTCCTCACGTGACGACTTAAAGATTCCGAATTCAAATAGATTGTATGTGGAGCAACTTTGTTGGCTGGATATATTCTGGTTATCCGGAAAATCAGAATGTGACCAAATGGACATGTCCCGTTTTCAAATATACATTGGTTACCAACGTTTTCTCTTTTAGACGTACATTCTTTTTTTTGGATAACAGAATAGTTTCATTCGAAAACTTTGAAGTCTTTGAATGTATAGGACTTTTTTTGCAGTTGATCTGACCGAATGGACATGTCCCGTTTGCTAATATACATTGGTTACCAAAATGTACTCTTTTAGACGTACATTTATTTATTTATTGATAACAGAATATTTTCATTCAAAAACTTTAAAGTCTTTCAAAGTATAGGATTTTTCTGCAGTTCACTGGATATATTCTGGTTATCCGGAAAATCAGAATGTGACCAAATGGACATGTCCCATTTTTAAATATAAATTGGTTACCAAAATTTACTCTTTTAGACGTACATTTTTTAATTTTTTTTTATAACAGAATAATTTCATGAGAAAACGTTAAAATCCATCAAAGGATAGGGATTTTTTGCGCAGATATCTCTAGAAATGTGTCAGTAATTGGCAAACAAATCTGCAGTTCCTTTATCAGCGGGCAATCGTGAAAGAGATAAGCTTCCAAAGTTTATTAAAAGTGGAAAGTTTTTTTTTCGTCCCTGAATCCCTACAGAAGTGACTGAGGTAAATGACCTAATTACTGACCCTCTGAGCTCATTACGGTGTTGTTGGGACAAGAAGGTGAATCGAAATAGCACATTGATTGAATTGAAAGGTACTACAGTGAATTTGATCATGGTTAGTAATTGTGATTTTCAACCGGTCACTTTTTTCATATGCTAACACTAATTTGTTTTCAAAGACTGCCTCGGTATCTATCTTCATGTCAGAATCCATTTTACGTTGTGATCGAACTTTATGTTGGTATTCAATTTTATGTTGTGATCAAACTTTACGTTGGTATACACATATATATTTGATATAACGTCGTGTGGGCCAAGGTTCTGTTTATCAAAGGTCAACGATCTTCCGGATTATTATCATCTCTCGAATTCCTCAAATGAAGAGCTTACCGAGAGAATTTCAATTATTCAAACGCAATGCACGCCAACCGCTGCGACGGGTGAACGAATTCGGCCAAGTTTCGAAGACCGAAGCGATTGCCCTCGCGCTCGGCAAATGTCAGAGTGCCATAGCGTATGCTCGATGGTTAAATGTAGTCATGCGATGGTTACGTACCCAGGACGTGTAGGATTCTTGTGAAAGGTAAAAAAATAAAAATAAAAAAAGACGACCGCGGAAATGACGAAGGTCGAACATCGCTAGAGTGCCTTTTCCTCTCGCGTGTCGTCGGCAGACAATGGTCGGCTTTTATCTTCGCTCGGCTTCAAACCATCACACTAAAGTTTTCTATCCTTCCTCTGTGTTTTTCCGATTTTTCGTCCGGTCTTTTTACGCTATGCTTTTAATTTGTTTCGCTTACTTCATCCTATCGGGGTTTACCGTCAAATGGCTCGTAAGTTTGCAGGTAAATACAATTGTAGAGTGGAATTGTTTGTAGTGACGTTATTTTTCTAGTAGTGGTTGTAAAAGTACATTTGTTGACAATACATGGTATACATTTACATACAGGTTTACTGAGAGCCGAGCTTAACAGACATTTACATTGCCAATGGGCCATCGAATTAAGTCCTTCAGCTTCTGTTTTATACATGTTTTCATAGTTTTTTATTATTATTATTAACCTGAGGTTAGGCGGAAATTTAGACTACTTAGTGTGTATGTATAATGTTATAGATGTCAGTTACTTATTAGTTAATAATTAGTTCTAGTATGTGTGGGGTGAACTATGTATTACGATAGTTGAATACGTAAATGATTGATATTTTTTATTTGTCCATTTCCAAATTTACTAGAGGGTTCTATTATTCTTGGTTTTATTGGTTCTATTGGTGTGATGCCTGTCATTATTTTTCTAGTATATCAATCATATTAAACGTTTTAAAATCGCTTGTTTTAATTATTTTTATCAATCATATATTTCAATATCACGATCAATATTATACTTTCACTTGTAGAAACTTTTAAAAATGCAGTTATTATTTTATTGGTCCATCGAAACAATCTACTTTTTATATTTTTTAATATTTGCAGCTAAATTGCATATATTTGATGATATTTATGCCTATGATCTTATCAGCATGTTAGTGTAAAAATATGTTTTTCTTTCTGGAAATTAAAAATAACTGCAGGTTTTTACGTTTCACCAAAGCGACCTATTTACATAAACATCTATATTTTCCGCAAAATTTATTCCAACATTTCGTTCTATTCGAAAAAAAAGCCAATCTCGTTCTCGTAGCTTATATTCATGCCTGTCGTCTTAAAATCACTTTCTTGTAAAAAGCATCGCTCACTGCTAAAAAAAGATCGTTAGAATCTAATTCAGCAAACGCAAGGAGCTTTGAACGCGTGACTAATTGGCTCTCCGGCAAGTAGCTTGGCAGCGTGTTGTGTCGCCGTTTTGCCGTGTCCTTCGTTCGAAGCATTTCTTTAAATCCTTAAATGTCGTTACTCGTTCAAGTCGGCCCGGCCAAGCGAGTGGATATCCTTGAGACGAGCCATTGCCACGAAGCCTATCGACTATATATATACAGATATATTTATATATATATAATATATATCTACAGTAGAGCGTATATACATATATATGGGGCATTCCATACCGATCCGATCTGAATCTGACATCTGGGATTTGGTCAGCAATTGTTTGTGTTATAATCCCAACACTAAAAAGAGCTCGACATTTTTTTACAATTTTTTTTCAATATAATAGAGGGCTCAATTAGTTACAATATTTCAGACTACAAAATTGTATATTTTGACTATATTTTTTTCAGCGATTTTCCCGGAAAAAATTATATACTTTTGAAATATATGAAATGCGTATAAAATCAATGAAAATAATACTACATTTTATACTTCGTGTTATTCCTTCCTTTTATTCAACTTTTATTCTTTTTAGTATTAAAAAAAACAGTTTAATATATATATTAGGGGGTGCCAAAAAGTATAGATTTGTTATTGGTCTTCGCCCAAAATATCGTACAATATGTCTTAATAAAGATCCTGTCTATTCTAAGAGGTCCATCATCGTGTTTAAAGTTTTTCCGTTCAAATAACACAGGAAAGTGATTTTTTTACATTCTTTATCCTGGTAACAAGAAGAAAATTTTTTTTCATGAAATTAATAACTACATCTTATGAATCATTAAATTTCTAACACAAAATCGTTTTGAGTTGAATTTCTATCTTTAATATCTGATATCTTACAGAGCCTGGAAGTTTTTAATATTGTAAATTTTCCGTTTTTTTTTAAATTTTATAGCAAAACTATTAACGTTAGGACAAAAAGTTGAAGGAAAATTTTGTCGTCCGTCTGACTCACTACAAAAAAGTTGCTGGCGAGTTTTCCATAACGTTAATATTTAAAAAGTTACAGACCAACAACAAAGTCGTGTTTTTTGTATTTTTAACTGTCATTAAGTGAACTACTGATGTTAGTACAAAAAAGTCAATAGGAATTTATTAGAACATTGAATTTTCTAAAAAAAATTACCGGGTGAAGTTTTATGTATTGCTAACGATTGGAAGTTACAGACTCATTGAATCTTATTTTGATGATTTTTTACGCATACCCGATAAAAAATTGATATACATTTTTGATATCATATATATATATATACATATACATATTCATGAATACATTTGAAGTAAAATGTACCTGTTAACTCTTGCTCTTGTCTTGAGGTTAAGTCGCTTTGTACATCTTCGCCCGTCGGCTGGTGCAACAAAACGGAGTCAGTGACATTGACGCAGCGCGCGTCTAACTTCATTCCATCGGTTCAGTCGCGGGACCCTCGAACAACACTACGGCCGGATCAAGAGACGCGGCAGCGTCTTGAGACAAGTACATTTACCTCTTTTTCCTTACGACCGAAATTTTCTTTACCGACCGACAAGACGCTGCCGCAGTATCTTTTACTCCGAGCAACTCATTTTGGCCACTTTTTTTTCCAGGTTAATAAACCTAGATCAAAATTTAAAAAATCATAAATTGAGAACAAAAATTAATGAATAAATAAATTCCAACATCTTAAAAAATTATACGGAAGTACTTGGCGAGTTTGCTAAATATCCCATATGGTTCACCATCATTCAATGGTCATATTAGCATAGAAACTCGCCAAGTACTTCCGTATAATTTTTTAAGATGTTGGAATTTATTTATTCATGAATTTTTGTTCTCAATTTATGATTTTTTCTCTGTTACGGATTTTTTTTTCCTCTAAATGCGAGAAATTCTTTTCAGTTGATATTAAAACTACGATTTATACATACGTATATAATGTATATATCTGTTGTACAACGTGTACTTGACATGCTGAATATATTTTTCGTTTATTTCACAACTTTTTGTACCTATACAAGTCTTATGGCTCAAGTTTTTGTCACACTGTGTTTTTGAGGGTATTGGATACCACTCACGTGAATGTACTTGTCTCAATTTTTTTACCCGTGAGGGTTTTTTTTTGGGGGTTTAAAAATCCTTTATAAATTGAATTCTCGTCTTCGTGCGTTTCTCGGCGCGTTCTCGAGTTCGCAAGAAGTCACGATCACGGTCAGACTGGCTGTAAATGCGGCGCGCGACAACGCAGTGCGGATTAAAAAGAATATATATATATATATATATGTATGTACGTTGTCTGTGCCTCAACGTCAAATCGACTTTGATCTTCTCAGGGCCAACATGTTTCTCGCTTCCCTTGTTATGCAGAGAGAAGGAGATATAAATTCTTATTTCACTCTCCAGAATTCCATGGTTACCTGTGAGTGCGGCAGCCCAGCAATAGCAACAGCAGCGGCGGCTAAGCTGCATGAGCTAGTGAAAAATGAGAACTATATAACTCTTTTGAAGTCGTAAGGGAAGTGGCGCCTGTTCGCGGTCGCACGATTACTCGAGAATGCGCACTCGATGAACCTTCGTGCACCCATCCATCCTGCGCTCGAGTCTAGTGCAACAGTACACTCGAGACGCGACTCGCGTAGATAGTATATTCTCCGAGACAAACAACCGAGCACATCCACGTGCAACTCATCGAAACGTACCGTAACACAGATAGTTTCTCACGAGCAATTTTACTAACTTGACTAAAGATGACGAAACATTCTGCATCTCTGAAGATACGATTGTTTGACCCTTTGGGTAGGGGTCAAAATAGCGAATGACCAAAAAAGTGAATGGTTTAAAAAGCGAATTTCGAAAGTATGAACGTTTTAATCTAGAATGGTCATCATTATGAAATTCGCTGTTTCAGCCATTCGCTATTTTGATAATTCGCTATTTTTACCTCCATCTTATTAACATGCTATTAAAGTAGCGATTAGTAAAAATAGCGAATAGCTAAAATCGGGGATTTTATAATAATGGCTTTTTTAGATTCAGACGTTCCTTTTTTTGAAATTCGCTATTTTAACCATTCACTATTTTGGTCATTCGCTATTTAGACCTTCATCTTATTAAGATGCAATCAAAATAGCGAATGATAAAAATGGCGAATGACTGAAAAAGCGAATTTTTTAATTATGGCCATTCTACATTTAAACGTTCCGTATTTTTTAATTCGCCATTTTAGCCATATGATAAAATTCATTAAAAAAAGATTGTCCCAGGAAAAACCTATAAATTTCCGGTAACTAATTTGCCAATTGCAAATTGTTGCATTTTTGTCACAGGAAAAAAAAAACAAATTTTCCAGCCTTCAGAAGAATGTATATTTTTTCTTCCCTCCGCAATTTTCCGTGTCATTGTGACAACACTAAAAAGAGCTCGACATTTTTTCCAATTTTTTCAATATCAACAAGTTACAATATTTCTTACTATAAAATTCAGGTATAAATTTTTTCGCCGTAAGTCCAGAGTGGACTGACTATATTTTTTTAGCGATTTCCCCGTAAAAAATTATGCAACCTTTTCCAAACATGAAATGAGTATAAAATTAATAAAAATATCGATATTTTTTTATGCGAGAAGTGCTTACTTCTCACGCGCTCCGTTTCCACTCGTGTGTGAGAAATTGCACTTCTCGCACTAGTGTAACAAAATTGTATACAAAACTCGTGCGAGAAACATTTTTTCAACTCGATTGATTGCAACGCTCGAGTTCGGCTCGTGCTGCAAATGCACCATCTTCAGAAAAAGTTTTATCGCACTCGTATCGTAATGTACTATTATCTACACGAAAAAGTGTGATATCTGTGGATATCTGTCAATGAATAGCCATTGAGTCTGACTATTGACTCGAAACTCGGTGCAGCTTAGATTCTTTACATATAGACAACAAAAACAACAGCCGTAAGATGAACGTTGAATGCATATATGTGCGTAACACATCAGTGGGTTGTCGCTTGCGCAAGTTCTCGTCCCCATGCAGCGTCCGGAGTGCAGCACAGCAGCAAGTATATGCACCACGTTGCATTCAGTACCTATAGAGCAGTGGCAGGTATAACCCCGTCATTCCCCTTCGCCGTTGTCGTCGTGGCTCCGTATCGTCGTTGTAATAATAAGTACTCGCATACTCTGTGGCACAGCGGCGCGTAGGATAAGAGGTAGGCCGTGGGACGAGTGTGGGAAAGTGAGGGAGCCGGCCTCGAACTCAGACCTCAACCTTTTCTTCTAGCCTGCTTGCCCACTTTGCCTGCATGTGCACTGCGTTCAAGAATACAGAGACCCACGGACTCGCCGTTCTCTGTCTTTTCCCCCGTTGCGCGCGGACGAGGTGGTCTAACCTGCATGACACACGATGCTGTATGCAACTAACTATATAACATCTGTATGTATGTATGTATGAACGAGCTCGCACACTTCTGCAGATTTTCCATAAGGCATTCTGCGATGCATTTCTCTAGAAGAATATTTTTTCCACACGATCAATTCTTTATGACGTAGTGTTGCGGCTTTTCAGATTTTTAGAAATTATTTTTTTTTAAATTGAGTCTGAAAAAAATCATGTTTATCCCAATTGTGGAATAAACGGAGAACTGATCAGAAGAAAATTAATAAAAATTGTGTTGGCATATAAACTTTTAGTGGTATTTAAAAAATGAATTTTTCTTGTATAGAATCGGCAGCACTGACATCTGAAGAGTTCGTTAATGTGAGGGGTCAATAAAAACGGATTTGTTGGTTAAAAGAATTTCCGAACAATATCACTTGAAGGATATTCTGTCAACATTGTGGTGAAGGTGCTTTAGCCGTTTTGGGGTGAATCAAATTTCTTCGGTTGCTTCAGCGAATGACGTCTTGACTATTTGTTTTTTTTTTAACGTTTTTCCCTGATCAGGGCCTCTTCAGAGATGTATTATAATGTTGGAGTTGTAATAGACTACTTTTGGTGTATCTATTCATGTGACTTTTTTTCTTTCTCTTTTTGAAATATCATGCTGACCGGGTTCTCCGGTCTTTTAGGTTAGGTCCGCGTCTGCGCTTAATGGTTTTTCTTCTTTTTTTTTGTGATATTCACTGCACTGACATTTTATCATTAACTTTTATCAAGCCCGTAGAGCTCGGTCAGCATGAAATTAAAAAAAAAGAAAGAAGAAAAAGTAACATGAATAAGAACAACAAAAGTAGTCGATTACAACTCCCACATGAAAAGACATTCCTGAAGAGGTCCTAATCAGGTCGAAACGTAAAGAAAAAAACAAAAAAAAAATAGTCACGCCGTCATTCGCTGAAGCAACCAAAGAAATTTGATTTACTCTATCAAAAATTTTTCTAAAACGAATTGGACACCAGCTTCCGATAAATTTACAAAACTTGCAATAGCCGAAAAAAAATAAAAAGTCCGAATTACCCGATTGCTAAAAAATCTGAAACAACGTCTGCAAGTGTCACAAAGAAGCTGATGAAAATCTGAACAATTTTGGAAAATATTTGGGAAGATTTGAAAAAATAGGTCGTTTGACGGAGAATGACCCATGTATAGACATATATGCACCTACAGTGATTGCGCTTAGTAGATGCTGTTCTTCTTACCGCACGATGAAGCCCACGTAGTTATTCTGGAGTGTAGAAGGCGCGTACATCTATAATACCGCAGCCACACGGTATATTTCATACTACATAGCGTAACGTGTGACGCTATACGTGAATAGGTATGTGTGCATAAGTGCAACGAGGCGTTCGCCACCCAAGCTAACCGTGATCTAAGGTTAGCAGGCAGCCGCGTGTCTAAACTTCTATCGGTCTCTCAAGAACCTGGTTTCGCTATCTATATATATATGCATAAATACTTACATATAAGTATATGCATATTGTTGACTTTACCGTAGTTACCTATGTGCCATATATATAGGAAAGTGCGGGGCAAAGTGGGCCACCCAAGAAAAAAATGACTTCACCACGAAACACGAAGTGTATCGTTGCTGCTTTTGACCCAGAAACTAGATTCCAATAGTCGATTTTGAGCGTCGGCAAAAAAAAAAATTGTGAGGCAAAGTGGGTCACTTCCCCAAATTCGGAAATATATGATTTTACGAAGTGGGTGCTACTAAACGTTGTCACCATTGATTATGTTTCAATGGCAATTGTGTTGTTTATTAATTTTGATATTCAGGAGAAAAAAATGTCATCGGGAGCGAAATAGAACGGTCATCTAAAATATTTTCTCCTTATATTTGTAGGGGAGCATTAGCAAAGTGCATGGCATAAACAAAAAACCGCTTTATCGCGATACACAAAGTGCATTGTTAATGCTTATCACCCGAGAAATCAATTCCAATAGTGGATTTCGAAAATCGAAAAAAAAAAATTTATGCGGGTCAAAGTGGGCTGCTTTCCCAAATTCGGAAATGTATGATGTAATGTAATCAAGAGACGCGGTAGCGTCGCGACGTCAAGTATCAAAAAGAACAATAATTTTTCAAGTTGATGTAATTTTTGTAAATAGGAACGATATTATAGTATCCACTTACAATTTCAGATTGCTTCGAAAATGAAAAATTTTCAAAAGTTGTTTTTGTAAATGTAAATTTCAAATGTCAGGTGAGATTTGTTAAAGTTGATATCTTCTGAAGTTTCTCTTTCGTTTTCTCATTAAATTGAGTTGTAGGAGCGTATTTAAAAAAAAATATGGGAGTGGCCCACTTGGCCCCGTTTTCGATATTTTTATTTTTAGATATTGTCGATTTAAACACTCAAAATAGATTTGAAAAAGTGCAAGGCATGAACGAAAAATCGCTTTATCGCGATACACAAAGTGCATTGTTACTGCTTTTCACCCGAGAAATCGATTCCAATAACGGATTTCGAAAATCGAAAAAAAAAAATGTATGCGGGTCAAAGTGGGCCACTTTCCCAAATTCGGAAATGTATGATACAATGTAATCAAGAGACGCGGTAGCGTCGCGACGCCAAGTATCAAAAAGAACAATCATTTTTCAAGTTGATGTAATTATACGTGCGATTTTTGTAAATAGGAACGATATTATAGTACCCAATTACAATTTCAGATTGCTTCGAAAATGAATAAAATTTCTAAAGTTGTTTTTGTAAATGACAATGAAATGTAAATCGATGATAGCATGTGCCACTCTTTTCCTCATTAAATTGAGTTGTACAAGCGTATTTTTAAAAAAATATGTGAGTGGCCCACTTTGCCCCGGTTTCGATATTTTTATTTTTTAGATATTGTGGATTTAAACACTCAGAATAGATTTAAAAACGTCGTCTATTGGATGATTCAACTGAATTATATTGTAAAAACGTGTTTTTAATAAAAATATGGGAGTGGCCCACTTTGCCCCGCATATTTTCTTTCAAATGGGTGGCCCACTTTGCCCCGCACTCCCCTATATATACTGTTGGCTTAACTACTATACCTATGTATGCATACGTCGGTTACGAGGTCACAGGAATGCACGATCTATGGTACAGATCAGCGAAAACGCTGGGCTCTATGAGTACGGTTACAACACTGTCTGTGTACGACCTACAGCCACGCGATACAGTCGTAAAGTCTTATGCGATGAATCGTGAGATTCTAACTTGAACCACTATTCTAACGTCATTGATATGTATATATAATGACGTTAGAATGCATGTATTATTATCACGACCGAAGAATGGAATTACGATTTGTTTACCAATGATTTTATTTGATGGCTTTTGCAGTCAGTAACCTTTGAGATCTTTATCAACTGGTTTCCTATACAGATCGTTATTCTGTGAATTCAATCAAGGTAATTGAGATAAAAGAGCAAAATATTTACTAATATTTCAATTGCAAAGTACGTAGTACAGATATAAATGATGATTTGTAGCGAAACTTGGATGTTATTTATTAACGAGCTGCAAATTATTCCTGGAAAAATTTAGTTCCGTGTAAATGACTTTATTAGGCTAAAGTCATGGAATAATACTTTTTACAATAATTTTCTATAATTTTCAGTAATTTTCTAGTTTTTTTGCTCTGGCAACTTGAATTTAATAAATTGTCCGTCACAAAATAGTAATTTTCATTTTATTTCATATATGATGAACTTTGAATGATTAATGGAATTTATAGAAAAATAATCAATTATAGTTACAAATTCAATTACTAAGAAAAACTGTTGGAAACCCAATTTTCAAGTTGCCTTTAGTAGCTCACATACGTTTGTTTGTCTCCCTTCTGCCAAAATAGAGGTTCTATTTACCCTCTCGCGTTGGCAGTTCTATATATTTAGTAAATACAGCAATTCAATTTAATCTGCAAAGTCTATTTCAACTCGGGACGGCAGGAAACAAGCGATGAGTGGGGCCAGAAAGACAAAGTTGTAAAATACGTCTGGAATACGAGTCTTCCCTCTTAGCTCGGGGGATTGTACCAGAAAGCCCTCTCCTCCCACACCTACGCTTCCAGAAAAGGGATTTACTCTCCAATTTGGGTTAACAGCCCAGTTTCCCTCTTGGCTCACCTATTTGTCTCTCTGGGTCTTTCCCTCGACAATTTACTTTATATACATCATCTACAGAGGAACCGAAGCGTCGCTCAAAAATTCGATCAACGTCTAACGATACACTCAGAGATAAAATATCGTAATTTAATAATAAAAATAGTTAGTTCGACGATAATCTAACTATAATGTGTAGTTGCCAGGAGTAACGAATAGATTTAATGGTTATAGCAAATATAAGAAAATAGTTGGATCAACCATTAATATAATTCCCAGGAGGAACGTCTATATTTCATGGTTATAGCAAATATAATTATATATTTATTAATAAATATAAATCTATTTAATAATTGCTACTATAATATATAATTATAGAAACGATTATTAAAATGATAATAGTTTCAAAAACTATTCTAATGGTTTGAAATATGCCGATTTCAAAGTTTGTTTTCAATAAACTTGCAAGTATCGTTTATTGAACTATATTATGATCACGTCAACTATAGAAAATCGCAAGCCTTCTTGTATGCTTTTTATCACGTAAAACCGTTAAATCAACGATATGATTTTCTCTCAGTGTAGGACGATAATGCGTTCAGGTGTTGCAATATTAAGAGGATCTAGTCACCTACAAAAAATTATAAGAAAAAAATAGCTTTCTTTGTAAATCTCACATTCAAATCCAATCAAGTACATATCAAGCACCATGATTACACAATTTTGTACGGTCATACAGTACACCAGAAGAGTCTGAAGTAAAAGATAAAATTTTCAACTCGGCGTCGCTTTCCAGGCCAAAACAGTGAAAAAATTGTAGTATGAATGTATGTATATTTATTTACTACATTTGTGTTGCCCCATTGGAAGCTTCAAACAATTTTCTTTCCAAGATCCACAATGTAAATACTTACTTTTTTTTCAAAGAATAACTCTTTCACTATAACTTTGTCAGTCTAGATTGTCGGTACGACATTTTCTTCTTCTGTCCTCGGTCAGTTCTTCATTCTGCTCGGCCTATTGTCTTGACAACGAGTCTTACGTAGTCGACTACTTCTTTCTTTGGCTTGGATTGAAGTGTCTTTACCAGCAGGTTGAACCCTGAACAAATTGTAGTATCCAATGTCCTTGGATTTACTGTAACCGATTATTCAGTGCGTTATCAAAAAACTAAAATTCATTAACACATTTAAAATCCTACCTCATCGTGGAAGTCTGGAACAAAAATTCCCACACTTCAGTCAAAATGCACTCTTCGACAGATTAAATAAGACATTAAACACTGAACTTCCTTCATCGTTTTGGTGTAAAAGCTATGCAAAGTGATTAATGTCACTATTTACCTCACACCATTTTGGTGCACCGTATGTCTTTATGAAATTGTAAAATTATAATGCTTGATATGTACCTAATGTCGCTTAAATTATATATATATATATATATTTACAAAACTCAATTACAGAATTTTTATTATCATGACGCTCATTAGCTGACTCCCCTTAAATGAGACTGAGAGAGATGCGTATGGAGAGTCCTGATGTTGTCGGTCGAGGGCGAAAAGGGTGAGGGTAAGATGTCGATATCTGCTGGCTCTGACCCAGTTACCCCAGCCTCCCGGGAGAATGGTGCGGTGCACGTGAAAGGGAGTGAAAGAGCGCGGTGGGGGGACGGGGGGGGGCACGCTGGGGCGAGGGGCGAGGGGCGTTTAAGGCAGCGGTCTGACGCCGACGCCAGAGAGAGGGAGAGGGAAGGAGATTCGCCAGCAAAGCGAGCGTGCAGTCACTGCCACTACTACCACTACTATTTCACCCTACTATGGCATCCCAGGAGTATAACTTGAAACCGGGTCACCTCCTGCCCCTCCCCCAGCTAGCGGGGCGACGCCGCGCATCCCCCGGCGGAAGAAACCGACGAACTTGCAACGTCGAGTTCCCGGGTCAGCGCCACAGGGTCGTGCAATTCGAGCGGTGGCCTCGACTGCGACAGACACACGCAGACAGAGCAAGCGATTGGTCGTAGTGAGTTGTTTTTGCGATAAACAAAAGCTACCCCCGGAATTCGTGGTCCGACCGCGGAAATGGAATGGCTCACGAGCTTGACCCAGCTCTTGGGTTTTGTTTTTTCCTATTTCATCTCTTTAAAGCACAACGTTTTTTTTCTCCTTTCGCATCGGAAAATATGTTTTATTGACTTTCCGGAAGCGATAAACATAGACGGACATTGGATGCGAGCCAGGATTGTCAATATTGGGAATAATATGGAACATAGTCGCACTGGAAAAAGGGGAACGCGCCAGCCCTCTGTCCTTACGTAAGCAATTTGGACGAGCTCGTTACTGCGAAAAATCAGTTCAGTTGAATCGGTAGATCAATTAGAATTCTAAAATGCCAACATAAAAGTCAGAATTATATTTTTATAGTGATCTTATGGGATTGAATACATATGTCACCATAGTAACTGTCACCATAACAAATTTTACCATACTTACGGTCAACGTAGCAAATTTCAACAGATGCAACGGTAACCGTGCAAATGTCACCATATTAACTTTTACCATACAACTGTCACCATATCAACTTTCACTTTACTACTGTTACCATAGCGAATTTCACCGCATACAACTGTCACCATAGCGAATTTCACCAAATACAGTTGTCATCATAGATAATTTTTACTATACGCAAATGTCACCATAGCGAATTCAACCGACCATTCAACTATCACCATTGAAATATTGTCAGTGTCACCATTCAATTGTCGTTATTCAGTGGTCACCAGTCAACAGTCACCATTCAATGGTCACTATTTATCTGTCGCGATGCAAATGTCACCATATTAATTTTCACCATATCAACTGGCACCATAAAAACGTCACCATGACATATGTCACCATGAAAAGTGGTGACTCCTAACGAGCGTTATTATAGCGATATCACCGTATCACTTAATACAGTTGTCACCATAGATAATTTTTACTATACACAAATGTTACCATAGCGAATGCAGCCGATCATTCAAATGTCACCATTGAAATATCGACAGTGTCACCATTCAATTGCCGTTATTCAGCGGTCAGCACCCGACCGTCACCATTCAATTGTCACCATTCATCAGTCGCCATGCAAATGTCACCGTATTCATTTTTACCATATCCACTGGCACCATGCAAACGTCACCATAGCATCTGTCACCATGACAAGTGGTGACTCCTAAGGAGCGTCATTATAGCGATATCACCGATATACTGAAAGCTCGTCACCATAGCAACCGTAGTATTATAATTTAAAAGTTGAGAAAAGTTGAAAATGCTAAATTTTCTCTATCACCCATGAAACTCAACTTCAGTTATATACGTACAATTCATTGTCAATTCGTTTATTTATCGATCGCCGTTCTGAATAACATCAGTAATCAAGAAAGCAAAATGTCAGGACTAAATTCAAACGGATTAAATTCGCAGTTACCGAACGATCGTGTCACTCCCAACAAATACATGCAGAGCTTCCAAACACATCCGCACGTATATATTCCAATTTGCGATGGAAACATGTGATTGGAGGCAATTACAGTCGCGGATTATTCGATTCCCTCATGATTAATGTGACTAGAGAGTTCTGCTCGGCGATGCCGAGGTCTGGGATCGATCGAGGGAAAATCTCTCGCCTCTCCCATTACACCTTCGAGCCTGGAAGTGACTCATTTCAAACAGATGGGATACCATTTTCTACGCACTCCACCCGATAAAAATCTCATTACAATCCCCAAGCCGGCAATCTTACGGCGTTTTGCCCTATCTTGCCCTTCAGTACCTCGTGCACCTTATCCTCGAACAATTCTTCTTCGCCGTTAGATTCTATTTTTACTTCCTAAATCAAATCTTAAAAAAAGGAAATGAATGAAACTATACATAAAAATATTTAAAAAACAAGATATTCACAGCGGAGCCGTGAACTCATCCCAATGAATTTAATAAACATTTTTACAATAGTAAAAAAATTAATTTTGATGAAAATTTTCTTAAAATAAAAAATTGGCTGTATTGTAAGTTAAATAAAAGCTGTGTATTTTCTATGGAAATCCGTTTTCCAGAAATTTTGTTTAAAACCTTCTAAAAGTCTTTTCACCAAAAAATTTTGAAGAGCTTTATTACTAAGTATGAATAATTACAAAAATAATTATTCTATAAATATTCATTCATAAAAATAACTGGCGATTGGATCTTTGATTCGAATCATTTACGAATACTCATCCCAACAACGGATCATTCAACCCTATTTCAATATTCCTTCAATCCCATGTCAACAATTAATTTTCTACCCTCTTATCCATCTTCCGTCTCCAAATATTCCGCGAACAATTAAGCTGCCGTAACAATTTATTACTTCAACCGAATAATTACAAAAATAATTATACTATAAATGTTCATTCATAAAAATAACTGGCGATTGTATTTTTTATTCGAATCATTTACGAATACTCATTCCAACAACGGATCATTCAACCCCATTTCAATATTTCTTCAATCCCATGTCAACAATTAATTTTCCACCCTCTTATCCATCTTCCGTCTTCAAATATTCCGCAAACAATTAAGCTGCCGTAACAATTTCCGGTCGTCCGAGAATTTCGTTACCGCAATTAGCCTTGGAAACGCAGTAGAATGGTACAGGTAATGGGTTCTCGGGTCTGGCGACTGTTGGGGAGCACCGGAACTGTGTCATGGGGTTTGCCGGTTTATGTGGAATGGCTTTGCAACGTAATGCGTATAGAGGCGTTATATATAGCGTTGTATTACAGAAACGCTGTATAAATCGCTTTCGCTGGCGATGATTGGGTCTGCCGGTGGGTAAATACGTGGTATCGAGTCGCTGGCTGAACATGACGCGCATACTGACCTGATTTGAACTTCCACCCTCTCTCCCTCTCTCTCTCTCTTTCTCTCCGCACCATGCCAGTAGCCGTCGGCGGCCACGACGTCGACCAGCCGAGCACCAATACCATCAGCATCCGTCGGGGCTACACCAGACGGCCCTGACCTGACCCGGCTAACGTACGGACCGGCGGAGAGCGCGCTACGCAGAGAGAGACAGAGAGAGAGACCCGCGCGCGCTCACCCGACGTCGCGGCGAGCCTTTACGGCTGTTGCGCAGGTCAGTACTCAGCGCTCCCGACGTAGGCAGCATCGGCGAGCGTCGCCGACGTTATGTTGCTAGTGGCTACGATGCTTCCTCTCCTCTCTTCCCTGTTGTTTTGCCTTTTCGTCACACGTCTCTTCCTCGTTTGCCTTTAACTTGACTTTTGCGTCTCTGCTTTTTACTACACTGACAAAACAAAATTGGTTGAATGAACTAAATCATTTATTTGGATTCTATGTAGTTGACTAGAGTAGCTTGGTATTAAAAACAACTATACGTTAGGGTGGCGAAATTTTCGCTATATTTTTAGACTTTTAGTCTCAAATAATAAAAAAGATAACTTCTGTGAAAAAGGATTTCTCGCAAACGATTAAGCTTGCGAAAAATTATTTAGAGGTCGCGCAAAAATTTTTTTAATATTCAAAATGATTTTTTTTCTTTGATTTTTGTTAATCTCTCACACCTTATATTATCCTGTTATCTCATTTGTAGTATATGGTTGAAATTTTGAAAAAGAAAATTGTCATCAAAAGGTCGCTCAACGACGAAAAACATTCTGAAATCTCTCTTTTAAAAAGTTCATGGGTAACGGAAAGCATTGTTGACATTTATTCGAGTTGTGATTGGTTGCTGGGAAAGTCCGCGAGAAATAAGTTCAGTTTGGTGTCAAATTTGACATAAGAATAGGACGTGCGCTGCAACGTCTGTGACATTTTAAAAGGTTATAAAAGCGCAGCAGCGCAATGGAATTTTCAGGAACGCGCGCCAGCGCGTGTGATTAGCCTAGTAAATAAAATTTTTGTTCTTATAATTTTTTCGTCATCTCTCTCCAAATTTTATCTCATTATCCAGCAACACTTAGCCTATAATCAAAAAAATTTCCAAAGTTATGACTGACACAAATATTTAATGTGCAGATGCAGTTTCAGGGTATTGGAAAAACGACTTACCTCGTTGAATGACTGCTGAGCGTTAATATTTTCATAACATTCAACTATGCACTAAGCGTTGAATAATGAGAGAAAAAATCAGGGGTGACTAATCGAAAAAACTAATAATGATTTTAAAAAAAATTCATTCATTTAAAAATGTTTTGGTCACTGAGCGACCTCTTGATGACAATTTTTTCTTTCCAAATTTCATCCATAGATGAAAAAATGAGATGACAAAATTATATTAGGGGCGAGAGGTTACAAAAATTGAAAAAAGATTATCGTTGTAAAAAAATTTTAAGCGCTTGAGCGACCCCTAAATAATTTTTTGCAAGTGCCACTTTTTTTGTGAGAATAGCTTTTTCACCGAAAACTTTTTTTTTATTGGGTGAGCATAAAAATTAAAAAATATCGCTGAGATGTGGGTCACCCAATCATACGTATGGTATTAATAACGATATATTTTGTTGAGGCAATTGTATAAATTAGTTGATGTTTTTCACGATTAAAAATTAATTGTTTAAATATCGTCCGTTCAGATTGCTTAACCAATTTACGAATTGATAAAGCAATTTGAACACACAAAAATACAAAGATTTCAAATGTTTGATTCTTCCATATAGGAAAATCGATAACAACGAAATCTTTGACATCGGTCGACTCTGACTCCGAGTTACGATTTGCCAAACTTCCATCTAAGAAAATAAAAATATTACAGGCTGTCACGTCGAAGCATCATAACATCAACTAATGAAAACATTCAGCCAAAGTCAACATAATATGCTCAATTGTATAAAAACAGTCGATTTTTTGTAGTCAAAAGAATCAGTACAATTGAAGCAATATATATTTCGTTGAGTGTATTAAATAACTGATTGTGTATTTAATATATACATATATATATATATATATATATATATGAATCAATAGAATTATTTATTTTAACCGTATACGTTTCATTTCAAAATCCATTTAATTGAAACAATATATTTTAACTGGGTTTTAATAAATATTGTCCACATTGAAATAAACATTGTCCACGTTATATCAAATATTGTTTTGATCCAACGATAAATATAATTGATTGGATTGATGATATAATACGATACGATATGAAGAAGTATTTTGTCTCGTGTTTTTTATAAGACTGTTTCATCGAATCAACACAGTATTTAGTCAGAAACATTGAATATTTTGTTGAGTCAATAAAAATTTTTTTCTGTTGATCAAAATAATAAATTAAATATATAATTGGTTCAAGTAAATGGAATACTTCAAAAGATCGAAATAAATGGTTTATTTGGCTAATTCCGTTAATTCAACTAAATATTTCTCTCAGTGTATATCTTGTTTTCTACAGCGAGAGAGAAAAAAAGTATTCATCAAACGATTCATTTGAAATATGTATGAATAGTTCAGGTATCTCGATATTTTAACAACTATACGTATGGCCAAAATAACAATATTTTGCGTGGAATGAACTATATTAACGAGACGAATCATTAAAATGAAAATAACTGGTACAATTAAAGCAACTGTATATTTTGTTTAGGCCAATTAAAAAATGATTTTGTGGTTTTTGTGTATATTTGAATTAATAGAAATATTTAGCTAATAAAAATAAATTGCTTCTGAGATTTATTTGATAATTTATTTCATAAAAGTAATTAAATATTATTAGATTTTTCTGTAGAATTTATAAATTGCTCTGTAGGTCATATGAAATTAAGAAAACAATCAAGAGACAGAATGAATGACAAAAAATAGAATTTTCTTATAGAAATTGCCACTTATGCTTTTAGTACGTGGTTTACGTACATAACCATATTTTCTTGAATCGAGGTCCGAGGTTGGAGTGTTTATGATTGTGGATAATCGAATTCCTCGATGATGATAAAATTGGAATACACGCAGCCGAAGTGTGTCAATTGCTGTCGAGCCCCAGGCTATTTTAAAATAAATACAGTAAAACTATAATTCTCTATCATCTTGTATAAAAAGTGTACATATTATGCAAAAATGTCTTTACTTTGTTGATAGTGATCTATGATGGCTTTTTAATGGCTCTAGATTATGCAACGTAGCACTATCGATCATGTCTATCTAAAGATTTACCAGAATCTGATATGTCCATTACTAAATCATTTAGCATATTGAAAACTCGTATTCCGTAAGGAGGTCGTGTCTTACATATTATCGGATTACAGCATACGCGAAACAAGATTGTTTCGAGAACTAATTCGATTTATATTACACAACGAATAATATTTATTTATCGATAAAGGAGATTGTAAGAAAATGTTTTAATATTTTTTAAAAAATATGTCTGATTTTTTTTAAATCCAGAAAGAGTGCGAATGAAAAAAATATATATGGGGCATTCCAGATGAATTCGACCAGGGTCTGAGATTATTATTATTATTATTATTATTATTATTATATTAATATTATTATTATTTAGCGACATATGTTTATCTGGGATACCGAAAAAATGTCACTTAATTTTTTTTCAGAATTTTTCCATATTTCCATATTTTTTTATTTCTTAAATCTTTCAAAACACAACTTTCGACAGTTCTTAAAATTCTGAAAAAATTTACATAAATTGGACAGTAAAAACCAAAAATAACCCTGTGAAAATCAGAACAGGCAGATACAAGGCTGATTTTCTGAGAATTTTTTAAATAAATAATTCAATTAATTTTCGAATAAATTCGATTTATTAAATAAGATTCATGTCACAGTATACATTTCTAATCACAACAATTGTTTGGGAGTCATCTAAAATAAAGAGACTGTGATGGAATTTTTTTTATACGAACTACAAATCTCATAAAATTCTGAGATTGTAAATGCGGTAGTTCGTGTTCTTTCGTTCGTGGTTTTTCAAAACATTCACTTATTTAAAAAATGCCTAACGCATCGTTCGCATCTTATCATCTATTCGTTATCACTAAAAAAAATCATCGAAAAAATAATCCATAATTTATAATATTCACTTCTCGAATTTTTATATTCTGAAGAAAAGAACAAACAAAACGTGCTGTTTGTTCGATATCGACTTTTCACTTATATTTTGACGATGAAACGAAACTGATGGTATGTAATTTTCTCATGGCTATCTCAATATTCCTAACGCATCGTTCGCATCTTATCATCTATTCGTTGTTACTAAAAAAAAATTATCAAAAAAATAATCCATAATTTATCATATTCACTTCTCGAATTTTTATATTCTCAGGAAGAGAACAAACAAAACGTTTGCTTAAAATCGATTATTTCATTATTATGATGACGATGAGACGAAACTGACGGTATGTGATTTTCTCGTGATCGCCTATCTCAATATTCCTAACATCTAGCAGCTCGCAGCTCGTCATCTGTTCGTCACTAACACAACGAGTGGGAATAATACGGTGAGAGAAAGAGACGCTCGCATGTAGAGAGATCGATCTGTCGAGGTCGAGAGTGGGCGCGGAAAATAAGGCGCGCACCCGCGAGCCACGAGCATGCTAATAATTCTTCACGGACGTTTCATGTGGATCGCTCTCCGTCTCTGGCACACCACACGCTATGTGCTTCGCCTACTCTGCTGGCTATACACTTATACGTGCTTCACGCCACGATGCTTCCGAAGCTGGACGCGTTGTACGCGCGACCTTGAAATCGCGGAAGCGATCGATGCGCAAAAGCTGTGCCACTGTTCGCTCTCTTGTTACCTATCAAACCGAGCGGCGTCGAGAGATTGGAATAACGAGCCTCATCTCACCAGCAATAAATCTCGATTATTAGTTCGTTCCCGAGAACAAGAAAATCAACAGCTGTATTATTCAGCCAGTTTCTTCCTGATCGCCTCCGTAGACTTTTCAACACGAGGAAAAACGATTCGTTCAAATAAAAGTATCCATTTTTTGCATCCTCAAAGAAGCTTTTTTTCATCAGATAATAATAAAAACAAGTGTCAAGAAAATTTAAGATAAATCTGTAGAAAATTACGAGAAAATTTTTTATTTCGTAAAAGTTTTTTTTGCACCAAAATCGAAATTTTCTGACATGTCAACAGTTAATTGGACTAAAATCTTAATTGGAAATCAATAATCGGGAAATCACATCGGTGATTGCAGCCGGGTATCTCAGAATTTGCATGAGTTGTATTTGCAGTCATTTTTTAATGAATTAAAATTGTGATAAATCAGAACGACTCGACAGATTCTCGCAAAATTTAGTACACATAATGGTTTACGGGTAGTACATTTATCTACAAAATTTCAGCCTGGTGCCTCTTTAATTGCAAAAGTTATAGCGTGAAAACGATTTTTTCAAAAATTTTTAAATGCTGTGAAATCTAAATTTTCCAACCGATTCGCGTCAACTACAATCCCAAACGGTATTCTATGATAGCCCACTTGCATACAAAATTCAAAGGGCATTCCTCGAACATTGTGACAGTTATCGTGTAAACAACGGCATGTGCACATACACCTACACCCACACACACACACACACACATACATTTCGCACGAACCACTTTTCTCGACGTTTTGGACCATTCTGAGTGTTCTGACATGAACATCTCAAAAACAAAGTATCCACGGAAATAAAGTTTCTTCTAAGAGGAAGCAAAAATATACACAATTTGAATAAAGAAATATTTCAATAAAAACTCAATAAAAATGTAATAAACAGATTCAATGAGGAGGTTATTTAAGGTTTTTTTTTTTCAAAGTTATAGTAAACAAATATAAACAAAATTCTACATGTTTTTCATTTTATTTCATTTTCAAAATCATAGTAAAAAGGCTTGAATCGGTTGTTTTTCAACTGAAAGAAAATCACATGGAGTACATTTTAGTGATACTTCGATATGACCAATTATGGGTCGGATCTGAGATGGTCGAAAAAAGAAATGGCTGAATTGACAGCGAATGCTTCATATGATATATATACACCAATAGATGCCAGTAGCATCGTCGACGGTAGCCATTTATGGTCAGAAGCAAAGCCCTTTGACCGAAAGCCTCCTACGATGAATGGGCCTCTATTTCTCCTTTCTCTCTCGACGCTCACTTTCCTCTTTTCACTCTCTTTCTCGCCCTCTTGTTACATTCTCCTGTTGCAGGGAGTTACATGCCCCCGCATATCTTTCCAGTATAAAGAAACCATTGGGCTTAAGGGCCAACGTCTCTTTGACACCTGAACCACGAGATTTTTATAGCTTGCCCTCAAATTTTTTTCGGTAGTGGGACGAGCAGTGCCTCGTAAATCATTTTTCAGCTCTTCTGTATGCGATGACCCAGAATGGGCTGAAAATCGTGGATATAAAACTTAGAGAGGTGGCGTTACCATTTGCAATTCCATTCTCGACTCTGCGTCCTTTGCTTCTACTTCTCGTTTTTTGAGACTGCTAGTGAAAAGGTTGATGACATCTTCTCACGCGAGAAGGACACTTTCCAGGAACGAAGTATCTTTCGACCAGATCCTTACGAGATACCTTGCCACTCGTCGTTTACCGTTAAGTCGACCTCGCCCTTCGCCATTCCGGCATATCTTCCTTCAGCGTCTCATTTCCTTTACTTTGTGGCAGACACAGATTTTTCCCAAAGTCGCTGACTCAATGTCGTCACCCACACGAACCAGTTTCATGCGTTGTATTTTTTTCCTTGGTTTTTTTTTTTATTTCAAAAAGTGTAATACAGGTTTTGGGTATATTTGTAAATAATTGTGTCTCGAATAAACATAGATAAAAATTAATGTTCTAAATAAATATCTATAGAAATTGCGTGAATTGCGATATTGTCTATGGAAACACTGATCGAAAATTATGGTATTAGTGACTATAACGTGACAACAATCGATTTTTAGTTCCTACGAACAAGTTTTTTTATAGTCACCATAACGATTAAAATGTCGCTATAACTACCAAATAGTCACCAAAACTATGTCCATAGTTACCGCAACTATGAAAATACTTGCATGGACCAAAAATTAATAGTCGTCACTTTATAGTTAACTGTACTATTACGATTTCTCTGAGTGATGTCGAGATAAAAATTTATTCACTTTTCACAATTTTTCAATGCAGCAAGGACACCATTTTGTTTACCTAGATCGCCATTTTGAAGTCAACGTTAGGTTTTTAAATAGTTGAAAGAAAATATTGGACAATTTGCAAATTAGCGTATGAAAAAAGCCTGCAAAGTAGAACCTCGCAAATTGCTTCCTCATTATTTTTCGCTTTCTATCTCTATGAGGAAGTACGTTGATCAATTTTGGCTTTCTCATAGAGGAAGCTTTGTAGAAAGCGAAAAATAATGACTTTGCAGGCTTGCTTATACTCAGAAAACATTTTTATAAAAATTCAAAGTGACGTGAAATTTTTACCGCTCGACCGATTTGTGTAAAATTGTTACTCAAAAATTGGTTAGTGATAGTCCATATGTAAACTAAATTGGAACCCAATACCTAGTAATTTACATGAGCAAGCGCTCGAACCAGATTTTTCAAATAATTTAAAATGCCATAAAATTTGAACCACCCGACCGATTGGTGTCAAATTTATCCCAAATATCTTTTTAAATGGTCGTTCAAGAGTGAAGAAAATTTTAGATAAATCTGTGGAAAATTTCGACAATTTTTTTTTTCGTGAAAGCTTTTTATTTCTTTTTGTTCACCAAAATCGAAAATTTCTGTCATTTCGACAGTTCATTAGACTAAAATTTTAATTGGAAATCAATAATCGTTAAATCATATCGGCGATTGCAGCCGGATATCTCAGAATTTGCGTGAGTTATAGTACTTGCAGACATTTTAAAAAAAATTAAAATTGTTATAAAATCAGAACGGTTCGACAGATTCTCGCGAAATTTGGTACACATAATCTTTAACGGGTAATCCATTTATATACAAAATTTCAGCCTGGTGCCTCTTTAATTGCGTAAATTATAGCGTGAAAACGATTTTTGCAAAATTTTAAAAATGCTGTAAGAAAAAAAATTTTCAACCTATTCACGTCACATACAATCCCAAACTTTTTTATATGATAACCTACTTGAGTGCCAAATTAGAAGAACATCCTTCGAAAATTACGACAGTTATCGTGCGTACAAGGAAATCTGCACATACACAAACACATGCAGACATTTCATAAAAACTATTATTCTCGATGTTTTAGACCATTTAAAGTATCCTGACATGAAAATCTCGAAAAAAAAAATTTCACGAAAACACAGCTTCTATAAGGAAAACAAATCAGATTTCACAATGCTAAACTCACCTTAGAAAAAAAAACGTTTTAACAGACCGAAACAAGAATAAAAAATAAAAATGATTATTTTCACTTACATTTTCCATAATCACGTAAGATTTTCCCTATCCGATATCTCGCGAAGTGAATGGAGAAATAAATACCGAGACGGTGATGATATTACAATAATTGTCGATGGCAATTTGAATTCCTCGCGTTTATAAGTTGCGCGTCGATGTAACACGCTATTACAGCGCTACTGGTAGAGGCAGACACGGAGCAAGCAAACTGGAGAGCTCGCGGCCGTTGCAAAGTTCTAGGGCAGGAGGTCACGGCTCTCGACGCGAGAGCCCAGCGGCTAGGGAAAACTATTTCCAGCTGAACGCGCGTGCATATAGATGCACACGTAGGTGGATGCTCCGTGTAAGCATCAGGTGGATATTGGAGACGACGAGTCGCAATAGTGAGAGTGTGATTACCCATATTACACACGTGCGACTTCGTTTTACGTTAAGGTAG
Organism: Tromatobia lineatoria; assembly: GCA_949699805.1. NCBI lineage: Eukaryota > Metazoa > Arthropoda > Insecta > Hymenoptera > Ichneumonidae > Tromatobia > Tromatobia lineatoria. Next base: position 6,601,188 of record OX453040.1, on the reverse strand, counting down.
TTCTCGGCATCCATTTTGCATACACTGAGAGATATTATATTGTGCGACAACTTTCGGCTCTTGTCGCACATGATATTTTATGCAACTCCGTGCGAGAAGTGCGATTTCTCGCACGCAAAGCGAAGCGGAGCGTGTGAGAACTTCTCGCACTAGTGAAATAAAATTGTATACGAAACTCGTGCGAGCAATTTGTTCTCAACTCGTTTAATTGAAACTCACCCTCGCCAGAAAAAGTTTTATCGCACTCGTATCGTAATGTATTATGCTATACAAAATATTATACTATTTTGTAACTAGTGCAGCGTCGACGGGCGAAGCCTCAAAGCCAAAGGCAAACAACTGATTTTTTAAAAGTAACAAATTATTTAAACACAATATATAATAACAATGAACGTTTGGAACTCTTCATTGAATAAAATTCCTTCACTTTTCCTGTTTTCCATATTCGCACTCATTTATCTTTTTTATCTAATTATTTTCTTCTCTGCTCTTATCGCTTTTTAAAATTTTCTGCAGTACTCGAAACAATGCGTAAGCAGAAAAATGAGTGGATCATTTTTATTTTAAAAAAAAGTTGGGTTTCCGGGAATTTTTTTGACCAATTGTTTTTTTTCAACGATTTGTTAATAGCATTTTGGAATCATTATTATGAAAAATTAATCTTTTCAGTATGTTTAATAAGCATGCATTTGTTCAGATTCTTATATCATCGAGAAGTATCTGCAATTTCCTTTTATTTTTCTCGAAGTTATGCGAAATAACTACCTTAATACTAATTCTCATTATTGCACTGCAAGCTATAATGAAACAAAGCATACATAATCGTATCTGCATTTCGCTCATCGATGCTGCAAATGTCAAGGACAAAAGGGGGCGGATGATTTAGCGACACCCCCGCATCCGCATAGTTTTTGAAATGCAGACACAATGTCTTATACGCATATGCAAAAAAAATCCGATGCCGAGACAATTTTTATTACTCAGACAGTTTGTCTGGAATTTTTTATTTATTTTATTCTTATTCTATTTTTATGACTCCTATGTGCAAGTATGACATGATAAAAAGTGAGAAGACACGTGACGTTGGCAATGACATATTTCACAATGTCTTGGGAGTTAATTTATTCATGATACATGACATTTTTTTATTATATAGTCCAGAAATAAAAATATTAAATTGGCTGCCCACATGGAATGTGAATGATTTGTCATGTTAATGGTATTTTTGTTCATTTTAATGTTTTTTTTTCACTTTCTCATCATACACGGAGTATGTAAAAAAAAAGAATTTAGATGGTTTTTAGGGGTATTATAATTTTTCAAATTATATTTTTAAATCTTGACAATTCTACTTTTTGTGTCTTAATTTTTTTTTATCAAACTCTGACCCATAATTTTATTCGAAATGCATTTTAGATCAAATTTCTTCATAGAAATATAGAGAAAACGATTTTATCAATTTTATAAAGTGGGCAAAAAGATGTAGAGAAGTGATTCATTTATTATCTAATAATTCTAGATATTATTTTTATATTCCATCGTTCATTCGTTGCATTGCAATCTGCTATACATTTTATGATTGAAGATCATAAATGTACATTTTATTTTAAATAACCTGGCTATTTTTATAACAATTAATAATCGAAGCATCTGCTCTCCGTATAGATTACAACGCCATTGGTATTATCGATTACTCATGACCTATTTTACTAGTCAGACCGCTTTTGTGTGTTATTGCACCCACACTTATTACAACAATAGGAATACGTGCGTCAGTTGATAATTGAAAATTGGTTTTTGTGAAAACCACAAATATACATTGATGCATATTTCATTTGTTTGGCTAACGACTTCGTACGAAAAATATGCATTGATAATCTCAAAGAAAAAATCTTCGCTAAATGAAAAAAGCATTGAGATATTCAGGGTCTTGTACAACCATTTTTTTTGTTTATACACTTTTAACGATTTTCTGTAAAAACCGTTACACTGAGAAAACAAATTATTAAGAACAAACGTAGATGCGGTAGGTGATAAAAGATATATTTGGTTGATTGGAAGGAATATTTGGTTACGTAAACCAACGCATACTCGAATTAAGCTTTCTGTAATTTACATGAACCTTAATTAAATTAATCGTTCCAATCAATCAATTATTTATTTCATCCCCCGCAAACGCATATTCGGTTGGTCTTAAGAATTTATTTTATTCATTTAAGAATTTTAGATATGTGTTCGGTATAAAACCATCTACTACACTCAAGATTTTTTTGCAAAACGCATATCCAAAATTTGTTATTTTCTGCGCATTTTTGAAAATAAAAAAAATCAAAATGAAAATAGAGAAAAATATCTGAAAAAATTCGTATGCATTCAAATAAATTAACATATCATTTTCATTAGAAAAAAGTTAGTTTGACTTATTGTTTGTTGAACAATTGTTTTTTTCACCAATTTGTTAATAACATTTTAGGATTATTATTATGCGGAACCAATCTTTTCAGCACGTTTTATATGCATTATTTTTTTCTGATTCTTATCCCCAAGTAAAAAAATTATATGAAGATTGTATAAAAATTACATACAGACATCTGAATAGAAGCTGTATAAAAAATTGGACTTATAAATTTTCTATATGTGTATACAATACATATAAAGATTCTATAAAAATGGTATGAAGTGCAATATAATTTATATACATTTAATATAACGTTTCTACAAAAATCGTTTTATAAAATCTGCAGACTATGTATAAATTTCATATAAATGAAATACAGTGTATAGTTATTATATACTTCCATTTTCTTATGTAGACTATATATATTGACTTATATATGATTTTTCACGTGGGTCCCATCGGGAAGTGATCGAAATTTTCTCTGAAACACTTTCGGCTGTACGTATCATACATCCTTACATTATTCAGTAATAATTGTCCAGTAGTGATGCTGAATAAATATTTCCGCTTCTAACCTAAAATTTCCAAAACCACTAAATTCTCCATCTTCTTCTTAGCACTCAGAAAGAGCATTCCATACCCCAAATGCTCTCACCATACGCAGTCACGGTCAAAGGTTGACGAGGGATGTATCTTTTTTTTTTCTGCAGCCCGTAAGTCGTAGGTAACTGCTGTTGCCTACACCAGACCCAGCAAACCAAACGCCTATAAGCTTTTCTTTAAAAGGACGCTGACCCCCGTCACCATGACGCTACCTGCCGACGGGACAAACTCTCGGTCGATGAGAGAGACAGTTCACCGTTTGAGGGTTTGCCCTCGGCGCCCATGGAATTCCTCGAGAGATTAGGTTACTGCACCCTTCCTGAAAGGTCTCTTCTGGCATCCCAACACTTTCCAAACCCCGGAGGCTGTGTGAAAAGTCCTCCGAATGGATATTTAAAAAAAAATTCGATGCAACATTTTTACAACAGTCAAATTATTATTTAAATTAGTCTCAGGATATAGGATAAAATATAAAAATTATGAAACAAAGCCCTTTGCAACCGTTTGTTTATTTTACAGGTATAAATTTGCCGGACGCCCTTCGAATTGATGTTGAAAATTTAAATACGATGCAACGTATTTTAATTTTTTAAATACGATGCAACGTATTTTTATACAAATTAACTTAGTATTTAAATTAGTCTCAGGATAAAAGCCAAAATAAAAAAAAATTTTAAACAAAGCCCTTTGCAACCGTTTGTTTTTTTCCATCCCAACACTTTCCAAACCCCGGAGGCTGTGTGAAAAGTCCTCCGAATGGATATTTAAAAAAAATTCGATGCAACATTTTTACAACAGTCAAATTATTATTTAAATTAGTCTCAGGATATAGGATAAAATATAAAAATTATGAAACAAAGCCCTTTGCAACCGTTTGTTTATTTTACAGGTATAAATTTGCCGGACGCCCTTCGAATTGATGTTAAAAATTAAAATACGATGCAACGTATTTTAATTTTTTAAATACGATGCAACGTATTTTAATTTTTTAAATACGATGCAACGTATTTTAATTTTTTAAATACGATGCAACGTATTTTTATACAAATTAACTTAGTATTTAAATTAGTCTCAGGATAAAAGCCAAAATAAAAAAAATTTTAAACAAAGCCCTTTGCAACCGTTTGTTTTTTTCCATCCCAACACTTTCCAAACCCCGGAGGCTGTGTGAAAAGTCCTCCGAATGGATATTTAAAAAAAAATTCGATGCAACATTTTTACAACAGTGAAATTATTATTTAAATTAGTCTCAGGATATAGGATAAAATATAAAAATTATGAAACAAAGCCCTTTGCAACCGTTGGTTTATTTTACAGGTATAAATTTGCCGGACGCCCTTCGAATTGATGTTAAAAATTAAAATACAATGCAACGTATTTTAATTTTTCAAATACGATGCAACGTATTTTTATACAAATTAGCTTAGTATTTAAATTAGTCTCAGGATAAAAGCCAAAAAAAAAAAAATTTTAAACAAAGCCCTTTGCAACCGTTTGTTTTTTTACAGGTATAAATTTGCTGAATACCCTTCGAATTGATTTTAATAATGCAATACGATGTAACTATTTTATGTAAATTAAATTATTATTTTAATTAGTCTCTGCATAAAAACACAAAAAAAAAAGTTTTCAAACAAATCTTCCATTTTTGCGGTATTACTTCTACATCTCTAATAACAAAAATAATGTTTTTATTAGCTTCGTTTCTACATCATATTTGCGAGTATATAAGATAATTATGAGTGTAATTAAAGCCAATGGGCCATCAACCGAGGTTCTTCAGCCCGTTTTATTTCTTACTTGCTTTGTTTTTTTTATATCATATTTAAAAAATTATGAAAAGTTTATTACCGGTGTTTTTGTCGCCTTTTTGAAAAAACTATTGTTTGGACTTTTCGACGTTGAATAATCACGTGAAATAAATATACCTTAAATAAAATAACTCGTCTCACGTGAGACAGAAAAGCTACGAAAAAATGTTACATGCAAAACCCTTAGCGGATCGTTTTTTTTTTAACAAGTATGCATTCCCGATCGGCAGCCGAGGAATGGACAGTTGCTGGCTTTTACAGAAGTGCTTCCAATCACAGGACTTTGTCATGTTAATGGGCACACGTTGTCGTCGTCTTAGCCCTCGTGTTCAGGTACTTTTGCAGCGCGTGCGTGTAAAAGCCCTTTCGGCTTTCGTCCAGCAACCGGTGTACACCGCGTGCTCATTCCTCTCTTTTATTTCAACGTTCCTCCTTTTCTCTCTTTCTCTTTCTCTCTCTCGCTTCGTTACGCGTAATTTTCCCATAAAATACGCAAACTCTCTCTGGTCTTGTCGAGCTGTGCAGTACTCTTCGTCGTTCGCACCGCTGTTGCAAACGACGATGCTGTACAGGATCTAGACCGGGGTCAATTGAATCAGGGGCAAGATCAGAAGCCCTTAAAAATCAACAGGCACATAAAAGGGCTTGACCATTGTAGTTTGCATTTAACTAGCCTATATACACTTTTTCCTAAACTTCATGAAGCAATTCACCAATAATTCTGAGAATTATATCATAAAAGTTAACCCGTAGTATAACGAATATAATTTTACTACAATAAAAATACCATTTAGTAAAATTAATGAATAATAATTTCCAGAATTTTACTAGTAATAATATACTGATCCAAAATATCTCCATTTTTAAAACCCTTATTCTTAGCATAAACAGCAAAATTTTGTCGTCATATATATAACTCTCAAAGCAATGAATACAATACTTTTACAATTTTTACTTGATCCACATTATTTTGATCTTTTTCGAACGAACTATAGAATGTTTATAAATCTACCATTTTTCAATACTAAAAATTACAAACATGTCACAAGATAATTTTCACTTAATCCAGAAAATTTGGAGGAACGGATAAGCATAATAAAAATACAGATTCACGAAAAAATTGAAGATCAGTAGATTTGAAAACTCAAATTTTTCTATCAATTAAGCTTTTTCTACAAACTCTAATTTTTCCGAAATTTTGATGGCTTTTCGGAACAAAGTAAAATCTGTTGAAAAAACTGTTTGGTCATTAGCTTCTGTCCCTCTTGTGGACAAGATTCACAATTGCATTGAAAAAAGTTATTACAAAAGTCGGTAGACATAATTAAGGACGTTTTCGCCCTCGTCACTTAGCAGCTTGCATTCTAAAGTATGTAGCATACTAAAAATACAGATTCACGAAAAAATTGAAGATCCGTAACCCTGATGAACAAAATTTCCCTATCATATAAATTTGTCTACGAACTTTAATTTTTCCGAAATTTTGATGGTGTTTTGGAACAAAGTAAAATCTGTTGAAATAATTTTTTGGTCGTTTTTTTAATATTCAAATGGTGCATTAATGTTAACAAAACGCGAAAGTACTAATAGATTATTTTTTATGCAAGCCTGTCCGTTATTATTATTAATTTTATAATCGTAAAAATTTAAATTTGTCACGTGATCGAGAAACGGCACGCGATTGACGCACAGCGTCGTGATGTCATGATGTTGCATTGAGTTTGCGCGAAAGCTAGAAACTGTGTATTGCCGTACGGCTACGCGCATAGATCGATTGCAAACGACCGATCGATGTTATTGTTAGCGTATCTAACAGTAACAGTGTAGATACACTGTTAATGTTACTGATACACTGTTACATTAAATTCAATATACAAACATTAAGTAATAAATTTAAAAATTATTGTAAAATTAATATCCAGTATACTTAAAATTTTATGAAAGTTGTGATTGTAATATAAATGTTGTCTGTCTACGTTATTTAGTTTTTGACGAGGGTCTAAATTTTAACTCGGGGAATGCCAAAGATGAGCCGACTCGCCCCGGTCTCTTCTACGGACTTGCATATGCGCACAAAGTCTGTAAACGCATCGAGGGGGTGAACCGTGAGAATGTAAGCTGCTTGCTTCTTCGAGCACTCGTGCGCACGTATATATACACCCTGGAACGGAGTATGCATTAGCATGACCACTTCTCGCTGCGCAGCATTCAATCCCGCTCCAGACGTTACGTTGCAACAGGAGAAAAGATGAAGGGAGGATATACTACAGAGGGATGGAAAATAAAAATCCGTAGAATGGGAAGAGCCAAGCAAAATGCTGTGGAACCAGAATCACTAGCTGAACGACGTCATGCAAATATATACTTTGGGAATAATAGTCACGAGGCTTCTCAAGATTCTTTTTTTCATGCTAAGAACTGGAATTATTAGGATTCACACGGTTTCGCGTGGTCCGTTGAAATCTCCTATTATTATTGTCGTTATTATTACCGACGTCATTGTTGTTGCTTTATACGGCACAAAATTGGACGGATGTTTGATTAGTCATTCATGTATTATTTTCGCGGTTGTGGTTACAAACAATAAGGGTTTAAATATTAGGTGAAGATTGTATTAAAAATATACACTTTTTTATTTAAATAGATATGAAAAAATGTATGGGAAATCTATGGAAATACAGTTATTGAATTTTCTGGAATAATGAAAAACGGATATAGGATTAATAATTTTGACGAACTATATTTCTGGTCTTAACGGATTATTGTTGTTCACTGTTAGAAAATATTGGAAGCTTTCATTCATAAACTTGTAATCCAGATTTTATAAACAATTGTGGTATAGAATTAATGTACTTTTCCAGTAAAATTAAAGCAAATTATTAAAATTCAAGTACTTTTACTAGAAAATTAAGGTTAATTATTGAATATGCTGTACGATACATTAATTTTACATGACACTTGTATGGTAAATTTCATATACCAGTTTATAAATAAAAACTTCCACTAAAAGTTCACTAAATTGCAAGTAGATTTTTTTTACAGTGTTGTTTTATTCGGTACAAAAGTGGATAGATTTTAGAACAGTTATTCATGTATTATTTTTTTAAATTGTGGTTACAAGCGAGGATTAAAAATATTCGAATAAAATTATATTGACAATATACACTTTTTGTTTTAAATAGATATGAAAAAATATATGGAAAATATATGAAAATACAGTTATTGAATTTTGTTCGGATAATGAAAAACAGTTGGAATCAATAAATTTAAAAAAAACGTATTTCTGGTCCCAACGAATCAGACGATTATTTAAATTATACACCAAAAGGAAACTATAATTCTTTATGTAACCAGGATAACTAAATTCCTTTTTTAGCGCAATATAATTATTGATCCTATTGAATAAAGGAAATTAAATTTATTGTCTATATATGGATATCGACTTACAAACCGACCGGAAGTGGTTTCCCTAACAGATCTTCCGAATTCGTATACGGAAGTACCCAAGAATATATCCGATAGTGAATACACAATAAAGTCGAAGGAGTCTTTCGTCCAGGCTTCACTTATCCGGCCGAAAACTCGAGAGAATACGCATCTGTTATTCCGAAAAATCTGAGGTCCGCCCCCAAAACAGTCTTTCAGTCGTTCCGAGTGAGAAAGTCATTTCCGTTCGCTGCGCTCCCTGGATGTGGTTTACTTGACCGATCGAAAAGTTACCAAAAAGCCGCAAGAAAAAGAAAAAGAATCAATATAATATTGCAACCGACTTGAATAACAATAACAGCCCTTCTCTCACAGCCAGAAGCCATTTTGTTACAAACCTCGAACAGATTGTACACACAGTCTCCGAACGTAGAGGGTAAGTTACGCCCCCCTCAATGCCAATGGAAGGGGACACCCGTATTTCGCGTATAATAACCTGATGTTTCACGGGCGAAAGGTACGAAAGGGTCTCTCGACGATGCACAAGATGAACAGACGAAAAACGACTTCAGTACGATGCTGAAAGCCACGCGTGTGGATCCAAAACAGGTTCAACCAGAGGAAGCACAAAAACGAACGAATAGATCGCTCTTTTTCTTTTTCCTTAGGGACCTGCGTCAGCGCCCCCTTCACGCAAGCCGTCTTCACGAGGAATCCTTGTTCTGTCTTCTGGGCCTCGACTCCCTTTTTTTTTTTTTTTTTACCATTTGGCTGAAACGTTTGTCGTGCATGCGGGCAAAGATTTAATGATGAAATTCCACCTGTTCGAAGTCGAAAGTCTCGAAAAGCTTTCCTATATCAGGAACTCGTACGAACCAGATGAAAAATAGTGACGCATTTCTCTTTCTCAAACGCCATCGACCCTTTTTTCCGGCTATTGTGTATGTTTGTGAGCGATTCCACCGAAATTCAGCCACCAACATTTTTTTTTTAATTAAGTTTTTAAAAAATCGTCTTTTGTTATTGCAATAACTTTACCAAATTTTTATAGGAAAAAATAGAAATCTGATGAGAATTATTCAAATGGTTTTGAGCCTCAACTCCCTTTTTTTTTTTACCATTTGGCTGAAACGTTTGTCGTGCATGCGGGCAAAGATTTAATGATGAAATTCCACCTGTTCGAAGTCGAAAGTCTCGAAAAGCTTTCCTATATCAGGAACTCGTACGAACCAGACGAAAAATAGTGACGCATTTCTCTTTCTTAAACGCCATCGACCCTTTTTTCCGGCTATTGTGTATGTTTGTGAGCGATTCCACCGAAATTCAGCCACCAACATTTTTTTTTAAATCAAGTTTTTAAAAAATCGTCTTTCGTTATTGCAATAATTTCACCAAATTTTTATGGGAAAAAATAGAAATCTGATGAGAATTAGAATTTTATTTTTGATTTAAATGGTTTTGAGCCTCAACTTCCTTTTTTTTAAATACCATTTGGCTGAAACGTTTGTCGTGCTTGCGGGCAAAGATTCAATGATGTAATTTCACCTGTTCGAAGTCGAAAGTCTCGAAAAGCTTTCCTATATCAGGAACTCGTACGAACCAGATGAAAAATAGTGACGCATTTCTCTTTCTCAAACGCCATCGACCCTTTTTTCCGGCTATTGTGTATGTTTGTAAGCGATTCCACCAAAATTCAGCCACCAATATATATCTAATGATCAAATTTAAAAAAAAATTGTATTTTGTAACAACTCCACCAAATTTTTATAAGAAAACATAGGAATCTGATGAGAATAAGAATTTCATTTTTCTTTCAAACGGCTGTATTTTCAGACTGTTTCGCCGTACATACCCTTCTGAAAACTTGTAATATGTAAAATTTCACGGTCTGCAACGAAAAAGTTGATACAGATTTATGTAGGATGTTTTAGCTCAAATTAACTAAATTTTCTCAATTCCGAAGAACAAAGTCAATAATATTATTTTTCTCACCGAAGATACTGCTTCTTTTTAACCAAATGAATTTTCTAAAGTTCTGTATATGGATAACGAATTACTGAGATTTTTTTTTTAACTGGATTAACAGTTGCTGGCCTAATTTTTAAGGCCTAATTATTTTTTTACAATTCTCTTTTTTTCAAAAAATTGGCTTTAAAAATGGCCAGAAACTTCGAATGACTTAAAAAAAATCTTTAAAATTCGTCATTTATACACAGAAGTAATAAAAATTTATAATTGGCCTTAAAAATGGCCAGAAACTTCGAATGATTAAAAAAAAATCTTAAAAATTCGTCATTCATATACAGAACTAATAAAAATTCATTCGGCTAAAAAGTGGCGATACCTTCACTGAAAAAATTAAATATTATTAATATTTTTTTTCGAACAACTTGCGTTAATTCGAACTTGAATGTTCTATATAAATTTGTAATAATTATTCGTTGTAGGCCATAAAATTCCACACATTTATATTTTTCGTAAATGGATTTACGATGAAAGTCTCCCAAGAATAGAAAAATAAAAAAACGTTTGAATAAAAAATTAAAAAATTCTAATATCTCATCACATTTCTATTCTATCGTATTGCAATGTGGAAAAGTTTTAACAATAACAAGACCTGATTTTTTGAGAACCCTTCGAAGAAAACAAAAATGTTGATGACTGAATTACGGTGGAGTCGCTCATATGTGTATATGACGCACCGTGCGTTGACTCCAAAAAACCGCAGACATATCTGTTACGCATTGACTCCTCATGTCGGTCACGATTGATAAGATGTTCACGTAATTTTTCATGCTACGCAATGTGACATGGTTTTGATGGAATTTTTTTTTTTCTTTTTCAGGTGGGTACTTTTTTCCTTTGCTGATATCGTAAAAGTTGTGACATATGGTTCAGCAGTTCGGTGAGTTGAAAAAAAAATGTATGTACAACAAAAATGAAAGGAGAGGAATTAAAATTAAATTTGTCGCGCGCTGAATTGACAGCTCGCAACTCCGTGACCGCTCAACGCGTCGACATTATTATTATTATTATTATCATCATTATTATCATCATCATTATACGAATAAACTCAGTCATCGGGGAAGAGAGAAAATTTCAGGCGAGATCTCCTTCGCTTATTTCATAGTCCAAGAGCAAAAGTAACTGAAGCGCGGTTTTATTCTCTCGCACTGGTTGGTCGTTCGCTTCGCGTCGGATCGGGGGAAGCCTTGATGCGTGGCCGAGTCCTCGCGGTGCTCAGCGAAGCTTCACGCGACTCTGTAATCATGTCCGGTCCCTTCTAGCGCCATTAGACGAACGCTCGGCCGTGCGCGCACTACCAACACCCGAACAACCGATACATATGTAAAATACGATACATAGTCACTTCCTATATAATTCTGTAAGGAAAATAGAGCCAATACAGGTCACCTAGTTTTTTTTTACAAATAAGTCGGTCGGTTGTTAACTAATTCATCGAGATTGTTACGTTGCCTTTTACATTGGAAACTAAAATTTCAAAAAATTTAACGTAACAATTTTTCACACGTTCTGCAAAAATGTAACTAAATTTTTAAAAAAGCGTTTCGATTTTTTATCGGTTAATATAAAAACCGTGGTAAATCACGTTGTGGATTATGGCATTTTGATCGTGGGGAAAAATCCTTGGATGATTTAATGTAAAAGTTATGAGCGTTCGATTTTTGAAAAATTAATTAAATAGAGATCATTATTTAGAGACGATAAATGAATGTCACTCGATACGATTAACTCAAACTTCTATAAGATAAACGACGGTCAAGCATGACCTACCGGATCCTGAAGAAATATCATTCTGTAGGGAAATCAGAGGTAATACAAGTCGCCTATATTTTTGAACGATCAAGTCAATTGAATGTCGAAGATTTAATTAATAATGTTACATCGTTTTGAAGTCTGGAATTCGAATTTTCAAATATGAAGTGGCATATAAATTTTTCTCTGATACAAAAAGATTTTAAAGACATGTTTTTGTTTTTTATCGATGTACATTGTATAGAAGATGTCATTGTTCGTTTTAATGATGTAAGAAAATGCTGAAATAAGAGTGTAAAATATCGTAGCCATTTTATAAAGAACATTAAAAAATATAAAATAATGAACAAACAGAAAATAATATAGACAAAAAATAAAACTCATTGGAATATACTTTATTCCATCACCATATTTATTTATTGTATTGTACTAATGTCATACGGTTTTATTTTTACATAAAATATCCATTAATCAGCAGTCACTCGGTCAGTGGAAAACCTTGTTTTTTTTCTATGGTTGCATCGCCTGCCAATAATCACAACACAGCATTTGCATGACCCGATTCATGTCATCATTATTTACCGCCTTAAAATCACTCCGCAATTATTTTTTCTTCCTTGTATCAGCTATAAAAACTCCCGTGTAACACGTAGAGATTACAAATACAACATCCAATATCGCGTGCAAAGTATTAAAAAGGATTTGATGTTAAACTGTATCTCGATGTACCTGAAAATAAGGCACTAAATAAAACACGCAGTGCAACTAAATGCATCTACAAACATTCATTAGCAGTTAACCAAATACAATAACTTAGTACCCTTATAAAAATCAAATTGCAGGATTAAAAACGAACTATCTTACACCAGTAAAAATTAATTATCAGTCAAATTTTCAGTGACCTCCAAACATCCATAAAAAATCCCCATCAAATTTGTGTAAAAAAAAAAGAAACCATTTCCACCTACAGAGCCTCAAAGCACAAAAAGTCCATCACGTAACCAGCAAAAAAACTTTATGCACCAATTACAACAACAAAAAAAGGCAACTTTATTCATGGAACTAGAAATTCCCTGCTAAATGACCCACATTAACCCGGTGCTTGCATCACGTGTTCCGTCAATTGGAAGCGTTGGAAACGAGATAAACTGCATAGATATATAAACTCACAAGCGGAGAGTAACTGCAACGTTGCCGAGATATCTGAAGTTACGTGAATGTGTATAGTAATGGAACATACAGCGCATAGGAGGACCAGTTAGTCTTGGCGTATAGAGAGTTGTCAGGAACACACACACGAACGGAAAGAGCGACACGATAACCAATGTGCAAGGCTCCAGGAAACGGGCAGTTCCGTAGAGACCTCGAAGTACGTTATAGTTGACAGATGTACACCAATGCAATTATGTATGGAACTCCATACGTATGTACATAACTTACACAGTACAGAGATAGGAAGTTTTGCGAGCTCATAGCCGCAACGACTCACACCTTCTCTTACGAAGCGCGTTATTAGATGCATATTATATTACGTATACGCACGAGAATCAACATTAGCAGCAGCCGAAGCGCTAGCAGCACTGTAGCGAGTCTCGGGCACGGCGCGTTGTACCACTAGCATTGTTAGTAAGTGGCGTGCTGTTAATTCACACGAGTAGACTCGCCCTTGAGGAAGCCAGTGCGTTTGCAATGCTCCCGTGCGGCCGTGAACCGCGCGCGCTCGCTCGCTCTATGGCATAAGCATGTATACGTTGGGTGTAGTATATGCGCGCGCTCGGTTTATTACGCTACTACTCCCGTCGGGCGTTTTTGCTCGGCTCTTCTGCAGCTCCATACCCAGTGGATAGTCTCCGCGCGCTCTCATTTATTCGTGTTCATCGATCATTCTATTTTCGCGCAATGCGTTTTATTACTATTATTACAACAGGTTATTACATCTTGGTTGGGATTGCTTTCTGTCTTTATGGGTATGTAGGTAATGGGTGCAGTTGCCTCGCCCTTCACGAGAACCTCAATCATGGAGTCACGATTTTCTAACTCTTTTTTTTTTACTTACAGACAGTCAAAGACGTTCACGGATACTTGCAGGTACTAAGAAATACGTACGAACACTCGCGGGCACTCACCGACACGCGGGGATACTCAGAGACACTCACAGAGACTTACAAATATTCACAGACACTCACGGATAGTCACTCAGCACTCGAGGACACTCACGGATACTCTTACAGACACACTCAATCACTCAGACAGTCAATGAGACTCAAAGATGCTCACAAACCCGCACGAACTCTTACAGATACACTCACAAACATACACCGTCACGCAGATCCTTAAGAACACTCAAAAACACTCGCATAAACACACTGACACTCAGGGATACTCAGAGAGACTCATGAAAACTCACAAAGACTTACAAACATTTACAGACACTCACGGATAGTCACTCGGCATTCGAGGACAGTAACAGATACTCTTACAAGCACACTCAGTCACTCAGACACTCAATGAGACTTAAAGACGCTCACAAACACTCTCACAAACCCGCACGAACTCTTACAGATACACTCACAAACATACACCGTCACGCAGACCTTTAAGAACACTCAAAAACACTCGCATAAACACACTGACACTCAGGGGTACTCAGAGAAACTCACAAAGACTTACAAACATTTACAGACACTCACGAATAGTCACTCAGCACTCAAGGACACTCACAGATACCCTCACAAACACACTCAATCACTCAGACACTCAATGAGACTCAAAGACGCTCACAAACACTCACAGACACTCACACAAATCCGCACAAACACTTACAGATACACTCACAAACATACACAGTCACTCAGACCCTTAAGAACACTGAAGAACACTCGCATGAACACACTGACACTCATGGACATTCACAAATACTTAGAAACATTCACAGACACTCAAGCATAGCGATTCACCACTCAAAGGCAATCACAGAAACTCAAACACTCACCGATAGTTACTCAGCACTTCAGGACACTCACAGATACTCTCACAAACACACTCAGTCACTCAGAAACTCAATGAGACTCAAAGACGCTCACAAATGCTCACAGACACCCTCACAAACCCGCAAGAACTCTTACAGATACACTCACAAACAGACACAGCCACTCAGACCCTCAAGATAACTCACAGACACTCAAATCCAATTTCCAGAGAGTCTGGTAATGTTTGTCAGGGGCCTGTGAATGTTTATAAGTGTCTCAAATTGTCAGTGAGTTTTTTAAAGTTTGTGAGGGGCTGCGAGGACCTATGAGTGTCTATGACAGGGTCTTTGATAATCGAAACGATATCGGATCGGTTTTCCAAATTTGTACTCTATTAATTCGTCGACGTACATGACACGGAATTCTTAAAACTCGATTCGAATTGTATTCTGTCACTGCACGTATGTATAGATAATAGGTGCAGTTGACTCGCCCGTCAGAATCTCGAGACCCTCAATCATCCAGTCACGATTTTCTCGCTTTTTACTTTGGTTCTATACTTTTTTATTTTTTTCAAATCCTTTTTCTCAGCTCGTGACTGTCCAGTTGTGTCGTACACGTACAGCACAGAAAGATGTAGGACCCGCAGTTAAGTTTCTTTCTCGCACATACGAGCTCGCAGCACATCGTGAAAGGAAGGATTTGCAGCCCGAAGTTTTTCACGCTCACGTCGTGAAGACAATCTCAAGGTCGTCAGGGCGCGCGTCGTCTCTCTCACAGTGCCTCACGTTCTTTTATTGGTTTCCTGTGGCTCTTTTCTTTTTTTTCTTGCCTGCTACACTCTCGCAACGTTCTATCTTCCGACTTAGTCATCCCCCTGGAATTTCCACCAACATGTGAGAATGTGTTACTGGTTTGCCTAACGTGCGTCGAAGAGAAAATCGGTTGACGACGCACGGCGTAGTACAAGTTTTGTTGTTATTTTTTATCTACTGAACGTGCTGAAATTATAGCGCATTCGTGACAGATACGCAATCACCGAATTCGTGCTAAATTTTCGTTGGAAAATTCACGAATGCAGAGGAATTTTGAGGCTTGTAATTCTTCGTAATGTTTTTTCTTAAATAGGAGTTAATGGTGAATTTATCAATTTAATTAATATCTACCCAACAAATTACTCAATTATACATCATGAGTTTACCAAGAAATTTATCACGCTTTTTTCGTCATTTTAATTGCTTCATTAATTTATTCGATAATTAACTATTATTCATCGAATTTATGGGGGTGATACACGAAAGTTACTCGAAATTACCAAATCATGGAATCATAATCGTAGCACGAATTCAAGATAAATAATTATTAACTTTTACTTCCATTAGCGAAATAATTAATTTAATTAATATCCAATGGCAACGAAATTAAGAGTGAGATTTACGTCATTTACCATGAACTTTTCTACGTGCGGCTAGGAAATAGGAGCTAGGATTTAACCCAGTTAGTCCGTACGGTGGGTTAGAGAATCACCACCGTTACATTCACTTCGAGAAATTCAATGTAGACCATAGAAATAAAATGCACGCCTCTCCTTGACACCAAAATTGAAAACCGAATTGTGAAATCACAAACGTAGCTAAATTCAAGATAAATAATTATTGACTTACTTTTATTGCCAAAATTATGAAAAGTGGTGTAAGTTAATCGGCTAATGGCAACCGAAGAATGAAACTCAACCGTTTTCTTCAAACGTTTCGGCCCAGATTTGGGACCTCTTCAGTAATTTAATATATAAAAGAAGAGATTACGTAGTTTTCATTGTTTTTCTTAATAAAATTTTAGTATTTTTGTGGTCGTCGGATTTCCTGGCTATGTGCTGTTTTATATTGTAGGTTAGTTATGAGTTATTCATTGTGAGCTTTTCTGAAATTTAAAGTGTTACGTATTCTGATTTCGGACTTATTTAAATGATTGAAAACCAACAAGATCAAATAAATTAAACAATATGAAACAGCACATAGCCAGGAAATCCGACAACCACAAAAATACCAAACTTCCATCAAGAAAAACAATGAAAACTACCGAATACATGAAATTACTAAAGAGGACCCAAATTTGGGCCTAAGCGTTTAAAGAAAACAATTGAGTTTCATTCCTCGGTCGCCATTAGCCGATGAACCTGCACCACTTTACAAACTTGCGACTAAAGCATCGACAACAGCCAAAATAATGAAATCAACGAATATCTGATACCAAATAAATTGATGGTAAATTCAACGTCATTTACAATGCAGAAACGTCATAGCGGTCAGGAAATAGGTGCTAGGATTTAACCCAGTTAGCCCTTAGTGAATCACCGCAGTTACATTCACGTCATAGAATTCTATGTGGGCCATAGAAATGAAATACGCGGTCTCTCCTTGACACTCTCCCCACCCCATAAGCCGGAGCTGCGCCTGGGACAAGGTCGTAACGACACAGTTGAGAATAATCGGCGAGAGAACGCGGGCGAATTACCGGGACGAGTGGGAGCCCGATAGAAAGAGAAGATGGAGGAGAATTAACTGTAGTGGTACGTAGGTGCCTTGCTCGAGAGCGCCAGCTGTGTGCGCCGAGGATTGGCCGATTGGGGTGACCATAGAGGCAGGAAGCAAATGCGCGACGCTTCGCCGAGGACCGAGAATCCAAGCGCTGCTACATCGTGGTTGCTGGGGTGCCCGTAGGCTACCAACCGTCCACACGCCGCTATAGACACGATCGAGAGTCAACCGAGGTCGAGAGTCGAGTTTGTGGGCCACTGGTTGAACACCGCGCGTCGGGGAATCCCCAACCTGCTGTTCCTCAACAGTTTTCGCGCTCTGACGCACCACCTGATTACTTAACGACGAATATAACTGACCCTTTGAGGTTTCGCATTCAGATTTACTCCGCCGTACTACGGGCGCTACAACGATTCAAGTTCAAGTTCAACCAGGAAAGGGCCATTTTTGTTTTGCTTCCTTGTAGCGGAAGCTTTGTCGATTGAATTTCAAGGCTGCGGCCGCAATTAAATGAAAGGTAGGTTGATTTTTATCGGCTGTTGGCGACCAATAAATCAAAAAGGATCTTTTTTTTCGATACGTTTCGGCCCTCATCATGGTCCTCTAGAGTTTATATATTTTTTTATTTTCTGTAGTTAGAGATTTTTTATGCCAATTAAATTGTAATGATCAGGTGGCCGGATTCTCGGGCCATGTGGAGAGATTTTGAGGTTATGTATTTGTTATATCACTGGACAATGTTCTTGATAATTGAGTTATGACCTCAACATTGAATTTTTTGATTTTTATTCAATTACATTTTTTTTATCAGGACCCGAGAATCTGTCCACCTAATCATTAGAATTTAATTGGCATAAAAAATGGCTAACTATAAGTCTATTAACGAGAAGTGCCTATTCCACGCACGCGAGCGAAACGAAGTGTGCGTAAAGTAGCCACTTCACGCACACTGTGGTATAAAACATTTTTTATCAATATTTTTTTCATCTGGGAATTGGTCTAAAATGTCGAAAAAAGGGGTTTAGAAAAATTGTCCGAATGTATGTATGTGTGTGATGAAAAATCTCATATAATTGTAACTTGTAAACTATCCGACCGAATCAGTTCAAATTTAAATAACATGTACAGTACTGGCTAATCTACAATTGGGATGAATTTTATAAAAATCGCTTAACGTGTTTCAGTTTTATAAGAATTTTAAAATATTGAAAAATGTACGTAAATGATGTAGCTCTACGAAATTTTTAGCAATCGGGCTGTAAGTTCGTAGTAAAATTTCACAACGTGATGCAACCTTTCTTAATGAATTTGGGCCGAATCGGCAAAGCTGTTTGGTTTTTATAAGACTTGAAAATTTTCGAAAATTGTTCGTTTTGCTCTAATTTAAGTGAAATTTCAACAAATCGACTGAAATTTTTTACATAGGAAAGATAACATTCAGCCCTGCTATGTACAAAATTTGAATCGAATTTTTCGAAAAAAAATTCCGTTTTCTACAATGTGTTACCAAATTGTAGTTTTTGATGACTCAAGTTTATAGAAAATTCCTTTATGTGGAAGCCAAAAGTATAGTAGATCAACTATCTTATAGGGGCGACTCTGCAAAAGATGAAGATTAAAAAAGCAGCAATGTGCAAAGTTCTACTTTGCATCCTTATTTTATATTTGGCTCCTACTAGAAAAATTTGAAGACTGTAGACATTTATATAATCGCTACTTTTTACGATCTTGTATTATTTTATTTCTAATAAAAGTTGTCCGTGCATATTGTGATTATGTAAGAACTGAAAAGACTTTTTTGCAATAAATTTTGCGGATTGCGGAAACTGAGTGCTAGAAAATACCTAAATGTATTCCAAGTAAAAACTGACATTAATCTACCCTTTCAAAATATTATGGGCGGAAATGTACCTGTGCATAAAATAATACAACACTTATACTGTGGCAATTATTTAAGCAAATACCTTTCCATTATCTTCATCTACAATCGAAGGTTTATAATTGTAAATGAAATATCACATCTGCATTAATTAGAATGGCAGAACGACTAGCAATTATTGAATCACAATTATAAATTAACTTCTTACCATTACCGTATCTAGTTATTTGTTGACATAGTTATGACTCGCGATAATAATTAAAAAATTCAATGTCAATATTAAAAAATTGCATGAACTGAGAATTGAAAAAAAAAGAAAAATTCATCAAATATCTTTCTCGTTCCCAAATATATGTTTTCATTATATTTAGACGAATATTTAGATTCCAATAAAAGTTTCAAAAATCCCGAACATCTTAATTATACAAACCCGCTCCATGTAAAAAAATGATATGAAGATTGTATAAAATTTATCTATAAAGATCTACATAGAAACTGTACACGAATGTGGACATATACATTTTCTATACGTTGTCTACAATACATATAAAGATTCTATAAAAATTATATAAAGTGCAATATAATTTCTGCAAATTTAATATAACGTTTCTACAAAAATCGTTTTATAAAATCTAAGTTTATATGAAACATAAATTTCATATAAATTAAATACAGTGTATAGTTATACTATATGTCCATTTTCTTATACAGACTATATACATTGACTTACATATAATTTTTTCACGTGGGGCGTTCAAATTAAATATTACGTTGCCACGGCCATTTTTGTAATTTATACTTTCATTATATCACGGCAATGAAATTACCAAATCTCACGTATTTTCAATTACGTAGGCGATGAATAAATCCGTGCGAAAAAATGAGGCAACTATCAAACCGAGACGATAATTTAAACAAAATTTAAAAAATAATCTTAGCATTGTCTTCCATAGGAAGTCCTACCATGTGCCTCTATTCTAGACACATAGAGGCACGGACGTGTGGCGGACAGAGACCTTGACGATTCACTCATTAAGTCACCGATAATATTGCTAACGAGGGACTCTTTAGTACCCGAGAGGCTGATGGGATACTCGCGTGTATTGTTGCTCTTGACACTCGTTAGTGGCCGCACCTCGCCCTTCTATACTAACGTATAATCTCTATCCTCGTTTCTTTATTAAAGGCTCTTAGGTAGTGACTATTCCTGTACTGCGAGAAAATTGAATACACTTAATTTCCAAACAAGATATTTTTTTATTATTTAAGTGAAAGGTTTTTTTAATCGAATTATATAAATTTTTCCACCTTTCCATGATATGGCTTCGATTACCTTTTACCGCCCTTCCCACCCTTACACTGAGAGAAATAGATACTAAACGATAGTAAAAATATACTATCGAATAGTATATTGGATGCTTCGTATAGGGATCACTCTCTGGAGTGCAACAGTTAGTATAATTACAGTAATGGTTAATATCTGATTGTACCGAGTACATTCCGTATAATAAACCCTTACAATATATACACACAATACACGGTACTATCCAAATACTACCCGATAGTATATAATATTTAGTATATCGGATATTAAAAATCTTAGTATCTATTTCTCTCAGTGTACTCCCATTACTCACTACTCGCACCGAGAGAAAAAGTTTCCTTGACTCGAAGATATACGTGAATTGAATATTTTTGTTTGATATCAAAGAAATATTTACTTGTTTTTTATGAAATATAATGCCTTTGGATTTTAAAGAAAGATATGCTTGATGAACGTAATCGAAGAGACGTTTTCATTGATTCAAGGAAACGGTGTCTTTGATTTGAAGAAACGATTTCCTTAAAGGCATCGAGTCCGCCACTGGCCCTTACAGAAAGAAAGTATACTTGAAATATGTTCGAAAATATATTTTTTATACAATTAACATATTTTTAACGAAAAATTAGATATGTTATATATATTTTTGTATGTAAGTAAATTATATTTTTCAACACGTAGAAAAATACATGTTGAAGTATATTAAAAAATAGAATGAATGAATTATATTGAAACTGCATACCGCGTACGCTTCTATATATACTTTGCCATCTACGACAAATATATGTTGAGGTATGTTCAAATGTACATTCAAATAACGTTGAAATTACATTCCTCATATGTATGTGGATATATTTTTTCAATATACCAAATATATATGTTAAGGTATATTCCAATTAATTTTCTTCTGAAAGGTCATGAAAAGACGCACATTTTTGTTTTTTAATGATGACGATACGATTAATCGTTCCTGAGATATCGTAGGTTAAATGAAACATGAAAAACATGGCATATTTCGCCGGGAATAATTTCAAAAAAATTAAAGTTCGGTGTATCTATTGTAACCACTGAACCCGATTTTTGGGAGTTTTTTGGAATTTTTTTTTTTTTTAGATGGCTGAACTCGTGTGAAATGCCTCATATAGTTAATTGCTTGTTTCGTTGAATAGGATGAAAATGTTATTGACTTAACGAAATATATCTTCTTTACTAAATATTGTGTTGATTGAATCAAAGTAGCTTATGACAATGTCAGACAATATAATTATTTATATTCTATCATGAATTCTATGAACTAAATTTATTATGTTTCTATCAGTTTGTGACTTCGTCATTTCGCGCTCCAAGAGAACATCTTTTGCAGGGAAATAAAGTGAACAAAAGGGTATGATTATTTTCTGTCATTTATTTTTTTTTGCTCGAGAATTGTTTATGGAAAGGTAAAGATTAAAATCGTGCGATAAAAAAATGTGAAATATTCTACGAATATCTTTGTCTAGGTGACGAATAAAAGGGAAGCTGTTCGTACTTTTTTTCAATCCCTTTAATCCCACACTTTCATATTTTCCCGTGGCAGCAAGGATAAAACTAAAAAGAAATATGCCACTGTAATATAGCAGAACCGGGAGGAATCCGGGCTGACCTATTTTCGCATTGCGGATGACCCAGAATCGTGACGCCAGTATAATCTTTTCTGCACCTTTATTCATGTGACAAAGAAGTGAAAAAAAATTCAGCAGACGATGAGTTTCTGGAGATCGTAATCGTAGCGAAGCTTGAGCAAAAAAAACTAGAGATTTAAGAATATTTTAATCATTTGTTTTTATTTTTATTTTTAATTAAAATTATATTATTCAGATGAATTTTGACAGGAGTCCAAAAGCGAAGATGCGAACGAAGAAAAACAAAGAAATCCAGCAATTATTTCCTCAATTAGTTATTTCCGCTATTTTGTCGCTGACCTATTAAAACGTACGAGAAATATGTTTCATTTCATATATGTATATAATACATACAGTGTATGGAAAATACTGGAGGCAAGGTTTCCGGATGACCCATTTACAGAGGACGACTGGCTCAGATTCGTGAAGGGAATTGTTAATGAAACAATTTATACTCTACTGCTTTAAATTCCGTAGATTTCTCACTTTTTTTTTTATATTCCAATAAAATTTTTATTCTTTTTTTTCCAGTACTAGCAGCAACCGCGTAGTTCGCGCGTGTACCCAACACTTTTTGACACTTCCCGAGAACTGTCAAAATACAATAACACGACTAAAACTGCTCGTTAGTTAGCACCTAGGCAAGCCGATAACCAATCAGAGAACGAATAAACCGAAAACAATACTTATATCGAAAATGCGAGATATTTTACCCACTGATTTTTTGAAGAGGGACTTTTAAACAGAAACTTTTTTCTATTTTTCTTATAATTTGTTTATCATTGAACGTTTAGTTAACGTGGCGTGTATCCTCTTAACTCAATGTTCAAACTTTTATACAAAATCCTTAAAACATATTTTTGACAATAAATATGATTAAAAAATGATAAAAAGTAAATGTAACAAACAAAAGTAATGATCGCTGCTTCCATCGTTACGCGTTACTCGTTACATTTCCTTTTTACAATTTTTTTATTGCATGAAATTCATTGCCAAAAATGTGTTTTAAGGATTTTATATAAAGTTAAGATAAGACATTAAGTTCTATAACATGTAGTCCACGTTTACTGAACGCTTAATAATAAACAAATTATAGGACAGATACAAAAACGTGTCGCCTTTTTTGTATCTGTCCTATAATTTGTTTATAACACCTTTTGACACGTCCCGAGAACTGTCAAAATACAATAACACGACTGAAGCTGCTCGTTAGTTAGCATCTAGGCAACCCGACAGCCAATCAGAGAACGAATAAACCGACAACAATACTTATATCGAAAAAGCGAGATATTTTACCCACTGATTCTTTGAAGAGGGGTACATATTCTGACATCATAAAATTTTCAGTAGTAGGGTGAAAAGTTAGTCAGCACAAATATAGAATGAAGCTTCCAGAATACGTTGTGCGACTTGAGAATATGAAAAAAAACTTAAGATGGTGAGGTTAAAAAAAAAAAATAATAAAAAAATGTAAGTACCCTCATAGGGCAAAGACATCACTGAATGAACAATCAATCATTTCATTTATCATAAATTTTTAGACAAAGATACTTCCAGACTGTCGATGAAAATTTTTCCAGACGACTAAAACATTAAACAATCTGATGCAAATAAAAAAAACATGAGCTCTTCATTGCAAAGTTTCTAGAAATAAATACCACATACAAAAAATAGAAAAAACACCAGTAAATGAACAGACCAATCGAACCTACACTTTTAGTCGAGAATAGCTTTCAGTGAAAAAATATTAGCATTAGTAAACAACTTTAAAAAAAATAGTCAAAATAAAAATCGAATGTTCAAGTGAATCAAAATTTTTCATGAATGCTGAAAGAGCTGTTGTTTATTTACTGATGACTGTTAAATTACCGGTGCATTCACCCTATATATATAATTTATATAAATATATATAACTTATAGAAAATACAGGAGCCAAGGTTTCCGGATGACCCATTTTCAGAGCGTGGACGGCCCGGAATCGTGACACCGCGGCGTCGAGTACGCGCGCACTCATACCCATAAACCTATTTCCTTCGAGCAGAGCACTATCCCCTACAGCTACGGGGCCGCCGACGCTGTTCCCGCTGTGGCTAGGTGGATGCTAGTTCGCTCCCTCGCCCAACTACCAGGGAGTTGGCCTGGTTTCCCTGGCCATGACCCAGCCCGGCGCGAGCGTAGCCCACCGTTCCTGGCGGCGCGCCCCCGACGTGCCCTCTCTTTTCTGCTTGCCCCGCCGCTGCATTCACAACTACCAAGGATCCATATACGCGCTCAGACT
This sequence comes from Tromatobia lineatoria, assembly GCA_949699805.1. Classification (NCBI taxonomy): domain Eukaryota; kingdom Metazoa; phylum Arthropoda; class Insecta; order Hymenoptera; family Ichneumonidae; genus Tromatobia; species Tromatobia lineatoria. The sequence continues at coordinate 6,576,528 of OX453040.1, read as the reverse complement.
CCGCGCGCACATGCAGTGCACACTGACGCTCGAGGTTCGCTTCCGTTCACGCTTAAATATTCGTGGCGCTCACTCAGTGAGCACCAACTTTTGGGCATTGCGAATATAAGTTAAAAGTATGAATAATAGCATGCCCGGCTTAAGGAGACTCCGCGACGACTACACGGAGAAAAATAGATACTAAGATTTTTAATATCCGATATACTAAATATTATATACTATCGGGTAGTATTTGGATAGTACCGTGTATTGTGTGTATTGTAAGGGTTTATTATACAGAATGTACTTGGTACAATCAGATATTAACCATTACTATAATTATACTAACTGTTGCACTCCAGAGAGTGATCCCTATATATAGTAAGTAAAAATATACTATTCGATAGTATATTTTTACTATTATACTATTCGATAGTATATTTTTACTATCGCGTAGTATCTATTTCTTTCGGTGTATCGGAGTCAAATCAGTTCTCAATTTTCGTAATTTATTCTGTTAAGTTCAATGCATTAAATAACAATAGAAAAGGGTGATTTGTATTGAAGCATGTATACTTAATCCAGTGGAAGATCAATAGTGACGAATTTGCAAAAAGATTGACAGATTTACTTTTCTTTTCAATAGGACACATTTTTGTTTGGTTTTTTCTAAATATCATCGGTAATTCTTGACCGATTACACTGAGTGATAGCTCATTTTGTTTCTTAGAAGATACTTCACGAATTGACCGCCTAGATATTTCGTGATATTGATCGGTCAATAATTAAAGTCTGTTGTTTAACAAAAACAAAAATACTTTCATAAGCGACAGGCTATAATTATTAAACGATCAACACTGTGAAATATCGTGGCGATCAATTCATAGAGTATCTTTTGAGAAAAGAAATAAGCTGGCACTAATTAAAATCCATAAAGAATTACTGATTATACTTGGAAAAAATGGAACGAAAATGTATCCCATTACAAATAATTTATATATATATAATAATTAATCAGTTAATCTTTAAAAAATTTCCATTACTTTTTGGAGTTGGTCCAATCATATAAAAAATTTTCAACCAAATCCGAAAGGTCGAGGGTCCGACCCAGGTCGAAACGTTATGAATTGCCTCATATACAAAAATAACGAAATGGCCCAAATATACCAGTTTCTGTGAGACTAATATCCTTTGGACTATCGAAAATTTCCATTCATGAAAAACTATATATTCATGAAGAATACTTGACATAAGTTAGGTCAAAAATGAACCCAACATATTTTCAAAAAATCCCGGTGTCGTGTAATTGAATTATTCTTCCGGAAACGTTCTTACTAATGTCAGGACACTAGAATCGTTTCCCCAAATTAAAGAATGAAAAATTATTTTCCTCCATAACAATTCGCAATTAACAAAATATTTTTACGTTTCACTTTTCATTTTTACATACTCGAATCGGTAATGAACTGAAAAAACGAGCAAAATGTTCCGGGACTGGGACGTATCCCTTCATTGGTACCGTTACTTTACGTGCTGAGTCTTTAGACGTATGTTTCTGTAGCTGTACACACACACACACACACACACACACACACACACACACACACACACACACACACACACACACACACACACACACACACACACACACACACACACACACACACACACACACACACACACACACACACACACACACACACACACACACACACACACACACACACACACACACACACACACACACACACACACACACACACACACACACACACACACACACACACACACACACACACACACACACACACACACACACACACACACACACACACACACACACACACACACACACACACACACACACACACACACACACACACACACACACACACACACACACACACACACACACACACACACACACACACACACACACACACACACACACACACACACACACACACACACACACACACACACACACACACACACACACACACACACACACACACACACACACACACACACACACACACACACACACACACACACGTTGCGCGCGCGCGCAAAGCCCTCTTTTCAGCCCACGTGACCAAGCAGTTGCAGCGCCGCCACCGGTCGTAAGCATCGTGAATGCACGGGGTGTGTAACAGGTGGATGACGTCACCCCAGGGTAGCAAAACCCCCACCACATCTCCGTCGTCTCTCCCGTCCGCGTCCCTCCCATCGTCCTCCTAGGCAAGAAGGACGAGGCCGTAACGCTTCCCCGACATCGAGCACCGCATCTCCCCGACTTTTGACCTGCATCTCCGGAATCGCACAATCTTTGGCCTTGCCACTAAGCGCACTCGGTACGACAATAAGAATCTGGAAAAAAAAGTAACCTATTGTAGCTTGAAAACGAGTCGGCAGCAATTTATCATTCGGAATAGCAGATAAATAATGATAGCCTTTGCCGTGCATTATTGCATTGTTTACCGTACGAATTATGTGACATTTATTAAGTGCCTCTTAGCCGCTCATTGTTGCACAGAAATTTACAAAGACGTGTACATAACGGATTACTTGAATAATTTGAACTTGCAATGATACAGCGAAAATTCCAGTAGAAGTAGCGGTTTTTTGTTACATAATTTTACTGGGAGTTTTGGAGCGAAAATTATTACTAGTTTGAAAGGGTTTAGAACATTTTAAAACATGAAGGTGGTCCATTTTGCAATAATATTTGGTTTAAAGCTACTATCAGAGAAGGTTTGAGATTTAATTTGGCGTCAATTCATATCTTGATTAGAATTTATGGGCCCTTCCAATTTTGAGATAATATTTTTTACTTTTTTATTTCCACTTTTACAGTACGCAGTTTGCACAGTTGCAAACATTTCGTACCTTAAGACTACCAGAAACCAACAATGGTTTGTTGCGGTGATATCCAGAATGTTTACGGTCATGTAATGCAAGAAATTTGAAGATATACTCGAGTATTTTAACTAAAAATAAAAAATAAAAATAGAAAACAATTAATAATAATGTACTAAGAATTCCGTGGCTACGTTTTTACGGTTAATACGTTTTTATCTCATCGATAATTTACGAGGATTTTTTTTTCATGATAGTGCACAGTTCTGAAAGATGCCCCTCAAAAGAAGAAAATATTGTTGCAAAATGGACCACTCACTGAGGGTATTCAGATTCCGCCAGTGCAAAGTCGATACTGGGAACTGTATCGGAAAGCATTGTTAAAAAGCTGTGTATTGTTTAACTTGTTGGAGCGAGTTAACCGAAAATCCGTTCGCGTCATAATTTCAGTGGTTAAAAAAAAATACTATTAATACGCTAAAAACTGTTGCCAATTTTTTAGTAAGCCCAATAACTCTATTAAACAGTTGCATCCGCGACAGATCCGATTAATTCCCAACAGCAATTATCGAAAATATACCCCAGAGCAAAACTGCCTGCAGCATTTGTGAACTAAAATACACAGTAAATTATTCACTACCTTCAAAATCCCGTCATAATTTCAGTGGATTAAAAAAATATACTATACATACGCTAAAAACTTTTGCCAATTTTTTAGTAAGCCCAAAAACTCTATTGAACAGTTGAATCAACGACAGATCCGATATCTTGCCAAGAGCAATTATCAAAAATATTCCCCACAGCAAAGCTGCTCGCATCATTTAGTGAACCAAAATACACAGTAAATTATTCAGTACCTTCAAAATTGCCTCATCATTTCAGTGGATGAAAAAAATATACTATAAACACGCTAAAAACTTTTGCTAATTTTAGAGTAAGCCCAAGAGCAATTATCGAAAATATCCCCCACAGCAAAACTGAGTGCAGCATTTGTGAACAACAATACACAGTAAATTATTCAATACCTTCGAAATTGCGTCATAATTTCAGGGTATAAAAAAATATACTATAAATAAGCTAAAAACTTTTGCTAATTTTTGTAATAAGCCCAAAAACTCTATTAAACAGTTGCATCAACAACAGATCCGATTCCTTCCCAAGAGCAATTATCGAAAAAATCCCCCACAGCAAAGCTGCTCGTAGCATTTGTGAATCAAAATACACAGTAAATTAGTCAGTACCTTCAAAATCACGTCATAATTTCAGTGGATAAAAGAAATATACTATAAATACGCTAAAAACTTTTACCAATTTTTTAGTAAACCCAAAAACTCAATCGAACAGTTGCATCAACGACAGATCCGACTTCTTCCCAAGAGCAATTATCGAAAATATTCCCCACAACAAAACTACCTGCAGCATTTGTGAACAAAAATACACAGTAAATTATTCACTACCTTCAAAATCACGTCATAATTTCAGTAGATAAAAAAAATACTATAAACACGCTAAAAACTTTTGCTAATTTTTTAGTAAGCTCAAAAATTGTGAACAAGCATTTGTGAACGAAAATACACAGTAAATTATTCAGTATCTTCAAAATTGCGTCATAATTGTAGTGGATCAAAAAAAATATACTATAAAACCCTAAAAACTTTTGCTAATTTTTTTAATAAGCCCAAAAACTCTATCGAACAGTTGAATCAACGACATATCCGACTTCTTCCCAAGAGCAATTATCGAAAATATTCCCCACAACAAAACTGCCTGCAGCATTTGTGAACAAAAATACACAGTAAATTATTCAGTACCTTCAAAATCAAGTCATAATTTCAGTAGATAAAAAAAATACTATAAACACGCTAAAAACTTTTGCTAATTTTTTAGTAAGCTCAAAAATTGTGAACAAGCATTTGTGAACGAAAATACACAGTAAATTATTCAGTATCTTCAAAATTGCGTCATAATTGTAGTGGATCAAAAAAAATATACTATAAAACCCTAAAAACTTTTGCTAATTTTTTTAATAAGCCCAAAAACTCTATCGAACAGTTGAATCAACGACATATCCGACTTCTTCCCAAGAGCAATTATCGAAAATATTCCCCACAACAAAACTGCCTGCAGCATTTGTGAACAAAAATACACAGTAAATTATTCAGTACCTTCAAAATCAAGTCATAATTTCAGTAGATAAAAAAAATACTATAAACACGCTAAAAACTTTTGCTAATTTTTGAGTAAGCTCAAAAATTGTGAACAAGCATTTGTGAACCAAAATACACAGTAAACCATTCAGTATCTTCAAAATCGCGTCATGATTGTAGTGGATAAAAAAATATACTATAAAAACGCAAAAAACTTTTGCCAATTTTTGAGTAAGCCCAAAAACTCAATTGAACAGTTGAATCAACGACAGATCCGACTTCTTCCCAAGAGGAATTATCGAAAATATTCCCCACAACAAAACTGCCTGCAGCATTTAGTGAACCCGACATTCCACAGTCCGTAGCCGGTGCGCCGAAGTCATCGCAGGACAGCAGCACAACAAACGAGCCAAGTGTGTATACAGAAGGAAAAAGAGGAGGCCGAGAGACACCCTGAAAACGAGTCACAGAGGCAGGGCTTAGCGTTGACAGTGAAAGTCCAAGAGCAGCAGTTCTGGTATCTCTCTGCTGGTGGCGGAGGTGCGGCGCATTCAACGACGTCGGCCGCAAGACAGAGACAGAGAAAGCGAGAACATACGCGAGCCTCGGCCTCTTATGTACGCAGAAGAGAGCGCAAGCTACAGAGCCTACAGCGGAGCTACTGCGGCGGCTCGATTCTCTCTCGGCCTCGTGCATACACAACCGCGAGAGCCTCAGTAAGTGACGAACCGTCGTCGCGGCAGTATCGTCGTATCGCCGCGCACCTGCTCACGCGCATACGGAGAGACGACAGAGCTCTCCCTCCGGAAACTCACGAATCACTCTACCACGGTGAGTTCGGGCGAGCTCGGCGAGAAGAGGGGCAATACAGCAGCAGCAGCACCAGTTCTCAAGAGTAGCCGCAGCAGCAAGCACCACGGATTTTCGAACGCAACTCACGAAAAACAAAAAAAACAACAACAACAAGAAAACCAAGCGTGTATTATTCCTCGATTGAAATAAACACAACGCTTCGGCAACGTTTGAATCTTATCAGTCCCGCGAGTTGCATCCTATCTGACGTTATATCTATCAACTTATCTCACCGCGACATTGAAAAGATCATCGGCTGCTGCACTTGGTCTCTTTTCGGTTTGTGTGCTCCCAAGTGCATTCTCATGTGTCCGTGCGCGTCGAGTGTGCAGTAGATAGTGAATACAGCATAACACCGCAGTAGCAGCAGCAGCAGCAGCAGTAGTGACGTTTCGTGCGTCAGCACGCGTGTACTAAACACATCTGAGAAACGTCGACGACTTTCCGCTGCATATAAAGCACGTGCTTCCACGTCTAATCACTCCGCCAACTGAGAGTATACACTTTTTTCAGCGTCCAACTACAAAAAGCATATCCGTCGGCCACGGCCGAGTGACACGAATATTTATTCTCTCTCGAAATAACCGGATATATAAAATCGAGTGTATATTAAAAGCCCAAGTGACTGACCCGAATCTCAGGAGAGCCACGAAACCTTTTTCCGCAGCGAATGCATTCGTCCAAGATTATTTATTATCGGCTTGTGCGGACAAATTGTTTCCGGGTTTGTTTAACAGTGCAGATATAGAAAGTAAACGCAAGGAGGAAAGTGGAGCGTCAACGTGCGCTACTAACACTGGAAAGAAAAATTGAATAAAAATACTATAATGCACCCGGCTATTCACTGACCTCGATATAGCAGTGCATCAGCGACTCCACAAAGTCTATGTGTTACTGTGGCTATATCCTATTAGTCTCTATTACAAGCCAGTGAAATCACGATGCGTCAATACCATTGCCACTGCGATTATCATTATTGTACAACGCGGCGGTTGACACTCTCGCGGTTCTTCGTAACGAGCGGATAAGTCGACAATCGTCTGACAAGCACGACGTTCCCTTTTCGCGCGCGCGGTCGTGACCCCGTTTTCTCGATGACCGACACTCGAGCTCGTAACCATTAGTAGACGAGACGAGAGGGACGCGCTAGAAGAGCGAGCGGCAACATCGAAGCCAGGAGAGAGTCGACTTTGGACTTGTTAGCATTCACAGCATATTTATAAGCGCGTGTATATATATATACATATATATATACACTCATATATACTTATCTTTAACGATCAAAGAGAAATATTGAAGTTGAAAACGTCGGGTTTAAAATGACAAACGAATATCGTACCGCTGGCGTGCATTCTTGACGCTGGGATCTGAGATATCAGCTGTTATACTCGATGCTCCCGCGTGCGGTGGTCAAGGACCCCCACGTTGTAGTTGTGCTTCGAAAGCGTGAACGTCTGAAGAAGAATATCGCTGTACCTGTGGATTATAAAGCTGATAACACTTGTGTTGTGCAGTGAAGTGTTGAAATCATTCATTTATCTAGTTATTAGTGTTGGTTTTGTTTGGTTGTTTTAAAATAAATCATTGAGGTATATATAGAGGTATATAACGGAAGTATAAATAGACGGTAAAGTGGAGTCCGAAAGTGAGAGGAGGGAGGTGACGAGGCTGACGAAGGGTGAGCATCAGCAGGAGCGCGAGGGCGTAGGAATGATGCTGCAGACAGTGCCGAGGGTGCCGATGGCGGGGGTGAAACGCAGGTGGGGCGGGAGAATCGGCAGCCTCCAGGAATCGAGTCCCGAGGTCACGAGCAGTGGGGTACTATCCCCACCGCCCCACTTTCACCCCGACGCTCCCGCACTCAGATCCGATGATCTACAACTTTGGGATTTGGATCTTCATCGAGGATTGCAGAATAATAATCATTCGAATGGTGATAATCTACCCCCCGCTACCTCTATTCTCACGCCTGGAGAATCTACCTCACCCACGCCTACCACCATCGAAGGTATTCGATAGTTTATGTTTTTTTTTAAATGATGACTGTCACAGTCTTGTAGGATATCATTGTTGTTATTATTATTCAATGGTGTCCTTCACGAACCAACCCGGTTAATCATATTGGCCATGGGTATATCTTTTATTTATTTTGTGTTCATGACAGTCAGTTTTGTAATAAACTCGAAAGCTGTCAAGACGTTTTCGATGTACTTCATCATGAATTCATTAATAAATTCTTAAAACAACCAACGATTAACCCGTTATTCCTACAGTCTATGACGCTCAGTTTGTGGGGCAGTAGGTTTATCACATTAGGTTCCTGAAGATGCGTTGTTTTGTGATTAGTTAGTTATCAACTGTTAGTTGATTGGTGTTATTGGTATTATTTATTTTATCAATTTAAGTTTGTACTGAGTCTTAGTCTAATTGTGGAAGCTGGAGCGCACATAAACATAGGACAAATTTTAACTCCATAAAATTTGAAGGACTGGATAGATTTTCAGCCCGATATTTGACAAATTGTGAGCGCTGTAGCGTATACGAGGCATTCTTTATCAACTGGGCCACTTTTTTCGGTCGAACACTCGGACATTTTTTCAAATTCATCAGTTTGTTGTAGTAGTTGAGATGAGTGTATTGATTTTATTGAGGTTATTAAAGGGCGTCGCTCAGGATTAACATTTTTATGAAAATGAACACTTTGTGTCTGAAAATCACTTTAGAATACACTATATTTCTGAAAATATTGATCGCCCAAAAAATTCTTAGGAACATTAAGTTTTTCATTTTTCATCTACTTTTCAGTGACATTGAAGTCATAATTTTTCCAACGGTACACTGAGAAAAAAAATTGTTAAAATCAACAAAACGCGCGTTTGCCGGCAGCGAAAAGCATATTTGGTCGGTTGGACAAAATATTTGGCAATGTTGATCGAAACATATATTAATAGTATCACCAACCGCTTCGATCAATTGAATATTTCTTTCGATCAAACGAATATTTATTTCGCCGCCCACAAGCGCACGTTTGGTTGGTTCTAACAATTTTTCTCAGTGTAGAAAACCAATTTTTCGCAAAAATAAACATTAAAATTTTTTTTATTTGTGTGGTCAAAAATTACAAATTTCATTGAAAGACTTTTTCGAAAAATTGAAAATCCTGTAAAAACAAATGTTCTCCGTGTATTTTTCAAAAAAATTGACGGAGCATTGGGCATCGACCCCTCAACATGTGTGGTTAATTTCAGTTTAATCTCTCAACTCATTCACATGTTGTGGCGATTAAATGATTTGCACGCACATACACTTTTTTCTAAAAGTGATTTCTCGACCTTTTCGAACGCTTACATGAAAATCTAGAAAATACGTTTTTCACAAGAACAAGATTCTCGAGGAAGCAACAATAATGCAATTAAGAGCATCTCGGAACTTGGATGATTATTATGCTACTGCACTTTGATAAATCGTGCGATGACTGTGGCAATGAGCTCGCTATTCGCAGTACGTGGAAGAATTGATGAATGCATGATCGAGAATCTCGATGTATTGAATCATCCGGAGAGAGCTTAGGGACATATATATAATGTACTCTGAAATTTATGCACGAGTCATCGGTCATTAAAAAATTGCGCAATCGAGTTATTTAGCGATGTGATCGACCGCAATGATGATGATGACTTTTTTTCTCGAAAGAATATCAGATTTCGTGTCCTTAAGCAGATTTTTATATCTTCGATCTTGACACGATTTATCGATGAACCATCGCAGTGATGTTTTTATTAATTGATTAACGTTAAACAAATGGTTTTCTGCTGATGGAGCGTATAATGATGACAATTTTTTTTAAGGATATTTATTTTTTATACGAAATCTTTGGTTCAGGTCGTCATTGATGAATAGGCTACATCGTGACGTTGATTGATCGATTATAGTTATTGCGAACGATGTAGAGATAAAAAGGGATATTGGAAAAACTGGTCGCCTTTTTTGTAAGAGAATTTGAAGGCACAATGAAAATGGAATCTGACCAAGCTCTTCCCTTTAATTTCTAGATGATAAAAGCAAAGATAAATTGAGAAAAGATATTGATTGTTAGTTTTCCGATTTTATCAGGCATAACGTATTTTTATATTCCGACATAAACGATTCTATTTTTACCAGTGAATGAATGAAATTCTGGAGAATATATTCTTCACCATTTTTTTTTTGACAGAACTGCGAAACAAATATATTTTTAGACCTGATTGTGTGAGACAAAAATATTTCCAGATACAAATATAAAAATATCATTATTCTGCAGAACGTCAGTCCAAGTAATTTTTTTTTTACGAGGAATCAGTACCAACTTTGAAGTCCTATGCCCACGACGCATATTGTTGTATTCGATGAATGCTATAGTGCTTCTGGCATCGATCCATGTGAGTGATTGGTTGTGGGCGCCGAAAGTCGTTGCGCCTCGATTCATAGTCTTCTGGCTACAACGGCGATCGCCTTTCGGATTCTAAATCTTGAATGTTATACTCGCTGAGTCTGTCGACCTATTTCGTATGCGTCCAAATTTTTCGAAGCATTTCAATCATGTGATACCTACAGCAGCAATAAAATAAAATAAACTTTACACGCGGCGCGCGTGTTTTATCAGTTTCTGAACTTTCTGAGGACAAATCGGGCGAAATAAAATCATAAAAAGTGATTGATCCTCAGTGTCAACATTTTAATTTTATTGAGAAATTATTTATCCTGCAAAATAAAATCATAAAAAGTGATTGAATCTAAGTGTCAACATTTTTATTTTATTGAGAAATTATTTATCCTGCAAAATAAAATCATAAAAAGTGATTGAATCTAAGTGTCAACATTTTTATTTTATTGAAAAATTATTTATCCTGCAAAATAAAATCATAAAAAGTGATTGAATCTGAGTGTCAACATTTTTAGTAAGAAATTATTTTTTTGCAGAAAAAAAAGATTATGGAAAACAAAAGTTATTCGCAAGATTCAGTTTCCAATTTCGATGGTTCCATTTTTTTTTTGCTGGAAACAAAAAAAATTGCCATTGTGGTAATAATGACAATTCGAAAGTTAAGGGTAAAAAAATGCAACCGCGTTTCTCTCAGTTTGTGGCTAATCGCTATTCAGTGAAAAGTTTCATATTTCCTCTGAATAGCGCTGAACAAGCTCATTTCGGTCTCGAGTGTCAAACTGTATATAACACGGTACGAGAAAGGCGTATAAAGGAAACTGCCAACGTTTTCATCGGCCCTCAATACACTTCAGAAATTTCCTTTACATAAAATGAAGAAAACTTTTTTTTTCTATTATCCCGGTAAAATTGAAGGTAACGATGAAAAAAGTTAATGGAAACATTTATGACTTTAACAGCGACAGGAAAACACTTACGATAATGATACTCGCAGAGTCAAGAAGTGCACAAAATAATTGACTCATTTATTTTGCAGAAACATGAGTGAAAAAATTATTATTACAATTAAAGGGACCCAGTCAGTAAAAAAAATTCCTAGGAAGAAAAACGTGTGAATGCTACCATTGTTTTAAACAATCTTTAATTTTAACCTCATTAGGAACATCAGAAACATTATGATCCTGCCATTTTGTAAACACATTCAGGGCGAGAGAATGCTTTCAGGTAAAAAGTAAAATTTTTCACTTGTCTCAACCTTCAGATCGAACCGGTGATCAAATTTTAATGTTCACCGTCTTATTTTATCTGTTGAAGAGTGCTTTCTGGATTAAATATAGGAATTTTTATGTCAGGTCTTTATGACAAAGCTATGATTGTCATAAAGATAAGTGTGTAAATAAATCGTCCTGTATAATATTAGTAACTCTTCCAACTTATTTATTCATTAATTTTCTCTAAGAAATGACAAGAACTTTGTCCCGATAATTGCAATTTAAAAGTTATGTATAAACAAAAAATTAAGTTTTCCTCAGATTCTGTCTACAAATCGCCCAACGAAAAGTTTCTCCGTTCCCTTGAATAGCGTCGAGAAGTACTCAGCTCGAGTGACAAACTGCACACAAAACACGCTACGAGAATAAATCATTCTCAAAATTTTTCTTCTCATAACTTTTTTTTAGTTGCCTGGGTCTCCATAATAAAAGTTTTAAACTATAATATCAGTAACTCTTCCAACTTATTAATTTATTAATTTTCTCTCAGGAACGACAAGAACTTAGTCCTAATAATTGCAATTTAAATGTTACGTATAAACAAAAAATTAGGTTTTCCTCAGATTCTGTCTACAAATCACCCAACGAAAAGTTTCTCCGTTCCCTTGAATAGCATCAAGAAGTACTCAGCTCGAGTGACAAACTGCACACAAAACACTCATGAGGTTTTTTATAGTTGACTGGGTCTTCTTAATAAAAGTTACAAACTATAATATCAGTAACTCTTCCAACTCATTAAATTATCAATTTTTTTAAATTTATCAACTATAATATCAGTAACTCTTCCAACTTATTAATTTATAAATTTTCTCTCAGGAACTACAAGAACTTAGTCCTAATAATTGCAATTTAAACGTTACGTATAAACAAAAAATTAAGTTATCCTCAGATCCTGTCTGCAAATCGCCCATCGAAAGTTTCTCCGTTCCCGTGAATACCTTCGATAAGTACTTCTCAGCTCGAGTGACAAACTGCACACATAACACAGTACGAGAAGGGCGCGATAAACGCATAACGAAACGACGCTTCTTCCTTCAAGAACAAGCTTCGCTCCATTATCTCAACGATTAATTGTCGGACGTTCTCGCAAGCGTCGTACGTGATGTACAGTGTATTCCACAAGAGAGTCATTCTCTATCAGACTGAACGTGTTCGTCACGCAGTTGGAGCTCATACACGCACCGACGAGCGTGTCTCGAGGTCTAATACCGAGTCGAGCGCGCGTTGCAATAATGGGAGTAGTGGAACGATCTCAGTTACAGCAGCACCAGCAAAACACACCATCTCCGGCTCTTTTATTTCTCGGCATGGCCGTTCTCCCGAGTATCGCCAGTGTTGTGTTATTTTTTTTTCTTTCCTTCTTGTTTTTTTTTGTTCTTGCCTCTCCTTCGTCTCTCTTTCTTCGCTGCGCGTAATCAGCGTTCTCGGTACTTGGCCCTGACCTTGACAGGAAGACGCGCGCGAATGAAGCGCACAATCTAGTCGAGTGGCGCGGCGATCGCCGCGTCTTCGTTTCGCTTCCCAAACAACGTTTACAAACTTGGACTTTTCGTTTCGTTTCTAAGATTCACCGGGATAATCGTTTAAGAGTTTTGAAAACTTCGTTCAATATGTTATGTAGCACAAGAGTAATGCACGTTTAAGGCTTGCAGCGTCGAAACTAGTGAGGCGTTCAGTAAACGAGGCAGAAGCGAGCTAACGTCGTGTTACGCGATCGAGGCTGCTGACCCACGCATTTTTGCCAACCACTGCGTTATATAGCATTGTCGTTCGGCGGCGTTCTCCTTATTCTTTCTCGGCCTCTATACGCCACACGCACTTTGCAGCGCTGTAGAAGCATTTGTGTATTGTGTGACATGCATTCTGCAAGTATTGAATGTTTCGCTTTCAGTGCACACTTTGATAATTATAACATGATACATAGCAACGAATTAACTTTACACCACTTTTATTGTCTATAACTTCAATTTAAAAAAAAATGTTTAGTCATACATATGAGCGATCCCACTAAAATTTAGCTGCATGGCATTTTGTTTTCTCTCAAATTACCAAAAATGGGGTTTAGTTATCGTAAAAAATTCACGAAATTTTAATACGATCAAATAATAACCGAATGAGGTATTAGAATTTTTCTATCTTTTTGTATATGGTTGCAAAAAGTCACGTGAACTTGAAGTTGTTAGCTGCATCTTCGAGTTGCTAATACGAATTTTTTTCACCCTGAATGTTATCATCTTTATTTAGAAGGAAGTTAAGTTCGTGTTACGCGATCGAGGCTGCTGAACCACGCATTTTTGCTAACCACTGCGTATAGCATTGTCGTTCGGCGTCGTTCTCCTTATTCTTTATCGGCCTCTACACGCCACACGCGCTTCGCAGCACTATACAAGCATTTGTGTTCAGTGTGACATGCACTTACTCTCTGCAAGTATCGAATGTTTCGCTTTCAGTGCACACTTTGATAATTATAACATGATACATAGCAACGAACTAACTTTACACCACTTTTATTGTCTATAACTTCAATGTTAAAGAAAATGTTTAGTCATACATATGAGCGATCCCACTGAAATTCAGCTACAAGCAATTTTTATTCCTTTGAAAAATTACAAAAAACTGAGTTCCTTCATCGTAAAAAATTCACCATATTTACAATACGATCAAATGATTATCTCATGAGGTATCAGAATTTTTCTATTTTGTTGACAATATATATCGTATAATGACGATCCTCCCGCTGACCCTTGAAATATTATCAAAAGATCAAGCGTACAACCTAACAGTATTTTGTTATGGAATGTTGCAAGTTAAAAGCATCCATTCTTTCCGAGTACTTGTTTAATGTACTACGTTTGTGTATTATTAGCGTGAAGCTTTTAGTTTATAAGTTGACAGTTATGTTACTTACGTTTTAATATTACTTAACTATTACTTTTCTTGTCATTACATCTTTAAATTCGTTTGGCTTAGCCGACTAAGATATTTTCTTATGTTAATTGCCTACTTTCTTTAAACAATGTTGTTTATTTATATATGTCTATATAATAAGTGGCTTAATAGCCCAAACACTACCGCTTTTTATTAGTCTCTACCTAAAAACAAATGAATGATTAAATTGAAATTGAATATATATTGTATATGGTTGCAAAGTCACGTGACCTTGAAATTGTTAGATGCATTCTTGCAGTTGCGAATACCGATGTTTTTGGTCCTGAATGCAATCATCTTTATTTAGAAGGAAGTTAAGTTCGTGTTACGCGATCGAGGCTACTGACCCACGCATTTTTACTAACCGCAGCGTTATAACATTGTCGCTCGGCGTCGTTTTCGTCATTTTTCCTCGCAGCTTATACGCCGCACGCACTACGCAGCGCGCTATAAATGCATTTGTGTATAGAGTGAGTCGTCGTCTCCTGCAACGTATTTATCGTGAGCCAAACGCCCCTGTGCTTTTCGTGCGCGTAATGCGCGAGGTCACGCGACGATAGATTTGTTTCGATGTTAATAGTAATGAAGACACACATACAGCTACATGGCCGACCTCCTGGCGTCCCAATTATCGATTCGTTATTAATTAACCAACGGCTATGTTTGTACCATTCGTGACTAATGAATCATAATCCTTGGAAACGTTCTGCAATCTTTTTTCACTTTATTATTACCTTTTTCTCTTCAATGTGAAAATAATATTTCAAGAAGTTGTGAAATAATATCCACACAAATTTAGTAGCAAAATCTGATGGCAGTTTTTCTTGCTGATACGTCCATTTTTCATATATATTATTTTTATGCAGTAACTCAGTTACTAATTTTAGTAGCCCAGCTTACAAAAAGGAATATACAGTAAAAATTGAAATAAAATCAATTTAACGAAAATTGTCGCATGGAGTAATAATTAATACTCATTACTCAAGACTTGTCACACTAAAAAATAATCTTTCATTCTTTATAACTAATAAAAATATTTTCTCCTACAATATTCGTCAACTTGCCATAAATAGTAAGTAGTTACCGCAACTATTTACTAATCGAATCAACTCTAAACTAGCCGAAAAAATTAGTCACAAGATAAAAATACTAAAAAGTCGTCACTCAGTAGTTTCGTAGAGTTACAAAAAATACTCTTCACAATTATTAAAGGCTCAAGAAAATCTCTCGAAGCGCCGCAAATTATTATTACAAAACAATAATTATCCAAACGATCCCAAATATGTATTTACAAACCTTCTATCTCCGAACTTTGGTGCGAATCGATTCTAAATTATGTTCTTTCCTATTACTAAGATTCCCTCTATTCCCCGTACTTACATGTAACCATATATACGCGCCATTTATTGCGCCATAGAATCAAGTATTTCACGTATGGCGAACGTAACGTCTCTCAGCCGGAGGCGTTTCGCGTGAATCGACCTTTATCGAGAGATGAGCGTTCACGAGAGATGCCTTTGGTTATATACCTGATGGCGTGCGTGCTTCTCGAACCACAAGCACCGTCGCCGCGAACACAGTCAGCGAAGTTCTCTTCGCACGGCCCACGACGACGTGCGACGTGACTTTCGTTTTTTTAGAAACCGGACGGAGCATATATATATATATATATATGCGGAGCGCAGAGTGTAGAAGCTCTGAGACACGTTGCTTCAATCTTTATGATTTTATTATTGCTCTCGAATCACGGTCTGTCAGATTTTATGTTACCAGTTGCAGATAACAGAAAAATAGTTACTCTTGACATCATCCATATTATTATTACTTATAGAATTATGTATCTGTACAAGTGTGTATATATCCTGTTATCCCTACGTATAGAATGTATGTCACTGTCCTACACCTGTTGCAAGTGCTCAGAAAAGCTCTCCCTCCATCGCCTAGAAACCGCTTTCCTTAGGAACTCCACTCCCTCTTCCTCTGAAACTTTATCCCTAAAACCTTCAGGGAACCGAGTTTAGAAAAATTTGCGCTTGACGGTCCATTGAGCGACTCTAAATAATCAGAGCCAGAGAGATCAGCTTCACCGTACGGTTTGGTGCAGCTGCGCCCCCTGGTTTTAATCGTCAAGCCTAAAGAATCCAAAGAACTCATAAGCCTGAACTTTTTTAAGACCCTCGATTTTTGACACGACGGCGGCAGTAGCGGCGAGATTTTTTTATAATCCAAAGATTAGCGAGACGTAGATAGATATAATATATATGCGGAGCGCAGAGTGTGGAAATTCTGAGAGACGTTGCCTCAATCATCAAGATTTTATTATTGCTCTCGACTTCATGTTTCCAGTTGCATATAACAAAAAAAAATAGTTACTCTTAGCATCATCCATATTATTATTACTTATAGAATTATATATCTGTACAAGTGTGTATATATTCTGTTATCCCTACGTATAGAATGTATGTCACTGGCCTGCACCTGTTGCAAGTGCTCAGAAAAGCTCTCTTTCCATCGCCTAGAAACCGCTTTCCTTAGGAACTCCACTCCCTCTTCCTCTGAAACCTTATCCCTAAAACCTTCAGGGAACCGAATTTAGAAAAATTTGCGCTTGACGGTCCATTGAGCGACTCTAAATAATCAGAGCCAGAGAGATCAGCTTCACCGTACGGTTTGGTGCAGCTGCGCCCCCTGGTTTTAATCGTCAAGCCTAAAGAACCTAAAGAACTCATAAGCCCGAACTTTATTAAGTTCCTCGATTTTTGACACGACGGCGACAGTGGCGGCGAGTTTTTTTTATAATCCAAAGATTAGCGAGACATAGAGAGATATAATATATATGCGGAGCGCAGAGTGTGGAAATTCTGAGAGACGTTGCCTCAATCATCAAGATTTTATTATTGCTTTCGACTTCATGTTTCCAGTTGCATATAACAAAAAAAAATAGTTACTCTTAGCATCATCCATATTATTATTACTTATAGAATTATATATCTGTACAAGTGTGTATATATTCTGTTATTCCTACGTATAGAATGTATGTCACTGGTCTACACCTGTTGCAAGTGCTCAGAAAAGCTCTCCCTCCATCGCCTAGAAACCGCTTTCCTTAGGAACTCCACTCCCTCTTCCTCTGAAACCTTATCCCTAAAACCTTCAGAGAACCGAATTTAGAAAAATTTGCGCTTGACGGTCCATTGAGCGACTCAAAATAATCAGAGCCAGAGAGATCAGCTTCACCGTACGGTTTGGTGCAGCTGCGCCCCCTGGTTTTAATCGTCAAGCCTAAAGAACCCAAAGAACTCATAAGCCCGTACTTTTTTAAGTCCCTCGATTTTTGACACGACGGCGGCAGTGGCGGCGAGATTTTTTTATAATCCAAAGATTAGCGAGACGTAGAGAGATATAATATATATGCGGAGCGCAGGGTGTGGAAATTCTGAGAGACGTTGCCTCAATCATCAAGATTTTATTATTGCTCTCGACTTCTGTTTCCAGTTGCATATAACAAAAAAAAATAGTTACTCTTAGCATCATCCATATTATTATTACCTATAGAACTATGTATCTGTACAACTGTGCATATAGTTTGTTATCCGCTCGTATGGTATGTGTGTCACTGGCCTACACCTGTTGCAAGGGCGACTCGTCCGAGAATCCATATGCGCTATAAACGGTAGTCAAAGTGTATATTCATGTCGACTACTCTAGTGTGTGCATTCACGTCGACCTCTTGCTACACCCACGCAACTTCATTGTCAGTTTTCCGCTCGTGTTAGATTCTATGCAGGGGAAAAATTATGAGAGAATAATAAACACGAAGAGGAAAGCTTAAGAACGGAAAAATTTACAAAAAAATTTCTTGGACATTTTTTGGGCCGAACTTTTTTGGTGAGAATATTTAAATTAATTTTTTTTACCGTACAGAAACATTATTTTAATGTATATCCTTTTCGAGCCTGCGACGGCAATTTTCTATTACGTTTTTAAAAAGATTGTAAAAAATTATATACCAAAAATTGGAAGAATCATTCTTTCATTTTTTTACTCGCAAGTTTTTTTTTAACTTTAAGGGATGAATATTCATTTTTGTACGGTTTTCATAATTGCACGCTCTTAAAAGCATTTAATGTTGAGCTTTCAGTGCTCAATTTGCAAGAATCAAATAACAAATATGAATAAAAGAACTGCAGCTCTTTTATATTTTATACATGATTTTTATTTTATATGTAATTTATATTTCATATGACATTGCTAAAAAACGTATCCTTTTATCGTAAAAACATTTTTATATACATAGGTTCAATGGAATTATTTAATATATATATATATATTAAAGACAAAGAATATATATATATATATATATATATATATATTAAAGACATACAATCAATTATTTGATCGACTCATCGAAATATATAATTGCTTAAATTGTACTGATTCTATTGACTACATGAAATCGACTGTTTTTATACAATTGACTCAACGAAATCTATCGTTATTCATAACATATATTAGGGTGTCCCAGAAAAAAAAAATTCTCGGCCGTTGATGGAAAAGTTGAAATATATGCAGAAATACCTTTTGGTGGAAGGGGAGCTTTATAACTAATTTTTTAGAGGTCGCTCATGCAAGATTCATTTTAATTTGAAAGAAAGTAAGGTTGACGGATAAATTATTGAACAATATTTTTTTTTTTCATCGATTTGTTAATAATATCTTGGAATTATTATTGTACCAAATTGATTTTTTCAGCATCTTCCATATGCTTGATTTTTCTGAAATTTTTAACGCATGGAGAAGTGTTCAAAATTCGCATTAAATCCCACGTTTAGGCGGATTGTACCGCTCGTACATCGTTAAATTATTGTTAGCAACCTACTATGACCGATGGTAAGGTTTATTAAATAATTATAAATAAATAAATACTATTCTGTAAATTCAATACATTCTGTATGTTTTAATGGAAATTAAAATACAAATCTCGCGGGATCGACCTCTAAAAAATAAGCTACAGAGCCTCCCTTCCAGAGAAATGTATTTTTGCATGCATGTCAACTTTTCAACTAACAACCGAGAGATTTAAAAAAAAAAATACCCTAATATATATAGTTGCTTTAAATACCGAGCTATTCGAGTCAATTATATATAATTTAAATAAATTATTTCATTTATTTAACAATTTTTCTTTTCTCAGTTGTACTGATCAGCACAGCCCGACGGTAGCGTGATCGCTGAGGTAAAACCGTCCTTTACGTCCATGTTACATAATATACTATTATCTCGGTTTAACGGTTTCTTTTCAACACCATATTTTCTCTCATCACTCAACTATTCATTTCCTCTACTAAAAATTTTTGAATTAACGCTTTTTATAGTGGATATATCTACGACAAGAAACATACGACGAGCACGGTGCATGCACCTAAGCACACACGTACTCTCGAACCATTTTACGTTCCTGCGGTCGTAGAATTTCCGAGCGTCGTTGTCGATGGTAAAAACGATACAAGCCTCATCGCCTAGTTGCGTATTTCTCAATGACTATCCTTGTCGTCTCTTCTAATTTATTGCACGATAACGAACCGCCATGGGCAGTAAACACCAGAGAGACACTAAGAAACGTCTCCTTTCTTCCCTCCCCCCTCTCCACCAGTCTCTTTGCCATTGAAATTAATTGCCATGAAATAATTATCCGGATGTTTTTTCACAGAAGCCCTTTGGGCACGTACACAGCTTTTTCCAGAGAATCCTTAAGGTAAAGAAAACCCTTAGGCAATTCCATTAACCCCGAGCTTGCGGCTCAACACATAAATGCCTTCGTTCGTTCCACAAGGTTATTTGCATCGGAAAGGAGAATTCCGATAGTCAAAATAAATCAACAAAAAAATTAATTCAATCCCCAAAGAGTTCAACGAGTGCTTTATTCTTGAATCTCTTTTTTTACATTTATTTATATCCAATTATTCTCGTCTGTTGAGAATTACAAATAATTAAAATCGCAATAATAGTCTAAATAATAAATTCTTTTTTTTGTATACCATTCTATTCTCCTTCTCTGTTAGGATTTGAAAAAAAATGTAATTGCTAATTGTTATTTATATTCAGTTTGTATCTCAAAAAATTATAACCGCGTTGATATAGATTTTCAGAGATTATTTTCATTTTTTGTTTACATTTAATTATTCCTGTTAATTTAGTATTGCAGAGAAATGCAATCGCATTGATATAAACTCAAAGATTATTATTTTTTTCATTACCGTCGTTAGTTTTGTTTGAAAAAAATGCAATGGCTTTGATAAATACTTTCAAAGATTATTCATCATATTTTATTTATATTTATTCATTCTCGTCAATCTGGTCTTACAAGAAAATACTAACCGCATTGACGGAGACTTTCAAACTGGTTTTTTAAATATCTATATCAACCGAAATCGATCCCTTGCACACTCGCCTATCAACTTTGAGCGTGCTCGCGTGGAACTTGTATTTCTGGCTTGTATACGTCAGTAGTCGTCTCCGCACTGCTGTGAGTCCTTGCCCTCGTCTCGTGGGACTGCGAGGAAAAGCCACTGAGTTTTCGAGTGCGCTTCCGTAACTCTCCACTCATTTTTTTTCCTTCGTATCTCCACGGAGAAAAATCCATCGACAAGGCTGGGAATCGCGAGCTTTTCTCACTCTCCTCCTTCAACTTTATCCTCGACTTCTCAATAACTCAATGCAACTTCCCTCTCGAGTGTCGTTACGCTAGGAAAAAAAAAAGTGAAAAGAAAGAAATTGGGATCTTCAGAGGCACGAGAGTGGCAACAACAACAACAGCGGCAGAAGCAGCATCGATTCATACACCACAAAGCCTACAACTTGTGCTCGTACTTCTATAATGACCGCCGGAATATTCATAAAGAAAAATATTGAAGCGAAATATGTTGAAAGATATGCAGAAGGTGGAGATAACGATCGTCCAACGTATGAATTATCTTTCGCGCATTCTCGGTAATGCCAATATGACTCAATTGCCGGCGACAAGGAGTCGATGGCTTCTGAACGTCAAAGGAAACAAATATACACACATATATGGGACATTTCGTGTCTCGTCTACCAATTTTTGGCGATTATGGCTCGATCTTACACTAAATTTTTAAAACGCAAGTACTTGATGAAAGAATGCATAAAATATTCTTATTCCATTTTTAAAAACTGTTTTCTTTCTGACATATAATTTTTGGAAACGTTTTTCTATAATCGAAAAAATAAAGAGAAATCTTATACAATGTGACACGCTTTTTTCGCACTACTAGATCAATAATTTATTGCGTAATGAAAATTCACAATGGATTTAAAACAAATTTCAGATTCTAGGTAATTTCTCCGTTATAAAATAACAAAAAACTTACGCATAATATTATCAAAGAAAAAATATGTGGGAAATTCCCGGATTAGTACCAATTAACACATAAGTAAAACGAAAATAACCCTTTCATTATTCATCAACTATTCACTTTCGTTACTTCCAAATCTCCGTCTTGTCGTAATGCATCCGAAAATGTATTTCATAGCATAACTCCTCAATCCCTTCATACACAAAAGCGCATTCGAATTTTCAAGAATAAATCACATTCTCTAACACGCAAAAAAAATTAATTAAACAATGTTACATATTTATAACATTCCTTGTCGTATTTACAAACGATAGTCCAAGCCTTTATCGCCTTGATCACATTGGGTGGGGGTTAAAATAGCGAATAACCAAAATAGCGAATGGTTAAAACAGCGAATTCCAAATTTAGGAACGTCTGGATCTAGAATGGTCATCATTATGAAATTCGCTATTTTAGCCATTCGCTATTTTCACCTCCATCTTATTAAAATGCATTCAAAATAGCGAATGATAAAAATGGCGAAAGGCTGAAAAAGCGAATTCCATAATTATGGACATTCTGCATTTAGACGTTCCTTTTTTTTTAATTCGCTATTTTAGCCATTCGCTATTTTGGTCATTCGCTATTTTGACCCCCACCCATCGCATTTTCACGGAACGCCCCATATACGTAAATAAACATACATATATTTATGTGTATAGATGCGTTATTTCAGCGGCAGCTTATTTTCTGTCGGTGCAGCAGGCGGACCGCGAGTCTTATCGAACGCTAATCTACATTCGTTAATTGTTTGCACACATATTGACGAGCGAGAGCATTGCGCTCGAATGTGCCGCTGCATCGACTATGGAAAAGTGTGTACAACACGTTATATGCATGCATTGGCTGCGATAAAATATTGTGCAAGAACGAGAGACGCGTAGTCTACTGCACAAGTGTGTTGTCTATATATGCGTCGTATATATATACGACACATGGAAAAATGCGTCGAAGCGGAGACGCGCGCGCGCGCACGTTGCAGAAATATGCGCAGCTCGAGCGCCCCGTTAACAGGAGTTGATTGAACCGTCTCCCGAGGTCCCTCTCGTTCAAGGTCTTCTTCGGCATCCTCGCTCTCTCTACTTCCCCCTTCATTTTTCTCTCTTCTATTTTTTTACTGATCGCTTCACAGGCCGACCCACGATCGCACTGCAATTCACCCGACCGAGATACATATATGTATAAACAAACTGCAGCAACGAGAAGAAAAGTGATGTCATTGTTTTTACTGTTGAGGTTATGAATTGACCATTTTGCACTTTATATCGCTAGAAAAATCGTGACTATGTCGGTATATTAATGATGTTGGATTTTTTTACGATCGTTGTATACGCGACGATACATACCAATTCGACCTCCGTCTGACCTTCAACCTTTGGGATCTTGTTTGCTGTTTTTCGTGTTGTTGTTTGAACCCTGGAGAAAACAGATTTTTTCTACTTATCACTCTACAAAATAGTGTAGGCTGTTAGAATAAATTTGAAAAAATTCTTTAAAATTCTTTATCACATTTAAAAGTTTTTAACCTCAGACCCAAATTAGGTTGACAATCGCTTGATTTTTCAAATTTATATTCGACCTTATTCTGTGGCCATTTTTGGTTTGAAATTAATTGTAGCTCTACGAAAAAAATTTACTATAAGACTGTAAAAAATTATCTATTTTTTACAGTTTTATTTGCGATTAAATCGTCTCCCTAATTATATTAATATTTTGCAACACTACTCAAATGTTCAGTTACAAAAGTCCTAGCAACATGAAAACCGATCAATAACGAGTATCAAAATTTCAAAAAGTCGAATAAAAATTACAGGAAAATTATGCATCACTAAAATTTTCAAAACTCATCATTTTTTCTATGCAATTTAAATATTCTGAATCTCGCAAATGTTTTATATAACACTAACTATTATACCTGTTTATAAATAGAAGATGTGAAGAAAACATTTTATGCATAACAGACAGCACATTAATCTCACGATAATCCTTCATTGAAAAGATAGTCAAAGAACATGACGAGTCTCTCACGACGCGATTAACGAGCGTCTCTTACTACCACATAGCCGGCAATAAATATAACACGATACTCTTATGACCTAGCAAGCATTTTCCACATATCTCGAGAGAGCTCGAGCGCTGTTAATAAACGAATAATCTACAATCAGTGAAGCTATAAATCACGCCGTTGGTACATTTATATACATGTATATATATATATATTCTGTGGCGTGTATCACGGTCGTTGCAGTGCATTTTCATTTAGCCGGCGACAGTGTAGATTATTTAACGAGAGCTTTCGATCACACATTCCTGTTTGCATTTGGTAAATGCTACTGCAAATCTCAGCTCTCAGACACACAAATTTAATTCGCAGCATCCAGAAATCACTGAGATTATTATTAGAATTTTTCTGCAGTCACTTGGTCCACTAACGAATCCATATATCACTGCGACAAACTCTGAGGCTCATCGGTCTAGTGATTTCAAGTGTGAATAACCCAACACCGATAATTGACGGGTAAATACGTTTACCGTACAGTCTCTCTCGTATTGACGCATTCCGCGTCAGGTCGGACCGTACAATTCCGTGAAGCTTCCCGACACCCACCACATAAGCTTCCTGGAATTTACTGACCTAATTCTTGCCCAAATTCTCCGTGGAATATTTTCGACATCCTTGACTCGGCATTTAATACGTCTGCTCTGAGAAAAGAGATTGGTACAACAAGGTGAACTGCAAACATAGACTGTCGTATGAATTAGTGACAGCAGCAACACTTTTAACGCATCTGCTGTAACAATTTATTCCAATTTTAGATTGAATTAATCATTTTTGGTTGTAGAGAATTTTATAATAAATAATTGTAGTCTTAGTTATTGTTGGCCCTCCAATCGCCATGGAATTTTTTCCTTGGAAACAATTATTTTCATCACGTGACATTT
The DNA here is from genome assembly GCA_949699805.1 of Tromatobia lineatoria. Lineage (NCBI taxonomy): Eukaryota > Metazoa > Arthropoda > Insecta > Hymenoptera > Ichneumonidae > Tromatobia > Tromatobia lineatoria. Next base: position 6,551,711 of record OX453040.1, on the reverse strand, counting down.
GTTCTGGATCAATATCGTGGTAAAATTAAACGTAGAAAAAAAAACTTTCTGGACCTTTCACTCTAGATACTTTTTTTCAAATGAAATTGAAATAGAGGATGTGTTCCCAACGTTATGCTATTATTTACCAAATTTTTTCAGAATTTTTTACTCTACGTAGAAAAAAGATGTTTCAAAAAGTTTCTAATGGTTGCTTATTTGTGTATGGACGAAATAAATCTTCAGTACCGTTTTTATGCCAGATTTCAAATGATGATTATCCTCACAGGATTATTGCAATGACTCTGCAAATTTTTTATTCCTGACGACTAAGTGAGCTCAATATTTTATCATGCATGAGTGATCAAAGGATCTCGTCTCACCGGATGCTAAGGATATGTAGGTCATTAGTCAAGATGTCGCCATGATGTCAGACTCGCTTGAGTCTTATCATAGCTAGTGTCTGTTGGAGACAAGATTGTGCAAGGAAACACCACTCCCACGTTTTTTAAATAGCTAGTTTTAGATAAAAATAGAATAGATAATTTTTTCAGCAGAAATTATGTCACCTTACGTACTAATTTGCCATTGAACGTGGCAGGATATTTAACCAATTTCTAACGAATATTTTTTATAAATCTCCAAAATTTAAAAAAGCAGTAAATTCATTGCTGCAAGATAATGAATCAAGAAAATATTTTCAATAAAAAAAAAAATAATCGAGATATAAATATTTGATTTGCATGTAAATATAAATTTACCGACTACACAAGAATCCTGATGTTATTCATCGACTGAAGAATAGTTTAACGTAGTATGACTCACGAAAGGATCAAAGTCCTAACAATCATAGTTGTAGCGAGTCGTATAAGCAGCGTCAAGCAAAATAAAAGAACCTGAAGAGAAAGAAAAAAAAAACGAACACGTGAAGAATAGAAAGAGGTGGGCCAACGAAAATTCCACGAGTGGTACACGCGTTCCGAATAGGCGATTGGGTTTCTCGGTCGTGGCGAGAGCCAAGCGTGTCGGGACACTCTCGTCACCTTCGTTAGCTGTGTCTCGATAGTTTCCAGCTTGCTGCGGCAGCTCTCAACCTCAATCCGTCCATCGTGCTCTTTCGCTCTCGTCCAGCGCGTTCAATAAGTTACTCAAGTGAGTGCAAGCGAGAGCGTAACGAACAAAACTCTCAATTGCCGCTATTTAATTATTGAGGCTATTACTAAAGTTACTGTGTCGCTGCGATGATTGACAACGCAATAACAAAACGCAGACAAGTATTGCAAAAGAATTTTCGAACGTTCTCACACAGTTTGTACTTTTTCGAAACAGAATAATTCATCAATTGAGAGCGTTTCTCACATCGCGATCGTACGAACAAACAAAAATAGTTGAATACGCCAACCAATCCGTCAAATGATTCTCAGTAAATTTACCTAGCTACAATAACCAATTGGTTGAACCAACTGATCTGTGAATGGCTAATTTATATATCAAAACAACGAAGTCCTATGCCGGAATAACTATTTTCTTTGCCAAAAAACAAATTGATATACTGAATGCACGGATTGCTATGTGAAAACTACCAATTGATATGCCAAAAAAAACAATTTCTATGTGAAAACTACCAATTGCTATGCCACAACAATCAATAGATATGCCGAAACAACCAATGGATATGTCAAAACAATCAATTGATATGCCAAATCATCTACTTGCTATGTTAAAACAACCAATTGACATCGCAAAACAACCAATTGATGTGTCAAAACAACAATTTCATGTCAAAATAACAATTTTATTTTTTTTAAATCCAATTGATATGTCAGAACAACAATTTTGTCTGCAAAAAAAAACCAATTGATATGTCAAAAAAACAATTTCATTTACAAAAAAAGCAATTGATATGTCAAAGCAACAATTTTATTTGCGAAAAAACCAATTGATATGTTAAAACAACAATTTTATTTGCAAAAAAAACCAAATGCTATGTTAAAACAATCAATTGATTGGTTAACTCAACCAATTGATCAGTTGGCTCAACCAATTGGCTATTTGGGCCAAACAAAAAAGAATTCTGACATATTCGACTATGCTGATAATTACCGCAATGGACTATTTCACTTTGTGCTCGGAGTTTACTTATCAAATAAGAAAACAGGCATGATTTACCTGTCGGTATACTAAAAATTATCTTCTATTCGTGCTAAAAATTCAATTCAATGATCTTGCGAAGAGGCGATACCACATCAGCTTGGAGACAACGCTACGCGAAGGTTCGCTTCGAAGATCGAGCTTTTGTGCCTCGAGGAAACACGCCGCAACTCCTCGAGCGTTCGCGACACAATCGAAAGGCCGCGGCACGTGTACGCGCGCGGCTGAGGCGTCGTCAAGTAGGCCATCGAGTTCTCCGTTCACGTTCCGGACTCTCGATAGCGTCGCGGCGGCGGCGTCGGCTCTCGACGCTTGTCCGGACGAACGCGAAGCCGGATCCATAATCGGTACCCACCAACTCTCTCTCTATCTCTCTTTCTCTCTCCATTTCACGCATAGTCGCCACGCTTGACTCGCCTACTCACTCGTTTTAGGATGCAAACCGTTAGACGGCCAAGTTGGCAATTTTATGAATACCCAAACGGTATAATACCATCTCCTACACTCAAAGTTGACCACCGAATCGAGCGCCCGTCTTTTACCGACAATGACTCTGCGACGAGGATATTCGAAAGTAAATCCCGGTTCGAACGACCGAGACCGAGATCTTTCACCGCGAGAACGATTGTTCTTTTCCGCAGTGGCCTTTTTGTTACCCTCGCTTCTTGTTTCTTGTCTTTAAGAACCACGGGACCTGATTTCAAAGCCGATTGTCCGGGGAGATCTCCCCGAAGGCTCAGCGGTATATCCACTGACTGGAGATACTATTTTAGAAGGGATCTCTCTGCAGTCAGTGGATCGGATTTGGCGAGAGAATAAAAAAAGGGTCGCTTCCTCTTCAAGGCTCTCTGCAGGTGTGAATTAAAGTTCAAGGTCCACCTCTACTTATATGCACAAGGTCAAAGCCACATTGAAATTTTTGTAATTCCGAAGAAAAGTTTTTGCCCACAAAAAAAGTCTTCAGCTTATTTAACACCTTAAACCATCTTACAAAAATAAAAGTACATTGATACATTAACCTATAAAATCACTACTTTCCCGGAAATTCAATTGAGAAAATTCTTATAGTTTTTGTGAACAACAAATTTCAGTCCAAAGTAAATCTGTAGTTTCGCAATATAAAACATTTTTTTTCACAATTTGTTTGAGATAAAAATTCGTCGATTGTGGCTGATTGAAGAGTTTGTTTAATTTATTAAATAAATTCAAATTAAAAAATTCCATCATAATAGAACTTTACCGCTAATCGTCGTATACAATAACACCTACTGTAAAAAATTACAAACATAGAGCATTAAACTGAAATTGTAAAGGGTAAAATGAACAACATTTTTCTTGTAAAATGAACAACATTTTTCTTGTAAAATGAACAACATTTTTCTTGTAAAATTAACAACATTTTTCTTGTAAAATTAACAACATTTTTCTTGTAAAATTAACAACATTTTTCTTGTAAAATTAACAAAATTTTTCTTGTAAAATGAACAATATTTTTCTTGCAAAATTAACAACAAAATCCTGTGAACATTTCTGAAAAAAATATTTGCCACATATACTTATATGTCAATTCTTTTCTGAGTCCATTGGCTATGTTTTTTCTTTATCTATGTTTGATAGTAATACTTTTGCGGATATTTCGTCGTCTCACTGTTCGACCGGGTCGTAAGTAAGCTATTCGTAAGGCTCCTTTTTTGGGAACTCCCCCAGCGACGCACGCGCGAGAATCGTTTGCGTCGGGCGAGCGTGAACTAGCGGAGCAACCGAATGGGAGGCCGGGAGGGGGTTCCCTACACTGGAGAGAGGTCAGTAGGTCACTCTCACTCACGAGGGAGCGATGTAAAAGCATACACATAGCGACGTACTCGCGACCGTTGACAAGCGATTCCACTTGATGAAAACAGGTGGTGCGCCACTGTATTATCCAGCAGTTTAATCATACTAGCTGCGTACGATGTACACATTCGGTGTTTACCACAGTTGTCTATTGTGAGCATTTATTTCCAACTCGTTAAAATAGGTCATTGTCATCGGTTGTCAAGCAATCGAGAATCATTTGTTACTCTATTTACACACAAAATAACACTAGAAAGTCTTGCAACTATCAAGTGTCAAACAACATACTGCATTTCGGTTGTTACTATTTGTCACTAGTTCCAATTAACATTCAAAATAATAACTTACGTATAAAAAGAGTCCCACGGACAATATATTAATAGCTGACCGTTATTAAATGCCTTCTCAATTCTCAAAATAAATTACGCTTTTAGTAAAATCAATCGATTAACGATGATAATGGTTATTAATAGCAGTTAATAAGAACTATTCCTAAGGATAATAATTAATTCCCCATAATTTTTGCTTCCTTATAGAGGAAGCCTTGTTTTTGTGGAAATTTATTTTTCGAAATTTTCATGTTAACATACTCAGAATCACGTAAAACGTCGGGACAATTGACCATCAAAATTTCTGCATCTTCAAAAAAAAACTTTGTCACGTTGTAGCGCCGTGACATTAGTTCTGAGAGGAAAATGTCTCGGGACTTTTTTGTTCCTTTTTTAATTCCCCGATGGCGTGTATTTTCTAAAAAAAAAATTTGTGTGAAATTAAGATGATCTGTGCAAATTGAAAACTTTGTCACGCTGCATCTTTTCCGTTTTGACTCGGAGAGAAAAGTTTGTAAGAGACATCTTCTTTCTTTTCTCATTTTGAAGTGGCGGTTATTCGTACTTTTGAAGTGACGGTTATTTGTGAGTAGTTATTTGGACTTTTGTCTTTATCCACGTTTCCTGACTAGGATATTGATCAAGAGCAAAAATGCCGTAGGACTTTTTTTGTCGTAGCCATGATTATCTAGTGGCGGGTTCCGCCGGATTTTTTTTAAGGGCAAAGAAATTTTTTTTTGTCATTTAAAAACTTTGGACTGCGATATCTTGGCTAGATCACCTCCTAGAAAAAAAACCATATCTGCCTTTTCTGTTCCTTTTTCGATTATCTAGTGGCGGGTTCCGCCGGATTTTTTTTTAAGGGCAAAGAAATATTTATTTTTTTTTGCCATTTAAAAACTTTGGACAGCGATATTTCGGCGAGATCACCTCCTAGAGAAAAAACATATCTGCATTTTCTGTTCCTTTTTCGATTATCTAGTGGCGGGTTCCAATTCCACTATCCAGACACCGAAAATTCAATTGTCCATAACTTACGAACGGCACAATGGATCGAGCTCAAATTTGGCACGCAACTAGAGTATTGACTCCTCTGTAATTGACGTGATTTTTAATTAAATGTATCAATGTATACAGATTTTATAGAATTTTTGATTTTTCAAAAAAATGTCGTGATCACTTTAACTTTCGTAAAAGTTCGCCAATTTAGCTAAATAGTTCTTTATCAATAAAGACACGTTTCTTGATGTTTGGTATAGAATTTCAGCGAAATCGGTAAAGCGGTTCCGATTTTTTAGAATTCTGAATTTTCTCGAAAAACAATTTTTTTCTCTAAATCACGTGGAATAGCAACCAATAAACCGAAATGTTCTACAGTCGAAAAATACCATACAGCTATGTTACGTACGAAATGTGGTACTGATCAATAAAGTCGTTCGGTTTTTATGGCATTTAAAATTTTTTAATAAATGTACATTTTCGGTCACAACTTCCGCAAAAGTTGAGAGAGTAAGCTAAAAATTTGTACTTAATCAAAATGCGATGTGAGGGCGTTTTAACGGTTTTTCATAGCTGCACACAATATGGATAATTAAAGAGAAAAAAAAGATGCAACGTAGAACTTTGCACATTGATTCCTCACATAAAATGTGAAGACAGCTGTAAAGAGGATATTTTAAAATTTTATTTTTTAACAAATCTACCTCTATCAGGAAACCAAAATAAGTAATAAATGTTTTCCTTATAGAGGTAGATTTGTTAAAAACTGGAATTCAAAAATATCCTCTTTACAGCCGTCCTCAAATTTTGCATGAGGAAGCAATATGCAAAGTTCTACTTTGCATCTTTTTTCTCGTTATAATTTCGGAGGGTGGCTTATGATTTGATAGTAATAATGAGATATTTTTTTTTTTTTTGTTGAAGAGTAGAAGGTCAAGTCCGATGCGCTATTTAGATTTGCAGAATTGCCTCGATCGTGTGCTCGTATAGTCGGTTAAATATGAAGGTTGCGAAGAGTGTATAATAATAAACATAAGCAGTGTAGCGACGAGGCAGTTGTAGCAGGGCTTCTACCTCGGGGTTAACACACGCGGTATAATAACGCAATATAACTGTCAAGACGGCGATTGGATAATCCACCGAGGCCTGCAGACGACGCATGCAGACGTTGACTCTTCTAGCGCGGACTGAATAACTCGTCGCACCGATTATTAGAATGAGGGACAATTTTTATTCCACTCCGACGTTTGTCGCTATTGGTTGACGGGCTCACGACAAATTGCGAGCGTTCCTCTGCTTAAATTCCCCCTCCCTCTATTTTATACTCGCTCTCTCTATATTTTTACTGTGCGTGTAATGCGTCGGTCGCACTCTCGTAATCGTTTTACGAGAATCCCAGCAGTCAGAAGTAGGTCACCGACGACCAAGAGCTCTGCGCGCGCGCTAACGTTCAGTCAACGAACGAGACGAGCGCCTTCATTGTATAAACGTGCGAGTGACTACTCGCGTCCGCTTTCCGTACGCGCTTCCTCCACGCCACTCATCTAATATAACTCAACAGCTGATATACCACATATTTGAGCGGTCATCACTGAAATATTGCTTTTTAATTTATAACTGTCACGGAATATAGAAATTAGGATAATGTTATTGGGAGGATAATATTCTTTTTTCTGCTAATGATTACTTACATTGATCGAAAATAAATACCCAATATATATCAACAGCTGATATAGCATATTTTTTAAATCACGGGAATACTTTGTGGTTTTTTTTTATTTTCAAAAAGCCAATGTTGGCAACATTGACCGGAGATTATTTTTGAAATTTATTGTGGAAATATTTCAACTCGTTTTGAAATTGGATTTTTTCAATTTACTCCTCGTCATCTTGGTAAATTTCTTATCTTTTCGATTTATCCCATGATCTTTGATATTATTGGACCCACTTTAATCTTTTATATCTCAGATTCCTAAATTCGGAATGAATCAGCTGTTCAAAAATTTTGAAATAAAGAATGTCAAAAATTTCTTTTGTAAAATCCTTTTCTTCGAGGATTCAATAATATAAAATCACTCCGCAAACTAGAGATGGATAAAACACACGACACAACAAAAGTGGTCAAGACTACATACATCTTTTAATAATTAAGCGATGCTAAAAAAAAATTCAGTCATCACAAATGTTCGATTTTACAAGGGAATATTACGAGAAGGATTACGTAAAGAAGACGTAGTAGAAGCTTCCGCTTTTTCTATTTATCAGCAAACCCGGAAATCTTGGAACGAGACGAGAATAAGTTTGTTTCAAAGCGTTCCGAGGATGATTCGTCGATTTCGCGGAATTTTTCCGAGGGTCGCTATCGTCCCGCGGTGGTCATTGATGCAGCCACAATGTCACGCTCACTGGGTCAGAATGAACCCGGCTGATAGAGCTCGTCGATGCTGGCGCGTCTGTGGCCACCGGCTGACCACCGAACGTCGTTCCCAATATTATTCCCGGAACGGTCCCGCCGGAAGCTGCAGCTGACCGGGAAATATCACTACGGAATATCGCATCGACGATGGCCAATGAGATTTTCAACCCGTCACAATTGATCCGAGTGAAGATGAAATATGTACGCGTTGCTACGGTTAACCCTTCTTGATCACACGGGGTCAAAATGACCCCACGTTAACGTATTACAGCTAGACCATGTGACCACGAAGGATTAAAGGGCAGCTTGGCCGATTTTCGCCAAAAAAGCGTTATTTTTTAAGCGCAAATAAAATCGGATCTGTATTTACTGTTTTTAAAACCCGCAAAAAAAATATCTATATCCAAATATAAAAATGTGTAAACTGCCTAAACTTCGGAAAATATATCTTTTGTATTTACCATTTCGTAAAAATATAACTCCATACACATCTCGTTATTTTAAGTTATCTTGATATTATTGTTATTCAATATGTAAATATCGATAAGAATTTTTTATATTGTAAATGGTAAATGAAAATTGAATTTTATTCATTGACGGGAATAGGTTAAGTCACGTTTGCCATTTTTTTGCAAAACAGCAAAAGAAAAATTGTCTGCTTTACACTGAGAGGAATATTTAGTTGAATCGACGGAATCAGCCAAATAAACCGATTATTTAGATCTTTTCAAGTTTAAGTAAATGGATTACTGATCAGTACATTACATTATTTCGTTGGATGGAAAAAAATGTAATTGACTCAACAAAATATTTAATTTTTTTGACTAAATATTATGTTGATTTAATCAAGCTGTTCTATGGAAAAAGTGAGACAAAATGATTATTCAAATCATATCGTATTACATCGTTAATCGTACCAACTAAATTTATCGTTGGATCAAAACAATATTTGTTTCAAGGTTGACAATATTTATTTCAATGTGGAAGATATTTATTAGAACCCATTCAATATTTAATTGCTTCAATTGAATGAATTTTCAAATATAAACGATTTATTTTTGAGCGACTGAGTAAATGAATTTTTTAATTCACTCCAGATAACAATATGAATACATTCGATCTTTATTCGTTGTTTTTAATTACATTATTGAATGGACTTAAAGAAATACTTTTCCGTTGCTACTAAACATTTAATCCGCTCAAATAAGGCATAATTTTACTTAATCCAATTGTATCCATGGGAACAGTTTCACATGTATATATGTTCAATGAAATAATTTCATTGATTCAAATACATATATTTAAATACACACAATCAGATATTTGATTGGCTCAACGATATATATCATTGCTTCAATTGTCCTGATTCTTTTGACTACATAAAATTAACTATTTTTATACAATTGACTCACCGAAAAATATCGTTATTTATACCATACGTATAGTACAAATAGCTTTAATACCAAGCTATTTGAGTCAATCAATAGGGTTCAAATAAACGATTTAGTTCGTTCAACGGTTTTTGTTTTTTCAGTAGAAAAAAGTAGTTTTCGTTTTAATAATTATTACAATAAAATATATTTTTTTTTTAGAAATTCACTCTATCGTATTGAAAAAAAAATAAAACTCTATTCACAGAAATTGGTGAAGCTACTTTTAACAGTCGATGCAGCTGCGCTCTCGTGTTTCTCGCTCCTGGGCTTCTCGAATCTTCGCTTCCGAATTCGAAAGCGGTCGTCGCGCCCGCCCGCACGATTTCGAAAGCATGTACACAAACAACACGAGAAGAGGACGCGACGAAGCGAGCGAATCGGTCTCTGCCATAGTCCGTCGCGTTGTAAATGAGTCATGAGGACATCACCACAGCGCTCGTTTCTTTCTGAGTTTCGACATCGTCTTGCTGCCGAGAACCTCACGTCGACGTCTTCAAATGCGATCGCAACGGTGATGAATAAAAAATTCCGCACAGTGAAGAATACATCGACGTTTTATTATTCAAAGAAAATGGTGCAGAACCATCACATGTACTATATTAAACATGCCATTTTACGATTCATCCGAACTTGTCGGCTGTACCGTTTAAGTTTTCATCTTGAATATTACCGAGTCAACAGGCGATTCCTGTAGAAAACTTTTACCCTAAGCCATTTCAGAATTCTGATCACTAAGAAAAAATATATGACGTTAATAAAGCTCCCGGTTAATCTTAGGAAAGTTATCAACAGCCAAAAAAAAATCTAGTTATGCAAAGCAAACAGTTATTAACCGTTTGTTGTACAACTTGTTGAAACCGTTTTTTTCTTAATATTCTTTTTTGAACGTTCTTTTTTTTAATTTCAAAAATAGGTACTAATAATTTTTTAGAAAATAATTGCAATTTTTTCTATGTCTCAATGAAACTCTTTTCTCAAACATAATCTTCAAAATTTCGAACAATAAAAAAAAAGCTGCAGGAACAAGTCTTCTCTCAAGTCTAACATATTCTTCAGTAACTCGCACTCCACGTTATTACCCAACATTTTTCAAATTCGGTCAGTGAATAACCATCTTTTCAAAACATCTTTTTATTTCTATCCCTAGAGAAAACGTATGTAAGGTAAACGTCCCAGTAATCGACCGTTTCGTGCTATAAATATAGATTTTGCTGTAGTCAAAGCACATACTGTCAATTACTGGGACGTTTACCTTATAAATTATTTTCGGAAAGTCGTATGACATTGAAAATCGTTCCCATCTGTGGATATTGGACAGTAAAAATGTTGGAAGACTTCGTTGAATCGAAGCCGCGACGGAGAAATGTGAAGGAAGGTTAAAAGGCCAATAACTGCACAGTATACATCTCCGCATATATGTATATATATATGTATATCAACAGCGCGCACACCTCGCGATCATCATCGCTCGTTCGTTCGGCCTGGTCGGGCATGCACACGTGCATTACGCCCACTAAAGGTCACGAGAAGCGAGCGGCGAGGACTCTCGAGTCTCTCGGACGCACACACAGATTCACAGAGCAACTACAATATAGCGCGGAGCCCGCGTGATTGCATATCTCGCATGCCTCGCCGTTTCGCTTTTGCTATGCCTATGCCTACTGTTACTCACGCCAGTCCCTCTCTCTGTGCCTCGAATGTGAATCACGCCGGGCGTCGGCAACGTGCGCTCCACACGCTGCTGCTCCCGATCGTGTCTCTCGAACGTCTTATGCACTGTGTATATCGCATACTAGGGCGGCGAGATATGGCTATGGAACAGAATGGAACCTGGCGAGGAGACGGAGTGAGTGAAGCCACTGCAAGAGAAACAAAGACCGACAGACGTATGCGGGATTCTACGTCAGTACGGAATTAACTAGCACTGAGAAAACGTGCTGAATGAACTAAATCATTTATTTGAATCCTCTATAATTGACTCGAGTGACTTTGTATTTGAAGAAACTATACGGATGGTATAAATAACTCATAACTAACCTACAATATCAAACAGCGCATAGCCTGGAAATTAGACAACCAAAAAAGTACCAAAATTTAATCAAGGAAACAATGAAAACTACGTAATGTATTGGATTACTGAAGAGGAGCCAAATCTGGGCCGATGTGATTACAGAAAACAATTGAGTTTCATTATTCGGTCGCTGTTAACTGATTAACCTACGCCACTATAAATAACGATATATATCGTTGAATTAATTGTATAAAAACAGTCGCTTTTATGTGGGCAAAAGAATCAATGCAATTGAAGCAGTTATACATTGTGTTGAGTCAATCAAATAAGTGATTGTATGTATTTAAATATGTATATTTGAATAAATACAATTATTTAATTAAACCTGTATACATGCAGAATTGTTTCCATATATACAATCAAATAACTGATTGTATGTATTTGAATATATATACTTAAATCAATAAAATTATTTGATCAAACTTGTATACATGCGGAATTGTTTCCGTATATACAATTGGATTGATTAAGATTGTGGCTTATTTGAGTGGATTAAATGTTTAGTAGCAACGGAAAAATATTTTCTCAAGTCCATTTAATAATGTAATTGAAAACAACAAATAAAAATCAAATGTATTCATATTGTTATCTGGAGTAATTAAAAAAATTCATTAACTTCGTCGCTCAAAAATAAATCTGGTATATTTGAAAATCCATTTAATTAAAGCAATTAAATATTATCTGGGTTCTTATAAATATCGTCCACATTGGAATAAATATTTCATACATTGAAACAGATATTGTTTTGATCCAACGATAAATTTAGTTGTTAGGATTGAAGATATAATACGATGTTATACAAATAAGTGTTTTGTCTCACATTTTTCATAGGATAATTTCATTGAATCAACACAATATTTAATCTAAAACATTAAATATTCCGCTGATGCAATTAAATTTTTTTAAATTGTATTTAAACAAATTGTAAGTGTGAGCAAAAAATATTGGTGAGATAACGAAAAAAATTTCAAAGTTAAACCACCATTTAATCATTGCTTATCATGCGGGTGCTTTGTATTTTGCCCTCGATTTGATATAACCTACCGTGATAATATATAGAAAAATTGGCTATAATTGGAGAAAAAAAAAAGATTGATAATTAAATTACTTTTCTTGCGTTATATTTTTGTAACTTAGTCGGATGCCCAATTTTGTTATCAATTTTGTATAACTGACTTTTTTGCATTAACAGAACCTCTAGACAAATCGGCAGACCAGGCAAATATTTAATATATAATATAAAGAAATCTTTTTCCAAGTATGTGTCATCTTTGAGAAATTATATTTTATTCCCCTATTTAAACATTGCATTCTCCTAACAATTTGATATAACCTGCGATGACATGTACGGAACCTACACAAAAATTAGGGTTAGGGTCTCCAGAAAAACAGTCACAGCAGGCAGATATTTAGTGCGATGAAGAAAGTTCGTTAAAATGTAAGTCACTTTTGAAAAATTATATTTTCCTCCCCTATTCAGCCATTGCATTTTTCTAACGATTTGATATAACCTTTGGTTAGATGTACGGAATCTACAGAAAAAAAGCGGTGATATTTCTAGAAAAGCAAAGCAGAAAAATATTCAGTGCCCTAAAAAACGATTTTCCAAAGATAAATCTTGAGAAATTATATTTTACGAAAAAAAGCGGTGATATTTCTAGAAAAGCAAAGCAGAAAAATATTCAGTGCCCTAAAGAACGATTTTCCAGAGATAAATCACTTGAGAAATTATATTTTACGAAAAAAAGCGGTGATATTTCTAGAAAAGCAAAGCAGAAAAATATTCAGTGCGCTAAGAAACGATTTTCCAGAGATAAATCTTGAGAAATAATATTTTACTCCCCTACGCAGTCATTGCATTTTTCCAATGATTCGATATAACCTTCAGTGACATGTACGAAACATATAGAAAAATTAGCGGGCTCCTAAAATATTTCGCGTAAACAAAATAAATAAATACAAATTGTAATGACTGAATGAAAACGCCTTGTATACAGATCTTGATAGAACTGAGAGCGAAGTGGTGGTGAAGTATATTTCACGAGTGCAGAGCACCAGCAGCAACAGTGGTAAGAGGCGATTGTGGTCGTAGTAGGCATAGCGCACAGACTCTCCTCTCATCCGTGCCATGTATAAGTATAGTAGCAGTGCTATAGTGTGCGCAGAGCGCAGGAGACCGAGAGGCGAGCGTTGCGCGCTGGCGGGCAAGGCCAGGGCTGACTGGTAATTTTCTTGCGCAACGATAGACTTCACAGAACCATAGGCAATGCCTTTGGTTACTCGACTCGGCCTATGCTGGTGGATATATACCTCAACCTACTCGCCATGCAACGCGTTCACTATAGTTATCTATTGCGCACTGCTTTGCCTCGCTCTATACCTATATTCAATGAGCCACCAGTAGCATTGTTAAATTACATCGACTCATTGTCGGCCTCTGTCTCAACCTCGAGTTTATATGTTTTCGCATCATCTTATCGCACGAGACTCTCTAACACTTTCGTTATCTATTGAAAAATCATTCTGCCCTCACGTTTTGTTACTACCGTCAATATAAGAATTCCATTCATTAAAATACATAAAAGCCACCGAAATATTCGAGGTGCTGTAAAAAAAAAAAAAAAATTTATTGGTCCAAGAAAAAATCCGAAACCGGATTTTTATTCCATTTTCTAAATTTAGGTAAACTTGTTTCGAATTAATCTACCTTGAATTTATTACATAGGCGATTTTAGACTTTTTTTCGCAAAACAAAACGAAGTTTTCCAATAATTTCGAATTTTTATTTACCAAAATTACAAAATTTCCTTTTTAATTTTTCTAATCTATGCAAAATAGTTACAAAAACCATCTTTAGTAAACAAAATATTGCGATTTTTGTTACAACTCAATATACGAGTATGCATAAAAAATTCCACCTCATTATACTTACAAATATTTTCAAGAACACGCCTTTATTAATTATTCTCCGTAATCCCATTCTTTATCTCTCCATCAATCTTTTTATTCATACTTGTTACAAAATAAACTTCCATTCTCCAAATTTTTTATTGCATACGATTTAAAATCCTCAATTTTGTCTGGATAGTGGCTTAAATGTAATTATCCTGGCCTGCATTTAACATTTGTAACATTAATTATTGATTCTCATAAATTTTTATTCATTTCTTTCAACAAAATAAAAATAATAATAATTCTATCAATATTTTATTGCATACTATTTAAAATCCTCAATTTTGTCTGGATAGTGCCTTAAATGTAATTATCCTGGCCTGCATTTAACATTTGTAACATTAATTATTAATTCTCATAAATTTTTATTTATTTCTTTCAACAAAATAATAATAAAAATAATTCTATCAATATTTTATTGCATACAAATTCAAATCCACACTTTTCTCTTGATAGTGAAATTGCGGTGAGTGCAAATATACCGGGTTGACGTTAGCGCTCGTTACATTCATTATATTGCCGACGCAGTGGTTGAGTTAAAAAATTTGCATCGTGAGAACGAGCGAGGAGAAGTTTCAGTCAGAAGAGACCTTTGCGATGTGGACTGTCGTTCGAGATGCTCGAGTACGAACGTGAGAGACTCGACGACCGCCGGCTGATAACTTTGAGCCGAGTGTGTTCCTTGTACCTGTGCGTTAACAGCTCGCGTAGGCGTCTCAGCTAGTGAGCCACCCTGCAGCTGACGCAACACTCGTCTCGTACGAGGAGAACGCTCGTTTCGTTGAGGATCGTTTATCGCCTCGACTCTTCACCGACTCGTCGCTCTCGCAGACAGCGGCTAAATTATATTTATCACTCGTCGTTCTCGCCTACCAACTTTTTACCATTTTTTTCAACTCCAAGCAAAAAAAACTTGTCCCACATACGCGTTTACCGTAATTCGCCGTTAAATAAGTCACGAGGATCCAGAATATAAATTATCCGGTTAGTAAAACTGCATTATCAATTTTTTAACACATCTGTCATGTTATTTATTTATTAATTATTGTTTTGCAACGATTGTCTGGAATTATTATGAGAAGATGCTCATGTATTCAACAATTTGCAAGATAAATGTTTAGATAATTTAAAAGAAATAAATAAAGTACCCAATTTTGCTTCCTCGTAGTGGGAACTTTGTTTTCGTGAAAATTTTTTTTTCGAGATTTTCATGTTAATATACTCAGAATCACCTAAAACGTCGAGAAAAGTGTGTTCCAGAAAATTCAATGGTCCATAACTCACGAACGGCACAATGGATCGAGCTCAAAATTGGCACGCAACTAGAGTATTGACTCCTCTGTGATTGACGGGATTTTTGATTGAATGTATCAATGTATACAGATTTTATAGAATTTTTTATTTTTCAAAAAAATGTCGTGATCGCTCTAACTTTCGTAAAAAATCGCCAATTTAGCCAAATAGTTTTTTTTATATATAAAGACACGTCAAATGATGTTTGGTATTGAATTTCAGCAAAATCGGTAAAGCGGTTCCGATTTTATAGAATTTTGAATTTTCCGAAAAAACAAATTTGTTCTCTGAATCACGTCCAATTTCAACAAATGAATCGAAATGTTCTACAATTGAAAATATCATACAGCCTTGTTACGTATGAAATTTGGTGCTGATCGGTAAAGTCGTTCGGATTTTATGGCATTAAAAATTTTTTAATAAATGTACATTTTCGGTCACAACTTCCGCAAAAGTTGAGAGAGTAAGATAAAAATTTGTACTTAATCAAAATGCGATGTGAGGGTGATTCAACAGTGTTTCATAGCTGCACACAATATTGATAATTAAAAAGGAAAAAAAAGATACAAAGTAGAACTTTGCACATTGCTTCCTCATATAAAATTTGAAGAGAGCTGTAAAGAGAATATTTTAAAATTTCATTTTTTAACAAATCTACCTCTATGAGGAAACCAAAATAAATAATAAATGTTTTTCTCATAGATGTATATGTGTTAAAAACTGAAATTTCAAAATATCCTCTATACAGTTCTCTTCAAATTTTATATCAGGAAGCAATGTGCAAAGTTCTACTTTTATTTATTTATTGTTGCGCTCGTTTATTCTTAGATATTATGGAACATTCGCTTTCTTCCAATTATCGAAAATATCGTACATTACTTATAAACCGAACGAGACTATACTAAAAAAAATTATTATGAAGATTATTTTGCCATAAGTTTAAGTTCCAATAAAAAAAACAGA
The DNA here is from genome assembly GCA_949699805.1 of Tromatobia lineatoria. Classification (NCBI taxonomy): domain Eukaryota; kingdom Metazoa; phylum Arthropoda; class Insecta; order Hymenoptera; family Ichneumonidae; genus Tromatobia; species Tromatobia lineatoria. The sequence goes on along the minus strand of OX453040.1, from coordinate 6,535,292 downwards.
CTTTTTAAACTCTGATTACAAATGGAGAAAATTATTTCGCTTTGCAGACTTGTCAGTATTTTCCGGAAAATCTCGGAGCCCATTTGCCTTGCGTTGTCCAAGTTGGAATAATAATAATAATGGCAACAATACCGTTGAGTTTTATGGTCTCGTTGATCTTATTCTTATTTTTGCGATGTAACTCTATTCTCATGCTGGCAACGTAAACGGCGAAACAGGCTCGTGGAGATTTCGTTTGCTGTTGAAAGAAAAATATAGCGAGCGGCCATTACTGTACAATAGAAGGTACTATGAACGGGCGTACGGGATTCCGACGGAGAGTTCGCTTCGCTAGTTTAGTTTTGCGCTTTCGGAATAAAGAGAGACTTCGATGCCAAGAAGCCTGCAGAAGCGATGAACTGGCTCTGTACGTCACTGGTGCGCATCGCCACCCTCCAAGTATTATTCGCAAGCCTTGAACACAATACAGCTTGTGAGCCTCCGTCATTTAAAGGGACTCGCCTCGCGTGTTTGAAAAAATACATTCCCTGAATAAAACATCAACAATTAACATTCAATTCAATAACACTTTTTACATTAATTAAAATACCGGGTTCAATTAAACTTAGTGCACTATTAAATACCATATCGTTTTAAAATTATAATTTTCAACGCAAGTCTTAGCTTATAAATTAATTAGATAATGCATTTAAAAAAATTATATTCAATTATTCAATCTACCATTTTTTTAACAAAGCAATCTTTCGAAAGTCGAACAAATATTTGTGTTTTTGATAATATTAAACAATGAGTGCAACGATTAGGGAAAAAACGAATAATATAAAACTATTGAAGAAATTACTCGAGAATTCGATTTAAGATTTGTTTAAAATTGAATGGTATTTTCTGTGTTATGTTTTCAATAAGGTTATCTTTTAAAAACCAAAGTCAGTATAACAAGGTTGCTGCATTATTTTCAAAACAATTTTTGCAGCTCTTAACAAAAAAAAAAAAAAAAATAAGGAAAATCTTTGAAGCATTGTAATAATTTCTTTCAAAGTTCGAATTGCATTGAAGGACAGATTTACTTAGCAACATTTAAATAAAATTTATTAGCATTGACTACATGAATAAAATGTCAGCTGTGTTTGTTGCTTTTGATGAATAGATCAGCAACAATAAACGAGAAAACTACTCGGCATAGCAAGCAAGTAAAAGCCTCGTTGCATTAGTTCCAAAACAATTTTCGCAGCACTTAATAAACCAAGTAAAAAAGTCTCTAAAATATTGTACTAATTTCTTTCAGAAATTCCAACTGCTAATGCAATTGCAATTTTGAATACTCAATAATAACAGATTCTCTCAGCACTATTTAAATAATATTAATTAGCATTTACAACATCAAACAAACGTCAGCTGTGTTTGTTGCGTTTGGTAAATAGATCAGCAACAAGCGAGAAAACTCCTCGGCGTAGCAAACGAGTCGAAGCCTCGTTGGCCCGTTTTAGTTCTTTCACTCGACCCACCAGCGGTGGCGCGGCCCCCACGAACGAGTTATACTTCGCTCTCGATGTGCTCTCTTCCTCTATCTCCTTCGCGGGATCCTTCGCAGAGTCGTTTATAGTTGAGGTAGAAAAGAAGACGAAGGTATAGAAGAACGGAAGGTGGAGTGGGAGAGGACGCGGCGAAGACGACGACGACGACGAGGACGAGGAGAAGAGTAGCAGCAGCGAGTCAGGCGAGTGGCGAAGCGAGTAGAGTAGCTTGGTTCCCCGCGGAGAGGGTCGGGGGATATGCAAGCCAGAGTCAAGGCCGCTCACTGCTCCGGCGAGTGCGAAGAGCTACTAACCAACACGGAAACCTCGCCGTCCTCGCTTGCTCCTCGGCTTCTGCCGCCGCTGCTGCTGCTGCTGTTGCTGTTGCACGCCATCATGCGCCTGGCTTTTAGTTCTCAGCACATATACTATATATAAACTATGTTATGTTGCTACAAGTCGTTCGATTTCACCAGGTAGCGTATGAGTATATGCAACTGGTTCACTAGCAGAAGCAGCTTCGACTATAAATATACACTCGGCATAATGAAATAGGGCAAACGGTTCAGTTGTTGGCCCTTTAAGAGAATAGCATCGACATCCCTGCGTCATAGTTAATGGAATCGTTTCCGTGCACCTCGCATTTTGTTATCAGTGACAATATTCAAGTTTATGAATCTATTTTCTGGTTTATTAAACCGTAGAAAATTTTTCCAGAATTTGCGCATTATTTGGTTGGACTAATTTTGAGAGAATCATTTTGTAAAATTTGACATTTTTTAAATCATAGGCTCGGAAAATGAGTTTGAAAAATTTGCCCTTGTTTTATTCATAGACTAAATAGAAATGTGGGTATTGATGATTTGAATAGTGGAATATTTTCAGTTATTTGCTCTTTGCTTTGTGATATATTCCGTTAATTACTGTTAATATAATGAACGGAGGCGAACGGTTCAATTATCAGCCCTTTTAACAAATTCTATTGGTATTGCTAGATTATTCGCTATTCAACGATTTTTACTATCATTGCATTATGGTATCAGCCCTTTCAACAAACTCTATTGGCATTGCTACATTATTCACTATTCAACGATTTTCGCTATCATTGCATTACAGTAAGGAACACTTTGTAAAACCTGGCCGTTATGTATTGATTATACCATCAGATAAAACATTAATATCGCTAATTACAAAAAGTAGATAAAAATAGATATCTCGAAAATTTTGAGATATTTTCTTACTGATGCTTATAATGAATGAAAATAAATATTTAAATAAAATTGTTCTTTGAATACATTACCGTTTGAATAACCATTGTAAGAACAATACATGAATATAATCTTTTTATCGAATAACAAACGGTAAATTAAATTGATTGCTTATTAAAAATTGTATTATTGGTCTATTACAAAATTCATGCCGTATATCACGCGCAAAAAAAAGTATTATAACAGTATTAAAAAAATATTTAAAAAAAATTATTAAGAGTCTCGCATATTGAACTTTTTAATACTCAGTTTGATACTTTTTTTCGAGACTTGAGTAAAAAAAAGTATTGTGTTTTGTAAGTAATGGTATTAAGTATCAAAAAAGTATGAAATCGTATTTTTGGAAAAGAATTCAATACTCAGTTGATACTTTCGGTCAGAGATTCAAGTATTAAAAAAAGTATCACGGAGAAAAAGTATTAAATTCCGTATTAAAACAGTCGGAAAAAGTACGTTTTAATACTGTTTTTAATACCTGTTGATATTCTTTTTAATACTCAAATCACAGAAAAACATATTGAATTGAGTATTAAAATCGTCATTAAAAAATACGATTTAATACTAGTTTTAATACTCATTTGATACGTCTTTTAATACTTGAATCTTCGACCACAAGTATCAACTGAGTATTCAATTCTTTTCCAAAAATACGATTTAATACTTTTTTTTTTATACTTAATACTCAAGTCTCGAAAAAAGTGTTAAACTGAGTATTAAAAAGTGGAATACGCGAGACTCTTAATACTTTTTTTTAAATACTTTTTTTAAAATACTTTTTAAATATTTTTTTCAATACTTTTTAAAATACTTTTTAAAATATTTTTTAAAATGCTTTTTTAAATACTTCTTCAATACTTTTGTTAATACTTCTTCAATACTTTTGTTAATACTTCTTCAATACTTTTTTTGGGCGGGATTGTCCGTCTTGGTCTCTTCGTGATACATTGTACCTGTTAATACGTACGTATAGTCAACTAGTTACTGATGAACCTACCAACCTACCTACAGAAAATCATTGCGTTCGATCCTATCTCATCTACTACTACCTCGCGCTCTTACTCATACATGCATACATACACACATATATAAGACTAGTGCTCTCCTCTCGAGACTCTCCGAGCACAGCGTAGTGAAGAGCAATTTTGTCGCGGTTTCTTGCTCGGCAGTCCACGCGATATCCCTCAGAGTAGTCTCTGCAGGCTCAGAAGACACTCTCAGCCGCCGGAAGTATTCACCACGGCGAAAACATTCGCCCGATGGAACACTGAGACACTGACCAAGCGATGGTGCGCTGCTCTTGGCTGGTCACTCGGTGATGATCGTTCGCGCGCACTCTACTCTCTTATCCACGTCAGTGATGGTGTCCCGCGAGTACCACCAGCCGCAGCCGCACGTTCACCATCTTTTCTCGTCAAGAACGCATTCGCTCCGGCAGCTAGCAATATTCTATCTATATAACGCTTCGGGAGAGATTTTCTCTTCGTCTTCTCTCTTCCCTCGTCCTATTCCCCGGTTTCCCTTCACTCCTTCTTCAACCTCTCCTCCCTATGGTTATACTTGCAACAAACCACTTTTGCAGCGTCGCTATTCTATCCCAACGCCTTTAGCTTCGCACCGGTTTTATTACTCGAAGACGCGTCGTTATCTTCGGAAAATTAAATCTCGAGTAAAGACGAATTCACAGTCACTGGACTTGATTCATTCGAGGACGTTTTTGTTTACTTTTTATTCACACATTTTTTATTATACTTGCATTGCATTTTGGATTACTTGGAATGGGAAAAAAATGAATAGGGGAATACATTCCTGAGAATATATCGAGCAATCCCTTCTCCTGAAAGTTGTGTGCACTTTTGTTTATCTGAAATATATTCTGAAAAGTATATTTCTAAGTTCTCGTCAAATTATACTTCGTACTGGTTCTATTATTGGAAGACACTTCGTTATCTTCGGAAAATTAAATCTCAAGTTAAGACGAATTCACAGTCACTGGACTTGATTCATTCGAGGACGTTTTTGTTTACTTTTTATTCACACATTTTTATACTTGCATTGCATTTTGGATTACTTGCAATGGGCAACAAATGAATGGGGGAATACATTTCTGAGAATATATCGTGCAATTCCTTCCACTGAAAGTTTTTGTACTTAATAGAAGGTTTATCTGAAATGTGTTCTAAAAAGTATATTTCCAAGTTATCGTTGAATCGATATATAGTTTGAACTTGAATTCACAACATGGCATTATTAATTCGCCGCTTAAACTCAAATACACAGAATTCGGTCATTAGAATAAATCCTTGAAAAATATTAATCAATATTAATAAAAAACCAAAGGTCACAAAGTTAAAGCGATAAGAAATTTATTTTTCTGAAAAATCCTACACATTACATTAAAATACAATTTACAGCTAAATAAAAAGTAAACTAGTTTCAGATACAATATTTTCACCTGAGATTTTCCCACACAATAGTTTCACCTGAAACATTCCCCTAATAATAATAATAATTTATTAAAGTTTCGCTTAATTGAATTTCGTTATTACGCAATGACATTGCAAAGTCTGCAATTCAATAAAACTTGACTCAACGAAACGAGCCCGTGTCGATTGGGACTTTCACCTGAGTTATTCGACTGACCTGAGTTATTCAGAAGAGCAGAGAGTCCGTCGTGTACATGCACCGAGAGCACGCACCAGTTACGTCGCGAGGGGACGCGATGTGTACCAAGTTAGCAGCTACTATGTTCACCATGAGGTGTAGATGGTGTGTCCGTGCCTCGCTTTACCTTCCGTACAGTAAAGGAGATGGACAGGCAGCTACTACACGGAGAAAATTGCGTTTCTATACGGACTCCTCTCCTCAAAGTCCACCCAGATATACTTTAAGGATGTATGATAGGTACAGTCTCGCCAAAAGTGAGTTTCAGAGACAATTTCGATCACTTCCCGATGGGATAAAAATCGGAGAAAAATAATGCATGCTGAAAACATTGATTTCACATAATAATAAGCCCAAAATGTTATTAACAAATTGGTGCAAAAACCATTGTTCAACAAATAAACAGTCAACCTAACTTTTTTTTCTATGAAAATAATATGTACATTTTTTTGAATGCGTATATATTTTTTCAGATTTTTTTCTTGATTTTGATTTTGATTTTTTTTTTTTTTTTAATGCACAGGATATAACACATTTTGGATATGCGTTTTGCAAAAAAATCTTGAGTTTAATAGATGGTTTTATGCCGAACACATTTAAAATTCGTTGTTTCGCGCACATTTTTGAAAATAAAAATAATAAAAATCAACATAAAGAAAAAATCTGAAAAAATTCATACGCAAATTCATATTCAAATAAATTAACATATCATTTTCAGTAGAAAAAAGTTTGGTTGATTGATTGTTTATTGAACAATTTTTTTTATTCAGAGATTTGTTGACATTTTAGACATTTAGACATTTTGGAATCATTACTATGCAAAATTAATCTTTTCGGCACGTTTAATATCGATTATTTTTTTCCGATTTTTATCCCATCGGGAAGTAATCAAAATTTTTTCTGAAACTCACGATCAGCGGGACTGTACCTATCGTATATCCTTAAGACGATGTGAAGTATATTCACTGTATTTGTCTCTCTCTCGCTTCACGTGTTTGCCCTTAATTCTCTCTCGCTCCCACCCAAACATGTTTTAAATCGTAAACCGGTTGAGTAGATCCGTACTACAACTTCTCTCTTTCCTTTCCTCCTTAGAAATTGGGTTGTTCAATATCAAGGACGTACTTAATCAGGGACATTATACCAGAAAATACAATTCGATTCCTACTCGATAATCAATAACCAACTCGTTTTCAATTCGGTTTTCCTATACGTAAGTCACCATTTTATTTCTAGATAAACATTTGTCATATTGTTAACTCGATCGTTTTCATTTTGCATGTTAAAGCAACGCTCTCAACAATTGTGGCAATTGATTGGACATAATTTTTTTATAAAAATATTTTGACTGCGAAGTTTAGAAAATTTCTTAATGCATTAGAAAATTTATCAACACAATTTATTTAATTAATTTTAATTAATAATTGGCTTTTGCATTTAGTGCAAAGCTTGAATTTTATAATAAAATTTTTCCTGGCATAATAGAGTCATCGACATTACTTTTTTTGTCCTCGGATACAATGCGTGTTAAAAAAATGTTAATTCCCTCTTACCTATTTTTATACCTAGTCATTAAAAATTAACTTATTCCACATCAAGCTCATACTTCAACAAATCATCAACTGAGCCGCAAAAGGCGCATTTTGCATTTTGTCTTCTTGCCCTCAATATATAATCGATAATGAATTAATCAACCAATGAATATTCACGAAACCCCGTTATCCTGTTTTCCAGTAGCAATCAATTCTTTATGCAAAATCCCCACCAAAGAAAGTAACACACGGTTTTTGTTTTTCACTTTTACAGCGCACATAGAAAGATTCCAAAACCGGTTGCGTAGTAAAAACATCTCTTTCCTTCCCTCGTTAGAAATTAGGTTGCTTAATATCAAGGTCGAACTGTATCAAAGACTTTGATACCATAAAAATACATATACACACACACTCTTAAGCGACTCGTTTCCCTTCGCGCTCAATTCCTAATTAATAATCAATCAATTACATAATTATTATTCATTAAAAACCGTTGTTTAGCTTCCGCGTTGCAAACTATAAAAATAACACGCGCACGATTCCAGCTGAGACCGATAAAAATCGTTTTTCATTCAAGATTTATAGTCTTTTTCAAAATTCATAAAAAAAAAAAAATTCTCAAGATTTTTTCATTCCACGCTTAATCAATCATTAACTGCATATTTATTAAAACCCGTTATTCTTTATTGTTGTTAATATTTTCAGTGGGTTGTTGTTCAAGTGATTTGCGTAGGCCGATACGATCGATGAGTCTTGTAACTCATGGCACACATGGTAATATAATTTATGAGATGTATCGCTTACGCCCACGCTTAAGCCGAGCGAAAGAGATGCCTGTTGCATAATTTTTTTCTTGCCCTATACCTCACAGGCTCTTCTTCTGAGAGGCAGCCGCCCTTTTCTGTTACACGATAGCCAATGTTATATTCTCCACGAGCATGATGATAATAGCAATCGCACTCAAGTAGCTCGAGACGCGTTTCTGCGAAATGGGAAATTACACGTGCTCACGCACGCAACCTGTGGATATGTCGTGGGATAGCTTGCGGGCCTCTAGCTCGTACGAGAAGAACATAATGCCGTCCTTGAACAGAGCTGGTGCCTCTTGAACGACAGGTTGCACGTAATACCCACCCAGCTAGCTACCATGTACCATAATAAAGTTAATTATCGTTAATTTAACGCTCTTGCAGCAGTGTCATTGACCTCATCTTCATAAAGAATTTTTGCTAATTTTTCCCCAGGTTTTCCATTCATTACAACAGATTTCTTCCAAGTGAATATTCACGATCATTAAGAGTGAATCGGTCACAAAAACCATGTTAGTCGTGGAAAGGATAAAATGACTAGTATTCGACGATAAAAAAATTCCTAGCCACTGTGTTGATAGTTGTTACCATTTTATAATTTTCGACCATATTTTGGTAGTTATCAGAGTTGATTCAACGTCTTGAAAGTGCTTTAGCCGTTTTGTGGTAAATCAAATTTCTCTGGTTGCTTCGGCGACTGACTTCTTGACTATTTTTTTTTGTTTTTTTTTTTACGTTTCGCCCTGATCAGAGTTTTTTCAGAAATGTATTTTCATGTCGGGGTTGTAATCGACTACTTTTGTTATTTCTATTTATGTGACTTTTTTCTTAATTTTTTTTTTATTTTGTAAAAAATTTAACCTATAATTTTTTTTATTATAGCATAGTCTGTGTCTGTGCTAAATGGTTTTTGTTGTTTTTTTTTGTGATATTCACTGCACTGACATTTTATTATTATCTTTTATCAAGACCGGAGAGTCCGGTCAGTATAGAGTCACATGTTTGACATGATATTTTGAAAAAAAAAGAAAGAAAAAAGTCACATGAATAGAAACAAAAAAAGTAGCCGATTACAACCTCGACATGAAAATACATTTCTGAAGAGGCCCTGATCAAGGCGAAACGTAAAAAAAAACAAACAAAAAAATATAGTCAAGTCGTCATTTGCCGAAGCAACCAAAGCAATTTGATGAATAATAATAACAAGGTGAATACACAAATCAAAAAGTATGGTTAATGGAAGCCAATAGACTATTGCCCTTTAGCCTAATGTGACATATAAGTTCTGTTATACATTATTTGTGCAATAAGTGAATAAAAATAAACGTGAACTAAAGAGTAAAAACACGAGAGAGAAATGATTGTTGAATTTTTTCTGAATACAGAATTTCTTAGTACGTCTTTTTGGGTTGCAATTAATAAATTACAACTATTATTTGTTAAAATCTATACGACTATTTTTACATAATATAATATTACATAATATTTCATAATTTTTTTTAAATTTGATATTGTGAAATTGTAATAAGTATTTTTAAAACACTTTTTTTTATACATAATTTTTCCTGAACCTTTAATCGAAAACATTATCAGCAAAAATTTTATCACAAATGTAATCTTGGAACTTTATATCGAACGACTTCATTTCTTTTTGTTATATTCATGCCAATAAGTTTAAAGGTCGTGCTAAGAGTAACGGCGTCAGTGAGTCTAATGTTGGTGTATACTCAATGACTGGTGCATCAACCTCGCCTCCCAAAATTCTAAACAAGTCCAGAAAATAGTCGTAATATATAAGACAAGTTTCGCATGTCGCTCTTGAACTCTTTTCAGGTGTCAAAGGTGTCGAGAGTTCGTTCATTAAATGCAAAGCCTTAATTGGTCGCGACTAGCCGTATAATAAGACCCCCCTCCCCCTCCCCAGTCATAACAAAACGGAAGTTCGTCAAAGCCTGTTCCCCGTTGCGGAACTGGATTTTTTTTATTCCTGCTCTCGATTCGCCAATTTTCCTTTGCGTTCAAAGTTCTCGCTTTCAACGTCGTTTGGAAACCCGAGAACCAGTCCCACTTAAGCCTCTTATCGTTCAAAACTTGAGGAAAAGAGCGGAGGCCAGTGAAAAAGTGGAAAAAAACGAGGTTGCGTGGGGCCAGTTGATTCGGCCGAGAGATTGAGAACCACTGGCTATGCAGTCACCAACACGCTAGGGATTCACTGTAAGAACTTGCGTCTCAACTGCGAAGAGCTCGCGTGCACACAAGCGTGTAGAATATCAAGCATTCTCTGTCAACTCAGCCACTTTTTTGTCGACTATCTCAGATCTCCCCCAAAATTGGTCATATTTAAGTACCACTGAAAATCACTCCGTGTGAATTTTTTCAGATTTTTCAATCCAGTATTTATAAAAACACAATTTTTTTTTTCAATTGAACTCATATCCAAAATTTAAAGTTACTGAAAAAAATCTCTCCACATAAAAGGTGTAGTTTTGTATCAGCTATTTAATGGGACATTTGAGATAATTTTTGCATATTAGTAATACCGATTTATCACCAGAAACCGAAGGACTTTTTTTTTAAAATAAAAAGTGAATATTTCTTGGACTGAGAAAATTACAGAGTATTTCTGTATAGCTGTCGATATCGCAAACATATCAGGAGAATAGTACGCATCGAAATTCTGGAGAGAAAAAAATAACACTACACCGTACGAAAACGACCTTATTTTGTCATTGTTTCATTTTATTAATCCTAGAACCTCAGTCCCTATCACTTTGGTGACTTTTTAGCGATATCAACAGTCCTGTAAAAATACTCTGTAATTTTCCCAGCCAAAAAAAATTCCTTTTTGAATAAATAAACAATCCCTATTTCCAGGTAAAAATTAGTATTGAACGTAAAAATTCTTACCGAGATATGTTTACTTAAAGGAAAAAAAACGGCGATTATTCAAATATTGGATTGAAAAATTTGAAAAAAAATCACTTTTTAATGGTAATTTGATATGGCTTAAAAAATCACATAAAAATCACTTTTTAATGGTAATTTGATATGGCTAATTATGGGGCAGATCTGAAATAGAAAAAAAAGTGGCTGAACTGACAGAGAATGCGCCATATAACCTCTAGCGGTAGGTGTGTGCTATAGGGCCATATATATAGACATATACATACGTATATTTATATGCTGTATACCTACCTACCTAGAGCGGCCACTCGAGAGCCGGACCGCCGCTCGTACTTTCACCGACCGTGACTTCTACACGTTCCACTCGACGGAGTTTCCACAGCGAGATAAAAGGGGTAATGAAGACACGTGACGATGTTGCCACGTAGGTTACTGGAACCCGAGGTTTCTGAGATGCTTCGCAGTCCGAGGAAACCTAGAGCAATGTATCGTAATAGCCGGAAATCTCATAACGCTCGTTGTCGCTGTGATTTCAAAATCTTAGACACATAGACACACACAATGTATCATTTATAACTTATCATATTATTCTTTCACTCAAAGCCTTACCTTAAAAAAATAATACTGAGAAATTCCCTCATTTTTATTGTGCAAACTCGTTGAACTATTTTACAATTTAACAGGTACTGTCGCTACGAAAATAAAAAAAGAACTGTTCTTTTTTTTGTCACGCTCGAGAAAAATTACTTTTCGTGTTTAACAAATTTTCTGATTTAGTGAATATATTTTCACTAATTTCAGGAAGTCTCTTTTAAACCTAAGTGTTTTTTTTCGTGTTTCTAACGTTATTTTAGACTGTTAGACACGCTAGATATAGGATAATCATTTACAGTTTATCATATACTTATTTTTATGCAACTCCCTTTTATGCAACCCGTGCGAGAAGTAAGCACTTCTCGCACGGAGTTGCTGAGTGGAAACAAAATTGTATACGAAACTCGTGCGAGAAACTTTTTCTCAACTCGTTTGTTTTTCATCAACTCAAGAAAAAGATTCATCGCATTCGTATCGTAATATACTATTATAACACTAGGGGAAAAAAAGTCCACCTCCTCTCATTTTACGGCCCTTTGATATTTGGATTAATTTCAACACGATTTCTAATGTTGTGATTACTTTTTGATTGCAGGAAGGGACGACCTGTCGCCACCAAGCTCGCTGAACGGCTACAGCGCCGACAGTTGCGATGCGAAAAAGAAAAAGGGCCCGACGCCAAGACAGCAGGAGGAACTGTGTCTTGTGTGCGGAGACCGAGCCTCCGGCTACCACTACAACGCCCTCACGTGTGAGGGTTGCAAGGGTTTCTTCAGGAGGAGTATAACTAAGAATGCCGTTTACCAGTGCAAGTACGGCAACAATTGCGAGATCGACATGTACATGAGACGCAAGTGTCAGGAGTGTCGGTTAAAGAAGTGTCTCACGGTCGGCATGAGACCAGAATGCGTGGTGCCTGAGTATCAGTGTGCGGTCAAGCGCAAAGAGAAAAAGGCCCAGAAGGTAGGGGTAAGGATATATCAATTTTTTTTCCTTATACTGCACACTGTAAAAAACAATCTCCCTCAAAATGAATATGGGTCATTACATACCGTTTCGACCTGGATCGGACCCTCGACCTCTCAGATTTGGTTCAAAATTCCTTATATCATTGAACCATCTTCAAAAAGTACTGGAAAATTTTTTCAGATTTTTTTTATTTCAATTTTCAACTAAAATATTTTAGCCTAAATTTAAAAATGTGAAAAAATTCTCAAAAATTCTGCATGAAATAACGAAATTTCTTAGCCTAAAACCAAAGTGGGCCGGGTTTCGCTTCTTTTTTTTTCTATAAAAAATTATTCAAATATTCAAAAACGAAAGAGGAAAAGTTATCAAATTTTTCTAAAATATTGCTTTCTCCTGCAAGTCCTTTTGCTTTCGCAAAAAAAAAAAAATTGGAATAAAAAAAATCTGAAAAACATGTCCAGTACTCTTTGGAGTTGGTCCAATCATATAAAAAATTTCGACCAAATCTGAGAGGTCGAGAGTCCGAGCCTGGTCGAAACGATATGTAATGCACCAAATACTCTTATTGAAACTATGCGTAAGCTGTGTACTAAATTTCATAAACCTTTATATTGAATTGTCATATGAACGGTATTGAAAAAAATGTAGCATTCGATATTATGGCACAATGTCTTCGCATAATATGATCAATTTTAAATGAAACGAAATAATTCATACGATAAGTGCATGAATTATTTACGATCTACTGCGGGATTTTTTGGTATTGAAAAATATCTATCAAATTGAAAAATCAGGCATAAAAATTAAAAAATTGTATTGATAGTGATGCCGCACAAGATTACAATTCTCGTCTTTCCAATTGACAGAACCTAGTCGAGGCACTTTCTCGACTTGCGAACATTGCGCCTTCGTTTGTTTATATCGTCTGGTCTCATCGCCTCGAGATATTACACCACTCGTCACATTCGATAATATATATGCATGCAATATATATCCAACAATTGAACTTTGAAGAAAGATTTATTGCAGCCTGTAAAAGAATTCAAACATTTATTAGAACCGTTTAAAATAAAATTGTAATCAGTCCAGATTTTACAAATTTACAAATATTCATAAATATTTACAGTAACTGATTTCATTCGCTGTGGCGGTCCCTGATTTCCATCATTCTCAGCTTCTTTTTCCTGCATAACTCCGTATTCAAGAAATCTCTCAATATTCTTGAAATTTCGTTATGTCAAGATCGTGACACATTAAACACATAAGATGCTCATTATCAAATGAGCATCTTATATCTCGAGATTGTATTCACGCCTGTAGAAATGAATCGAAATTCGTTTGTTCACGAGACGATTTATTGACAACATAATCTCTCGAATTATATCGTCTTTCTTGAGGGCATCACTATGTATTGAACAAATGCAAACGTTTTTTACAGTGCAATCAATATCAATGCTCTGCGTTGTTACTAAAATGTTTTGGTTCTTCTCTTTACTCAGGAGAAAGACAAACCGAACAGTACAACGATGAACGGCTCGCCCGGCAGCATCAGCGGGATGGGAGCCGAGCAGATGGGCGTTAAAATGGAGCCGGCGGAGCCGGAATGCCTATCGATGTCCGGCAGTAGCAGCGCCGGTACGACCCCCAGTTCCCATAACGGTGTCAAACCTGTCAGTCCCGAACAGGAGGAGCTCATACACAGGCTCGTTTATTATCAGAACGAGTACGAGCAGCCCAGTGAAGAGGACATCAAGAGGATTACCGTGAGCATAATTTACATGCAATTTTGAAGAATTTTCATGTCACTAAAGTTAGCAAAGTTATTCCAATGAAATTGACAGCGATCAGATCACCAAAGAATCTTCAAATGCCCCGATAAGTTCGGTAGCCTGATTTACAACCTCAGATTAATTCTAGTAATATTCATTTCCATCTTCGTCCCGACAAAAGTCCAACTCGTATTGTGTAATTATTATTATTCTTTTGGACTTAGGCTGAATATTAATTAAAGAAATGTTATTATGCTTCGACGATGACAGCCATTGATATTTTTATTTAGATTGAAATTTGGCAAATCGTAACTCGGGATCTGAGTCTAACGATGCCGAAGATTCCGCTGTTATCGATCTTCCTGTATAGAAAAATCAAACATTTGGTCTTTGTATTTTTGTCCGTTCAAATTGCTTTATCGATTCGTAAATTGGTGAAGCAATCTGAACGGACGATATTTTGACAATTAATTTTTAATCGTGACAAAAATTGTGTATTGTGTAATCTTCAGCACTTCAGCATCTTCGTCGTTCAAAGTTATTTCACTGCAGAATCATTGCTAACATTAGTGTCACGAATTTAATCAGTCATCGTGATAATTAACCGACGTTTAATGTATTTGAAAAAACAGAATCAACCAACGGAAGGCGAAGATCCGAGTGACATAAGGTTTAGGCATATAACGGAAATAACGATATTGACGGTTCAGCTTATCGTGGAATATGCCAAGAGGTTACCGGGCTTCGACCAACTGTTGCGAGAAGATCAGATAGCCCTTTTGAAAGCGTGCTCGAGTGAAGTCATGATGCTGCGAATGGCGAGGAAGTACGACGTTCAAACAGACAGCATCGTATTTGCGAACAATCAGCCGTACACGAGGGACAGTTACAGCCTCGCAGGTATGGGAGAGACGATCGAGGACCTCCTTCACTTCTGTCGACACATGTACAACATGAAGGTCAACAATGCCGAGTACGCACTTATCACGGCCATCGTTATTTTCTCAGGTGAGTCAAGGATAATCCATTGTGATGTACTTCCAGTCGGTGGGCTTCAGGCCAGCGAGAATCTTTCGTTGCTTTGCTTTTTAAACAATTAAACTCATTGTCAACGGTGGTGGAGGTTATTTCGCTATTGGCGACCAGAAAAGTTTGGGACCAATTTTTTTCTTTCCTTTCAAACGTTTCGGCCCTCATCAGGGTCCTCTTCAGTATCTTATTTTATGTATTCAGCTCGTCGGGTTTCCTGGCTAACGTTAGAAAATGTAGCGCCAAAGAAATACTGAAAAAAAAACATCGTCCAGTAGATTAAAAACTAATTAATCACCAACCTATATTTGGAGGAAAAAAATGGACACCATATGCCAGCAAATTCTGTAACCAAACAAAAACGAAGTAGAACTTTGTACATTGCTTCCTCATATAAAATGTGAAGACAGCTGTAAAGAGGATATTTTTAAATTTCAATTTTTAACAAATCTACATCTATGAGGAAGACATTTATTATTTAATTTGGCTTTCTCATAGAGGTAGATTTGTTAAAAATTGAAATTTAAAAATATCCTCTTTACAGCTGTCTTCACATTTCATGTGAGGAAGCAATGTGCAGAGTTCTACTTTGCATCTTTTTTTTTCTCTTCAATTATCCATATTGTGTGCGGCTATGAAATACCGTTAAAACACCCTCACATCGCATTTTAATTAAGCACAAATTTTTATCTTACTCTCTTAACTTTTGCGGAAGTTGTGAGCGGAAATGTACATTTATTAAAAAATTTAAAATGCCATAGAATCCGAACGACTTTACCGATCAGTACCACATTTCGTACGTAACATGGCTGTATGGTATTTTTCGACTGTAGAACATTTCGGTTCATTTGGTGAGATTCCACGTGATTTACAGCAAAAATTAGTTTTTTCGAAAAATTCGAAATTCTGTAAAATCGTAACCGCTTTAGCAATTTCGCTGAAATTCAATACCAAACATCATTTAACATGTTTCTATTTATAAAGAACTATTTAACTAAATGAGCGAACTTTTACGAAAGTTAGAGCGATCACGACATTTTTTTTAAAAATTAAAAATTCTATAAAATCTGTATATGTACATTGATACATTTAATTTAAAATCATGTCAATTACAGAGGAGTCAATACTCTAGTTGCGTGCCAAATTTGAGCTCGATCCATTGTACCGTTCGTGAGTTATGGACAATTGGAATTTCGGTGTCTGGAACACACACACACACACACACAGACATATTTTCTAGACCACTTTTCTCGACGTTTTAGGTGATTCTAAGTACGTTAAAATGAAAATCCCGAAAAAAAAAAAATTTCACGAAAACAAAGCTTCCTCTATGAGAAAGCAAAAAAATACCAAGAACGCACCCAGGGAAATGGATCCGAAGGGTTTATTTAAATCGATTATAGGGTATATTCAAAATGAATAAAATTTTATTCAGATCAGATAGAGTTTATTTCAATCAGATGAAATTTTATTTAGATAAAATAAAGTCTATTTCCATTGAATAAAATCCTATTAGGCTTGCCATTAAATAAATAATTCATTTAATGGCCGGCCTAATAGTATTTCATTCAACCTTAACAGACTCTATTTGATTGAAATAAAATTTCATCTAATCGAAATAGACTAAATTTGATTGAAATGAGATTTCATACATTTCAAATACACTACATAATTGATTTAAATAAACTCATCAGACCCATTTCTCTGGGTGCGATAACAGAAAATATTATAAAATAAAATACTGAAGGGCTGAACTCGGACCTCGGTCAGTGGCCTGTTGGTCTCCATAAAAAAATTTAAAAAAACACTGTTGTATTAATACTAATAAGTTATTAAATTGTACCAGGTGACCAATAAAGAACTTGTACCACTACTAAAATACTGAAGAGAACCCTGAACACTGCCGAAACGTCCAAAAGGAAAGAGAAAAATAGGTCTCAAACTTAGCCAATAGCCAAATAACCTCCACCACCGTTCACACTTGCA
Organism: Tromatobia lineatoria; assembly: GCA_949699805.1. NCBI lineage: Eukaryota > Metazoa > Arthropoda > Insecta > Hymenoptera > Ichneumonidae > Tromatobia > Tromatobia lineatoria. The sequence goes on along the minus strand of OX453040.1, from coordinate 6,518,257 downwards.
ACCGCACCATCATCAAAAAAATAACTCATTGTCTTTTTGTTACCGCGTGTTTCCACAGAGAGGCCAAATCTATTGGAAGCGTGGAAAGTCGAGAAAATCCAAGAGATATACGTCGAGGCCCTGAAGGCCTACGTGGACAATCGACGGAAGCCTAAGGCTGGCACGGAGTTCGGTAAACTTCTCTCCGTACTCACGGAGCTGAGGACACTCGGCAATCAGAATAGCGAGATGTGCTTCAGCCTGAAGCTCAAGAACAAGAAGCTACCTCCCTTCCTCGCCGAGATCTGGGACGTGATGCCCTAGTTTCGTCAATCGCCAGCCAAAACGCCGCTGCGCACCGTCGGTCGCGGTTTATGAGACAATTTAAAACATCAACAACAACAAAATCGAAGGAAAAACGATGAAATACGTTTATGGCTCGTCCGATCAAGTCGATGACGACGAGACGATGATAATATCGAAGAGGAGGCGGCGTGTGTGACTTTTGTACTAGTGCACCACTATGCCACTGCCGTTCCCCGCATCGCAGGTGATTTTATCGTCATTCTCTTTTTTTTTTTCGTTTTTTATTCGGCAAACACTAAAGTGGGTTTACTCTTCGCCCGGTGAAAGTCTCGAAACACGTACGAATACGTATATATTTACATATATACGTCGCTACGTTAATTGCGCGCAGACTATGCGAAAGTAACCAAGAGAATATGGAATATTTAAGAAAATAAAAATACTAAAAAAATAAAAATGAAAAGCAAAGAAAAGAAGAAGATATTGTGATGATCGGACGTGGAAAAGGCAGTGGCGAGGCACCCAGGCTGTGATACGTAGAGACAGTACAGAGACTATATAAGGAACTACCTACACTTATATATTACTATATCTCCTACCCGGCTACCCCCGATATCGATAACGATATGTAAATGTAATGTAAATGTATAGGTCTTACGTTGAGAGATAAAAGTGTGCGACGCGTGAGTGATAATGCGAGAATGCGAGAGTTATTAAAATTAAGAAATGAAAATATTAATAAATAGGGTGAGAAAGTTTGATTCCGGGAGACTGGAATACGCGAAAGAAAATAAAAGGATAACAGTAGACAGAGAGCAACAAAGAAAACGCAAGAGAAAAAATGGAGGAGATGAAGCTGAAGAAGAAGAAGAAGAAGAAAAAACGAAAATGAAAATGTGCATCGAGACACTGTTGAGCAGTGTTTCGAACACGAACCGAGCGCGAATACGATATACATAATGATACGATAGAGTCTATATCACACACATAGCATAATAATATATTGCCAGCATATGTACGTTGTTTATACGAGAAGATCGACGAAAAATGGACGGATTGAAGACGTTTTGTTTTGTTGGAAGACTAATGAAACTGGAAAAAAAACGAGAGAGAAAGATTGTTGTGGGAGCGAAGCGACGGTGTGTGTATGAGTGAGAGAACGATTTTAAAAAAAGTGAGAAATACGAGGGAGAAGACAGCGAGAGCGAAATTCGATATAAGCAGAAGAGAATACCGTAGTAGAATGTAGAAATATAAGTAAAGTAAGCGAGGCTAGAAGGCAGAGTAGGTCGTAGTCAGTCAGCTAGGCTAGGTGACCGAGTCAAGTGCAAAGCCCTGTGCCTTCAGCAGCGGACATCGGCTCACCGACAAACGAATATATGAAATTTAACCGTCCGTTTTAATTTTTTAATAAAATCAACAAAATCGTAAAATATTGTAAATCTGAGGAGTTCATAAGATAAAGTTATTATTAGGGAGCGAGACAAAGAGGATTAGACGGGGGGGAGGGGGGGCTTAAATGAAGGGGGGCAGAAGAAAATTAGCGAATTTGGAGAGAGAAAGATTAGAAGAAGCCACTGATTAATACGAAGGATATATATACTCTTCTGTGTATGTGTGTGTCCGCGGTTTTTTCCGAATTTACGTGAATGACGGTTTGGTTTCGTAACTATCGTGAACGGGGAATGATTGTCAGGTCGTGGCAGTTTATCGAGATAACGAGAGAATAATAGGAGAGATATTAATCATGCGAGGATGTCGAACGAGGGGGTGAGAACGGTAGGGATTAAGATGACAAAGTATCTGATTGGACGATAACCGCGACCCCTCGATGACGATGGGGAGCCGTAAACTAAATATTTCTAGCGTTAAAACAACAATAACTACAACAGAAACATTGTATCTTGCTGGACGTCGCTAAGTAGATCAGCGGGCAGCAGCTCCGAAATGAAAAATAATAATAACCGACACGAGCACAATGTTTTTGCTGCCCTTAATAAACGCTGTGCGCGTTTTTGTGGAAACTATGACATCCGGTCAGACGATTAAACGATTTTGAGAAATGTAAACAAACGGAGATAAAAAAAACCATCCGACGTTAAAACACGTACATACAACACGTACCACACATACACAATCGATAGACACACACTTAACGACAGAGAGATGAGATGAACGAGAGATAAACTCAACCACTGGACACATACACTAAGATTCTCGATGTTGTAACATTGTAACTCTATGCTATTAACTGATTGTACGCAGTTGTATTCCGTAGTTATTACTACCACACAAGTAATACGTCATAATCCGTGTAACGTGTTTAAGGAACGAAACAAAAGCACATTTATTGTTCGCGAGATTTAAGTGAGACAGAGAGATGAAAAAGATGAAAAAAAAACGCGACATTCGTGCGAGAATTAATCGCCGCGTTATCGGAAGTAATTAGCTGTCATATTCCATCGTAACACACACAAACACACACGTTTTTTCGTACTATTAATAACTTACATGTCATGTTTAATAAATAAGTGCGGCATGTCATTTTACATGGAAACTTTGGGCATCACCAACAGCAATATTTTCACCCTGCAGCCGATCTATCGTCGGGCTCTCGATCTTTCTAAGTCATGTTCGATAACACAAACAAAAAGAGCGTTATTATTCCACACACGTTAATAAAATATTGCCTGCTGATCGACGCGAACGGCGGAAAATCTCTTACACGTATTAATATATTGTATATTACACGCCTGAATACGCACCGTCGGCTACAGGGTGATTTTATTCCGCGTGAACGCGCAATACCCGCGAAAATCGGGGTAAATTATAACTAACTACGTAACGCCGCAAGGCAGACACTGCCACACCGCAGAGTGAACGCGAGAACACCACGATAAACGCTGTCGCAAGCGAATTAAAAAAAAAAAACAAACAAGCAAAACGAAAATGGGGAAGAAATAAACGGGAAACCCAAACTGGAAAAAATAAAATGATGAAAATGATATAAACATGACGAAACATAACGGAAACATCGGCATCACTACCGTATAATCTCACTACCCGATCGACAAACAAATAATAATAATATTCATCATTCTCTCATACATCATGTGACTCTTTCTATAGGACAACTGTTAGATCGAATTTATCGTTAGATGATCTATCGTACATATACATTAACGCGCGCGGATCTCAACACCGCTATTATTCTACCACCGCACACATTGCCAATCGCCATAAAGACATAACGAGAGGAAATAGAAAATGCGGGAGAGAAAAGTTTAATTAAAAGAAAAAAAAACTAACCAGAATGAAATAGTAATATCGAAGAATTTAAAAAAAACAACATGACATCGCGACGACATTGCCTAGCTCCAACTCGCTCGAAATCGCGAGGTTAAACATTTTATTAGACTCGTAAATTTTAAGCACATCGCTCGTACGAACGCGTTTGACTTAAAGAAAGAAAATAAAGTTTTTAATCAATACCCACGTTTAGGTGAGTGTTACGAATGCGAGATACGTCGAGATTTAACATTTCGAGGCTTTTTTAACATCATGAGCTCGCAACTTTTATTTGACGGAAGTGCACATTTCTTATTTACTTCATTAAACCCAAAAAAAAAATTCTGGAGTTTCCATTTCTATTTTTATTACATTGATTTTCAACAAAATGTTACCTAACCATTTATGAAATTACAAAAATTAGATCATTTTCATATGATTGGCGATCGCAATTCCCTACGAAAAACCAGTGGAAAAAAGAGTACACGTTACTGATGAAAGTATAAATGCATTGTAAATTACTGGAAGTCGAGAAATCGTGTTAAAGGCCTCGAAATGAAACATCAAAAAATGATAACGACGCATCGACTGACTTGTAGCGGAACACGGACGGCGGGTCGGCAAATAATTCGTTCACTCGTGTAGATCGATGTTTATCAACGCGTTTTTCCGAAGTCCCAAATCGCGATCATTGTATTTCCTCTTTAGCATGCAGCATACATTTCTTCTTGAGACGACAAACAAGTTTATTGATCGCGCGCCCGTTCGTTTGCTCGTATTTACAATGAAAAAAATAAAAGAAGATAAATATAACACAAAACAACAAAAAAAAAACACTCAAAGAAATTAAAAAAATGAAATATAAAATAAAAGAAAATGAAATAACATGCAATTCTACGATCACTGCCAAGGGCGTTACTGTTGACGTCGGTTTCGTTGTCTAGATGTTGTCGTTTTCGGCCTCGCGCGCGTCACGATTCGATTTATTCGGAACAGCGTGTGGGTGATTGTTCATGATACTGCCAAGCGTAGAGTCGAGTCTCTGTGTTTTTAACTATAATACTCCTCCCGATGACACACAACATTCGTCTGTCTGTCTGTCTGCCTGCTTGTCTGTCTGACTGTTTCATCGGTTTGTCTGTCTGCCTGCCTGTACAGAGCATTTTTTATTCAATTATTATGAACAACAACAACAAAAACAAGCAAAAAAAAAAAGAAGTAAATTAAAATACAAAAATCATCCGCGACAAATCTCGAATAATTCACATTTTTCACGCGTACAAAAAAAAATAAAAATGAATAAAACTTACTCGACCCGCCCTCCTCGGTATCGCGAACGACGATCGACCGTTTATACACCCACTTAACGCATTGATAAATACCCCCCGTACAAGCGACATGCAATTGGTTTTTTCACGCGCGTACTCAATTAAGTATACACATTTTTCACATTAAAAAATATTAAAATCGACGACTCACACGAAACACACACATAAAAATGAAAATTGAACACACCTTCACAACACACACTGACAAATAACACACCGACACCGGAAGATCGTGCGCTTATTTATGCAATACGACTCGTATGTAGTGAATTATATAATTGTATTAAATTAAATTAATGAGAATTGGCGTTAAATAAATTGGAAAAGGGGTAAAGAATTGCGGCGTAATTACAGCCGATAGCAAATGTGGAGGATCGAACTCCGACGTTCGAGTCCGCGTATTCGAACGAAGCAACAAAAAAAGACTTAGCTAAAATTTTTGACGAGAGGTGAAAGAAATTTTCGACGGGAATTAAGATTGGTGCTTTGGAATATATTAGACTGAATTATTGTTGTACGTTTTAATGAAAAAGGGGGCTTTGAAAAAAAGGGGAAAAAAACACGGGGGAACGGGAGTTTATTCCCATAATTGGTAAAATTATTTCTATTTGGAACGTTTTATATGCGCTAATGAAAGGTCGTAGATAACACTTTCAAGATTATCCACACAAATACACACACAATACACAAAGACACACGTCCGATACGGAGTGAAACTAAAACAATTTGATTAGGAGTTTCGTACGGAAGGGAGTCGCGCAGTGCACTCGTCCAGTTCGTTAAAGAGCGAGCGCGCGCGTCTGTCGCGAGAAAATGTTTCTCCTCGCGCGTCTCGTTTTAATAAAAGAAGTAAAAACTGGCGAGATTAGCACGTGTACATCAATATTATATTCTAACGATTATTAATGAATAATATACAATAATTTTAACGAGTATAAAGGTCTTTAAGCGTAAGCGTTAAATGAAACAAACAACAAACAAAAAAAAACACAAAAAAACTAAAAAGAAAAAACAAAAAAATCCAATTAAGCAAGCGGAAGCTGCGATGTATTTGTCATTTGATATGATATGCGAACAGTCTCGAGGCGAGGCATAGACTGACTGAGTGGTAGAGACACTCGTGCTGCACCGTACTGCTGTTTTTTTTTGTGTACTGTATTCACTACACGACTCCACTGCTCCCGTCGATAGCCGAGCAGTTAATCGCGCCGAAAACGTGCTAAATTTTGAAAAATTTTCAGCTACAGTCAGTTTTTTAAAACACAAAGCCCTTCCATGCAGCCAGAGCTTTTTCGACTTAAAACAATACATTTCTGTAAAGACGGACGAATTAAAAGTACTTCGCGTCACGGTTAAAAAGCTTTGGAACTCGTGAAATTTATGAAATTTCAATGCTCTATTTACTTTTTGTTTCCTTCCGTACTGTTGAGCTTTCCGCAAACGCACGAAGTGGCAAAACGATTTTCACACCCTATTGCAGTGCGTTTTAGCAGAAAAGAAGAGTTCATAGAATTCTTTTCCTTTTTTTTTCGATCTTTACGGTTATTTTCATCGTCAGGCTCGACGGAAGCAGTGGTATGGCACGAATATCGAATAATAATCGATTTACACCGAGATTCGAGTAGGTGTTAAGAGGAACCGTTGTCTTTGAGTGTATATACGATAGATAAGTACCGAATGAAGATGTGGGAGCCCGATCAAATACGTGAGAAATTGTGCTCGCGATATAATATTGAAGAAACGAGGAAGAAGAAATAGAGAAGTGGTACGAGATGAGTGAGAATGGAATGACGATGAGTGAGGATGAGAGATAAACCGACACTGGAATTCGTCAAATATTGAGGGTAGCGTTTGATTAAGACAGGAAAAAACGATATAGATGACATAATATCGACACTGTGTAAATATAAAGAATGAAGGTTGAGCGATAAAGGCGAAAGAGGCGAAGATAAAATACAGAGTGGGTAACGAAAGCTAGAATTTCTATATGAGCTTTACTATCCCTTGTTCTTAACGACCCACTAGTTGATTTATTTAACGAATTATCGGAGCGAAGGAAAAAAACAACAAACACACCGACTTACCTACCAAAGCTCGATCAACGAACCGCCGCCACACTTACACCTTTGCAAACGTTCTTCAACACGTCCTCTTCGCTGTCACCTCGTGACACTCACGCACGATCCTCCCCTCAGCTCATCTTCCTCCAATATCCGCCTCTTCGTTAACTTTCCAACGATACATAAAAAAATACCTCCACACTCAACGACATCGTGATAATCATGATAATTATTGTCTGACAACTAAAATTCAACAATTTCTGCGACAATTTTCAAAGTGTCATCGGTTTAAGCTAATTAAAAACAAATGAAAAAAAAATTGGATACATTAACGAAGTTGAACCGTAAATGAAACTACAAAAATAGTCGCAGGGACTAGAAAAAATTATGTGTCACTGATAAACAATCAGGATTACATCGATTATTTGAGTGTACTATAAAATTTTCTCTTTTCACATGATATTGTTATTATACACACTGTATGTTGCAAATGTATTTTAAAAAAATGTATCTACATGTATTTTTCTGGATGTGCGGAAGATGTATGTACATATAAGCGACGTATTGAGTGCATAAAATTTTGATCATGTGGAGAGGAATGTAATCAGGTCGAGGATCGTCGAGGAAAAAAACGGTTTGGCCACTTTTTTCCTTGACGATAATAAACGCGCGCGAAAACATAGCAAGAGCGATTAATACCACGCATCAAGTATGTGTACCTTACACCCGCATAACCTCCCCCACCGCACCCACCCTCCGGACTCCCCTCGATACACATACACACACACATACACCAGGAACACGCAGGTGTTTCTAAAGAGAATGTTCCTATACGTCATAATGGTATAAATATAAAGAGCTAAGAGTTAGACGTGTTTTACTCTATACATAGCTTATATACATACGTGCATTACATACATAAATATTTTTCTTACGCGCCGGCCGTCGCTCCTCACGAATTCTATTATATCCAGAAACGTGCTCTCGCGTTTTTCGCGCCGGCTAAAAAAAAAAACAAACACAAAGAAAAAAAAATAGCCGCGCTAACGCGAGGCTCGTTCGGTATATTAATGATGACGATTAACGATCGTTCAATCAACGATTTAAAGCGGCGAGGTATCGTTCAGTGGACCGTCGAAATATCACCCGTCAGATTCAGAGAGTGGCACTCATAAAAAACAAACATATATAGATATATATTGTATATTATATATAACATATATATTATATACTTGCATAATATATTTTCGAATGGGAGACAGAAAAAAACGTGCGCGTTGCTCGACGGGGAGCAGAGTGCTTGTTGACGAAGCTTGAATTAAAATAATGGAAAAGAGATAAAAAGGTGAAAAGATAAATGTTCAAAGAACTTGAGAATGAGAGGAGTCGAGGTATAGCGAACAAACGGCTGGATATCGTTTATCAGGGTGTAGTGTAGATGAAAGCCGATATTTCGATAATTGCCCTTCGATGTAGCTCTCTTATTAAAAGAAAAAAAAGAAAATATATATTTAAAAGAAAAGCTCACTCGACAACTCCGCAATGACCCGTTGCGATTATTTCGCGTAGCATAATCGTGTCTCGCTATAAGCTTACGGGCATTTCGACGGTCACCGAGCGCTACGTGTAGCCGCTTCTGTCGAGTATCTCTTTGGAAGCACCTTCGGTCGACGGATGCCTTGAATTTAGGCCCGTGTACTCCGCGGTTTCGCCGCGAAAATTGTCCTTCCGGTATGGAGAACACAGGCACGATGACGGATTTAAAAAAAAACACATAAAGTGAAGATGCATATTGTCTCAGCATTGCGAAAAAACGCTTCGACTTGTCCGCGAGTGCGAAATGCGATTTCAGCAGCGAATTTTTCGTCGGCTGTTCTGTAAACGACAAAACGAAAATGCCACCCATGCGTGAGGGGGGAATACAGAGGGAGAGTGAATAAAGAAAATCCGCAAATATAACGATGTACAGGAGCAGAGAGTGGCTCTAGTTGTATTATTACGATTAATAATATTAATGATGAATTATGCATGATAAAGTAATGTTGTTTTTAACGAAAAAAAAACACACACTTCGTTCTGTTTTCCTTTTTTTTTTCTTTTTTAGTTGACATTTATATTTAAGTGGTGTAGTTGAGAAAAAGAGTGCGAGAGAATAAGAGAGCGAGAGAAAGAGAAAAATATAGTGAGGGAGACCCAGTTTACTCTTCCTCGTTTTAGCAGCGAGCTATCACTGAGAGTAATATGATTACGTTTTATTGTTATTAATTAATTAATTAATTAATTAAATATTGAATAATTATTATATTAATTAATCCTTATTGGACCGTGCAATATGTACAAATTTCGACTAAATTACCTTTTTATATGGATATTAAGTAGGCCCAACGTCGGCGTAAAAGAGAGTACCCGTATCCGAGAGCGCGAGAGTACTGCGTTACACAAGGTGAGAGCGAGCCCTCTGTCTGTTGTATATTATTTTTATTTCCACCTTTTTTACATAAAAAAAAACAAACAAGCAAGATCGGCATGGACCATGCTATGTATGGATGATATGTTCCAATACTAGAGTAAATCTTTCAACAAATACATAACTGCTTTCTTCAATTATTAGTCATCTTGTCCTTCACACCTTCCTCTTATCGATGCACGATTATACGACGATTGCAGCGATCGCCGTCATCAGATTTGCTGCAAAAACTGAAGCTCGACTTCTTCAACGCTGGAACATCAAATCTGCTCGAAGGCAACGGTAGATTTTCCAAGGAATACTTTTAAAAAAATTGTACACAGCAGTTCCAATTATTAGGAGGAATAAGCAAATATGGAGGCGATATTTTTAATAATTATTTGGAGCACAATAAATTTATTGAATGCGTCTCCATTGTAAAAATTATGTGGAATTTATGCTGGAACTTTACTTGTATTGAGGCAAGGATTTCTATGTCGTTACGAGTTGTTGATTCGTAACAGAAAAATGTACTGTTATCTTCCCACAACGTGGTTTTTTTCTTACAAAGTGTAACACATGATGTGACCGAAATATTTACCAAGTGCCAAAACACCAAGATTTTTTATTTGTACTTTGAAGAATATTTATACTTTTGTAAACCGGTTTTTTAAATACTTCACTTTTTGTCGTGCGCTATTTACTGACGTTCCATGCATGCAAAAAGCTTGAAAGGTTTAAAAAAAACTGCCAATTACGTTATTGCAGATCTCATGGCATTTTCAATCTTCAATACGGTAATGAAATGATAATATTTATTTATTTTGTACAAGTTTTTGTCATATACCTGAAAATTCAAAATCATCTCTAAAATATTTATAAAAATCCAGGGAATTTAGGGGACAAGAAACTAATACGATTGTGTACGTTTGGTGAATATAATGTTTAAACAGTAGAACGGTGCAAAGTTTTGTGAAGTTTGCAGAAAACTTCTTGAAGAGCAGAAACTTTAAAAGTCGGTAAAGTCGTTTTTTAGGCGTAAGCTTGTGTAATCAAGAGGTCGAGAGAGTTCATTACTCATAAACTTATAACAAATTCAAGGTATAATGTATATTACTTTTATTTCCACCTTTTTTTTACATAAAAACAAGCAGAATCAGCATGGATCATGCTGTGTATGGATGATATGTTCCAATACTAGAGTAAATCTTTTAACAAATGCCACTCCCTTCAATTAAATTGATTCTCTCGTCCACCACGCTCTGAACTTTTAACGACACGTCGCAGCGTGAAGAGAACGTTTCTCCGGATCATATCATTGTTATTTTCCTCATCAATCTTTCAACAGTGCACTCTCAATTATACAAGGTGTACAACACAGTCAATCCAATTCTCTATAAGTGAAGTAACACATACAACACGTATACATATATACTCTGTTTTTTTTGTTTGCTCACTTCCTCCTCGAAGTTTCTTATTTATTTCACGAGGATAGTTGGTTTAAATTTATTTATGTGACTCCAGGCACGAGACAGGATTGATAAAAATAGTTCATTTCAACGTCTCGACCTCTTTTCCTCAGAATGTATGCACAGGAGACACTATTTACTCGCTCTTACGATCCGCGTGTATTCGGAACATTTACTTAGCGAGAAAAAAAAATCGCGATCAAGGTCACATCGTTCGCTGCACGCGATTCTTCCCAAATAATATCGAAAGCACCAACCAACAATTTCTGCAGTCGCTGGAAATCTTCAACGTCTTTCCATTTATTTCAACAAACACTCGCGTCTTCAGGCTGCAGTAGAGTCACTATTTTGACATTTCTATAGACGGCTGACATTACCTGAAAAATATTTTCAAAGATCAATTGGATTAGAACAAAAATATAAGATATTATAAGCTCACTTGGAGAAATTGTGGTATACATGGCAGCTATCGAAGTAAAAAAGCCAGGTAACTATTTGTAATATAATAAGAGAAACAAAGAATTTTTTGCCAGGGGAAAACAGCGATAGATCGCCAATAATATTTTTTAGTCATTTTTTGAGTATAAAATAACAATCAAAAATATTGTCTGCACTCAAAGTAATGAGACGTTTTCACGGCCGGCAATAAAATTGATCAAGGACCATTAATATTTTTTATTAGTAATAGTTATGGTAGTTATCTTCATATTTTCGTAAATATTTTGCAACCATTATTTTTTTTCTTTCTTTATTTTGATTTTGATTTTTTTTTTTGAAAAAATGCGCAGAATATAACAAATTTTGGATATGCGTTTTGCAAAAAAATCTTGAGTGTAGTAGATGGTTTTATGCCGAACACATATCTAAAGTTCGTTATTTCGCGCACATTTTTGAAAATAAAAAAAAATCCATATCACAATGAAGAAAAAAATCTGAAAAAATTCGTATGCATTAATAGTATGTTTTCAACTAATTTCGGCCCACGTTGCACATTATATTTTTCGCCACAAGTGCATGAATAGTGGTGTTTTGAATGGTAGTTTTGCGGGACGAACAGTGAAAAGTGAGGTTACAATCTGACGTCCCAAGGGTCGGAAGTGAAACGTCAGGGTTGAAAGTAACGAAAAAGTGAACTGCGCATGCGCCAATCAATCATTGCAACACTGCTATGAAACTAGCCACTTTCGGCCCGCAAAACTGCCATAAAAAGCACCACTGTTCATGCACGTGTGACGAAAAATAAATTAACATATCATTTTCATTAGAAAAAAAGTTCGGTTGACTGATTGTTCGTGAAACAATTGTTTTTTTCACCGATTTGTTAATAACATTTCGAGATAATTATTATGCGAAATCAATCTTTTCAGCACGTTTTATATGCATTATTTTTTTCCGATTTTTATCCCATCGGGAAGTGATCAAAATTGTCTCTGAAACTCACTTTTGGCGGGACTGTACGTATCAGTCATCCTTAATCGCTGCCACGACGTCTATAATTTCGTTCTCGTGCAATAAAGTGTTTTGTTAAATGAAATATACTCACCAGACACTGCATTTGTGCGTTGGATTCATGGGCGAACCAAGTGGACAATTGTACGCCCTGGAAAAATCCTCGTTGTTCGACAGAGGGCCCAAAACTCTGACATGACCTGGAGAGTGAACGCCGCTACGGATTTTGGTCAGGGCGTCTTCAGGGGTCATAGAACCACACCAAATCTGAGCGTAGTTGAGAAAAAATAATTGGTCGTGAGTCAGATTGAGGCCAGGAAGTAAAGGTTCCTCGCCGTGAATCGAAACCCATTTTTTGTATGCCTGGAATTTGAATATATTGCAGAAATGACTCGTTAATCTGGATATGCCATTACAAAGGTGTGTGAAATGAAAAATTCCGCTGAGCATTTACCCGAAAGGATTGCTTGAGGCCACCGTTATCAGCGATATTCTCGCCTTGTGTCATTCTTCCGTCCACATAAAGATCAACCTCATGGAGCTTATAACGTGAATACTGATCGATCATGCACTGAGCGCGGTCTCGAAATGCTCTTATCGTTGCGTTATTCCACCACAACATCATGTTACCGTCCTTGTCGTACTGACGACCCTTATCGTCAAATCCGTGAGTGATTTCGTGACCTATTACCACTCCTATACCTCCATAATTTAACGATTTTGGAAAATGCTGAGAATAGAAAAGAGGCTGAAGAATTCCGGCTGGAAAAACTGTAATGAAATATGTTGCAAGTCATATACACAGAATGTAATAATTGTCGGCAATGTACCTACTTTTTACTATTCAATAAATTTTAAAAGTAATTCGAGGTGTAAAGAAAAATTATGGCAGTAATTTGTAGATATGTAAAGAATTTTGTCGTATGTTGCAGGGAATTCAATTAAAGGTCTCTATGACTACAGCAATTGAAACGGCAGATTCTGTACTTATTTATTTTCGAAATGCAAAGTCTTTAGATTTGGGAAAAGTTGCTGAAGTGTGGCTAAAACGATTACTTTGACAAAAATCACAAAAATTATTAATTTTTGCTTCCATGGAGAAGCAAAAATTCTCTCTATGAAGAAGAAGCTTTGTTTTAGTGAATTTTTTTTTTTTCGAGATTTTCATGTCAGTCAGACAAAACGTCGAGCAAAGTGGTTTAGATAAAATCTCTGTATGTGTGTGTATGTATGGTAAACGCTCGAAAAATGTAAACCTTTGTAACTCGGGAACCCCTTGAGATACGGAGCTGAAATTTAGACCATAATTAGACGGGTCTTTATCATTCATACTAATTTTTGTTAAAATCCCCTTGATTGGTGAATTTTTACGCGGTTTTGAACATTTTCAAAAACTTCTGTTTACGCGATAATTTTTTCAATTTTCGAGATCTCGAGCTCAAAATTGGTATAAACGTGAATTTTCATACACCGGTAATCGTTGTAAAAAAATACGTCAGATATAGTCCAAAAGTGATGGACGATACCATATTTTCATAACGTTTTTGTAGAGTCTATATTGCGAAAAGTAGCGATTTATATCTTATAAACTAGCCTCATCCTTGCTTCCCAATGAAATTTCAGAAAACCCTGAGTTTTTACCGTGTTCTCGGGCAAAAAAACAGAGAAGAGGGTGTATTCGAGGGTGTTTCCGGATCGTTCTTCATTATCATATTTGCACGAAGCGGGAGCATGCGCTTATTTATTTATTTTAAAACGAGAATGCAAAGTAGAACTTTGCACATTCATTCCTCATTATTTTTCGCTTTTTACAAGCCTTCTTTTTATAAGGAAGCCAAAATGGATTAGCATACTTCTCCATGGATAGATAGCTTTATAAAAATCAAAAAATAATGAGGAAGCAATATGCAAAGTTCTACTTTGCATCCTTTTATCCTTTTACGTACTCTATAAAATGATGAGATAGATAATATTTTGGAGCTAGTTGAAGAAATAATCATAAATCTATTTTAATTGTGTCTTACCGATATCGTTCTTGTTAGGATTGTAAAAAGCGTTGACAACTGCGGGCTCCGTTGACCATTTATTTTTATCCACAGGTTTCCGTAGCCTCTTAAGATTGCGATAAGCATCGTACTTCATAACAGCCAGAATGTTGTCCAAAAACCGATGCTCGGTGATATTTAACTGTGAAGATAAAATAAGATTCTTTGAAATTCACGCCAACTACAATGAAGGGAATAAAATTCCACACACCGTAACATATTCGTTGGAAAGTTCAACGGGATCCTTGAGAAATTCTGGATAACCTATCCTCTCGTTCATCGAGTCTGCCTTAATTTTTGCAACCGCTCGCGTCTCGTCGTCCATCCAATGATTTTCCGCGAGTAATTCGTTGAAGGCTTCGCGTATAGTGTGAATCATTTGCAGCGCAGTCTCCTGGGAAAAATATCGCCTGAGTATGAGGAAGCTCTCTTCTCGAAAAAAAAAAACCACCAAAACATCCTTGCCAATCACCTTGCTCTCGTGATTAAAATTGTCGCGAATAAAAAGCGCTCCCACTGCCATTCCGAGCTTCTTGTTCGTCCACTCCACGCATTGAGACCAGCGATTCCTTTCGCTCAGGATTCCCAGGAGAATCTTTCGGTATTCAACCCGCTTTTGTTGATAATCGTCGATCATGTGAGGCATTATCGACATTACCAATCGCCACAATATGTAATTGTGTAACGTTCTAATAAAAAAAGGTAACAATTCAATTAAATCCAATATAACGAAAATACAAATAATGTGATTGAACAAAAATCCTGGCAGTTATTTAGTAAAAAAAATGAAAAATTTACAGTGCGTTGGATGAATGTATATATGGGGCATTTCATGTCAAATCGACCAGGCCGTGACCATCTTGAGTTTGCGGAATTGGTTCATAATTTTTTGAATTATTCTTCTGACTCAAAATAACAGTCATGATTTTTTTCAAAAATTTTTTAAAACAAATTTGAGTACGCTATAATTTTGTTTTAAACATTTTGAGGGCCGTAATTAAAAAATCTGAAAAAATTCCCAAAAATTCGACATAAAAAATGGAAATTTTTGGCACTAATTTAATGTTGTCCAGGATTTTTCTTCCCTTTAATTCAATTTTTTTCAATATATACACATATTTTTTTTCACTATCGGTCGAAGTGCGACAATAATTGGCGTTCTAGAGAGTGGAAAGAGTAAAGAAACAATAGTCCTGTAAAAAAATCAATCATTACATGCATAATCACAAGAAAAATAAAAAAATGAAGTGAATGTTTTACCGTTTACAATTGAAAATGAGTTAATTTTTCGGCAAACTTTGGGGGAAACTTTCAGGTTAAAATTAATCCTTTTATCCGAAAATATTTCGACAAACCGAATGAATTACAACACCCATCACTCTAAACCTTTGTGAGTGTTACTGAAAACATGAGCAATACTCATGCACGTAGTTTTTAAATTTTCAATAAAATTTTGTAGTCAATAATCAAATTTGCTGAATTTTTATCAAACCTTTCTCAAAATTGATTCAAACAAACGATTAGCTAATTTTCTTTTATTAGTTACATTTCTCATTTGTATGTTCCTTTTTTATTTCGATCGAACAAATAACCGATATAAATAAAAAATTGCACGAAAAACAAAATTATTGATATTAAACGAAAAAATTTTGTACAAATGTTGCAATTTTTGAGAAAATTCCTTTAAACATTTCGGGGAATATTGTGGAAAATTATTTTTTAAATTCCGCTGTCAAAGTTCATCTGGTAGTAAAAAAAAATTAAATAAATTTTTTTTAATGTAAAAAAAGCTCCAAGAGAAAGGAAAATCCCAGAAATCACCAAATTAGTGCCAAAAATTTTCATTTTTGATACCAGATTTTCGAGAATTTCGTCCGATTTTTACATTACGGCTCCAGAATTTTCTTGAAAAAAGTTATAGCTGATACTTAACTTCGGTTTGAAAATTTTGCAATAAATCATGAATGTTATTTTGAGTTAGAAGAATCATATGAAAAATTATGAAGCAAATCCACGAGGTTGAGGGCCACAGTCTGGTCGATTTGGCATGGAATGCCTCATATAATTACATAATAATTAAGTAAATAACGTAGATATGGAAACAGTCAAATTAACTGGAAATTAATAACACAGAAAAATATCAGAATAAGCAATAGAATTAATGGTAATTTTCCTTTTTACCTTCGATCAGTTTTTGCGATAATGCGACCCATCTGAACGAAGTAGGGCATCGCATAAGCGACGACGGGCTCGTTGTTGGTGATGTTCGTGCTGAGAAACTCTTGAAGATACGTTCGCCAGTCGATCTGTGGCACTTCATGTTGCAATTCGCGAACAGTCAATTTCCGATATATGGAAGAGGTGTCGTGTCTGTCGGCCTCGGGTAATGAAGCCTGTAAATATTCCGACAACCCCATTGCCTGTTTATACGCGTGTAGCTAGAGTCGTTAATTTCGATAACACAAAGCTCTTGGCCAAAATTATAATTTTTCACGTACAAATATACATATAACGATAACGAATCTACCGAGGTGAGGATCAAGGCAATTTGTGCCTGCATGTTTAAGGTTTTAATAAGTAAACGTAAAAAATTTACGAAACGCATATCAACAACGGCCAAGAACCGTGCAGTGCTCACAAAAATGGGAGTACTACGTGCTATCAGACAGCCACGTCTAAATAGAATCGATTCATCAAAATTCAAACAACCATTTTTTTCTTCCCACTTTTTGAAGTAGATTAATGTATTTTTAGATTTACCGCCGCACTTCGTTTTCACACAACCCAACTCTACACATGAAGCGACCCCAGCAAAACTTTCGCGAGCAATATTTTATCGCGAAATGAACGAGAGTAGAGTGAAATTGTGACAATTTGTTTCCGTGAATATTTTTACGTTGTAGAATTTTGCTTGTGTGGAAAATTGTCACGTCAAATTTGTCTATGTACGAGTTTACGTATGTAGCGTTTATGAAATTCATCTTGTAGCAGATTATGTAAGAATAGTCGGCACGTATGTGGCTGTGTAGAGTCAGCGGTATGTCGACCATAATTTGTAGAGTCGATTATGTGTAGAATCGTTTATGTGTAGGATTGATTATGTGCAGGGTTGATTATGTGCAGGGTCGATTATGTCCAGAGTCGATTATTTGTAAAGCCGATTATGTGTAGGGTCGATCATATGTAGGGACGATTATGTGTAGGGTCGATTATGTGTACGATTGATTATGTGCAGGGTCGATTATTTGTAGAGTCGATTATGTGCAGGGTCGATTATTTGTAGAGTCGATTATGAGTAGAATCGATTATGTGTCGAGCCGATTGTGTGTAGGGTCGATTATGTGCACAGTCTATTAGGTGTAGATTCGATGATATGCTGGGTCGATTGTGTATAGAGTCGAACATTTGTAAAGCCGATTATGTGCAGGGTCGATTATGTGCAGGGTCGATTATGTGCAGAGTCGATTATTTGCAAAGCCGAATATGTGTAGGGTCGATTATGTGTAGAGTCACTAACGTATAAAATCGATTATGTGTGGAGCCGATTATGTGTAGGGTCGATTGTTTGTAGAGTCGATTATGTGTAGGGTCGATTGTTTGTAGAGTCGATTATGTGTAGGATCGATTATGTGTCGAGCCGATTATGTGTGAAGCCGATTATGTGTAGAGCCGATTATGTGTAGAGCCGATTATGTGTGAAGCCGATTATGTGTAGAGCCGATTATGTGTAGAGCCGATTATGTGTAGAGTCACTAACGTATAAAATCGATTATGTGTGGAGCCCATTATGTGTAGAGTCACTAACGTATAAAATCGATTATGTGTGGAGCCGATTATGTGTAGGGTCGATTGTTTGTAGAGTCGATTATGTGTAGGATCGATTATGTGTCGAGCCGATTATGTGTAGGATCGATTATGTGTAGAGTCGATTATGTGCAGTGTCTTTTTTCTTTCTGAATAAATAGATGCTTCATACATTGGCCAGTTGTTTCTCGAAAACAATTACTCGATCGAATTCCGCGGCTGCTGTTTCTGGGTCCGCTCCAAGTAACACCGATACGTTTGTCATGTAACGATGATATGCCCGCAATTCCGCTTCGCTGTTCGCCTTGAGATAGTAGTCTCTGCTCGGTAATGCCAGTTGCATCTGATCCAGCTGTCGAAACGTATTCGATGTTAATTTTCTTACCATTCGTCTATCAAGACTTAATTCATTAATTAACGATCAATACGATAGGACTTAATATTCGTGAGTATACGTAATAACGTCTATCATCAATTTGTTAATACATTGGATTAAAAAAAGGTCGTTGCAGAAAAATGCAGTTTCTTGCTCTGCACCAGACTATTATTGAACATTATTCGATCCTGATTCTTACAAAGAGAATCAAAAAGATTTCACAGCCTCTATAATAAACTATATTTTCGTGGCAAGTTATTAGAAATCATGAATATTTTTACTCAGAGATGACGAACAACATTTTTAGTTTCGAGTGTTTTTTCCGGACGAAATTTATTATTGTTTTTAAAAATTGCTGAAATATCTCATTGTGTATGTTAAAGCGAACGATATTTAATGAGCCCTAATATTTGCCGGGAAAAAGGTTATTGTTAATATTTTAGTAATAGAGTGTATTTGCTCTAAAGAAACCTTGGGTCGTTGACTAAGGTCTTACTTTGCCGGCGCACCTGGAGGATGTTGGCCGAGGAATTCTTGTCGTCGGGACCAACCCACTGTTCGAGCAGTACACCCTCGTTGAATTCGCCACGAAGACGACCGAGAAGTACCTCGACTGAGTAGCTCGGAGGTTGCCACTTGATACCCTCAACCACAGGCCATCCACCGAGCTTCTTGAGCATATCTCTTATCGGCCTGTCACCAATGTGCCTTATGTTAGCTGAAGAAAACCATAAAACAACATGATTACTATGGGTTATATATTGTACAACAATTCCGACGAGGCCTCTCGAAACGATCCTTTTATTACCCACATGAAACTTTGTATTATGGGCATTCCACGTCAAATCAGCAGGCCATGACCCTCACCCTCATCGATTTTGTTCAGTTTTTCATATGATGGTATTACCGACCCATAAAGGCCTCCGGATTTTTTTCAGATTTTTTTACCATCAGTAACATTTTTAAATTCTTGAAAAAAAAAACCAATTTCAAAAACGCCGTTTTTAAAGATCTAAAAAAATTCACACTGATTCTATGATTTTAAATATGATTTTTGAGCGCTATGCGATAATGTGATCTCAATATGCGCTATTTTTTCGATATTTTTATTTTTTTTTTCATTTCGCGATTTGATTTTTAATTTTTTAAATCAGGATAACTTTCTTAAATAGCAATGGATCTCGATTTCTCTGAGGATGGTAGGATTACCTGAATCCCCGAAAAAATTGATATCTTTAAAAAAAATGTCGCAAATGCATTTCGCAATCCAAGCGATTTTGTATTGCGAAATGCATTGGCGAAATTTCAAACAAAATCGATGAGGGTGAGGGTCATGGCCTGCTGATGTGACGTGGAATGCCCCATATGTAAAATGTTTTGAAAAAAAATGTTACATATATGCAAAATATGTTCGATAATAATTTATGTGTTTCACATAAAAATTAATGAGGCTTTGTCAATTCATGTATATATTTTGAAAAATGTATCGTCCCTCGGAATATTTTTTACACTCTACGCCAATTTTTCTATGGAGTCCATGTATACCGCTGGAATTTATATCTAATTACAAGGGAAATATAGAGTATTTATTGAGAAAGAATAAATAAACACCAGAAAGTTACGGCATTAACGGAGAATACGTCAAATGCTAGAATTATTTCATTTCTTATGTAAAACGTATTTTTTATATATGTGACATTAGCGTGGTCGTTAGATGGAGTAATTTCCGATTTTTTATCGTGCCACCCTCCAAATCGGTTCGAAATACATAAAAAACAACCCTTCAATTTTTTGAGATGTTTTTTTCACATGGGAGAAGAAACTTCGTGTATCATTTATGATACATGGAGCTTTTTTATCGTTGCAGTTAATACTTTATTATGGGGCGTCTTATCAGTGAAACGGTTCGAAATTTTCACAAATTACGTCATGTACAAATTTTTCCATACAGAAAAAATTATCGACCTCTTCTTTTAAATTGGTGGATGGATTATCGCTTTTGGAAAGAATGGGATTTCAAGTTTTTTTATTACCAATCCATAGAGCTTATCAAACTTAGCAGGCGATATCTTGTTGCGAAAGTAGTTACGTGCCTAAAAGTTTGTAATTCTCATAAATTACTCTTCGAATATAGGACCATACGGGAAAAAATTCCCAACTCTCTCTTTAAGGTCAATTTTTTAAATGGATTAAAAGTTTAATATGATCGAATTTTCATTTGTTCCTGTTACAGTGGAAACCTGGAAAAATCAAGCGTCTCAAAGATTGCACGAACCGGTGATTTTGCATAATAGCAATTGATAAACAGTTTATTGTTCGTAGTAGCAAATATTTCATTATGTCACGACGGGTACGAAAGTTGCTGTTAGATTTCCGACGAAAAACATGGATAGTTTTTTGCACCACAGAATTATTTTAGGAAATTGCATGTGATCTGTTTTCATAACGGAGTTCTATAAAAGTATCTTGATTTAAAAATACGATGTTGTAGAAAGAAAGTGCAATTGACTGCCTATGAATTTCATATATTTAGAATGAAAAAATCGAACCATAGTTTTTCTCAAAAGCGATAACCCACACACCAATTTTAGGTTAAGGGTTGGTGATTTTTTTTCGTATAGTAATGTGTACATAGAGTAATTCGTGTGAATTACGAACTTTTTTGCCGACAAGGAGTCCAGCAATAAAATATTGACTGCAACCATAAAAAAAACAACGTTTATCTTAAATGGGAATTCAACCCTCGTGGAGGAAGGTTGAATGTAGAAAAATAAATTTAAGGGCCGTTTTTTATGTATCTCGAACCGATTTGGGGAGCAGCACCATAAAAATTCGAAAATACCCCATTTAAGGACCACCCTAATGTGACATGTACAATCTTGTGTACGCAAAATATATTTGTTATCCCTAGAAAAATTAGATCCTCGGATATAGGCCTTGGAAAAAATAAGCCCGTGCATTTTTTAGACTTATTATTTTATCATATTTTTGTTTATCTTTTGAGGGGCAATTTTCCTAGACCAATTTTTTATGGGCTGATTTTACGGGGTCTAATTTTCTTGTTACCATAGTTTTTGTATGTATTTCAAAGACATACATTTTCATGTGGTTATCATTGCGAGAGACACGAGATCGAAGTGATTTTTCATCATTGTACCCACGGATGTCCATGCAAGACTTGTAAAACATCTTGGCTTTGAGTGTCGCCTCGTTGTCGTCCAAGTTTGGTGGCTCTTCTAAAACCTGCTTCAGGATCACTTTCAGTTGATCCATGAGCACTTCGAAGGTGTTTATCGAACTACGATCCTCAGGTATCACGTGGAGACGGTTCCAGGTTCCGCAGGCGTATTGGAAAAAGTCGACGCAAGGAGCTGCCGACCTATCCATCGCTGATAATAAGCTCGCAGCTGGTGAAAGCGGAAAATATAATGAATGTAGATTTCCGCCCCAACAATAATCCCCTTGCTTATGAATTATTTTTGTGTCTTTGTTTGTTTCAGAAAGTATGTTGGGAAGAAAAAGGGACTCAAAGGATAATTATATTTTAGAAATACCGAAGGCAAATTTTGTTACTTCTTGAAAGAATGATTTTTAAATTTTATATTAAATTTAATTGTATATTAAATTTAATGTACAACGATGCAAAGTTATTGTGTGGTATAATAAAAAAAAGCCTTTTTTACTATTCCACACTACTTTTGCTACTTCTTGAAGGAATGATTTTTGAATTTCAACAAATATAGCAATTTCTTTAAGAAGCACATACTTAAAATTTTTATGCATGAGCTGGTGTATTAACTTTACTGTACGACGATGCAAAGTTATTGTGTGGTATAGTAAAAAAGCCTTTTTTTTAAATATACCACAGGCTGGAGTACTTAATTTTTTTTGTCCTGTATGTATTTTTTGTTTTTTGAAGTACTTTTTTTTTGTACTGTATGTATTTTTTGTATTTTTTGTTGTTGTATTTTTGGTATTCTTGTAAAAAAAATAGAGTACTTCAGCCTGTGGTATAGTAAGAAAAAAGGCTTTTTTTACTACATTTTTTTAAAATTTACTCTAATTGTACTATAAAAGTAAATTAATCCTTCATTCATAATAGCGCATTGAATTACATGAACTAGATTATTCATAAAAAACTTTGAACATTTTCAACCGTGTGGCAGCAAGTTTTGCCACCACGAAAAAAAATCCATTTTTTTTTCAAGACAATCATGCAAAATTTTCAGAACAGTGACACAGAAAAAAAAATCCAACTCTGATTATGGAATATGTTTGTATTGACACAGCCTTTGAGGATCAATTTACCTCACTTTTATCCATCTGTACATATTCGCTAATCCTTTGACGGAACCTCGCTAATTTCCGTAAATTGCAGTAGCTAAATCAATTTCATGCGAGCATATTCATGAAGACTAGTCGCTGTGACTCCAACAAGTGGAAACTGTCGGTGTCGGAATTAATATTTCAGTCGGCGTGCAAACTGCCGCACAAATAGTAGTTACAAACTCGAAGAAATTACTCGACGAGCTTGCCCGATTAAATTAAGCCGGTGGGAGGTAAATCTTTGTTGCTGAGTTTCCTTCCGAGTCTATTTAATCCCACCCCCTGTTCCAATAACGAAGTGTAAAGATAATTTATTTTTCACTATAGCTCCGCGCCCCAGTTACTAAGAGGGATGAAGCCTCCACTTAATCAGTCTTTTCATGACGTTCAACTATTTACTCGCTTGGAAAATTTATAAAATGTTTTAAAAGTTTTCCATTTTATCCATCCTATTTGAAATTACTCTTTTTTAAAAGCTGTAAAAAACTCGACAGAAAGATATAGACCCAAAAAAATGTGAAAAGAATTTATTTAAAATTGATGTTTATTGCGTCGGCCCGAAAAACGCAGTTTTCCGATAGTATACTGAAAAGTATGTTTTAATACCCGCGAATAATACAAATTATATAGGCCTTAGTTATAATTTGCATATAACACTTGTGGCCGGAAAATCTATAAATAATCTCGACGGATTCACGTTTCCTATGTCATAGCAGGAATATTATTCAAGTAGCCATGCTTTATTTTGGTTGATGGCAAAAAATGTCTTGGCTAAAAAAAACTTTCTTAAATATCAATGGATCTCAATTTCTCTGAAGATGGTAGAATTACCGGAATTCCCGAAAAAATTGATATTGTTAAAAAAAATGTCGCAAATGCATTTCGCAATCCAAGCGATATTCTATTGCGAAATGCATTGGCGAAATTTCAAACAAAATCGATGAGGGTAAGGGTCATGGCCTGCTGATTTGACGTTGAATGCCCCATATGTAAAATGTTTTGAAAAAAAAGATGTTAGATATATGCAAAATATGTTCGATAATAATTTATGTGTTTCACATAAAAAATGTTGAGGCTTTGTCAATTCATGTATATATTTTTAAAAATGTATTGTCCCTCGGAATATTTTTTAAACTCTACGCCAATTTTTCTATGGAGTCCATGTATACCGCTTGAATTTATATCTAATTACAAGGGAAATATAGAGTATTTAATGAGAAAGAATAAATAAATACCGAATCGTTACGATATTAACGGAGAATACGTCAAATGCTAGGATTATTTCATTTCTTATGTAAAACATATTTTTAATATATGTGACATCTATAAATAATCCCGACGGATTCACGTTTGCTATGTCATAGCAGGAATATCATTAAAGTAGCCATGCTTTATTTTGGTTGATGGCAAAAAATGTCTTGCCTAAAAAAATGACTACGTTGAACTACTTATGTATAGAATAATTACTGTACCATTATTTATGATTGAGCTAATAATCAAGAACTCACCCGTTCTGACGCACTCCTCCGTCATGCATACTTCAGGTCCTGTTGGAAAATAATTATTCATTTTTATTATAAAACGACGAAATCGTGCAAACGTAGCGTGTAATTATAGACACTTGTCAGCTTTGACAGTGTAATTGTTCATCTCACGCTCCATTACGACAAGCATCGATGCAAATTTTTATTGCGATTGACATTCTGTCCGTTACTAACTCGTCAACAGGTGAGCAAATTTTCGATACTTTAAATATATTCAAAATAATGCGTTCCCTAAAGAATTGATAACAACAAAAAATCTCAATTAACAGTTATAAAAGAGGTTGGGTTTTTAAACAGTTATGCCATGTCAAGAGTCAATAATAATGATGATAATAACAATAATAATAGTAACAATACACTTTCTATACTAATAATAAATTATTGACTAAAGAGGTCGTTGATTCTTTTCCTCTTGTTACTATTCTTACTGGCTTAATTATTGAGACTCGTCGACACTGACAATTGCTCATGTTGAAACATGAGCAATTCTTCACTGTTTAGAACGTGTGTCACAACGAATATGACAGACGGTTTGTTTGATTGTCTTATTTTACTTTGGGAGTATTCTGTTAAGTCATTACAAGTATGCAACGTACAGGTGAAGTACATATTAACGCGTACTATTAAAAGCCAAAACTCACTTGGAATAGTGTATAGAATAATGTTTTCAAAATATCACTCGTCGCAATAAAATCGATTTTCCCTGTGCTGATATATGGTAAAAATAGCTTTAGGTATATTTAGCTGGAATCATCGAAGGGTTTTGGAGGAAGCATTAGAAGTGCAACAACAAGTGGCAGCGTCAATGAAATGTGCAGCAGCAAAGTAGGTTTAACGTAACAAGTACTTTGAGATTCACTTGTAGCAGTAGCTTAAAACTAAGTGCAAAAACACTCACATCAAAGCAGGTTTCTATGTTACACAAAATATAAAAATATCTGCTCCATAGTAACATGCTTGCAAAAAAAAAATAACTTCAATGTTATTTTGACAATTTAGGTAATGTTACATTGAAAAATTTTGTTAAGTACTAAAATCAACAATCAGTCACAATAACTTTCTGAGTCTGCGTTTTTTAAAAAGTAAATCTCATTTTACAATGTACACGAAAAAAAAATACGTTTTTAAAAAACTAGGAATAATACGGTTTTATTTGAGAAGAAATGCAAAGTAGAACCTTGCACATTGCTTCCTCATTATTTTTCGAGTTTTACAAAGTTACCTCTATGAGGAAGTATGTTAATTGATTTTGGCTTCCTCGTAGAGGAAGATTTGTAAGAATAAAAAAATAATGAGGAGGCAATGTGCAAGGTTCTATCTTGCATCTTTAGTTTAATTTTATTCTTAATCTCTAATGATTTACGAAATCCAGTAAGTTAAAAAAAAATTAACGCAACACCAAACCGTTTTACAGATTATCACTAAATTTTGAACATCAAAAAATTTCAGTTCATTTTTTCAAATTTCACATGAATTAGATGAATTCTAAAAATTAACTGTTAAGCAGAATAATTGGTTTATCATCTTTTCATATTAAAAAAATAAAACAATTTGCAAAGTTATACTTATCATAATTTTGTAATTTAATTTTTATTTTTTGATGATTTACTAAGTCCAGTAAGTAAGTTTTCATAAAAAATGTTCTAAATTTAAAAATTCTTCAAAAAATTAATTTTGTCAATTGTTTTTTCTGAAATGTATACCTATTTAAGATTAAGCTATACTGTACATGTTGTTCTAATTTGATCTGATTCAGTCGAATAGTTTAAAAGTTGGAGTCAAATGAATTTCCGGCCTTTAAGCACACACAATGTTAAAATCAACGTAAAATCCGAATTGATTTACAGATCATCATCAAATTTGGTACGGAGCAGAGCTGAGTGTTATTGTTCCATCGTAAAAAATTTCAGTCGATTTGCTGAATGATCTGACATAAAAATCTCGAAATTTTTTTATTCATGAAAACAAACCTTCCTCTATGAGGAAGCAAAAAAACCCTTATTATTCCTGTCAGTGTAAAAACTCCACTGACAGGATATTACATGTAAATAAGGGTGCTGGCCACAAATGGTGTAAACGGCTTTAAGCATAATTCATTAAACAATATGGCATTTAAAAAATTGAATATTCAATATAAAGTTCGTTCTGATTATTGTATAATAAACTCATTTAGTAATTTCTATAGATTAAGGTAATGATGAATTGATCTATAAATTTTTTGTGTGGCCACTAATGGTACAGTGGTCACAAATGGTACATTTACCCTACAATTAATTCAATATGTTCTTCCAACAGTGAATAAAAATCCATTAATGCTATTTCCGCGAATATAATTTAACATCGATGACCAAAAATTCCTTATCACAAATGTTTCCTATTTAAAAAATCATAAGATGTATTCTACTTCGTTTACTTTACAGCATCCAAAAATTTCTTTGTTGCCCCTTGGATTAGTTACTGTAGGCGAGCTTTAATTTCAATTTTTGTTGAATTGTACGACGATTCAAAAGCGTCACGTAATCTTGTACCCTTAAACTCTGGCGGCCTTTAACTGACCAGAAGTATCGATAAAAAATAGAAGCCTAGGCTCTCGAGCCCCTGATGCAGCAATAATGCAGTTTTACTGCCTGCAGTATGACGATTCGTGAGGTAATAATGGTTGACCCGGTTAGCTCACTCTGGTTATACGTCTCGTCGTATACTTTATTACAGTATTCGTACGCGGCGCTGGAGATCGACTTGGAACGAGAAGTTGATAGCCTCGACTCGGTTAAGTCGCGTGCAGCAACGCACCGACAGTCCTCTATATATATGCACCTCGTTTACTGCTGGCCAACTGCGATGAATCAAATATTTCGCGCGAGTTCGAGTGCCGACTTAATCGCCGAATGCTTTCAGCACCAAACTTTCACCTCGTCGAATCTCGCTTCAAACTGTCGCGTCACTCTTCGTAAGCTTATAAACGACCTCTTTGATGTAAACGCTCTAAAAATGTGGAGAAACACAGGACTTTTGAAAAACTCACGGATTAATTTTGGTATTCGTAAATGCGTTACCTTTTTTATATGAGATAACGCTTTAGAATCCATTCCTTATGCCTTTCCGACGCTTGAGAAAATTTTACGGATTTTTTACGGTAGATGAAGAAGATTTTACAACCCAATAAGCGCCAAGAACTTCTTTTCCGTTGAAGCATATAATTGTTGATTAATTCTGCTCACTTAAAAAATATGGGGAATATCTTCCAGAAATTTTCAGGATTAAAATGATGTTGAAAAAAAAAACGATTCACCGGATGAAATCATAAAATGATGGAAATAAACTTACTGTAAAAAAAATCTACTTAAATTTAGTGTACTTTTACTGGAAGTTTTTATTTATAAACTAGTATATGAAATTTAGTATATAAGTGTAGGGTAAAATCAATGTATGGTACAGCATATTCAATAATTTACTTTAATTTTACAGTAAAAGTACTTGAATTTTAATAATTCGCTTTAATTTTTCTGGAAAAGTACGTGAATTCCATAACAAAATTGTCTACTAAATTTCGGTGACGAGCTTATGCATAAAAACTTCCAATATTTTCTAACAGTGTACAGTCGTTAAGTATATCTTCTGAGTGATATTTAGAAAAAAATCGCTTTCTTGATCTAACAATAAGAGTCTAAGTTAGAACCTTTTTAATACTCTTTTTTTAACTTTTATTTCGTTATTTATATTATTATTTTTTTAATGAGTTAATAATTGACAAAATTTTTATTTTAAAAAATTAATTTCTTGACTAACTAAACTGAGAGAAAAATCTGGTAATTCTGAAAACAATATAGTTGGACTGACAATAATGTCGCAACTTTTAGCGATTGTCAAGTGACTTAATAACCGAAAACACATAGTTTTATAAATGAAAGATGTTTATTGCGAGTCGATTCCGAACACGTCCGTCTCCTTCCAACCCGATCGACCGAACTCCATCTTATTTATTATTAACAAAGGAACAATGCTGTTTAGCAACGTAACTATATCAAATATATATATTGCAAATGAATTCAATCTAAATATGCTTCAATAATCTAACTATAAACATTTCCAGGAGACATGTCTATATTTTATGGTTATACCAAATATAAGAAAATAGTTGGGTGAACCATTAATATAATTCCCAGAAGAGACGTCTATATTTTATGGTTCTAGCAAATATAATTATAGTCACAATCATCAAAATCACAATAGTTTCAAAAACTATTCTAATATTTTCAAATATGCCGTTTGTTGCATATACGATATCAACGTTTGTTTCCAAGAACCTTGCAAGTATCGTTTATTGAGACATATTATCATTGATTAAACCATAAAACATTGCAAGCCTTCCTATATTCGTTTTACCATGTGAAATCGTTAAATAAACGATATGCTTTTCTTTCAGTGTATCTATCTGTAAAAATCTAAGAGTTTTTTTTTCTCAGTACCATGAAGAGAAATTCCATCACCTTTTCTGGGAATTCAAGTGCTACATTATCAATTTCATCCTGTACGAATCTCCAGGGACGAGAAACCTCCGCGTTGAAGCGATGGAGCTATAAACTCGACCGTATACACGAGGAAAGTTCTCGAGTGGCTAGCGAGTTTCAAACACCTTCTATATAGTACGTCGAGGGTGTGCACAAAGTTTGGGAAAACTTAACCGCACCCTCAAACACGAGTCCTCCGTCTATATCTATAGTACGCGGTAAAATGTTCGGAAGCAACGAGAATTCGCCGCAAGTTTTATCACATACCTCATGATAAGTGTAGCGAGACATCCACTCATCATAAACTTTCGGGCAACTCCACAAGTTTGAAAATGTATCATTGTACTTTGATGTAGTCAGTATGATGAAGATAAAACAAAATGAGCATTTCTATGCACTACAACTATAATGAACGTATCGTTCAGTTATCTCAGAATTCATAATAAAGAAGTTAAAAACAATATATAAATGATTCATTTAATTTCTGGCGGAATCATTTCGTGTGGATTATTTCGTATGTTTATGAGAAAGGAATATTTCTTTTTTTTTTAACAACAGTTGAACTGTTTATGTTTTGGCATTTATTTATTCCTGTAGAAACTTAGGAATATGTGAAGACAGATTTTATAAAATTGTATTGTGGCTTTGTTCTACTTGATGTAATTAATGTGAGATGATTAAGTGAGGTCTCATATGTTGTATTATAAGAAGGCTAATGATATTAATCGTCGGTATCTCAATATAGAACAGGAAATCGATTCGAACTTCGAAAATTAACCTGCAACTATCGTTAATTAAAAATATTCTGGTTATTTCTTTGAATAGAAACGTATTGTCTCGGATAGTAATTTTGTATCATTTATTTCCGGCAAATATTCATTGAATATTGACAATGGAGAAGCACTTGTCGCTATGCGAACAGACATTCGGCGTTTTCGGAACTTTTAATTAATTTCCCGTCAGTCATTCAGTAAATAGAATCAATTTGTAATACGGAATTTTGAAAAAATGTATATATAATTTTTTAGACAAAAAAAGGGACAAGAAATGGAATTTGTGACTGTGTGACTTTCGTAGCAATATTCATTTTCTTGAAAAAATGGGATACATCATAATGTATTTTCTAAAAAAATCCAATTAAAATTTATTAAAGATTCTCAGTAGAAAAAAAATACTTCCTGTGACACCAAAATAACCGAATTATGTAACCCAAAGTAAATGCCACATAAATTATTCTCAAAAAAATCCATCCTTCAACATAACAATTTTAAATAAACC
Source organism: Tromatobia lineatoria (assembly GCA_949699805.1). Lineage (NCBI taxonomy): Eukaryota > Metazoa > Arthropoda > Insecta > Hymenoptera > Ichneumonidae > Tromatobia > Tromatobia lineatoria. The sequence continues at coordinate 6,488,048 of OX453040.1, read as the reverse complement.
ATTAAAGAAACACTTTTAATAAGAGAAGCAACAAATGCAGCAAGTAACAATTAAAATTAAAGACAACGACTAGATCATAATGAAAAAAATATCCAAGGATGAATGTAGTGGATGCTGCAAATATAACGATTTTTAGAAAACTGTTAAGGAAACTGTTTTAAAGAAGGAAAGCTGATAATTAAAAAAAAAACCCAATAAATAAAAAGCTTCTAATTTATAGTGCAAAAAATTAATGAACAAAAGCAAAGAATATAGACGTGAAAAACCACTCAATAAAAAAATATTAATTATAATGAAACAAATGGATAATAAAATAGCGGATGCTGCGAAACTCACGAGTTTCCTCAATGCATTCCCGAGATCTATTCAAGGCCAGTAGTAGTAGAGTCAAAATGCTCGTCGCGATGAGTGTAATGGCCAAAACACCGAGAAGTTGTTGTCTGTTGGTGGGTCCTCTTCGTCGCCTTGTTATGGAAGTTCCTCTGGTGATTCCGGCGATAGGTCTTCGCGCGTTTCCGGGATGATGAATTATGGTAGTCGTGTTAGTACCTCGAGGTCCACAGGTCACCTGAATATGAGCACGTACACCAAAAAAAAATCCGCATTATTTTTTTAATATATATAAACCTATGGTAAATTATACCTGTAACAATACAGTGCTTTAAAAAAATTTTAATTCTGTATAGCTACAATGAAAATTCATTTCCAACGAAATCCACGTCAAAATGTTTGAAAAAAAAGAGGAGATTTACATTTTTGTTTTGGTCAATCAAATAAAAAAGTATGAACATTTCTGTATAAACGTTCTAATTAATTACAACAAAAATTGTAAAATTTACTTTTTTACGCATTAAATACACGTCCAATTGTTACCAATAAAATTTTAGCGAAATTCTATAGAAGTTTGTTTTGGTCAATCAATCAAAAAAGTATGAACATCTCTGTATAAACGTTCTAATTAATTATAACAAAAAAGGTAAAATGTACTTTTTTACGCATTAGATACACGTCCAATTGTTACCAATGAAATTTTAGCGAAATTCTATAAAAGTTTAATTTTTATCAATTATTTAAAAAATACAAAACTCTGTATCAAGAGCCGCAGTAAATTACAATAGAATTAATGTTTATGTAATAAAATCATGCTACATAAAAACCGGAGTTTATTTATCGTCATGAGACAAACTTCCTTAGTTGCTTGAACGTTGAACAATGAAAACATTTCGAGCAATGTGCTTTTCAAATTTATAAACACTTATAAATATAAAATACCAGCGTTACAAAAATCAATAAAGAAAAAAGGGAATAATCTGTAAAAAGTTGAAAAAGGGATAAAAAGACGGATTTTAATTCAGTATATCCCCCATGGAAAAAAAGTATGCTAACAAAGTACATTTTTCGACATATCGAAAAATATAAAAATACTGTACGTGGTATTTTTCTTATATACTTTTTATATACATGGCAATATCCAATATTTCGTCCAAACGTACATTTGGCGAATATATGTAAAGTATTTTTTTTTTTTTATATATATTGGTAGTATATGAAAAATGCATTAACTCATAAAATATAAAAACACGAAATCTCGACCACCTAAATTTCTTATATCGACAAAGAATCTAAACAATTTGATCAAATGTTCTTCTAACTGATTCAAGTGTTAAACATCTTCTTACATATATAATACATATATATATAATTTCTATAGAAAAAATATACATACACATATATTTACGAATACATAAAATATGGATTGAGAATTATATGAAGAATATAAAAACGATATATTTTATTTCCCAAAAATATGTATGAACTAGTAAACACCATCGTATATACTTTGTAAGTATACTAAAAGTTATATCCGATATATCAAACTTTTCGTCCAAAGTACAGTTGCTATATAAAATATATACTTTTCGATATTTTTCCGAGTATACTTTTTTTCCATGGGGGATATTTTGGGGTTGTCAACCCCGATCCACAAATAACCCTCTATACCGCGTATAGTTAATAATTGAATTCCAATCGAACCGAAGCGCTTCCAATCGAGTTATCGGTAAGTACCTGAAGCGGAGTTCCTGAGTGCGGAACATCGCGAGCAGCCGGTGGCAGGAGTTCGCTCTCTTCAGCAATGACCGTTGACCTGAGATATCCGTTGTTGCTTTCTGGCTTCATTTTTACTTTATTTTTTTCAAAAATATTTCTACTGATTTTTCGTTTTATAAATATTCTAACTATTAAAACGGCTATTTTCCCGGCACTCAGTGCAGGTAGTTGTGGTCAATCAACCGGCGCGTCAACATCGTAACTTAGCCTTTTGAAGCGTGATCATCGATCCCGAAGAATAAATTTAGTTGATCTAATTATAACCGCTCGAAGCTTTTTTATGCCCTCGATAAACACTGTTTTTCGACGTGTACGCTGAGCACGCGTGTCTAGTTATTAGTTCTAGTTATTATTCACATTGTAGGGGCGGAAGCCGCTAACTGGAATCCGTCGGGAGATGCGTTCATCGCGAACGCGCCAACAACTTGATCCCGCGCTACACATTTTAATCCTAATCTCGCGCTACTGGCCCGCCAAAAAAAAAATCATGAAATCCGTTCTGAGGCCGCAATTTCAATAAAATGATAATAATCATAAATTCAACACACCCAACAAAACAATATTACTAAAAATGCCATGTTTTTAATTCAGTCGTCTAATTCTCGTTTTTAAGGGATTCTTATCATTCCATGCGTTCGGATTCTCAACGACAATTTATTACTCAACTGTTTAATTTATTCAGACATTTACTCATTCATTTATTCAATTTAATCAATGACTTTACTAAAAAACTAAATCAGCTGGCTGCATTGTATATGTTATTCGCTCAATTAACTTCTTTATTTAATTTTCTCAATTTATGGTTTACTCAATTTACACGACTTATTTATTTTCCTGAATTACCTATTTTTTAAGCCCATATTCTTTAACGGTGATGTATTTATTTTTCTTTTTATTGTTTACTGGAATGTAACTGATAAGATGTTCGGTGAGAGAATCGTGTTATGGAGAAATGAGAGAGTCGCGTGCCGACGTTGACGGCAGTCGGTGCCAGACTGAAGCGGAGAGATGACAAGACGCCGATGAAAGCAGCAGCCTGCGAACTAGCGAGCGAGAGCGAACTACTAACTAACGAAGCTGCCAACATCGGCGGTAGCAGCAGCAGCAGCAGCAGCAACGAACGCGCGCGCGTCCGTCGCGTTGTTGCTGTTGAGTTTGCTTGCTGTACATATCATGCGCCGCCGACGACCGAACCCCCGTCGAAAGCCTCGAGTATCTGCGATTGTGCGAGATATAATAGCAGCGGTGTGTATACGTCGGTTATAGCGGTCGACCACCACCGTCGTCCACCTTCCAGCTCGACCTCCCTCCTTCTCTCTACCAACCACCATTCTCACCATCACCCTCGCGATATATGCAACACGACTGCTAAATGAAAAGCAGAAGCAACAGCGAGCAACACCGATAGCCAGCCGCAGCCACGCCAGCTGACACAGAGAAACGAACACGGATGGTATCGTGTAGCTTCATGCCTTCTTTTCACCATATCAACTGAAGGGAGAGCTGCGCCGTTGAGGCAATGGGGGTCGCTTAAGGTAGATACTGCGCTTTTAGACTAGTCAGAACAGTACAAAATTTTGAAAAATGTATTGATAAGTTCTGGCTTCTGGAACATCAACATGACAATCAAAATATCTGCATCTGCAAAAAAGAACTTGGGTTGGAATTTTCTAGGGACTTTCTTTGTTCCTTTTTCGATTATCTAGTAGCAGGTTGCTTGGAATTCTTAATTAACCCCACTATTCTCTCTACCAACCACCATTCTCACCATCACCCCCGCGATATATGCAACACGACTGCTAAATGAAAAGCAGAAGCAACAGCGAGCAACACCGATAGCCAGCCGCAGCCACGCCAGCTGACACAGAGAAACGAACACGGATAGTATCGTGTAGCTTGATGCCTTCTTTTCACCATATTAACTGAAGGGAGAGCTGCGCCGTTGAGGCAATGGGGGTCGCTTAAGGTAGATACTGCGCTTTACACTAGTCAGAACAGTGGAAAAATTTTGAAAAAAGTATTTATAATTTCTGGCTTTTGGAACATCAACATGACAATCAAAATATCTGCATCTGCAAAAAAGAACTTGGTCAAAGTGTAGCGCCGCCACATTAGTTCAGAGATGAAAATGTCTAGGGACTTTCTTTTTTCCTTTTTTAATTTCCCGATGGCGGATATTTTTGAGAAAAAAAAAGTCGTGTCCAATTAAGACGATCTCTGCAAATTGAAAATTCCGTCACGCTATATGTTTTCAGTGTTAGCCCGGAAAGAAAAACGTGTAGGAGATCTTCTTTCCCTTCTCATTTTGACGTGGCGGTTATTAAGTAATAATAATAATACTCATACTAGGGGTAGTTATTTGTACTTTTGTCTTTGTCCGCGTTTCCTGACAAGAATATTGATCAGAAGCAAAAATGCCAAAGGACTTTTTTATAGTAATCTTGATTCTTTAGTGGTGGATTCTCTTCGACTTTGTTTTAAACGCAATGAAATATCTTTTTTTGACATTTGAAAATTTTGTCCGGTGATACTTAGCCAGATCAACTCCTAGAGAAAAAAACATACCTATCTTTTCTGTTCCTTTTTCGATTATCTAGTGGCAGGTTGCTTGAAATTCTTAATTAACCCCACCCTTCTTCTACCAACCACCATTCTCACCATCATCCTCGCGATATATGCAACACGACTGCTAAATGAAAAGCGGAAGCAACAGCAAGCAACACCGATAGCCAGCCGCAGCCACGCCAGCTGACACAGAGAAACGAACACGGATAGTATCGTGTAGCTTGATGCCTTCTTTTCACCATATTATCTGAAGGGAGAGCTGCGCCGTTGAGGCAATGGGGGTCGCTTAAGGTCATATACGGCGCTTCGCACTAGTCAGATCAGTACAAAATTTTGAAAAACGTATTTATATCGTTTGGTTATTTAATTAACAATTCGAGGACTTACTCACGTAGCGGAATAAGTTCTTAATATATAAGTACCTTCGAAGCCGCGATTTGAATAGAAAATCAACTGACATATGAGGCATTCTTCATCAATTCAGCCACTTTTGTTTTTGAACCTCTCTGATGAGTCTTATCATTGGACTCATCTTAGTATCACCTGAAAGTACTCTCTTCTAATTTATTCAGATTTTTATATCCGATATTACGGAAAATGAGGTATTTCTTTAAAGACAATATTTCTGTAATAAGATTAAGGATCTTCCAACTTACAAAATGAGACACTGCTCGTCAAAATTAGACTATAATTATGGTTTACTCTTTTAAAAAACTGCATGAAAAAACATGTCATCGGATATTAGCATATATCAGTCAATTTTCTATTCAAATCGCGACGCCGAGTGTACTTATATATTAAAAACTAATTCATCTACGTGTGTAACTCCTTGGAACTGTTAATTAAACCCTCCCTCCTTCTACCAACCACTATTCTCGACATCACCCTGGCTATATATGCAACACGACTGCTAAATGAAAAGCAGAAGCAACAGCAAGCAACACCGACAGCCAACCGCAGCCACGCCAGCTGACACAGAGGAACCAACACGTATAGTATCCTCTAGCTACGTGCCTTGTTTCCACTTTGTTAACTGAAGAGAGAACTGCACCTTTGAGGTAATGGCGATCACTTAAGGATGTATGATACGTACAGTCCCGCCAAAAGTGAGTTTCAGAGACAATTTCGATCACTTCCCGATGGGATAAAAATCGGAAAAAAAGAATGCATATAAAACGTGCTGAAAAGATTGATTTCGCATAATAATAATCGCAAAATGTTATTAACAAATTGGTGAAAAAAACTATTGTTCAACAAACAATTACTCAACCTAACTTTTTTTCTAATAAAAATGATATGTTAATGTATTTGAATGCATACGAATTTTTTCATATTCTTTTCTTTATTCTGATTTAGATTTTTTTCATTTTGAAAAATGCGCAGAATATAACAAATTTTTGATAAGCGTTTTGCAACAAAATCTTGAGTGTAGTAAGTGGTTTTATGCTGAACACATATCTAAAATCGTTATTTCGTGCATATTTGTGAAAATAAAAAAACATCAAAATCAAAATAAAGAAAAAAATCTGAAAAAAATTCGTATGCATTCAAATAAATTAACATATGATTTTCATTAGAAAAACAGCTAGGTTGACTGATTGTTTGTTGAACAATTGTTTTTTTCACCAATTCGTTAATAATATTTTGGGATTATTATTATGCGAAATCAATCTTTTCAGCACGTTTTATATGCATTATATTTTTCCGATTTTTATCCCATCGGTAAGTAATCGAAATTGTCTCTGAAACTGACTTTTGGCGGTACTGTACGTATTATACATCCTTAATTAGGAAATAATATACGTCGAGTGGTAAATTCACTGGCAGGTATAGCAAGTTAAAAGTAGGCCCCTCTCTTCTGCCACGGGGAACCCGGCTTAACTCCGCTAGATGGCGAACGACCCGAAACGTTTCTCGCAAGTAATTGTTCGCCGTTCCGTGTATAAGTACGGGCTATCGTAAATCAGCGTTCGTCCATGTACTGACGTAGGGTTTTTGTACTGGTGATCATGAGGGGCTCATTCGTAACTCGGTAAAAATAGCGCCACCTGTATCGGCTAGGATTACCGAAGTTACGTCGTGCAAATGCAATACAGCGCTGCATTTTAGCATGAGTGGCTGCGGACAACACTCTCAAGAACCTCTATGAAGGAAAGAAGTGAGGGGCAACATAAAAGCGTGAATAAGACCTACTCAGGAAGATTCCTATGAAATAGTACATTACGATACTAGTGCGATGAAACTTTTTCGCGACGAGTGTGAGTTTGCAGCACGAGCTGACGGCGAGTGTTGTAATCACACGAGATCAGAAAAAGTTTCTCGCACGAGTATCGTATACAATTTTATGCCACTAGTGCGAGAAGTGCCTACTTCATGCACACTGTGACATAAAATGAATATAAAGCAATATTTCAATTTTACTTCACTGAGGTTATACAATCAAGCGCAGGTACAGTAAATTCCAAGTACAATAGTCTATTACTTCCTATGCACACCGCTTGCGATTTTACGCGAGTGTTTGGAAAATCAAAAGCCAAGTGGTTCATAATATTCAAAACCGATTGCTTTTTCTCACTATGCCAGTATTGTATTTGTCAATGACGAAATGACCTAGAAACTTTCTGCATCTGCAAAAAAAAAGCCCCCAGACTTTTTTTTCTTTTTTCATTTGTCTTTCAACGGATTTTTTTTTTTAATTTTATTAGACCGTTTTTCGAAAAAGTAGTCATTATTTTGCTTTGACACCCTGTAACATCTTAGATATAGCTTGAAAAACAGAATCTGATAAGACTTTTTTGTTTCTTTTTCGATTCTCTAAAAAGGAATCTTTCGCAATATTTTTTCAGAATTTTTTTAATAATGGTACTTTATATCTATTTATTTATTTATTTATCAATTTATGAGATCCTTATATTTAAATCCCCTAAGGACCTGAGCAGTGACCACACAAAAAGAAGAAAATTTAAGACAGAGAATAATACAGCAAAAAAAGCAAAAAAATGACTCTACTTTTTCGAATAACGGTCTAATAAAATTTTGGAAAACAATCCATTGAAAGACAAATGAAAACGGAAAAAAGCCCCCAGACTTTTTGTCCCAAGTCAATAGTTTAGGCGCTACGCCTTGCAAAAGCACATTTTTCGCAGATGCAGAAAATTTCGAGGTCATAATGACGAATGTATCTGTAAATTAATGTACGGCATAGGCATCGAAGCTTCATATACCGGTTTATTAATTTTCATTCGAAATTTTTTTACAGTGTACCCAACTGCTTCTTTTTCGACGTGTATAAAAACTACAAACTACTTCTTTTTTCATCCAAGCACTAATAAGCATAAGTTACTACATTTAGCGGTGATGACCCGCATTACCCCATACAATGCTTTGCCCTGATCGCTCCTGCCTGCCGCTGGTGGTGTAATGGTGTTATCGCCGTGGTGCTGGCATTTCGCAGGTCGATATCACGCCTGCGCGGTGCCGGCGATGAATGCCTGCTTCTACGGGCCCAGAAGCGCCTCGACTTTCCTGCCGTATAGAATATCTCATAGAATTGTCCGAACGATTCCCTCGACTCACCTTCGCAATAAAGCCCTCGTAGTTTCTCCCACTGAAGTATTATAGTATATCTCGGATTCAGCTTTGTGTCTCCAACGGGTAAAGGAATAACAGGCTTTTCCGGAAAAGGGAAAATCTCGAGACCGTGACAAAGTTCAGAGCCTCGAGGGTCTCCGAGACAAATTCAAAAGAAAGCCTCGCGGATTTCCACCCCATCCACCTGTTTGCTATTCCGAGATCCGTAAATTTCTTTCTCCACTGCGAGAATTTGCTCGGATAAAACATTTGCGATGCAGCTTTAAATTTGCAAAGCAAAGCCACTGGCAATGCACATGAAACTTTTACTTGGGAATTTTATGCATGCAGTGAAAAGAGGGATTAGCTGATGTAACTAAAGCTGGGGAACGAGCAGACAAATTCTTTTTTAGCATTCAATTTATCTTTCCAAACATGTTTTGTCTGAAGTAATTAGAGGTATTTGAATAGTTTGAGTCATTTTTATTAGAGTGAAAAAATTACATTGCTCTAATTAATTCATTATGCGACGGCCCGATTTGGTTTAAGGAGGTTTGTCAGTAAAATTGAAAGTGCACAGAAAAATCTAAAATAATTACCGCGTTTTTAATGATTCATAACAAACTCTCATGATTTTTTTGGGAATTTTCGTCTACATCGTTTACACAAAATTAATTTTTTTATGCATACATTTTAACATGGACTCTTATGGCATATTCACGAATAACAAAAAAAATTGAAAAAATTGAAAAAAATTTTACATCGAAAAAAAAAAATTAATTCCATAAAATAATTAAAAATTCAACGATGTAAAAATTTTTATTATTATTATTTTTTTTTTTAATTCGTAAATATGCCATAAGAGCCCATGTTGAATTGCATGCATAAAATAATTAATTTTGCGTAAACGATATAGACCAAAATTCTCAAAAAAATCATGAGAGTTTGTTATGAATTATTTGAAACGCGGTACTTATTTCAAATTTTTCTGTGCATTTTGAATTTAACTGACGGACCTCCTTAATTCTGAAAAGTAAATCGATCCATCACTGACTCAGGTTATGTTTCATTGGTACTTCTAAAAAACTATCCAAAAAAAAGATTACATTTAGAATGGAGAAATTATCGGCCGTCCTCAGAGTTAAGCAGCATTGTTCGCGGCCATAACTTGGATAGGTGACCGCTTAGCCGCGCACTGATTTGCGCATAAATTGTTGAACGGGAGGCAGTTTTTCTGAGTTTCTAATGTATTCTAATACGGTAGAAACTCAGTAACAATAAAGCCGCCTGTATCGGCCAGGTTTTCCGCAGTTTGCCTGAGCCGTCCTGCAAATGCAATACAGTAGTAGTGCATTAGAACGGCTGCAGACAACGCTTTAGGAAAAAAACTCTATGTATAAACGTGGAAAGGGGAGACTGGTTACGTAAAAGCCCAAAATAAGGCATACGGAAGAAATATCCCAAAAAAAAAAAAACTCCAGACTTCATAAAATTTACGATATATAATATAAGTATTGTGTTTCTAATATGATTATCGGAATTTTACAACATATCCGCACAAAAAAAAAATGAAAATTCTCGGCTTTTGATGGAAAAGCTCAAATATATGCAGAAATACTTTTTGATGAAAGAGGAGCTCTGTTGATAATTTTTCAGAGGTCGCTCATGCGAGATTCATTTTAATTTGAAAAAAAAAGTTAGGATGACAAAAAAATTATTGAACAATATTTTTTTCGTCATCAATTTGTTAATAACATCTTAGAATTATTATTACACCTAATTAATTTTTTCAGTACCTTCCATATGCTAGATTTTTCTGAAATTTTTTGACCGATGGTAAGGCTTATTAAATAAATTTTTAAATGCATACTATCCTGTAAATTTAATACATTCTTTACGTTTTAATGGAAATTAAAATACAAATCTCGCGTGAGCGACCTCTAAAAAATCAGCTTCAGTCTCCCTTCCAGAGAAATGTATTTCTGCATGCATGTTGACTTTTCAATCAACAGCCGAGAAATAAAAATAAAAAATTTTTTTTTTGCGACACCCTAATCTGCATATTGAGTAAGCCTCAATATACCGTACCTAAAATAAACTTTAAATACAAATATATTAATTTTCAAAATATTTTTTAACAGTCTAGGGTACCCGAGAAAAATTCTATAAAAAATTCAAGCGATTTCCACTGAGGGTATACTCAAGATTAAAAAAGTTACCCTTGAATCGGAAAGGAAAGGTACAAACTCTTATCAATAATTGGTGAAATCACTCATCTGTATTAGGCTCACAATGTGCAAAATAATACCAATACATTTTCTCGTTAGCTCGCGCTTTTCCGAGGGTGCAGTTTGCTGTACTAAGATCGATATTAGATACTAGCCTTTGGCGGTATAAAAGCATTAAATCCCATAGGAGAGTCACGCATGTGCGGTAAAGGGATTTTCCATGGGAGGGTGAGAGAGTAGCTGTCGAATGCACGAGAACACGTGTCGGCATTGGAAAATCCAACGTTGTTGTTTTGGAGTTGGCGGGACATAGACTTTACTGTCATACCCGTGGAGCGCACAATATGTACGCTACAGTCGTTGGCCTCTTAAGGCTCGGCCAGTAACTACGCCGATTAGCATACTTTTATGTATCGGTGCGCTTTATTTTTCAAAGCCCATTTACTGTAAAGTGGCACATCGTATGTGGCCGACGATTGTACCTGACCCTCGCTCGTTCAGCCCCAGTTTAATGTAGCAATTTCGTCGATGAATGAAGCTTTTACTTCGCGTGCAACACGGTACTCGGAATATGTCGAGACTCGATTATCCATTGCAATGTGGTACGTGGTATGTACACAGTACACAAAGAAAATTGTGAATATTATACCGAGGGGATGTTGAAAGGTTGATTTTTAAATCTGCAGTGTACAGTAGAGCGCCCTGTATATAATGGTTTTTCGACAAACGCTCGAAGAGTCAATTGGAAAATATATTTCGAATGTTTTTTTCCGGATATTCAGTACGTCCGTTTATGTAATTTTAATAGAGTTAATGCACTCTGACATTTGATTTTTTTAATTCAGCCGGGAATCGACCAGAAATTTTTTTGTTGGAAAAAAATGGGAAATAACATTTGTATTGTATATTGACGAAGGTTGTGACTCAATAATTGATGGCTTATGAGCAAATAATTGATTTAATTGATAAACAAAATTGTGGTCGCTTGTGTGATTATTTTATGATTTTGTAATTATCATGAAAAATTTATTTATTCATTTTAGAGTCCTTGCGTATAACAATAAAAAAATTTCCGGATATTTAGTCCATCCGTTTATATAATTTCAATATACTTAATGAGTTTTGATATTTGGCTTTTTAATTCAGCCGGGAATCGACCAGGAATTTTGCTTCGAAAAAAAAATGGGAAATAACATTTGTATTGTATATTAACAAAGGTCGTGACTCAATAATTGATGGCTTAGGAGCAAATAATGCATTTAATTGATAAACAAAACTGTGGTCGCTTATGTGATTATTTTACCATTTTGTAACTATCATGAAAAATGTATTTATTCATTTTACACTTCTTGGGTGTAAAATTAAATATAAAAATATAACTATTATGATGGAAGGTACTGAGTGGTTATACGGGGGTCAACTGCACGTAGCCCTGCAACTTGAACATGGGTCTCACGAATTCTCGTGGCCTAGTTTCACAAATTTCGTTACCGTGCGACACGCTCATCATGAGTGAAATCAAATTTTAAAGTAGCTGCAGATTCCGTAATGAATTTCCATGAAAACCTCGATTTACATATTCAACATTTCGTACCCTTTGTATATATATAAATATTGAATAGTAGTTGAGAACTTTGAGTAACACAGAAATTATAATTTCAGTACTAGCAACGAAATAAGATACTAATTTGATTAATAATAGTTTCGGAGCATTTGGCCAAAAAAAAAACGTACAACAACGAAATTCAACCACGAAAAAAAAAAATCTGGTTTTTTGAGTGCAATAACTTTACCAAATTTCAATACTATAAAATAGAAATCATATATAAGATATTAGAATTTTTAAATATTTTATTCAAACGACTCTTGAGGCAATTTTATCGTACATATATTTTTGGAAAATGGAAATGTATGCCATTTTATAGCTTACAACAAAAAAATTAATACAGACTTATATATGACATTTTAGCTTTAACTAACTCAAATTATCCGAAAAAATCATCAACAATTTTTTTCCACCAAAGGTACCAATATTTTTTGGCCAAATCACTTTTATGGGTCCTGTATATGAATATCGAGTTCTTAGGATTTTCTTTAAAAAGGGGACTCGAAGTTGCTGGCCATTTCTAAAGCTAAAAAATTCTATTGTCTCATCAGATCTCTACTTTGTCGTTTTAGAATTTGTTGAAGAATAAAAATATTTTCATGGTGGATTTTCGGCGTAATTGCTGATATACATTTTGCGTGATACGAGTGGAAAAGAAATTGCTTCCTCATTTTTTTGGTTTTTCTCAATTAACTACCTCCATGAGGAAGTATGTTAATCGATTTTGGCTTCCTCACAGAGGAAGTTTTGTAGGTAAATCCAAAAATAATGAGGAAGCAATTTGCAAAGTGCAAATCTTTGCAGCTTTATTTTTTATCAAAGTTAAAAATCTAAAAAAATAAAACCACATAACAAATGATGACGAAACTGTGCACCTATTATTGTTAAGTGGTACTGATTTCCTGTCTAAAGTTTGACTTCGCTAACTTAAGTTTGGTTAAGGTTAATGCAAGAACATAATTTTTTCAAAACATAAAATTAGGAAAACTTTTAACTACACTGCATAATATAACAAAACTACATACTAATATTGCTAGATACTACCTATTTCAGCTATGAAATTTGAGTTTGTTGTCTCATGTTTTGCCGAAGTAACAAACGTAATTTTGTCGAAAATTTCGAAACTCTCTAAAATCCGAAACGCTTTTTCGATTTCGGTCGAATTTAATACCAAACAATATTAAGAGTACCTGCACTTATGAAGAATTATTTTTCGATACTTCATCAATTTTACAAAAGCTAGAGTGCGCACGTACTTTTTTTGAAAAATTTTCAAAGGTCGAAAAATAACAATTTGTACATACATTTCGTAAAAATTTGCAACAATCAAAGCCGAATGCAGCACAAAATGCTGCTTTTCTTGTGTGCCAAATTTTAGCTCAATCGGTTGAACGGTTTTTGAGTTCCAGGTGATTGCAATTTCAAAGTCCTGCACACACGCGCATGCGCGCACGCACGCGCGCACGCACACGTGACGCGCACGCGCACGCACACGCACACGTGACGCGCATGCACACGTTGACGCTCACGTTCACGCACGCACACGCACACGCCCATGCACACGTTGACGCCCACGTGCACGCACACGCTCATGCACACGAACACGCACACGCTCATGCACACGTTGACGCTCACGTTCACGCACGCACACGCACACGCTCATGCACACGTTGACGCTCACGTTCACGCACACGCTCATGCACACGCGCACGTACACGCACACGCGCACACATAGGGACATTTTTCTAAACCACTTAATCGATGTTTTGGACAATTCTGAATGTTCTGACATTAAAATCTCAAAGTATTGTTAAAAAATAAAAACTACGCTGGCTCTGCGAGGAGCAAAATCACCCCAATCTAATAATTCGCTGCAAAAAAAAACTTGAAAGATTTTAATCCTCGTAATCTCATACTAGGGTCAATCGCACGTAGAATTCTCATGGCCGAGTTTCCCAAAGTTCATTATCGTAGTGCACGTACGTCGAGGACTAAATTTAATTCTGAAGTAACTGACGAACCAAAAGAAACGTGCGTCTACGTTGATAATTCGATAATCCCTCGAAACTTAAGGTTTCGCGTGTTCACTCGCATTCTACGTTTGGGATAAGAGGCAGAGAGTAATAAATATCCTTTCCAGACTAGCATCAGATGGTTATCTAGGACATTTTTATAGAATCGATGGTTAAACCTTATAAGGGCGTATCAGCTGTGCATAACCTTCGCTCTTACGCCGTTCTGTTTCCGGATGATCGATATTGCTGAGATGGGGAGTAAAAGTGCCGATAATAAAGAATTTATTATCCGAATACGATCTGAGATGGCGCTTGTCACAGTCTAGAAATACTAGCGCGAGAATCTCTATGCGGAAGACTCGTAAAAAGTAAAGTCGGAGAAAATGAAAAAGTTTTACATTCAGAGTTTACGATTAGCCGTAGTTAAAACACTTCTTTGTTTCACTCGCGTGTGAAACGCGCGAGAGTTTGCACTCAACGGATAACGATACGGTTTCAGAGACTCCAGTACTTTTCGAGCTCTGCATACAGTAAATACATCAGGTACTTTCACGCAAAAGGCGTTAAGCGTAGACACTTTTTGCTACTTTCGAAGAAACGGATGTTTTGCTAATTATTATGAATTGATACTTATTATTTCATAAAAGGTTAATTTGAGACAAACGCACACATGGAATTACTGTGTTTGTAAAAGCCGACCTCGTCGTCCCAACTTAGTTGACGAGGTATCAATATTAATATGGGTCATTCCACCAAATATTGGACGAAAATCTTAAATTTTTGATGCTCTGTTTTTTTCATTATTCGATTCACTATTATTAATAATTTTAAATTCATTATTTATCGATCTCCTAGGGACAGAAAGAAATATATTGAGAAATATGTGATATAAGGAGACATCTATGTAAAACTATGTACGAATTCTAACGCCAAAACGGCAAAAATGGCTAATAAATACTAATAAAAAAATAATAATAATATAAATACTCTTTTTAAAAACAATTAAAAATCCACCCGGTTTTTCGGGCACTGAGCTTAAGGATGTATGATAGGTACAGTCTCGTCAATCGTAAGTTTCAGAGAAAATTTCGATTATTTCCCGATGGGTTAAAAATCGAAAAAAAAAAATCGATTTTGAACGTACTGGAAAGATAAATTTTGAATAGTAATCATTCCAAAATGTTACTAACGAATTTCAAAAAAAAAAAAACAATTGTTCAACAAACAATCAGTCAACGTAAATTTTTTTCTAATGAAAATGATATGTTAATTTATTCGAATGCTCATGAATTTTTTCCGATTTTTTTCTTTATTTCGATTTTGTTTTTATTTATTTTCAAAAGTGTGCGCGAAAAAACGAATTGTGAATATGTGCTCGGCATAAAACCATCTACTACACTCAAGAGTAGTAGTAAGTGTATTTATTAACAATACATGAACATCTTTTTTTTTACATGTTTCTTTTGTTTATGCAGTTTATTAATAATGTCCGTACTGTTAATATAGGCCATCGACCGCAATCCTTCAGCCCACACTCAAGATTTTTTTGCAAAACGCATATCCAAAATTGGTTATATCCTGCGCATTTTTCAAAATAAAAAAAAAATAAAAATGACAATAAAGAAAAAAAAACTGAAAAAATTCATACGCATTTAAAAAAATCAACATATCATTTTCATAAAAAAAAAGTTAGGTTGACTGTTAATTTGTTCAACAATTATTTTTTTCACCAATTCGTTAATAACATTTTGGGATTATGATTATGCGAAATCAATATTTTCAACACGTTTTATATGCATTATTTTTTTCCGATTTTTATCCCATCGGGGAGTGATCGAAATTGTCTCTGAAACTCACTTTTGGCGGGACTGTACCTATCATACATCCTTAAACCCCTTAATGAAAACTTCCTATCGCTGTTTGGGACGTTGTGTAACAACCTTTAATAAGCTGAGCTCTATCAGTTGCAACATTGAACATCGCCGTTTATCAAAAGTTTCGTCGATTGCATTCTTCAACGAAGTGAAGAATAACGGGAACATAGTTCGTCATAAGCGCGCAACGAAGTAGCGCAAATACCGAAAACGTCACAGTTTCTTTGAGGTACCGTAGACAGGTGCATTTTTCTCCGAGACAGTGGAGGCATTGTTTCCTTCCAGACGCAACTGGCAAAATACTTGTTTTCTTTCTCGTCCGAATTCTATCCAGCAAAATGTGTAGTAAAGAACCTTAGAAGTTGTCTATACTCGTGAAGTTTGTGGCACGAATAATATAGGACATCTCTTGGTTTAGTTTTGCTTCCGTCC